>CM076969.1:31285633-31398133 GCA_039105355.1 Benthosema pterotum
CGTCCTTGAATTGAGCACGTTGGAGAGCCACTGATGTGGACGACAGACCAAGGGCAGAGAGAGTGATGAATAACAGGCGTGATAATAATAAGACACCGGCCGGAAAGGGCTCCAGGGAACTACTGTGAGGTTGACGTCCTATAGCTTAACTTTAACCATCAAGAGACGTCCTGCCTCAAGGTGAGGGGTTGTTGGTGACTATGGCTCTGCAGGGAGGGAAGGCAACATAGCGAGTTTGACGTGGAGAGAGAGAGAGAGAGAGAGAATCATAGGTCAGTTGAACGGAAAAGATAGGAAGGAAAAAATGAAAAGGGGGTCGGAATTATGCCGATCAATAGGAAGGGAAGGAGGCGAGAGAGTGTGATTAATGGCATGTCATGAAGCAAGGCCTGATGGGGAGAAGTGGCTGTAATTAACAGGGCGTCAGCATCATTCCCATCCTCCAGAGAGGTGCGCTCTGCCAGTTTACTGTGTGCATTTGTGTCTTTGTTGTTGTGTGTGTGGATATAGTGATGTTTGGGCAGAAACTTTTAACTCTTGCCTTCATATTTTTTGTTGTAATTGTAGAGACACATCCGGTCAACAAAGCAGGGCTGTAGTTTTTGGTGCATTCATTTCACCAAACGTGATGAATACCACATGACCAGAAGGCTTTTTTTACCTTTATTTGCAGTTGATTTATTTCCAAAAAATGTGGTCCAGTTGTTATTTTGTGAAAGAAAACTCTGCATTGTCTGTTCCCTCCACCCCATTATAAGCTTAGAAAGCATGAATGAATGAATGAACCTGTATGTTGTTCCATCACTCCAAAATGCATTTTTTCTCCACCATGTCAATAGTGTGTTGACACTCACACTTAACTTTTGGTTCAGCAGTCATTTGGCTGTCTCAAAACACTGCATGGCTGAACGATTGCTGGACCAAAAGTAATTGCGGTGCCTGATATTGAACAGTTAAAACGCCTTCACCAACAGAATCGTTTTGTCAAAGGTACTGTATATGCAGTACTGTATTGGGGCCTCATATTTGGTCTTGAAACGGGCCTCTAGATTCATGAGGTCGTCCCTTGCACGTGACTAATGACTAATAGTCATTTTGGTTGCTACTACACACAAGACTCACCATGTACTCATTAGCCAAGTCCCTGAGATGCTCAGCAGAATGACTGGAAGTCCCACCTCTGAAATGTGCGATTAATCTTGCACTGTGCTGCCAACAGATAATGAAGCTGTGGGCTAGTGGGTGGTTTCAACTAATGCAATGGTGCCCTCTCTGTGCAGTATAGGACACACGTTTCAGCTTGGCCCTCGGCCTGATAAACCCCATACGGCACAGGAAAAGTTGGTGTTATTTATTGCTTTGAGTTTGTTTGAGTCAAGTTCAGGCACCCTGTGTGCGTGCTTGATGTGTGTGCTTTATATATTTGTGCATATTTTTTTTTTTGCTGGAACAAGTCTAATGCCTAAGTCTACAGTAAGTGCCAACATCTACACCCAGCCAGCGCGGCCTGCAGGACCGGATTAGTGACGTCTTGATTGTGGCCAGATCAAGGCAATTCAAGACTAGTCAAATCTGGCCCAGAATATCACCAGATTTCAACCAACACAAATCCTGTCCACTGCAGACGGATGTCCTTGGATGAATCAGAGAGAGTCAGATGGAGGCCAGACTAACTTAAATAACTAGTCACATCTGCCCAGAAGAGCTAAGCCTAATAGCTTTATTGTTTCAACTGGTATAAAGACATCCTGGAAATGATGTGAAGATCATCCCCATATGGGGTTGAAATGATAGACTTCACCAGTCTTCACTCTTCACCAGAATTGCATTCTGTAGAGTGCCAACTTTCACACAAGTAGGCCATGACCTACTTGTCTCTTAACTAGCCTATGTCACCTTACCTCATCACCTAACCAACCAGGGGTTTTCAACAGGTGGTCCGGGGACCACCAGTGGTCCTTGAGAGGGTTCCAGGTGGTCCCCAGGCTAAATGATGGAAAGTTGGTTAACCAGATGTAACTCTTGAGAATGTGAAAATGAAACCAAATGGACCCTTGCGGGTCCATTTGGTTTCATTTTCACACTCTCAAGAGTTAAAATATTCATCATCTGAATTAGCACCACCTAATTAAGAAGTTTATACTGTTTTGTTTGCAAAATTCAGCCTTGAATTGTGGACAAAACCAAAATAATTCCATAGTTTTTGGTCTTTGGGGTGAAAATTTAATCAAATGGATTATGGTGGTCCGTGGCTCAAATGCTGAATAAATGGTGGTCCCTGGTGTCAAAAAGGTTGAAAACCACTCACCTAAACCAACCAAGCGGAGTACTTGGATGACTGCTTATTCTTGACAAGATCTGAATAGTAATTAATCTGGCCTCAAGCTGACTCTCATTCATCCAGGGATGTCTGTCTTTAGTGGGCAGGATTTGTGTAGGTTGAAGTCAGGTTGAATTATACATGCCATCTCTGTAGCATCTCTATAGTAGAACATAGAGTACAGCTGGGGCGGTGTTGTCGGCAGGGAGTGGATGTTGGGTGGGTTGGGTTCTATGTTCTCCAGGTGGGGGCTCCTCGCCAGGGGCGGATCTAGGCATGGGTATGGGTGGGCAATGCCCCCCTAAATGCCCAGACTGCACCACCAAACATGATAGCATGTAAAACAACCCAAGATATTTCAAAAAGTGCTTATATTTAAATTGATTTGAAACACTACTGCTACTAGCAAACTACAGATGTGTCACCACTAAACCAACACCATTTCATCATTCAAAACAGAAAACTCTCTGAGTCAGACCTTTAGCTTTATGCATGATGTGTGCCTGCAACTTCAACAACTGCTGTTATTATTGATGCTTACTTGCCTAATATAAGTCCTGTAACCGAAAATGGTATGGGGGCGCTTCATCGCCCGTGGCACTAAGCGACACCGGCGATGAAGCCGCCCCCATACCATTTTCACCTGCCCCCCCAATTGGGAAATGTTACATCCATCCCTGCTCCTTACTGGCAACTCAGTAGTCAGTAGGATACACTAGCAGTGACAACACAATGATGTATGCATGTGTGTGGGGAGGAATTAATTGGCATAACGACGAAATGAAATGAAATGAAATAAATCGTTTGAGGTTATAGGAGCATGACATCGATATTGCCTAATTATTATGATTTTGCATGGTCAATTTAATGTACAGTATGTTAATGGGCCACTTCCAACCCTTTTTGCAACCAGATCTTAGTTCAATGATGTACACAAGACACTCTTTCTTGAGATACAGCAAAATCGTCCTGCAACCTCGGTGACTGTTTTACAAATGGTCGACCTTTTTCCATTTACTGGAAATGGCAGTTGTTAAACCGGTAAAAGGGCAGGGACTAATGCCCACTTTGGTGTCTATGTCCCAGGAATATATGCTATAATGTGCGGTCTTGCGGATCATGAAACAACAACATAGCACTGTTGTGCGGTGATGGATAAAGTTAAAGTGGGTGTCAATCTGTTAGATTCTGTCATTAAACAACAAAACCGCAAAACAAAGGTCGACGAATCAATACTAGGAGTTTATAAAGAATGTGTGTGTGTGTGTGTGTGCGCAAGCGCGTGCGTGCATGTGTGTGTGCGCGCCTTTGTGCGTGTGTAAAGCAGTGCTTTTCAACCTTTTTGATCACTATATACTATATATCACTATATATTCAGCATTTGAACCACGGACCACCATTTGATGAAATTTTAGCCCCACAGACCCAAAAACTAAAGGGTTCTTTTGCCTTTGTCCACAATTCCAGGCTGGATTTGGGAAACAAAAACGGCAAATGGAAATAACCTACATTCTCTAGTTGTGTAGGGTAATTTAGATGATCAATATTTTAACTCGAGAGAGCTTAAATGTGAAACAGGTCCATTTGGATTAATTTTTACGTTCTTTAAAGAGTTACATCTGGTTAACCAACCTTCCATCATTTAACCTGGGGACCACCTGGAACCCTCTCAAGGACCACTGGTGGTCCCCGGACCACTGGTTGAAAACCACTGGTGTAAAGGAACAACAGAGTTGCAGTAGGCGTGCAGTATGTGTCACAGCGTGACAAGCTTCCTCCTGGTTTACATACTAACTGCAACCTGCGGTCGCAAGTACAATATATCACAGAGTCAAGTGCTCATGAAAGCCGACGTGAGAGGCATGTAGCACATGGCTACACTCTGCTGACTGGCAGTGCAGTCTATATGAGAACCCTCCAGCAGCTCTTCACAAGCGCACCGCTTTCTTTTTCAATCACACCGAAGATAATACAGGTGAGGGCTTGGTGACCACCTCTCGCATGCTTCAATGGCTGCAGTGTTAACGCAATTACTGCATGTGCAAAGGGCAACATGACTGACGAGCTTGTTGCTCTGCTGCAGCCCGCCACTCAGTCACCATGTCTGGTGGAAACCTTGTATGAAAGCAAGCTGTCACTTTCTGGGATCCAAAATTCAGAAATTGCAAAAAAAAAAAAAAAAAAAAAATCTAACCAATGTCTTCTAACCAATGACCAACTATGGCGAACTGACCGCATGACCCGGAATTTGCCAGGATTGTCCTGGTTTCAAAGTGCTGAGTGCTAACGAATTGTCCAGCATTCAATAACAGGCAAGAAATCCAAAACTGTGTCAAAGAAATCGTCAAAAAGTATGTAAAAGTATGTATGACCAATCCGCTATGAGATTTCCGTTAAAATGCTAAGCTTATAAAAATAAAATGCTCTAAGATTAGACTCTACTAGCTGGATCACAACAAACACAAATGTGTTCATAGTGCCTGCCGTGAGAACACAATCAGGTTCACTGGAAACTAATTGAAAACTAGATGTCTAATTAAACTCAGCGAGGTTGGGAAAACAAGTTAAAGAGTAAATCTAATGGCTGCAGTTCCCTAATGTGGAAGTACATAAGTGTAATGTATCTTAATTTGAAAAAGGCTTACATCAAACTCCTGATCAATACAACGCCAGACTAATGGGCTTTGGCTTCACTGGAGGATTTCCACTTGGTGTTCTTGCTTGTTAGACAAGATGATGTGATCATTTTTTTCACGTCTTGGGACTCTAAAATGTGCCTTTGAGAAACAACTATGGGCCCATTTAAACCTGAGCCAGAATTTAAAAACGCATTACCTTCTCTAAATGAATAATAATAATATAACAAGATCAGCCTCACATTCCTTCTGTTCTAGTTTTTGAGCCTCAACTACTGGACAGCTACCAATATATGGGAGACAGAACGGCGGGAACTGGGTAGGATTGAAACAAACAGCCCCATGTGTGAGCACTGTGCAGTGAGTGAATGAGTGAGTGTGCATACGTGTGTTGCAGTATACCTCCCTCATTCCATTGAAGTCAAGCTATACATGGTTGTAATCGCGTGATTCCTTTTACCTGCTAGGGGCCTCATGGGGTCATTTGGTTTCAATTCCTCCTTTTTAATGCTCACAGTACGTGACGCGTGGCTCTTACCTGTGTAGAGGGAGATGTAGGCAGAGTCAATCACCTCGTATTTTAAACCAGGCAGGAATGGACGCCACTGAGAGAGAGAGAGAAAGAGAGACAGAGAGAGAGAGATAAGAGATTTAATAGAACTAAGTACCATGGGTGCAGACCCGTATTCAGAGTGCCATTAGTTTTTGTATCTTCAAAGTGCCAACGGCGATGCTGACACCTGCCTTGGTACAGGCACACTGAGCCATTAAGCAGTGAGAAGAGAGGAAAACCCCAGATAGGCAGAGAAAAACACGAAACATAGCTTGAAGACAAGATGAATGTGAATGATGAATGCAGCTTAGAGACAAGATAAATGTGAATGATGAACGTAGCTTGAGGACAAGATGAATGTGAAGTGGGGGTGAGACAGGACACTGGTGGAAAGTAAAAAACGCTCAAGTATCATTTAATTGGACTTTCGCAAGGTATTTTTTTAATATATTATTATTATTATTTGTAACTATCTGGCACTCTGGAAAGAGACTACCCAAAACCAAGGCAGAATGGATTGCTATCTATCACTAAAAAAGAGAATATACATTGGCTGAATACCTGAGCATGGTAAAAGACCCAAACCTTAGGAAAGCACTGAGATATAGACTCCGTGATCACAGCCTTGCAAGTGCAGAAAGGCCACCACAGACAGACTCTGGTCCCAGGGGAAGATGGACTATGCACCCACTGCACACAACTCTGTTTACACAACTCTGTACTCCCTCCAACTGTAAATACTTCCCCCATTTTCAACTGCGATTGTATTGTATTTGCGACACTTTCATTGGCAATGTAAGCCTTTTTTCATGGCAATGAATGGCATTTGAGTTGAAAATGCTCCAACTCCACTACATTTTCTCTCTTTTTCATTTGTTCCCTTTTACTCCACTACAATTTTTTGAAAACGTAGTTATGAAATATATAAATTACTTTGCAGAATTGCATAATTGCAGATTTGGAATGTATGGGAAAACTTTCACAGAAAATTGCAGTTCGACAAACATCTTTTTAAGTAATAAAATAAAATAAATAACATTTTGAATATTTTTGTTGCATTTTAACAACACAGATGTAGTTCTCCGGTCTCTGGCACAAAATATTTTTTATATCCAGGAGACTGTGGACAAATAATATTTCTGCTACTGTAGCCTGGCCTAACCTGAAATGATTTTGGCCTAGGGGGGATGGGGTGCCGCCCATGGCAGCCCATGGCAGATGAGCTGATCTGATTTGACCTCACTCATGTGTCATCATCCCCGACCCCTCCACTGCTGTGCTACGTCAGATCATTTGGAGCAACGCCCACCCTGAAAGGTTGACTCCCTCCTCTAGGCCAACGTGGGTAACAAATTAGTCCAGGCTTTCCGTTTTCGCACAAAGCGTAAGAAAATAAAAGCCTGGGAGTCGAGGCTACTGCTGCTGGGAAGAAACCACCCAACTCCAAAATGTAATAATAATAAAAATAAATAAATAAATAGTACAAAAAAGCAATAGTGCCCCATCACAGTCGGTATTGTGACTATATGTTGTCTGGCATGTGAGTGCGAGCAGGGGAGTGGTGGTGTTAGTTTGTTTAGGAGAATGTGTGATGACCCAATGGAGTTAAGAGGTTTTGTCTGAAGCACTTTATTTATTTTTCAAATTTGCATAAACCAACACACTGATCTTCAATGTCATTGATTTAAGTATGAATAAATGCATAAATAAGTACATAGAAAGAAAATAAATAAATAAATAAAACCCATATAGTTGGTTTCCTACCAAAAGTGACAAATATATATTTTGGCGTCCTCACATGAAAATGTTTCAGATGCACTGGAAAAAGCAAACAAGCAAGTCCAAAAACCTGCAACCACCAACATTTACAAAGAGACAGCAAGATCAATTTGTGACCGTCAGGCACCCGTCACAGCATACGTCGTGTCGGGTGGTAAACCGGTCTCAGCCATTATAAATTTGTCTTGACCGTGAACCGTCATGGCTGTTTTGGTCATTGGTTGAGACCGTATGCCAAACAGTCGCAACCATTGGCCAACCCCATGGCAGTTTTATGCCAACAGTTGCGACCTTTATAAAATGGTTGCAACCGTTATGCGCAACGGCCGCGACCGTTATGCAAAACAGTCGCCAGGTATGCCGCGGTCGCAAAATTATGTCACAGAAGTTAAAATAACACATTTTTTCACGACCGCTTTGGCCATCAGTCGCAACCACTGTCCTCCTATCGCGGTGTCGTGGTCGCAAATTGAGTTCGCCCCCTGCATAAAAAGAAGACCATAGTCGCTTGTAATGAGCAGTCATGGCAACACTGATTTCAGCCATAAGACTGTACTCGTGTATTCATGGCCAGAGACCATGAAGGGAGAGAGTCGTGCTACATTTCTTTTAAATAGATTCGGCAATTACCACGTCACTTCTGGTTAAATAGGGTGTAATCACTGGAGACAGGTCATTTTATAGCCCTTGGGCTTCAGAGGACTAATATAAACACGTGCCGACACCAAATATAGCTTCCAAACACACATAGAAACATGCATATTATTCACAGAGCATTGCATAGATGCATGCTGTCAGGTTCTGTGATGAATTTCCATCTAGCGGTAGTATTTCCACCATGTACAGTAGCTTTAATTTTCCAGTATTGTCACACATAATCAGTTAACCCTGATGTCTGTATCACAACACGCTGCAACGCTAGCGCAGAACCCTGAGGCACACCGGTCAAGCATAGGGTTTAAGCAGTTAACAGATAGTAGCTCAGGCATTTAATACGCAGCATCTTTGATCTTTTGATCAAAGATGTTCTGTATTAAAAGTTTAAAAGGAACCAGGCAGCTATTTGAGGCAGGGCTACTATGTGGAATTAAATATGGTCAGTAATAAAACATAAAAAATAAAATAAAATCAGTCTAGACTTATTAAAATGCACTCTGCCTTCTTCCCCCGTATCAAACCTCTTCAAGAAATGGAAAGGGAGACCTTTGCCAGTGCTGTGGGAGACATTGATTGCGTTTCAGGTGGAGGTGGATGGCAGGGTGCGAGGGAGGGAGCGAGGACATTTACTCTACAGTATGTTTTAAGTGTTTTGCTCAGGGACAATGTGACACACATTCCGTGGGCCGGGAGGCGACTCTGTGGCCTTCTGATTGCTATATCTACTGGCTGAGACACGCTACAGTCAGTACATGACACTGCATGCAACAAACTACATCAAGCACTTAACAGGCAGGCTCCTTCATGCATATTTATCAATGGCACAATCACACGCACGCACATGCACACACGCACACACACACACACACACACACACACACACACACACGCACAAACCAAAACTGACTAACAAGGACGGCTAGGGGAAGAGCCCAAGCTGTGCATGCTGAGCGCACAGTCCAGCAGGACGTCTGGGGGTTGCAGCATTGCCTTGCTATTTCTTTGTAAATAATCTTCCTCAAGGTCATGTTGGATGAACCCTTTCCTTTTCTGCAGGGATCAACAGAGAGCCCAGAGCCCGGCACCCTGCTACTGTCCCATCAGTGTCAAAGCCCCGGAGACAAGCCTGTTACGTGTGTGTGCTCCTGCACTCACACACACCTCACTACTAGGAAGCTGCGGATTGTGTTTGTGTCCGACTTCACAGCAGCTCAGTTGTCCAATAGATTGCTTTTCAGTGGTACGGGTTGCAGCGGTAGAAAAGAACAGCTATCCATAATCGAAAGCTTATCTGTAGATGGGTCTAGAGCAGGGGTTTTCAACCTTTTTGATACCAGGGCCCACAATTTATTCAGCATTTGAGCCACAGACCACCTTTGGAGGATATTTTAGCCCCACAGACCCCAAAACTAAAGATTTACTTTGCTTTTGTCCACAATATGGATTTGGGAAACAAAACAGGCAAACATGCAGATCAAAATGACCATTAGTCTACTAGTTGTGTAGACTTGGGATAAGTCAGATGATGAATATTTTAACTCTTGAGAGTGTAACCATGAAACCATGTTTACACCATGTTTAGATGGTTCATGGTGAAAACCATGGTTGAAAACCATTGGTCTAGAGAGCCCCAGACTTTCCTTTCCAGAGCAACATTAGTAACATCCTCCTGGTGGAGGGTTTGGTTTAGTTCTGGTAAATCTAATATTCAAAAGGCGTGATGTCTGCACAATGCATGACCATATGGAAGCGTGATGTCACAACACATGACCATATATGGAGGTGTGATGTCACGAGTCTGAATACACAAAAGGAGCTGAGATGTCACAGGGCGTCACCATGGTGAAATGTTGAATTGAATTGAACTGTTATAAACTTTCACAACAACACCATTTTGGAAAAGGCTACTGCAGTGTATTCAATTCACAGAAATTGTTATAGGATAAGATATAGAGTATGTAGGGATGATCTCAGTTGATCTGCTTGTCCTTCCCCATCCCACCCTCCCCTCACTGGCCAGAACGTTCCAATCTACAGTACCATGCCTGGACAGACAGTGGGCAATGCGGGCAATAAGGAGACCGAAATCCATCTGAAATTGATTCACACAACACAAGTTTTAACACCTTACAATCTTGTGTTATATTGTGCTATAGTAATCATTGTTTTGGATGGGGTTAGGTGTTGACGATGGCTGTGAAAAATTCAGGGCCAAAACCTGGAGCACCACCAGAGAACGAATCTGGACATGGTGCCGTAAATCAGAAAACTGCCTTGAATTATATCCACCGTGTCATACTGAATTGTTTGTGACTCCAAGGGTGCCGCTTTATCAGGCGGCACAGACTCAAGGATATATGCAATGCCACGGTGAAATACCACTGCTTTTTATAATGTGATGTTTATATTCTCTAAAAGGTGCTTATTCATACTCCCTCCTGCTAAGCTCCAAGTCATGACTCATGTCATATCTTCTGTACAGTTCAGCATGCTGTATTCTCTGCACATTCATACTATAATTAAGGAAATGTCTGTCTGAATGTCTGAAACAGGCACAACTCCTCGCTGACTGCATCAATCAGTCTGATTTTTCACAAGGTTAACACATCCTTGATGCATGAAATTTCCCCATTAGCTTTATATGGGAAAGTGAGACCCGCCCCCTATCATTACACACGTCACAGGCCACCGACTGCCACACGTATAGCCTACGTCGCCCACCCATCTCTCTCTCTTAAGCTGAATGACTTTCCACACCAACATGGAATATAAGAGGAATATAAGTGAGCCCTTGGCGCCTTGCATTGCCTCAATCAAGAAAAAAACATAGCATTGTTTATCTGTCTCGCAACGGGTCAGATGTGCGAGCGCAGCGACTACAATGCATCGCCGACCCTCCCTCGGTAGCTCGCATTGCGCGGGTCGGCTGTTACACAACAGCAGGGACGTGCAGACTCCTCCTGTTCTTCCTTGAGTGGACAGCACACCACATTCCAGGTGGTCCCCAGGCTAAATGATGGACAGTTGTTGAACCAGATGAGAGCTTGAAACATCTGAATTAGCCCAAGTCTACACAACTACAGAATGTAGAAGATTAATGGACATCTTGATCTGTATGATTTACCATTTCCCATGTTCAAATATACCCGGTACATTAAATAAATAATTGTTGACCACTTACATCATTGGCATAATTATTACCCACATTTTACATGATTTGGACATATTCAACGGGTAAGGTCCTAATGTTCAATAAATGTCAGAACATATGACATGTGACGCTATCATCTTCATAATCAATCCCATATTGGATTTTCATTCTTTGAGGAGGGGAATAGAGATATGCAAGCTCAAAACACATTATAACGTGAGTTTATTGGGGCTGCAACTACCGATTATTTGCATAATCGTTTCATCTGCCGATTATTTAAACGATTATTCGGATTATGACACTTCTTTAATTATCACCTTAAAATATATATTTTAGACATGTTCTAACAAAAACACTATTGGTTAGCTGCTGATTAGGCTGCTATTTGAATATCTACAGTAAATGTGTCAGACTAGTTACAGTACAGTTAAGTTACAGTACTCTTCTGATCTTAAATAGTTAATTAAAAAAAATCAAGCCTTATGTTTTGTTCTTAACAATAGTTATTGTTATGTGTCATATTTTGCTTTGCAGATGCTACTGTACATGTGCAACTTTCAGCAGTTTATAATGGAAGACAACTAGGTTAAGTGGTAAACATCCACAATAAACTCCAGTGATTAGTTGATGATCGGATTAATCGATTCCTAAATTAGTTGACAGTAAATAAAATGATCGATTTCATTACGATTCATCAATTAATCGCTGCAGCACTTGATTTTATGAAGCCTAAAACAGCACCTTTTTATATTAATTGTAATAATTTGTGTGAAATTCGTAGTCAAGCAAAATTTGTAATTGTGAGAGAGACAGTGAGTGCCTAAACCAACATCGGCAGCTGCCTCGGCTACGCTGGGTCTGGCCTTCTAGGCCGCTTCCTTAATGAGTGACAAATAACAAAGGTCTACCTTAAGACTCACTTTAGATGTCCGACCGCCACTCACTGAAAACAGATAACTCTTGCACAGAGCACACAATTCACCAGACGTGACATTAAACACTTAATGCCAGTCAGAGCCTTATTATGTGCAGCGTTATTCAATAAGGAGCTATGCAGGGAGAGCATTGAAGCGGAATTGATATGCTATCCAGTTGTAGGTAGCGCAGTTCAAGCTCCAATGGACCTAAAACATGTTCAGTCAAAGAGCAAAATTGTCTTGTTGTTTACATCATGTGCATTTGGTGGATATTCTCAGTAGAAGCTGCTGGATTATCCAAAGTCTGGGGGATCAAATGTATGCATAATTCATAGGATATGGATTACTAAATGAGGGCAAAGGTACTGTAAAGCTCCACAAGGATGCTTTTTTGGGGGAATAATTTGGCATCTACATTTATTCAACAGGGATGTAAGCAAGAAAGTGCGTTTTGTAGAGCACCTTTCACAGAAAAAGTCAAAAGTGCTTCACAAACACCAAAACAAAACAGTTATTCTTTGGTTTATACACACCATAGTGCTGTGTCATCTTTAACTCACAATAGGGGTGTCAACTATACTAAATGGTACAGGTGGCTGGAGGACATGAGTCATGGCCGAAGTTGCTGACCAAAATAGGATATAAATAACCACATATATGTACGTAATGGCATACATGGTGTCACAAACAAATAACAGTATAGGGCTATGATTATACAATACAGTTCCTGGGGCAAATATAGCATATAGGAGGTTTGATCATCACTGCAAACATGTGTGAAAATAAGGTTGATATTACTAATGGATTTGTGTGGGGTTATCTACCAGTCACTTGAGTCCAATTAACAGTCGATCTCTCTACAAATCGCTGCTGCATCAGTGAACTCTGAGTAGGCCTATAATTATGAGCCTGGACCAAAGAACTCCCAAGAACTTAATCGACAAGAGGTTTTAGCAAAAAGCACAACCCGAACCCTTATAAGTCCAATACTGTTAATGTAGATGTGAAGCACTTCTACATTAACACAGGTACCTGTAATTCACAGTTTCCATCAAACCATGCAAGTTTATTTCTTCAGAGTGTGTTTGGCTGTGTTAAGGCAACACTGCCAACCACCATATTAATCTATTTTGTAAGCTCCACACATGAAAAGAGTGCAGCAATAATGGAAGTGGTCTGACCTCTTCTCAGCTTAAACAGAAAAAGAAATTCGATTTAGCTTCAAAAAGCTAGAAAAAGTAAAACATGTGATCGTTGTGCAGATAAGACAGGAGCTGGCTGAGAGAGAGAGAGAGAGAGAGAGAGAGAGAGAGAGAGAGAGAGAGAGAGAGAGAGAGAGAGAGAGAGAGAGAGAGAGGGGGGGGGGGGGGGCAGGTAATGAAAAGAAAAAGGCAAGTGCAAAACATTAAAAATGCAATACAACTTGTAGGCTGGCCATTTAAGTTAACTATTCAAAATGGTTGTTCAAAGTAGTTAAAAAGGCACACGGGGTTTAGCGGTGGATAAGGGGTTTAGCGGTGACGTAAATGGAGCTCTAAAAATGCAACACAGTGAGCAGCAGTCAGGTAGATAGGAAGGTGCAAGACCATTGAGAGTTTTATAAACAGGTAATATATTTTAAAATCAATCCTAAAGACAAGCCGGAAGCCAATGCAGTGAAGCCAAAATGATGTAATATGTTTATATACAGTATAGTGTACGTTGACTATACAAAAACAACAGACCTACAAATCTTCTATTCGGTCCCTGCCACAAAATGTCAATTTGGGGACATTGATAGCACTGTACAATGTACAGGATACAATGTAATCAGATTTTTAAAAGGCAGCAATTCCACCATGCAGAAATATTCTGTTGCATGTAAAAAAAAAAAAAAAAAAATCCTGTGTCCAAAACGACCCTAAAACAGCACACAGTCTAACTTGCCGAAATAATTTACACTACAACATTCTATAAAGATTCCCTCTCTCCCCCTCTCTCCCTCTCTCTCTCCCTCCCTCTCCCTCTCTCTCTCTCTCTCTCTCATTGTCCTACCTGTCTGTCTACTCTGAGCTCTAATTGGTTGAGCAGGTAAATAAAGACAGGTCTGTGTCAGACTGCTGACAGCTGAACAAGACAGAGGTTAACAAGCAGGGAGCCACCTGCCCGCTGGGAACAAAAGCACACAACAAAGGGACTAGAGAGAAGCGGAGGGGGTCTATTTTAAAAGCTGTATCCTTTGCAGGTGCATGATGGTATGTTTTCGTTCCACAACAGTGAACGATTTCAAGATCCTCTCACTGTGTGTGTGTGTGTGTGTGTGTGTGTGTGTGTGTGTGTGTGTGTGTGTGTGTGTGTGTGTGTGTGTGTGTGTGTGTGTGTGTTGACTTGATACACATATAACAAAGTACTACGAACAACGATTCTTAAATCGATAACCTTCTCCCTAATGCCTGAGTGGTCGGCTGGGGCGCCCAGTTGTTCGAAAAAGTTAAGCTTGTATTTTCCAACTTTGCTGGTGAGATGGAGTAACCTTGGATGTAGTAGTAACTGGCATTCACTCTCCACTCCACTAGAACATGAGAGGGAAAGTACAATAAAGCATGGCACTGAGCTATTGTTTGCGCTAGAAAGTACGGTGTGTGGGTGTGTAGTATGTCCTTCCATGCCCCCACACTATACGTGAGCAGCTAGCGAAAAAACAGAATCAAACAGACTGGCAAAGACCATGGATCCATGTTGTGCAGTGTGCCCTGCACCACAACAACATACTGTAGCCTACACCTTGAACCCACCATGAGGCCAACATTTGTAAACTTATTTTATTGGAATACTCCTCCAGATCCAAAAATCGTGCAAATCATTACAGTATCTTTATAGTCCTCAACACAGATCTGTCCAATAATTCATAATATTCTATCCTAATTGGCTCACATTAGCTTCCAAAGTTTGTAGGATTAGTCCAGTGTGTGCATTGCATCATGCATCATGGGTTCAAAATTAGGTGGAGGCACATGGTGCAATTCAAACTGGAGGAGAAAATATATACACTGTGGAGGGATGGATTTAAATGCAGGTGTGAGGGGAGGTGAGCATCAATAGAGAAAAGCCCAGAGACAGATAGAGGGGAGAGTTTAAAATATGCAGGTTGCCTGTGAACAAACCAAAGAAAGGATAAAAGTGGGTCAAGAGAACAAGTACAGTATGGTGGAGAATTGCTCAGCTAATTTTATCTGGCGATGTAAAATATATAACACACATAGAGAAAAGAAAAGCATTAAGAATTTGACTATAAAATAATAACTGAATATTAATATTGGATCCTTTAGAACTCCTCGAGTGTGTGTGTATGTGTATGTGTGTGTACTGTATGTGTGTGTGTGTGTGTGTGTGTGTGTGTGTGTGTGTGTGTGTGTGTGTGTGAGAGAGAGAGAGAGAGATAGAGAGAGAGAGAGAGAGAGAGAGAGAGAGAGAGAGAGAGAGAGAGAGAGAGAGAGAGAGAGAGAGAGAGAGAGAGAGAGAGAGAGAGAGAGAGAGAGAGAGAGAGAGAGAGAGAGAGAGAGATAGACAGACACAGAGAGACAGAGTGAGAGACAGGAGACAGACAGAGACAGAGAGAGAGAGATATACTGCAATGTAGATACAGTACTGTACTCTGTTACGAGTCCAGTATTCAAAATGTACAGTCTACCGGTACTTGTGTAGAAGTACAAACCCTATGGCAAATGTAGTTATTGTACAGAATGTACCATTACAGAAGTTCAATTTGTATATGAAAAGATCAGATGTACAAGGTCACAATGTGTTGCATCGAGAAAACACATTGTGAGATCTGCTATTTCCAATAGTCAGAAATGTACTGTGTATGGCAGAATTAGGCAGTGCATTTTATAACCATCATCAAAAACTAGTAATATGTGAGTGTTCAGGTTGTATTGCCCTGCATTAGTATTAGTACTGTATATACAGTAGTATCTGGTTGGCTGTGTTGAAAAGGCAACCAGTAGGTCTACTGTTTTCAGTGTGTGGCGTAACTTTAGTGAGGGAAATATCTGAAAATCTGTGAATAAATTTGTTACCAAGCAAACTCTTCACCAATGTGTTTCTAAAGGTGTCTAATAACATCTCCTAAAAAGTTGAAATTCAACTCCTGTGGGAAACCTAATAAAAAACTGCACAAAGTTGGTGTACCAATAGGCGATTTTCTAAAATTCGGAAATGTTTAATTTGGCCTTAAGTTACTTGTGAGGAGTCAAACTAGGGGTTTTTCATCATTCTGAGTTCATTTATAGCATTTGTTTTTCACTACAACCATTCCTTAGTGGAAAAACTGGCCCACACCTCATTACATTTACATAAACTTGTATTTTATTACAATTCGTTTAACATTAGTCAGGGCAAATAGTGATTCCATCCTGTGGAATGCTTTATGAGTCAATGTGTGAATATACATCCTCAACAGTGTTGGGCAGTAACTAATTATTGTAATATTATTACTTTTTCCAGCAAGTAAAGATATTACTCTGCCAAAATGTGTAATAAGTAATATGTTACTCTGTCAAAACATGTCTAGTTACTCTTACTCTCTTTTACTACTTTTGAGCTTGTTGTTGCATGTGAAAATAGAACAGATTTACAAGGTAGCAACAGATAATAACAGAGATCCATGGTAGTTAGTAGATCCTAACCCACCACACATGACCTACTCTCAGACTATTGGACTCGACTCGTATTGACTCGACTCGAGTCGAGTCCAAGTCGCATTTTTCGGTGACTTGACTCGCTTGGGACTTGTAGGTAAAATACTTGAGACTCGGACTTGACTTGAGACAACCTGACTCGGCGACTCGTCCGAGTCATCGTCCGAGTCACCATTGCCGGGAGGCAACGGTGTGCAAATGAAACCAAATGAACCAGTCAGGGAGCTAACGCGACCACCTATTTGCGGGGGTCCCGACCCACGGCCTGAACCACTGACGGGAGCGGAGCGGTGGTGAACGCCATTGCCATCTAGATCTAGTACAAGACTTGCAACATTGAGGGGTCAGAAAACAGCCTCGTCACGTGATTCATGTGCATTTTGGATTTTGGCAGTTGGCAACACTGCGTGTAGTAGGCTACACGAGTAGGTGCCTGATGAAAAATGAACACTATGTTAAATTAATTATCCGTGTGCGTTCAGGTATGCCTGCTCTACAAAATGCTACACCTATGTGCTACACAAGCACAATTGTACTGTAACTCTCATCTCTATTAATACATTTTTTCTTTCATTCATATAATTCAAGTTACACACTGCAACAAAACTGATAACTGATAAAACTGATATTTTTTTTTTTACATTTGACCGTAGGAAGTTGTAACCTGTGACTTGACTTGAAAACCAGTGACTCGACTTGAAAACATTGTGACTCGACGCGACTCGAAACAACCATGCGACTTGACTCGACTTGACTTGCCCAACTGTGTGGACTCGACTCGACTTGACTCGCCCACAACCTAAAAAAAACTTGACTTGCTTGAGACTTGGGACCAAATGACTTGCGCTTGCTTGAGACTCGGCTCGGAGGGACTTGTGCAATTGTCTGCCTACTCTACAAATTAACACAGTTTTCACTAAACGGATTGTGTTGTACATTTCTATTCCTTTGCGTGTGTGTGGGTGTGGGTGGGTAGGGAGGAAAGTAACATGTAATATTTAAAATCTAGTAATAAGTAAAGTAATAGTATTACTTTTTCTAAGGGGTCATAAGTAAAGTAAAATAAAGATATTACTCTCCTAAGTAATATTGCCCAACACTGATCCTCAATGCCTTAATCGTGAATAGCATTCTTATATTATTATACTGTATATTCTTAATAGCAGGCAGTGTTGGGAATATTACTTTACCTTGTTAATATATTACTTATTAATTATTACCTTCATTTTAAAGCAATATATTATATTACAATATTACTGTCTGAGCAAGTGTAATATATTAATATTACTATTACATATTACTTTAAAAAACTTATTACAAAATATATAATGAAATATTTAGTTCACTAATAACCAAATATTACGTAGACCAGCGGCATACCTACAATAAAGCAAGTGCACTTGGCTACCTGGCCAAATCCATATGAAATCAACTTGAAAAATGTCACTCCTGAATGAATAATTTGATGAAGAAAAGTAATTATTTAACTTCTCCAGTTGTCAATATAATTTCACAAGAACATTTTCAATGAGACAGTTTGACAGAAAGTAATGTTGAAAGTAATGCAGTAATGCAGAAAGAAAAGTATAATATAATAGATTGTTTTAGTTAAGTAATATATTTATATTACAAGTTACTGCATTTTGGTAATATATTATATAATATATTAAGTTACGTAGTGCACATGTCCCAACACTGATAGCAGGTAATGCCTTGACAGACTTCACAAGCTGAGATGCACTTGATGTCATTATTCCTGAAGCTGCATCGTTGACTGCTGCAATCTCCATGGCAATTGCAGCTTGCAAACTGGAGCAGCTCTCCAGGAGCCATTGGGAACTGGAACTGGCTAGAGTTGGAACTGGCTCATAACCATGAACACCAACTACCTATCCATGGTTACTGGGGTCCAGGGACATGCTCTGTAGAAGGAGCCAGTTCAGAGTCAGTACGTAGGCACGGAGCAAATAGAGTCTCCAGTGGTAGAGTCTCCAGTTTGTTCATCTCAGCCGCTGCCTTGTGTGAGAAGTTGCTGTATCGAACATCACCCAGAGTAGTCCCTAGTATATGTAGAGGAAGATCGATGTACCAGTCTTAATCACTGTATATACTGTCCCCTGCCCAAAACCTGAAGAAGAATGCACTTGAAGGTTTGTTTCATTCAATATAGAAAAACGCATTGATATAAATATTGGTATTATTACCTGTCAAACAGAGTTGTTTTACCATGACCAGCGATAGCAGAGACCATATCACACAAGGTGTGACAGAAAACCAGGTAACCTCTCTGTTTTTCAGTGAGAGCTTCTCGAATCCAGGTGACATCATAAGAGCCATTTGATGTCGTGAAGAAGAGTGGGTGTTTGGTGCCTGGGCTATGCACTAACATTACAGTACGTCTGTGTCAACTGCCCGAACCAGAAAATATAATATATGCAATGCATGTCCAACTATGTGAAAATACGTAAAACTAGTCAAAGCTCTTACTTTTAAGAGTCATAGCTAATAAAAGAATGTATGTTACTGACAAGGCAGACAATTGCTCTCACAACTAAATTGTCAGCATCAGTGTCACTTGGCTCCATAGTGATGTTAAGCTTCCAAAATGTTTAAGAGAGGAGGTGAATAAGCTGACTGTTTTTCTGGCATTTGTTCAAGAAATTTTGGTGTTCAGTGTATGAGATCTGGTGGTTGATGGTGGATGGCTTCTCTACTGTATATGGTGAGAACAAGGTCGGACTTGGCAGGAGATTGCCACCAGTGACCTAAGCTACTTGCAGCATCTTGGCCGGAACTCTCATCATTGTGGTCTTTGATGGTTACAACTTGCCAAAAGATCATGATCACATCCGCCATAGCAAGAAGACATGCTATGATGTCCAGATTCAACCAGATCTGATACACTGGGCACCAAGAGCGAAGTTCTTGGACAACTGCCACAAAGAGTCAGCTCATTCACCTCCTCTCTTCAATATTTGGAAGCTTAACATCAACATGGAGCCGACTGACAATGATGCCGACACTTTAATTGTGAGAGAGCCATTGTCTGCTGCTACAGGTGGCTCTTTGGAAAGGTGGAGCTTTGACTAGTTTTATATATTTTATTATTTTCGCATAGTTGGACATGCATTGCATATATTATTATATTTTCAGGTCCAGGCAGTTGACATATTGTAATGTTGGTGCACCATAGCCCAGGCACCAAACACCCACTCTTCATGACATCAAAGGGCTCTATGATGTCAGGAGGATTCGAGAAGCTCTCACTAAAAAACAGAGATGCTACCTGGTTTTCTGTCAAGCCTTCACTGGGTGTGATATGGTCTCTGCTATCGTTGGTCATGGTAAAACAATTCTATTTGACAGGTACTCATACTAATATTTTGGGCTGGTACTGTGATCTTCCACTACATGTACCAGGTACTACTCTGGGTGAAGTTCGATACAGCAACTTCTCATGCAAGGCAACGGCTGGGATGATCAAACTGAGAATCTACCTCCAACAGAGAGTGCCTCAGCACAATATTTGCTCCGTGCCTACCTACAGACTTGTGACTGGCTCCTTCTACGGAGCATGTCTCCGGACCGGATGGACAGTTCCAGTTCCAACTCTGGACCCCATGGCTCCTGAAGAGCTGCTCCAGTTTGCAAGCTGCAATTGCCATGGAGAATGCAGCAGTCAACGATGCAGCTTCAGGAATAATGACGTCAAGTGCATCTCAGCTTGTGAAGTCTGTCAAGGCATTACCTGCTATTAAGAATATATACATAAGAATGCTATTCATGATGAAGGCATTGAGGATGAATATTCACACATTGACTCATAAAGCATTCCACACAGTGAAATCACTGTTTGCTCTGACCAATGTTAAACGAATTGTAAAAAAACACAACTTTATGTAAATATAATAAGGTGTGGGGCAGTTTTTCCACTAAGGAAAGGTTGTACTGTAAAACAAATGCTATAAATGAACTCAGAATGATGAAAAACCCCTAGTTTGACTCCTCACAAGTAACTTGAGGCCAAATTAAACATTTCCGAATTTTAGAAAATCGCCTATTGGTACACCAACTTTGTGCAGTTTTTTATTAGGTTTCCCACAGGAGTTGAATTTCAACTTTTTAGGAGATGTTATTAGACACCTTTAGAAACACATTGGTGAAGAGTTTGCTTGGTAACGAATTTATTCACAGATATGCCAAATATCTGATAAAATTCCCTTACTACTTGACATCATTGCTCTGTGGAGTGGAATATTTATTCATTTTTAAATGCACACTTAAATTTGTCATGAGTTGTCATCATTTCATAATACAGCTTTTCCCATCTCTTATTTTCACTGTGCGTGCATGTGCGTGTGCGTACACACACACACACACAAACAGAGGCCCTATAGCGTGTATATTTAGTGTATATTTTTCCCCTCCTTAATGTTTTATGGTGTGTGACTCAGGGATTGGGTCCATGCAGGTCTGTGTATTATTCAGATGGTTTGTTGGAGCCACAGGAACAGCTGTTTGAGGAGAGCTCCAGCAGTACGTCTCACTGCACACTGGAAACACACTGATTCTGGACTTAGCCTCTTTGAACCCCAGCATGCCTATTCTGTGACACATCTGCCAACAATAGCAGATATTCAACTCAAAAAGTACACCAGCCAAGTCCTTTCACTGGTGGGTATTTTTGTCCTTGTATCCTAATGGTCCAGGGAGCATGAGGGTTCCTTAAAGGGACATTTCACCGTTTTTGTAAAATAATATGTTACTGTTATTTAGAACATTTAGAGCACTCTCCTGTGGGTACTTAGTGGTTTTAGATATTTTAGATTTTATCAGTGAACCCAGTGTCTGATGTCATCAACACTACTTCCTGGACTACATGTTGTGTCAGTAAGACAGCCCCCCCCCCCCCCCCATACATAAGAATAAGGGGAGCATTGTGGGAATTGTAGTCCAGGAGTGAGCACCAGTGACATCAGAGACACTGGACTCACTGCTAAAATCTAAAAGATCTAAAACCACACATTACACACCTAAAGACCCCTAGGGAAGTGTTCTAAATCTTATAAATGTCATTAGCATATTTTGCAAAAATGGTGAAATGTCTCTTTAAGATGGTTCCAAAAGGACCCTTATAAGTCTGTACACACAGACTCGTAAGGGTACATTTGCTTCCATGTGTAGGATCTACTCTCAGATGGAGTTATGGGTTATGTATGTAACATTATTGTAATGCCTGGTTTATTTCAGCATGCTGCCCTGCATAGACATGCTGTCGGGCAGAAACCTTGTATCTCCATATCAACTGTAACTGCTTTTTTTGTGAATTCGTAAATAGGGCTCCACTTCAACTGTTCAACATGCAAGCGTGTCTCACAAATGCAGTTACAATAACTGATGCATTGGCATCATCTATTTTCAAAATGTTTTTAAAATAATATTTTAAAAAGGTCTTTCCTTAAACGGCAGAAACATTCTTTTTTTTTTAATTTGCATTCTTTTGAATGTCCTATGCACCATTTACCTTTATGTTTCAGTATAATTTGATACCAATACTATTGTATTTTTTAACTCAAGTTTGAATACAGAACATTTTCTTGTAACAGAATGTGGTATTGCAACATTCACTTTCAGTTACATTCACTTTCAGTTACACAAATGATTCCTTCCCCTCATGCAGACAACATATCCCTTAGACATGTGCTGTGCTGACAGCAACGCTCAGCGCAAAGCGTGTTCTCTTGTCTTCTCTGCAACATCATAGAACAGAGCTGCAAGCAATGAGAACATATGAACTTTCACTCCTTGTGCAAGTAGCTGATAACTTACTGTATATGTGGGATATTTACTGACTATGTTATTTCAGCTTCTGGTTATTGTTCCAAGCTGCTATTTGCCATATTTACTAAAGGCATCATATCTTCAATGTAATTTTCCATGTCAATGCCTCATTCTTTGGTCACAATGTTTATTTTATTGCACTCAGGCAGAAACCTCTAATCTACATATTCTAACTTGTCTTGTCTGTAAATTTACTTACTACTACTTACTACAGTGTCACACAAAAGTGCCAAAGCTTTCGGACTTACAAGGTTTCCAACCGACAGCCATTATAAACTACCAGAAGAAAACTGTCTTATTGGCTTGCACAATTGCTATCAGTGTACAGGATTTAGTAATACTGTACTGCTATAGGGAATGGAAATAGTATGTTCTCCTTCACCTCCTCACGCACTCACTCTTCCCCTCTCGCTCCATCTCTCTATCGCTGGTAGGGCTCTGATCTGTCGTCTCACACAGCAGAATTGGTGTCAAGAAATGTCAATTTGCCACACTGACACACTGACTTGCATAGTTGGCATCGAGCCGTGCTGATTTGTGCTGACTCCTGTCTCTTTGTCTCTCCATCTCTACATCTCTATCTCCTTTCTACAGTTTTTCTCTTTTTTCAAATATATACAATTTTGTCTGTCTGCTTTCCTTTCTGTCTCTCTCACATTGACAAATTTGTGTTGATTGATTGAGAATTTAAATGAAAATTGAAATCGTCCCATCCATTTATTGCAGCGTTTAAACATAACAAAACAAGATTTGCTTTTCTTCACTACAAATTATTTCCATCAATACAGTATATAAAGCAAAGCTAGTAGCAGCCACCGGACTGGTTGTCCTCTCACTGTATCCCTTTGCTTTCGCTGTTTGTCTTAAACACGGCCGGGCTACTTCATTGGCATATTAACTGCTTGGATAGATTGTTTTTAGATAGTTTTGTTAAGATGTAAACACAGGGCAATGATGTTACAGACAGGTATTTTGCCTGGAATATACAGTACTTAGGCTATACATTGGGTTTGTGCAATGGTGGAGGCTGGGTTTATGAGTTCGGAAAACAACATACATCAAGGCAGAAAGGGTTTGTCAACCTATACGCTGAAAAGGAAAACAAAAACATGAAATTCAGCAAAACTTGGTGTGAATATTTATGTTTCTTCCAAACAGCATGCTGTTTTCTTTACCCTGAACCCTGGCATCAATGTGGTGATAAAACACAGGCAGCATTTAAATCTAAACCTCCACCACCCCATAAAATGTCCACTACTAATTAAGGCCTTCTCTCTCTCTCTCTCTCTTTCTCTGTCTCTCTCTATTTTCTTTTTGGCCAATTACTAATAGGTAGTAACTGTCCGACTTTATTATTTATAGCGTAACCCTAAATGGTTTGCCTATTCATTTTTCTGCCACCAAAGGAATTCATGTGGGTCAGCAGACAACATCATACATCCTTGGTGAGTACACCTGCAGCCTCACTCCCAATATTCTGCTGTCTGAAAACCCACGTCTTCAGAATCCATCATGGACCGTATCACTTACACAGGCCCTGACTGAACTTTGTCACTTACATGGCATTACATGTAGACATAGTACTATAATAGCATCCTATGTAGACATCGCTGTTTATAATTATACAGATATCCTACTGTTACAATCTTACGTATGAATATTGACTAACTACTTTTTATGTATATGATGAATTGCCATGCTTTTTGTTCTTGCTTAATGTAAGCTGCCCTGGATTAAGAGCATCTGGCTAAATGCTTAAATCGTCAATTGTAACTGTTTCCATCTCTTTCTGTTCTCTGCATCTTCCTTGGCCTCTCCTGTCTCCTTGTCAGTGTTGCCAACTGCCAAAATCCAAAATGCACTAGTGGCAAGACTTACACTTACAGATCTACAGTACAACGTATAAGGGTCCATTTGGTTACCAATGGTCCTTTCTAGGAAGGAAGGATTACGCTATCAAAGGAGGAAAAATGGTGACAAACGAGGGTTTTATCTCTGGCGCCTGTCAACCAATTTCGCCCCAACTCACCAGTCAAAAAGCACCAGATTTTCTGCCAGGAGTTTTTCAATAATTTTGGCGCTAGAGGGGTCTGGGAAAAAAAAGAGCTAAATATAGTGTCAAATGTGCCAAGTTGGCAACACTGGTCCTGCCCCTCTCTCAAACCCATATACTACCTCCTCTCTAGCCTCTCCTCTGCTCTGGCCTGGAGGCTCCATCTCCTTCATCCTTCATCCTCACCCTCACACCTCTCTCATTTTACCTTTTAAGCTGGGATGACGGATTTACATAATGCCTGCAGTGATATTGCCCATAATGCCCAGAATAGGTTGAAAACACGTTGGATGTACTTTTAACATCTCCACACACTCATATCCACTTGCTTTCCACATGTACCCTCAAGTCTACTGTAAAACACAATCTAGTGTTCTGTCTTTAGCATGTTGTATCCATTTCTCTGCATTCATCCTGAAGGAAAGGACATGAACAAACAAAGTGTGATTTTCAATGCAGAGAACCAGACCACTCATTGAAAATCACACTTTGTTTGTTCATGTCCTTTCCTTCAGGATGAATGCAGAGAAAGTTAAAGTAAGTAAGTAAGTAAGTAAGTAAGTTAAATAACCAGATGAAAAGCTGGTTAACCAGATATAACTCTTGAGAGCTTAAAAATGAAGCAAAAGAAATCTTTAGTCTTTTAGGTCTGTGGGGATAAAATGTCCTCAAATGGTGGTCCGTGGCTCAAATGCTGAATAAATAGTGGGTGCTGGTATCAAAATGGTTGAAAACCACTGATACATAAGGTTCCACGAGCTGTATCTCTGTATCTGACCAATCAAAGCGCCACAATCTACTTATGTCTTTACTCTGACTTGTGGAGGGTAAGATAACCCTGAACAAGTAAGTCATGGCAAAAATAAACATGCCTCCCCTCGGTAACAGTGGACAACAACAACAACAACAACAACAAAACAGTAATATCACAGCCTCAGCTAGGAGACAACACACTGTGGAATGGAGTGCGAGTCTGTCTGCTCTTAACAAATGAGTGGACTGGGCTGGGCTGGGCTGGGCTGGATTTATGCATGCCCTATAGGCTAATGCTGCTGTGTGGCCAGTCGACCGTAAATCTGCTATTTTTGTCAAGGTGTGAAATGTATTCCTGCTAAATCACATGGCTGATACAGGGTATAATGGGAGGGAATGCGGTACTGTGTGCACATACACACAAGACACATACACACACACTGACAGGTGCTCTCACACAACCCTCTCTCTCTCTTAAGACACAGTCTTGATTTGCAGCCTTGGCTTTTATCTGCTTCATTAATGTATTTTTACCAGTGCAAACTAACTTTGATGGGCCCCACGACGCGCTGGTGCTCAGTCAGAGAGAGAGAGAGAGAGAGAGAGAGAGAGAGAGAGAGAGAGAGAGAGAGAGAGAGAGAGAGAGAGAGAGAGAGAGAGAGAGAGAGAGAGAGTTCAAACAAATGAGCGAGAGAAAGAATGATTGGAATGGAAGACAGATTTCACATGACCTTGCCTCTGTACATACAATCACAGTGACGCTTATTGGCCATCTCCATGGCATGATGGGAGAGCTGATGGTGTGAATAAGAATGATCACCTCACACTGAGAGAAGGGCTCCCCCTCCCTCTCTCCCTCACACATCCTATACCAGCCTAGCCTGCAAGAGGGGTGAAATCATCTTACAACCTCCTCCTAGGTCCACCTAGTCACGACCATTTTGTAAAATGTCCACGACCAATTCAATCACGGCCGATGCTAATTTGGTCGGTACTGTTAAAAATGTTTGCAACCTTTTCCACCTTGGTTGTAACATTCCTAAAACAGCCGTGGCCGATTTTAAAATGTTGCGACCATCGGGGGTCGCAGGATATAGGTTAGAGATAGGCATTGGTTTTATTGAGATTAGGGCTAAGGTTAGAGTAGGGTTTAGATGCCACCAATGAAAAAAGATCCCCAATTTCCGGCTGCCCTGTGTCTGTCGACTAGACTGGAAGAAAAGAGAGATATTGAGAAATAATATATATATATACCCTCTCTCTCAGAGAGGCAGAGAGGAATTTTAAATATGGCTGGCAAAGAGCCACAGCTGCGACCCGTCTCAGCAATGGTTATGTGCCTGATGAGCTTACAACTCCTTTTAGAAAAAAGTTTCCATTTATGAAATGTATTCATTTCCCTAGAACTATTTTTTCTACAGATACATCCGGTGTGTTTTTTCTATGAATCCAAATTGAACCTTGTTTGACACCAAAGTTAAAACAATATGTACGTATATGTTCTGTTGTGTTAAAAGTGCAGTAAGGCGCGCTTGCTGCCACAGCAACAATTGCAATTGGAAACTTTACATGTTTTTACAATAACAAATATTATAATAATAACATTAACCAAACAGCCCACTGGGCCACAATCAGCAGCGCAGCTGTTCCAACGGAGCACATTAGTCTCCTAGACTGCTGGAATTACATAATATTGGTGGCAGACCGTCGGCATAAACAAGAACACAGCAGGCACAGCAACAACTGAACAAAGCATTGAAACGTCTGCTAAACCTGTTTGTTGATCAACTGCATCATGGGATAATATGTCACAGAAGATGCGGACCGAAAATGGTGGCGTTTAAAACGCATTGTGTGACAAGTAACAATGTTTCACTGTTTCATCGAATAGCCACATTATCTAGACAAAACTTTTCCCAGGACATGTCATGGACACTAAGATGGATAACTGCCGTTACTGTATGGATCTATTGCTGAACCAGAGTGAGACATGCCATTTTCATGTCCAGTTTTCATTCATGGTAGTTGTAGTGTATGGTATGGTAGTAGTATGGTTGTTTTCTACAACATGTGAGCACTTCCACCATTGGACATGACGACTGTCACTGTGCACGTCAACACCTAGCTTTTTAACTATAGGTCTCCAAAGAGTCTTCCAACTCCAAGCACTTGCAAAAGCAACACAAACGCCATTTTAAACATCTGCAGAACGATGCACAGCATGAGGCACAGCAGTTGTCCTCATTGTCCCCTCCTCAAATCCTAATCATCATCACAAGATATTGTGTTAAACAAAAGGTTAAACAGGTTAAACAAAAATATGTCATGTTTTACAAAGACTGATTCAACCGGTCAGATCAAAAAGGAGTTTCCCCAAATTTGTTCAGGGATGTGCCAGGGATGCCAGGGAATTGGACCCTCAAAAGAGAGGGTCTATGTTAAAACATTCACATCCAAGAGTTTTCAAAAATGTTTAAAAAAAAAATAGCTGATACACCTGCAGTTTTTTGGAAAAGCGTCACACTGGATCAACAATTTTACACTATTTGAACTATTGTAAGACGGACCATGGTAAGATGGACCAAAAAACTTTAAAGCTGTTATACTCCTTATTGGGATAAACTTTGAATGCTTTAGTAAAACTAGTCCTATACCCGTTGTGTAATATGATCTGGATGTATAGGCCTAGATGACATTGATTGGGACTTTTGATGTTGGAAAGCTGGATAGAACTTTATGTTATAGACACTATTTATTCAGGATTGTAGCCTCGGAGGACCACCATTTGATGTTGAGTTTAATCTGTCAGACCCACAATCAAGGATTGTCAGGTTTTTGTCCACAATTTAGGAGAGATGGCAAAATGTTGGTCAAAATAACAATTATTCTACATTTTATAATTGTTGAAAATGAATTATAAAATGGACCCCATAAGGGTCCATTTGGTTTCATTTGAACTATTTGAAGAGTTACAAATCTATAAGGGTCCATTTGGTTATCAACTGACCATTTAGCATTTAGCTGTATGTGGACCACGTGGAATCATGTCAGGGACCACTGGTGGTCCCTGGACCACCTGTTGAAACCTCTCTGCTGAATGGAATTGCAATAAACCCTGAAGGTCATTACAATTAATATGAATATTAATTGTAAGGGATATGTTCCAGCACGCCTGCCGTGTTCCTGTGGGTTTTCAAGTTTGGGGGACCCCCCAGAGACCAAGTTGTAGACGACCCGGACCGTCGCACGTACACAGACGCACAGGCGTAAATGTGGCGTTTGAATAATAACTTTGGAGAGGACTGGATGCCGTGGGCTGCCGCGCGTTAATATCCAGGCGTTGCAGTGTAGTGGTAGTAGAAAGAAGTTGTAGGCGACCCGGACCATAGTAGCGCGTGTGTGTCACCGCGCCGTGCCGAGAGAATAGCAATATTGGTCAGTCGCCTAGCAGGCGGAACAGCGGTTGGTAGTAGAAATAAGTTGTTGGCGACTCGGACAGTAATAGCGCGTGTGTCACCGCGCCGTGCCGAGAGTATTGCCTGTGTTGGTCAGTCGCCTTGCAGGCGGAACAGTGACAACACCGCTCCGTGCCGAGAGAACGTTGCCTGTGTGGATCAGTCGCCTGGAAGGCGAAACAGCGAGAGCAGAGAACACTGTACTCAGCGCCAATGGCTGTACCCGTAAGGGAATGTGATACGGCAAACTGTGACCACAATAAATGTGTCTCCGTGACACGTGATGTTACACATGATGTTTTTTTTTATCTGTATCCGGTGACACGTCATATGCGCGAAGATTAGTTTTTGACACAAAAGTATTAAAATTAAAATGATGGGTATAATATTTTGTGCTTCTAAGCCGCGCATACTGATGCTGGATGACAGGGCTGTGTGACTCGAGGTTCATTTAGGTTGTCCATGCGCCGTGGCGTTACGCAAATGGAGACAAATGACACAGTACATTGCACAGGATGTAACAGACAGACACGCTTGCTTGAATTATATAGAGAGATGTACTGTAGTATCAACTGTATCTGATTCTCCCAATACAACAAAATAATTTATTGACTAAACTTTATGAATTAATGAGTTGTGAATTAATGGACAGTCTTTCTCATTCTCTAATCTCTTATCTGTTATCAGACATGAGATAACCTATCAAACCCCCAGTGGCGTCTCTCCAGGAAATGACATTTTAGGGAAGCAAATGTGTCGTCTCACTCTTGTTCACTTTCCTACAGGGAATTAGCAATGACACTGTTTAAACTGAGTGCGCACAAAGTGTTGTCAGGCTGTGCTAACTTAATTTGCATTTTTCAATTTGCATTTTATGGCTGCATCAGAAACATGAAACAGTTTTTCCTAGATTGTACATAGGGGTGGGACAATTCACTTACCTTGAGATTCTTAATTATGCTGCGTTTTGATATTGATACAGTATATCAATATATTGCATTTTCCCCCACAAATCACACTGCTGTTATTGTACCAGAGAATTTTAAAACTTTTCTAAAGTATATAAACCATGACAAGTTCAATCCAACACTTCAATGCACCCAGATAACATCAGTAAGGCATTCAGACATGAACAAATTAATTAATAAAATACATAAATATTAAAAAAAACTATTTTGATCCTGATTCGATATTGATATCAGTGCATTAAGAATTGTGATATATTGGCATATTATTTTTTTTTGCCCACCCCTAATTGTACCCGTCAGGTAAGTACAGGTGATTCTCCACTCAGACGCTCACACCTGGCAACGCATGGGACAAAGACATACATTTGCTTTCCTAATCCGAGGGGAAAAAATACATAAATTGACTTAGTTTTACAACAAGAGTCACAGGAACAGCAGGCACCCATCTCAACTTGAACCAGTTGTCAATGCACAATAAGTGGATGAGGTTCAGTATGCAGTATGTATCGTGACTTTGAACACACCCACTATGCAATATTAAATAATAAAAAACAGCACAGGACAGATTCCCCCTGAGAAAGCAACTGACTACAAAAACAGGACAACTGGAGTATACTATTGCAATATCAACAAAAACGACAATCATGAACACAAAAAAGTTAATAACCACTAATTCGGGTGAACAGTAAGTGACTGCTGGCAGTGGCACAAAGTGATGTTCAACAAGGAGACAGTGAAACTAAGGACTACAACAGCGATAGAAATAATTGTTTATGGGTATCGCATTAACAGTGTTTGTGCAACTGATCTCCTTGGATGCAGTTCAATGCCTGCCAACAAAGGGCAAAGGCCGTCTAGAATGGGAATCGTAGCCACTGTGGGGATCAGCAGCCCCGGTGCCCAGGCAGTTGAGCTGGACCATGTTCAGTAGGGAATGCATACTTCTATCCATGCAGTGGTATAAAATTACATATTTTAAACCACTATTTTAATGATGTAAACATGGCCTTAATACCATACAGTTTCACTTACATGCACAAAAGACAATGATGGAAAAAAAAACATGTGCGTGGCTTGAGTATTAGGTGAAGGCCCTAGAATTACAAAGCCATTTTAAAGCAAGTTTTTTTCCCCAATCCTTGTCATCAAAAGGCAAATTAAAGAAATGGTTCATTTGTTCACACAGCGTTCCTCTGTTACACAGCACAGCAAGCTGTGAAATGTTTGATGTTTGTATAGTATTCGAAATAACTGAAGTTGTTTATATTGCCTGTCACGGTATAGGCTACTGACTGTTTGATGTGCTGTCCATGGAGCCCTTTACCGGCCTTGATAAAAGTGAGGTGCATGCTTGTTTCCTTGTGTTTGTATCATGTTTTCCCTTGGTTAAACCAAGGGAAATCATGAACGGGGGTTTTCAACAGGTGGTCCGGGGACCACCAGTGGTCCTTGAGAGGGTTCCAGGTGGTCCCCAGGTTAAATGATGGAAAGTTGGTTAACCAGATCTAACTCTTGAGAATGTAAAAATGAAACCAAATGGACCCTTGCGGGTCCATTTGTTTTAATTTTCACACTCTCAAGAGTTAAAATATCTATCATCTGAAGCACTATTTAATTAAGAAGTCTGACACTGTTTTGTTTGCAAAATCCAGCCTGCAATTGTGAACAATAATTCTTTATTTTTAGGTCTTTGGGGCTAAAATGTCATCAAATGGTGGTCTGTGGCTCAAATGCTGAATAAATTGTTGTCCCTGGTGTCAAAAAGGTTGAAAACCCCTGGTTTAATTTGTTTGGCATGTGATTTAAGGTTAGGGTTCATTTGGTTCTTTGTTATTAGTCATACAGGGACAGACAGTAGGCTGAGATGAAATAGGGACAGGGATAGAGAGGGTGACACGCTGGGGAGAAGGAACATACAGCTATGGGGGAGTATGAAAAGCCGAGAGGCAACCTAAGGAAATTACTTTCCAGTTCTCTGGAAGGAGCGGCGGATGTGGAGGCTTCCGATCACCTGGAGCCTGCTGAGGGGGAGACGTGGTCCCACGGCTCGCTCCTTCCATCTCGCCCTCCCACTCCTAATTCACTACACTCTCGTATATACTATATGCTTGAAAAAATGGAGTCCCCGCTGCTCTCCGAGGACACGCGCCCCCGGGCCCTGGAACGTGTCCCGGTGCAGAGAGGGAGAGGGCGTGCAAAATGAAACTCACAAAGTGTGAGGGTGGTGGAGAAGAAGACTATATGAAGATGCATACTGGGACAAATAAGTGTGTGGGAAGTACATAGGAAAGAGAGAATGTAATATTATGTGGTGGAGTCAAAAGTATAATAAATACTTTTATGGGGGTGAAAGTCATGAATATGAAATAAAAGACCTCAAGGTAAGTATATTTACTCAAACCATTTCAAGACAGTTTCAAATCAAATTAATGTAAAAATAAATGTAAACATGAATGAAATGTTATGAAAGGCACTGATTTTTCCATTACTTTTACATTTACTCTTCATATCTTTTTTAATAAGGACAATCAAGGACAGTACATGACAGTGTTTGAGAATACAGTACTCTCCACCACATGTTGATGAATGAGCAGTGGTCCCGTGCCCCTCTGCATGGGCACCAGAGATTTGGCCTAGCGACAACCCAACCCCCCAACCCTGGGGGCTTTCGGCCTCCTCTCACTGGCCAGGGCCATACACAGATGAGCACATGATAGAGTGGAGTGTTAACACAAGACATTTGTCTTTCCTCTGACACAATGAGAGAGAGAGAGAGTTCTTTTGTCTTAAAAGCACCTCCTATGCACTTACCCCAACCTCCACATGGTCTGAGCCCTTGTCATCTTGTTTGTGTAGGATCTCAAAGTAGTAACGTCTGGATGAGATCAGGCTGAAGAGAGAGAGAGAGAGACAGAAAGAGACACATATAAACGCTGCATAAACCCCTGACTTTTTTGCTTTGGCTTAGTATGTGGAGAAACTGGTTCTATTCCTATTTTTTTTTTTTTGAGTGTTATAGAGTTCAATAATAACACAATGGTGACCATTTCAGCTGTTTTGTTCGCTGACAAAACACATCTTTTGTGCACTCCTGAAATGCTTCTGTGTTCCTGGAAGTGCATCACTTTTGTCGGCCTTCAGCAGTGAAAGCCATTTTGGCCACAAGGGGGCAGCAGTTCAAGTGTTAATTGGGGAGTCATTCTGTGCAACAAACTCTTGAACATCGTTTACTCGCTGGTTCGTCATAACAGCCCAGTAAAGAAAACATCTACGAACATCTGTAAAAACAGAAATACGTAGTTCTTTGGGCCTTTGAGTACTTTGTATGTCATATCATGATGGTTATTGGTCAATTGTTACCCTTTCAAAATATATTTGCCAATCTATCACTATTGTTGTGAGCTGGTAGAACGGCCATTTTCAGTATGCAAACAAATGTAAGATCAGCCATTACGATGTCATCAAGGACCAAATACAGTATAATGTAGATACTGTAGAGTCGAGTGAAATTGTGGGATATTTTGTTGACTAGACCAATACTACAACATTTCGAATGACTAAAAAATGAATGAGGATCTCGTTTTTTGCCCCGACCTTTTTGGAAAAAGGTTGTTGGGGGGAACTCCTCCCTCCCCTGACTTTTTCGAAATCGGACAAGGCAGGTGGAAAAAGGTTGCGACCATTTTACAGTCAGCCAGGTTAGGTTTAGACATAGGTTTTACTGTGGTAAAGTTTAGGGCTAAGGTTAGGGTTAGGTTTAGTTCTGCCAGATGAAAAAATGCCGCAAACGTTTCCCCAGCGAAAAAAGTTATCCATTTGTAAAATTTTCTCCAGGGTTCCTGAACTATAAGCATCAGTCGAGACCGATTCAATCAGTCAAGTGTAGAGGATCCAAAATGCCAAAGGGAAATATTATATGTGCATAATACATATTATATACTGTATGTATTCTGATGACATAATAAATGTTGGTTCAATAAATATTGGTTAAATATTTTTGTGAGTTATCAGGCTGAACTAAAACTAAAACAAAAGTTGCTGACAAAATCAACACTGACTTCAATCCCATTACAATGCAGACAGGCCTTAGAGCTGAGAGGACCATGAAAGCACAGGCAGGTCAGCATATTATCAGCGAGAGTCTGTGAATAATACATTACCTCTGACACCATTAACAAGATAACAACGTCTCCCATGAATAAACATTTGATGTGCTTCAGATGAGATGCTCTTCCAATACAAGCTGCAGTACACTCATCATGGGTGAGAGAGGGTGAGACATGGCTCAGAATACACACACACACACACGCACGCACGCACGCACACAAGATAAAAACTAGTCAAGTCTAGGAGAGACAGCAAAATCATGTTGCATTCACTATTGGTTGTGAACTTGCGACTGATGGTGAATGAGTCCTGACCGATAACTGTAACCGATAACATTAGTTTGTGACCAATAGCCTATTGGTCACGCCCTTTTTTCATCAGTCACTACTAAACCTAACCCTAACCTTAGCCTTAAACTTAATAGTAAAACCTCTGCGTAAACCTAACCTTAAACACTGACGGATATGATATTTGCCGCAACGGATAGGATATTCGCCGCAATAGATGGTATACAGTACATGCCATGACCGATAGCCAAGATACTTGCCACAACCGATAGGATAAATGCCGCGACCGGTAGGATATCTGCCATGACAGATAGAATATCTGCCGCGACCGATAGGATGTCTGCCATGACGGTTAGGATATCTGCCCAGACCGATAGGATATCTTCTGCGACGGATAGGATATCTGCCGCGACAGATATAGAAAAAGGTTGGGGAATGGGGAATGTTTCCCACCCCACCCTTTTCCGGGGCAGGTGGTAAAAAAGGTTGCGACCGTTACTATCTTTCGCGACTCATTTACTATCGCTCACAGTGGATATGCTGTCAGTTGTTTCCATCTGCCTCTGTCACAATTTTTTTGCCCCTCCTGGATTCATACGTGAGTTAAAATACTGTAGTACAAAAAGCATACAGTAGAGACATACACATTTTCTTGTAGTATTTTCACCACTACACCCCCCCCCCACACCCCACCCCACACACACAGACCCTAGAATAACAATGCCAGGGCCTATTCAACATATTTGAACTAATAGGCCAGTATCTGTCACTGGGTGAGACACCTCATTACAGTAACTCTCTATCCATACACACACACATGCATGCAAGCATGCACGCACGCACGCACACACTCCTGGGCGTGCACGCACGCATGCACGCACGCACGCATGCACGCACGCACGCACGCACGCGCGCACGCACGCACGCACGCGCGCACACACGCGCACACACACACACACACACACACACACACACACACACACACACACACACACACACACACACACACACACACACACACACACACACACACACACACACACACACAAATGGCAGAGTAATATCCTGAACATCAGTCTCTGTAACCTACCTTGATAATATAAGATCTGGCCCAGGTGCAAAGGTATTTAATATCCGTTTAGTGCCCCAGCTTGTTTACAAGTGTGTTCCTCAGTAGAGTAGTTTCCCACATTTATGTTTTTGAAACTGGAGGTTCCCATACACAAGTACTAATTGTTTTACTTAAGTAAAAGTATCAATGCCAGAATGTAAAAAAAACATGTATTTACCTGTATTCGGTATTTAAAATGTTATTATTTTAAAAATAGGAAAAAAAAATATATAGCCAAAATATATAGCGACTAGGGTTGTACCCCATCTACGGTGCCTTAAAAGGTCAGTTGAAGCAGTGGCTAAAACATTCACACTGTGTTTTTCATTTTATTTTATTTTATTTTTTCTGTGACTCTGCACTATATAGGGCAGGCACTTTGTCCTACTAGACACCGCATTGTAGCTCTTTGTTGTATCAAGTACCTTGTTTGTCTTTTTGTATTATTATTGTTTTTCCTCTTTGTTGTTTTGTGTGTTATCACCCTGTATTGTTTGCCATCACCTGAAGAGATGACACTCAGGGGTCTCAGGGCGGTGGCGAGTACCACCACCCCCATAGTGTTTGTATTTAATCTTAAAATCTGTTCTCATGAGCTGCCAACACAGTTCCTGTTGTACACAGAGATGTTTCAGATGTTTACCAAATCACAGACAATGAAAGGGTGTGAGAATGCATACCGAATTTCAGACAATCTCAGTTACAGTACGTAAATCAGTGGTTTTCAACTGGTAGTCCGTGGACCACTAGTGATCCTTGAGATGGTTCTAGGTGGTCCCCAGCTAAATGATGGAAAGATGTAACTGTTTGAGAGCGTGACAATGAAACCAAATGGACCTGCAATCTGAATTAGCCCAAGTCTAGAAAACTAGAGAATGTAGAATGGTCATTTTTTTTATATATGTTGACCATTTTTGTCTCAAATCCAGTGTGTGTGTGTGTGTGTGTGTGTGTGTGTGTGTGTGTGTGTGTGTGTGTGTGTGTGTGTGTGTGTGTGTGTGTGTGTGTGTGTGTGTGCGGCGTGAAGGCATGCGTGCGTGCGTGAAGGCATGCATCTGCATGCGGTGCGTGGGTAAATGTGCATCCTTAAGGCATTCCCCGGCGCTCCTGCTCAAGATCAATTGGTGTTTCAGTAAACCCTTTTTAATATGATAATGATAATTTCCTCTGATGCAGCTGGGTAATTTGCAGAACAGTATTTGCTACGGTGAGCTTTAGAGTAATTTATTGTAGCGCCTCCATATTCATGAGCACTCAATCACAGAGATATATTATGCTGTGTGAGCTAGTCTGTGCTTAAATTGTGGTATTTTCTGTATTTATTTGCTTCTATTACATTTTTTACTCCTCATCTTTCACTTCCAAATATTTTGTTGAACCAATGCGAGCCTATCCGGAAAGTTAAAGGTAAGAAAATATATTTTTTTCTCTTCTTTATTGGCTAATCCTATATATACAGTGATATATACAGTACACATCACTAGACCACACCAAGGCCACACTATAGTGTGGCCTTGGTGCATAGTGTGGCCTATGTCTATCCTGTTGTATATTCAGGGTGTCAACCATAATGTCAGATTTGACCCTGAGCAATTATTAGGTATACATTACATTAGGTATATTAGGTATCAAGCAGTAAAATCTAGCACGGATAATCTTTTGTTTGGACTTCAAGGGTACAGTTTGATGTGCATTAGGTCACAGACTTCATTTCGAGAGCCAGCGTTGAGCCCTTTCTTAGTGTGGTCATCATGAACGGGACTTGAACATGTAATGCCCTGTCAGGCAGTAACCCTGACAGGGCATGTGTTAACCGTTTATTGTAGGATAAACCCCTTGAGATGCAGCATCTCATTTTAGAGGGGATCCCGTCCTAGAATGATACAGACAAAACATACAGTGAACAGTAATACAGACAGTACTATGTGGACACGTGGGATGTTAAACTCCTATAGTTTAACCACATAAAACCTGATATCGCCATCTTGGGCAAACTGTCAGAAATATTTCAATTTTAATTAAAAAAGAGCAAATGAAGCTATTTGCCTCTCAGCCAATTATCCAAAGTGGTTGAAATCCCCTCCAGCACAAAGCGCATACTCATGTTGCTCACATCTGAGGTAGAGAGCCAGAATCACACCGTTATTTTGTTTTATGCTGGTGTTGTGTGCTGTGCAGTGTGCACTCACCGTATACACACTCACAAATCCCCCTTTTTATGTCTGCGCTGCGGGTACTGTATGCACGATAACGGCGTGCAACCTGATTGGATAACGACCCGTCTGCGAGGTCGAGGTGGGATGATGATAGGTTCTGGGGGGGGGGGGGGGGGATGTAAACAACACACACACACACACACACACACACACACACACACACACACACACACACACACACACACACACACACAGAACCTTTGCGTCCCATAAATCATTGCAGGGGACAGTGCGTTAAGGTCATTCTCTCATGAATATAAAACGTGTCTCCTGGTGGTGGCTTGCAAAGTGCACTCATGGAACCAAAGTGTCGCGTTAGACTCCACTCAACCTATTTGCCCTTTCTCGGCACTTGGGGGTGCAGTGTGGGGTAAAGAGAAACAGGCGCTGCTGCAATGTCCCGGCGTTGAAATACGGGGACAATTTTTTATATTTTAAATGGAAGATAATCCTTTAGGACCAGTACTAATTAGGTTTATTCCTCCCCCTCTGGCACTCGTGTTGTGTTGGAATGGAAGACTGTCTTTGGGGGCTTTTAAATAGTTATCTGTACTTGATTTAAAATTATTTTTGTACATTTGTCTGGACAGGAGTCTCCAGACATAAAAGGGATGATGATACAGCCTACTTTGTTTTCATGCTATTAGTTCGCTTAGAAGGTCTGCGTCAGGGTCCAAAAGTTTGAAATGTTTCATTTCGATTTTGTTCCATTTAGTGTTCTTAGTTCACACTAAACTTTAAGTGAACTATAACAAATATGTAAACAAATGACCAGGTCATACAGGCCATATCGATCTAATGAACATATAGGCTAGCTATTTTAGCTAGCTTAACAGAAGCTTTGTTAGTTTGTTTTGCATGTAAAATTATAATTTAAGGAAAGTTTGAATGAATGTCTGAAAACACTGTCAGTCAGTGCTCCACACTCCCTGCACTGATTGTTCTGAATTTCCACACAGACATTGACCATTACATCATTAACAAACCCCTTTCCAATTAAACAAATTGAATGATGTTAATTGCATTTATTAGTGAATTCATTTTCTCAAATTACAACGTACTTATAATGGGGAAAATGGGAAAAGTCACAAGTATTTTTGTCCACAGAAGCCTACGTTTGGAGGATTCTTACTGCTTAGGTTACCTTAAGGACACAATTTGTCTTTCCCTGGATTCCTTGAGTCAAGGACATGTAGGCCAACCGCACTTTCCAATTTCCCCAGAATTACCTTTCCTGTACTACTAGCCTGACAGGCTAATCACCTGTTTACATCTCAAAATACATACATACCGGTAGTGTAAACTCAAGGCCTGGGGCCCAAATCAGCCTTGTGAATGAATTATCTTTGGCCCGCAAGATGATATTTAACTGCTATTAGAACTGGTCCTCTGGTATACTGCACACACTATAATAAGACATTAATGCAAGTCATTGTTTTACTTTCTCAACTTATTTGGTTTACTTTCAATTGCTGTGTTTGAGGATCATAGAATAGGAAATTGAGCTTCAATAATGCATTTTCAGTTTTTAATGAATGCAGTTTCATTTTTGCATTTATCTTGTTATTAAGGGAGATTGCTCATTGACCGCTAGGGGGACCTTCTTTGTTTCCTCTCCATTGCCGCGGCTCAAACCAGTTCGATCGGTAAAAAAGCCCTTATTTTGAAGCTCAGATCTCCTAAACAGGATGTGCTGTTTCTGTTATGCTGTGTCTGTTGTCTTGCCTAATCGGTCATCTGGCGATCTGCCCATATACATCCGGGTCACAAGTCAGGAAGAGCCGTGTAGCGCTAGTTGATTCACCAGTGCGACAACCCCATTCAGAGCGAAAACACAGGAGAGCCGTTTGAATGCATTGGATTGAATGGAAGTGAATGGGACAAAAAAAAAAGAGTTGTCGCTCAATTCTGTTCCAAATGAAAGTTAGCAACGGGATGATCATCAGACGATGCGCACGGACTAATAGTTGGATTAAAGAATGAAATCTACATCTCGTCGTGATACGAGCCGTCCGCGTTACCGGCAGTGGGGTTCTCCACGGGAGGTCCACGAGCTGCGCGTCTTCGGCAGGAAAACTATTAAGGGAGATTGATCATTGAAGGAAAATTACTTTTTTGCTGTTTGCCTTGTAAACATGTGCATGTGTATTGAAACACATTGACTTCTATCAATTTTTTAGATTTTGGCCCGCTTTGCATTTGAGTTTGACATCCCTGCTGTGAATAATATGATTGGGTGTACAGGTAAGGACTAATTTAATCAAATAACCATTAAGAGTACATATGTGTGTACATTTCACAGCCGCTTATTAACAAAACAAAACACTTTAGGCAGCACTTACCTATGGCAACGGACAGACGGAAGAACCGCACACACGCACGCACACACACGCACACACACACACACACACACACACACACACACACACACACACACACACACACACACACACACAGAAGAACAGTAATCAAAGAAAACGGAGGGGGTGTGAGTTGAAACTACACGTGTCATGCCCTCCCCTGTAGAGCAGGCCTGGATCAGGAGGGTCCCAGAAGCATTACTGTAGTTAGCAGCACTGACATGCTTCTCCATTACGCTCTTGATTCTGTTTCACTTCCTGACCCTTTTATTAGAGCCTTTCTAACCTAATCTGCTGCTCAATCTGTGAGGATAATCTAATGTCATCCCTGATAGGACACAGGCTGCTGCCACAGGCTCTTATGAGTCAGCAAAACACAAACACACACGCACACACGCACACACACACACACACACACACACACACACACACACACACACACACACACACACACACACACACACACACACACAGCTTGAATATTGCCATTTTGGATGGCAGGTGGTAGGAATATCTCTCTTAGTCGTCCTCAGACGAGCTTCCATCGGAGTCTCCAGTCCTTCCGGTTCTCCATACACCCGGCCAGCTCCGAAGAGCTTTCAGCTCCCGCATCCTTCTTCAGGACGTCCACATAAGTTAGTGCAGAGCGTCCTCGTGATCGATGCCCGTGTGTTGGTTCCCACAGGACCAGCCTGCTGGCTGGGAGCTCGCGATGTCTGTGGCAGTGGCCGGCCAGCCTCATCCTCCTGGCTGCTATCTTTTTGCTGAGCCTTGGCAGTTGCCCGTACAGATCGTTGTTGGTAATATGGATGTTCTGGTCCACATCCAGAACAGTTCGCAGCATTCTGGTGTAGGACCCATCCAGTGATTTCTGCAGGATTGGCGTCAGGGTCCAGCTTTCACAGCCATACAGGAAGACGGACTCCACAGTGGCCTGGAAGAGGCTCAGCTTTATGTGTCGGGGGAGATTCGAGCACCACACTCTTGACATGCCGTTCAGGGCCCTCCACGCTAGTGCCTTCCTGACCTTGAGGTCTTGCTCTGTAGAGTTCACCCAGGAACCCAAGTATTTGAAGTCAGTGACCTCTCGCAGAGCGTTGCCATCTGATGTTGTAATTGGCGGATGGTCCATGTGGATGTTGTAAGTGATGACCTCAGTCTTCTTTGCATTCAATCTGAGGCCAACCTTTGCACATTCCACCTCCACTCTGTTCAGGAGTTCCTGTGCCTGCTCCACGCGGTCAGACAGCAGGCAGATGTCATCAGCGTAGTCTAGGTCTGCCAGGGTTACAGCAGGGGTTCTGCGAGACTTCCTTGGTGAAATTGTGAAGCCAAGCTCCTGCTCCCGCCCATTGATAGCTTTCCTGAGCGCATAGTCCAGAGCTATGATGAAGAGGAAGGGGGCCAGAGTGTCTCCCTGTTGCACCCCTGCTAGAATTTCAAATTCTTCACTGGTGCCATCTGGGGTTACCACTTTGGCTCTTGTGTCCTTATACATGGCCTCTATGGCCCGAAGTTGGATGGGGGGACCTAAATATGCATTTGTTTTTTACAAGTAGTACAAAGTATTTTTCATTATTATTTCACAGGATCTATTGAATGTGACAAACTGCCATATTGAACCTATTACATACTGATGCATAGTCTCTATAGTACATCTAACTTCACATTCAGTAGATCTTGGTGAACTTTGTGGCCAGCTAAATTTCCGTGGGGTTTATTAGGACTATAGTATGTAATGAAAAAAGAAATCACTATAGTATGTTACCAGTGTTGGGGAAGTTACTTTTAAAAAGTAAGGGCATTATAGTTACTTCCCTGAAAAAGTAATTAGTTACTTTATTCCTTACTAAATTCTGAAAGTAAGGGCGTTACTTTACTTTACTTTACTTTTTTTTAAACATACAAAAAAGGGGTGTTGTTCTGTGGTATTCGTGGTCACAAGTTTAAAGTGGAATTCCTCCCATTTTCAACATTTTACTGACATTAATTAATATGCCTTAGAGATGTTGTTTGGACATGATTCTGTGTTTATTAGAAATGGAGGTTGTGTTTCGCCATGTTAATGATTTTTCTTTTAGGACCTTTTTTGAAAAGGGGTGGAATTCCCCTTTAATGGCAGCATGCTGAGCATGGACTGTATTGTAATAAGATTTTCTTTGCTGAGGACAATGCTTGCTGCCCACTAACATAATTTACACTTCACTTCAATGTTTTTGTCCTGGTCCTTTACCACAGTCGTTTTCAACCTTTTTCATACCAGGGCCCACTGTTTATTCTGCATTTGAGCCATGGACCACCATTTGAGGACATTTTGGCCCCACAGACCCCAAAACTAAAGATTTCTTTTGTCCACAATATCAGGCTCAAAGCTCTCAAGTCTCACGCACTGAGCGTGTGACACACTCTTCAGAGTGTATTCACACGCACACACGCCACACATGCGTCTTCACACGCACGTCAAAATAACTCGCCAAATAGTGCAGCGGTTAAGCACACCAATTGTGCACTTTATGACTAAAGCATGAAACTTTCCACAGTGTTTCTACACACCATGAAGTTTGTTTTGAGATGTGGAAACACTTCTGAGCATGAATGTTTCTATATGCCAGAGGCTGTACAAATACCGGGTTGTCAAAAACATGTATTTTTTACTTTTCTGCAGACACATTGATAAGATATCAACAACAAGAGTTCTGGAACCCACTAATTATCATCAAATTTCTTCAATGGGTTATATCACCAGTATAAGATGTGTCATTTGTGTTTCAGGGTCCATTAGGTCACACAAACTTACCTCACATGACCAAAGACAAAAAACGGATTTTCAACAATTTGTGTTAAATTGGATTGAGCATTTCACATCTCTTCTAGACATTTCCTAGTTAGAGTAAAGTGTCTCCTAGTTGCAATAAAGACTGTCTATAATGCAATGACACTGTTAGTGAGGCCTAACAGTCTCCTGAGTAGGGATGACACGGTATGAGATTTTGGAAACCTATACCTCAGTGTTTCATGATTTTTGAAAATGAATAAATACATACTAATATAGTATGTATTTATTAATTTTTAAATACCATAGGTATGTGCTATAACCTACAGCAGAACTGCACTGTGCATGTTCAGAACGGCATGCCCGGAACTGTTAACACTGTCAGACTGACATCTGGAGACCTTGAGTCACCGAGAGTCATTGACTTCAGAATTGCTTTCTGACATGTGCCAGTCTCCATTAAATGGAGGTTTTGTTCTAAGGAATCACAACAGCAATACAATATAGAAAAAACATAATTGACAGGTGCTCTTCATACAAGACACCCTGGGGAACCTGTATCACCCAGCATCGGGGCATTACTGCACGTAGAAGATAGCAGTACAGAGGATGAGATTAGCTGGACACTGACACCGATACCAAGAACAACCAACCAAAGGTACTGTGTTCCAGGACTCTTCTTATTGATATACTGTCTGTATGCCTGCAAAAGGTGAAAAATCCATGTTTTTGACCACCTTACATTTGTACAGCCTCTAACACATGAAAGCACTTCAACTGAGAAGTGTTTCCACACCTGAAAATAAACTTCATGGTGTATAGAAACACTATAGAAAGTTTCATGCTTTAGTCATAAAATGCACAATACCTTCCATTTAATGATCTTAACCGCTGCACTAAAAGTCATTTTTTGCCCCTGGCAGCTTTCTAGAGTTTGCTAAGGGTGTAGGTAGACCCCTGCAGGCCCTGGCGTGCAAGACACGTTTAAAATCTAAGTTGAATGCATTAACCTAGAGGTGTTGTGCGCCCTTTCATAACAATGGTGACAACTCTTTAAAATATAAATAAACCCATCCACCCCAACATCGCAATCATAAACTGTTCAAAATAATATCCCCACAGTACATTATTAAACATTCACAAACACACTTTAAAACCATAAACAGTAATAATTTATAGAATTTACACCCATTCAAAATGTGTGCATTTAGTTTATTAAAAAAGAAAGAATTCACTTCTTTGTCCATGTGTTCATATATCTGTATGTCGTGCAGTATTTCACTGGAAATATAATAATTAATGAAGAAATGTCAGTGCCAGCACCCATCTTTTGCATGGGCCTTTGGGTTTCTCAAGCTAACTTGGTTGTTTTGAAAGGCAATATATAAAATTATTATTATTATTATTACCCCTAACACACACAAAATAGTCAACATATTTTCGTTTTCTTTACTAGATGGAACAAATGTCTTAACTAGGCCTATTAGTGCTACTCTGTTATTGTTGTTGTGATAACCAGCCGATGGGCCGGTTCGGTGGTGCCCCCCCGGCCCCCCCGGCGCCCCCGACCCATCCAATCTCACACTCCCAACAAACTTCAAAGGTTGAGAGCCCTGTCAGGCTGGATTTCAAAAACAACAGGCAAACATAGGCTACAGATCCAAATGGACCCGCAAGGGTCCATTTGGTTTCATGTTTACACTCTCAGTTACATCTGGTTAACCAACTTTCCATCATTTAGTCTGAGGACCACCTGTTGAAAACCGCTGCTTTACCAGCAAGAATGTAAAATAATGTTTATATTTCCGCGCTGCAAAGGCTCCAGTCACGCTGTCGTCGTCGTGTCATTGCATTTGAGAGCGTATTTTTTTTTAACCGCAGTTCGAGTACGAGTGTGTGTGCGCAGCAACAACACAGCTTTGTGTATGTGTGCTTACCAGAGGCCAGAGCCTTTAATTATGCGAAAACTCTGTTCACTTCATGGGGCCACTTCAATGGCGGCTCATCTATATATACACTTCTATTGAATTGGGACAACCGAGGTTACCAAATGCATTTAAGTCTATGGGATCATACGCATCGTTTTCTGCCCCCTCAATGTCGCAACTCTTCTACTAGATGCTTGACGAATAAGACTGGCTCTGATTGGCTTATACTGCCATGTGGCGCCGTGTTAGCCAATCAATGACCTTTTCTGTGACGTGGTGGATGGCGTCACGTTAGACACAGATATATCAACACTAGATCAGGCATCCGGAATTAATGCAAGTGGATGAGAGGGGGACTTTCGTCCGGTGCCTTCTCTATTCAATACACTCTATGTTAGACTGAAGAAGCGAGCAGACAACACACAGTGCAGTGCAGTGAGTCCTGCCGCCACCGCGGAGTAACGATACTAACGATGGTACAATAATCATAACGACGTTATGGATTTGGGAAATGTAAGGAGTTACGTTAGAAGTTACTGAAAAAACTAATCCCTTACTGTAACGGCGTTAGTTGTAAGGGCGTTATTCACAAAGAAATCACTATAGTATGTTAGGCCCCGCCCCGTGTTAAAAACAACTAAAGTCTGTAAAACTGAAGAAAGCAGTGAATGAAGAAAAAAATAACACCATCTTTTACTTTCTCTAATAACAACCTAAACTTGAATCTTGGCTAAAAAAAAGTTTCCCAGTGATGGAGAACGACAGAGGGACAAACGAGCAGAGCCTATAGCTGTCATGTTATGATGAACACACACACACACACACACACACACACACACACACACACGCACACGCGCGCCATTGATCTTATTACAGTCAAAAAGTGGGACAACTCTTCCCGCATGGGGAAGCGTTCCCAACAGTTATGTAATGACTGACTGCTGTATTCGTCAGAATACTTACAGTAAAACTCAAAACCATACGTGGAGCCAAAAAGAAAAAAAAAATACTCTGTTACTTAATGCAGTATAGTACACAAGTGACATATACTCAAGATGTATGAATAATAATCTGGAGACAGTATGTTGTATATTGTATCGACAAGCAGGATTGGGATTATATGTAGTAATCCCCTACAGTTACACATTACTTGCTAAACATTGTAGTCAGTAACGTAGCACATAGCCTGGCCTAACTTGTATTGGTTTTGGCCTAGAGGGGTGGGGACCAGTAGATTGGGTAGATCTGATTTGATCTCACCAACGTGATGTCATCCTCGGCCCCTCCCCCGCCCGGCCTCCACTGCTGTGCTACTTCACATCATTTGGAGCCACGCCCACCCCGAAAGGTTGACCCCTCCCACTTCAGGAGTCGGCCACAAGGCCTACCTGTGTGCACTGTGCGTGTGACCCTCAACAACGCGCTTGACATTTTGTGTTTGCGTGTCTCTCACTCACAGAGCAGATGTGTTTACACGCACATCTGCGGTTCCAGGCAAAGGATCGGTTGTATTGTAGCAGCAACGTTTTGATCCCACATGATTTTCAGCAAGGTTGTACTGACCTGATGAAGATCATGGGCGATTTGCATTTAACAGCGGTGCGTGCAGGTTGTTCCTCCTTCCATAATCTCTCACAGAGAGTGTGCCGGCACACGTGCCCGCTCACGCACACGCACACGCACACGCACACACACACTCAAGTATTTAGTTCATATTCATATACGAGTCTCTAAGGGTGTGTGCTCACACTGATTCAACACCATATGCTGACACACACCTCTTATTCTCCCTCTACTTCCATGTCAGAATTTGTTTCCAGCTGTAAACTCTTTCTCTTGTTCTGTTGAAACAACGGCCTTCCTATTCAACAGCACAGTGGATGCGTCGCAGTGAGCGATAACACACGAGAGGAAAACAGGAGAAAAATGATTCCGATTGTATAGTTTAGAAACGGGTGCGGCACAGACAATCTTTTTGCAGCTTCATAGCGGTATATAAAGACCCCTCCGAGGATGTCAAGAGTGGAACTCATTCATCCATAATAATAAAACTGCTACGGAGTCAGCAGCATGCAAAGTGACATCAAATCTCAAACGGGGGAGGAGGAGGTGCAGGAGAGAAGTGAACGAGCAGCACAGTAATACTGTATGTGTCTATAAATGCCCCGAATCTCCCCGCCTCCACCCCGGCATAATCTCCACTACTGTGTGAGCGATCGACTTCAAACTTTTTGTATCGCAGGGGAACCCGAGGGACTGATGTGCCGAGTGGGCAGACGGTTTGGTTGGATCAGCGTTGTCCAGAAATAGCTTTATATTGGTTATCAGGTTTGTTGTCGGGTAGAAACCGCTCATCTCCAGAAGGTGTTTTTGTTTTTCTTTCCATTTCTTAGCTCAGGCAGGATACAGGCTTTGAGAAAAACAGAAAAAAAAAACATATTCAAAGAGCCTCAGTGATCTGCAGCTATTCAGTCAGTGCTAAATAGAAACTGAATGTGGGATGATTAAAAGTCCTTGAGCTTTGTGGGATTCCAGTCACATACTGAGGAGGTGAGGAGGTGTTTGTTCAGCCACTTCTTGAAGGCATAGATCTAATATCTCCAGCAATCGCAGGGGGAAGGCTGTCCCATATCGTTATCGTGGAGAAAAAGTTTGTGTCAAGGCTTTTGGTGTTTTGCGTTGGGGTTTCCAGGGAGTGGCTTAGTAGTACTCTCCGGGTGATTCGACCTGTGGTGTGAGTGTTATGGTCCACTAGACAGCTGGGAGTGTACACCTTGACAGTTGTTGCTCATGCAACTGTTCGGCGATGACAGCAGGTCAGACCTTGTTAAACCCTGTGATCTGTAAAGCACCTTTTTATGAGGTCTAACAGTGGTCTGACAGGCATTCATCCAGGCTTGGCAAGAGTACTCCATTAATGCTTTGTGGAAGTTGGCTCTGCCTTTGAGATCAAGCTTGTTGGCGAGCTTACGCAGTGCTGCAAGACGTTGTCCAAAATGTCCAGCGTGTTTGCAGATGTTGGGCAAATGGCTGCTCAGTGTGAGTTTGCCATCTATACTAGGAGTCAGAACGTCTATCTGCTCATTAAGCTTGGTCTTGGTGATGTAACAATCCGCCCGATCTCATCCCAAGTCGTATGAATCACACAGACTGGCACACAGTCATTCCATTCATATATCACAAGGTGTGTGACAGAGGCGTGGCTTTTATAAACGTCAAAAACCCGGAAGTTTTAGGGTGGATGCATTTGGGTTTTTAAATATTTACTATTCTGTCCATAACACATAATAAGTCGGTCGTGGCTGAGTCAGCTCTACTGAACTTCACAAGATGGTACAGCTCCATCATTGTCACAGGTCAGTATTATACTGTATGTGTCATATGACTTGGGGTGAGGCTGTGTTGGTAACAATATAGAACTGTAATACTCCAAAGGGTACCATCATCCACATTCTGGGTGTCCACACAATCTCCACACTTAGAAGTTTGTTCACCTTTGATCAAAGTTAGTAACCCTTGAATGAAATCACTCATGTGCATGATGGTTTTGACATCAAAAACTATGCAAGTCCTTTTAGGATGTCTGATCAAACCAAGTAGTTTCAGTTTGATAATGTATACCTGTAACTGTTTTTTTCCTTGACCTCAAGTAACATTATCCACTGTAATGCAAGCAATCTCTATAATAACCACACACACACACACGCACGCACGCACGCACACACGCACACGCACACGCGCACGCGCGCACACACACACACACACACACACACACACACACACACACACACACACACACACACACACACACACACACACACACACACACACACACACACACACACACACACACACACACACACCTCTGCACCTAAATGTCCCTTTTCTTGTGTGATGTAATATGTTGTGGGTGAATAGCTTACTTGTCATCACCAACCTGGCCTGCTGTATCCATTAATTATTTTCCTATAGCTGCTAGTGCTGACTGTCTTCTTGGCTACACACCATATATTAAACTTAATTATGATTAGACTCCTCAACTGAGACCTAGACCTACTTGGGAAGAATAGTCCATAACATATCTTTTCTATGAATCTAGCAGTCACAGGACATCACTGCTCTTCTCCATTCTCTTCTATCATTATTGTCTCAAATAGGAATGGGGAGAGTTTGTTTTGCATTCCATCCACATATTTGTCCATCCGTTACCAGCTAATCTTCGACACCTGTTAAGTTGGGTGATGCCACACTTTGCACACACACTCCCAGAATGCCAATAATGAACCTCTGCCCCACACTTTCCAGAATGGCTTGTTATAGTGCCACCATGAGGCAGCTTTTTCCACATTGTTTCCTATAATCTATAACTGCATCTGTATGAAATGCATGTGAATGCATGCAATTCATAGTGCCTGCCTGGCCCATACGTCGTCAAAACTGCAATAGCACCTTCGTCCACTATGTCTTTATCGCCTCAAGGTTTGCCCTAACCCTCTATTATATCTTTCTGTAAAGATTCAGTTCGGAGCTGAGGTTCTGTGAAACCACCAAGGTTTCATGAATATAGTATGGAACCAGTTCGAGAAGCAAAGTTATTTTGGTGAAAAAGGGCCTGAGAGAGAAATGAACTGGCATATTGGTGCATTTAAATGTTTTGCCTTTTTTGCATAACTTCAAAGCGGGGGAGAAAAAAAATCACATTACAGATCAAGGAAAGACCAAATGCAGAGCAAAGCAGTACTGGAGGGCAGGTTGAACATGCTATTAGTCAGTGACACAGGAACGAGTGCAGGAGAGAGAAAAAAAACAAGAGTTTAATTGACTGAATAATTGGCGCCTTTTGTTTTTTCTTCATGCAGCATCCCGCTTCACTGGTCTGAATAGACAGAGACAGAAGGAGTTCTGATTGGAGACAATAACAAGACCATGACTGCTGTCAACGTTTGGAGAGCGAGAGAGAAATGAAAGGCGAGATGGAGAGCAGGTTTGGCACGGCGGTGAAGTACGAATAACTGTCACACAAATAATTGATATTTAGAGTTTGATGGTGTATTTGCAGATTACATTGCAGTTATCCTTTTTTATGATGGCCAGCGTAGGCCATATTTAATAATTGTCCAAAACTTATCAGGATTCAAAAACAGCAAAGGTACCTACAGTATAGTTATGTTTGTATTTTTTTTTTTTTTTTTTTTTAGATTTTTAGAGAGAGAGAGAGAGAGAGAGAGAGAGAGAGAGAGAGAGAGAGAGAGAGAGTGTCTACAGAGTGGATTGGATTCAGACATGAAATATTTATTTGGCTTGGAGTCTCTTTGGCGTTATGGATAATATATACATCAGTATCTATTTACTGTATATACTGTATGTCAGTGGTCTGGTTCTGAGAAGCAGGGCTTTGAACCGGTTCAAAGAACGAAAACCGAAAACCGGAACAAACGGAATTCTAGGGGATTTTTCAAGAACCGAAAACGAAAACGGAACCGAAATGGTCTTCAACTGTTCCGGAACGAAACGCTATTCTGAAATCCACAAAACCGGTTAATAACGTTTTTTTTTTTCGTTCTCAATCAATGATAAATAAAGGTGCTCTTTGTAACACAGCTATCTGATCTCCGTGGATAGTTGCGTTAAAGTTGAGTTTATTTTTTATAAACACGCAGATCGTGACTGTTATATTTATAAACAAGTATATGCACTATAAACAAGTATATGCACTATAAACTATAAAATTATATACATTATAATCCATCTTGCGTCTCGGGGAAGAGCGCCTGTGATCATCATCTTTCTTCCGCTCATTTCTTTTTTTGGTCGCAATTGCAATCGAATGCACTTCAGGGACGGCTATATATAAGCATATTCACGGCCGGGCAATCCCCCCTAACGCCCTTACTACAACGACAATTGTCGCATCCAGTTTTCGCCTCCCCCCCCCCCAATTGTGAAATGTTTGAGCCGGGCCTGCCCTGAACTAACTAACGGCGATAGAAAGCGAAAAAACAACTTCCAAGTTTGAACGCGCGCCCCGCTCCAAAGACTCGAGCTTCTAGCAGATATTCTGTGTAACACGAGTGGATTAATGTAGGCCTACCTGCTCCCCGACAATATAGACGGCACATTTAATGACCAAACAGCTCTCTGTGGTGAGTCCAACTCCATATAGCCATGCATGCATGTACGCTGTGTGCCGTGATGCAGACAGACAGACAGCGCATGCAATGGCCTTACTGACATTCATAAGTAAAACTATAGGCTTAAATAGGCCTACATACAAAGATAGTTATTTGACCAAAGTTGTGAAAGCTCAGTAGCTGCTGCAGTGAACACACTCTGCTCCCCTGGCTAGTAGGGTAATAACATGGATGAAATTGGAATAGGCTAATCCAGGCAGCGTGCCCCGACAGCCACGCGCGCTTTTATTGTAAACTCAAAGTGCTGTGGACAAGCCTGATGTTTGTAAACAACTGTACACATGTATCCGCCAAACATTACCGGAACGATAAGAACGAACGCTATTTTTAGTTCCGAACCGGTTCGAACCGGTTCAGTTTGGTGCTGGAACGATTGCCGGAACGAAAACGTTAAATATAGATCGACCCGAACCGGTTTTGAACCGTTCCTGAAAAATAATTTCGTTTCCAAGCCCTGCTGAGAAGTGCTGAGTGAAAGGCTTTTCTCCTCAGGCTTCAGCACTGTTGTGTTGTTGGACCACATCTCACTGTTTCACTTCACAGAAACACTACAAAAAAGAAGGAAAAAGCTAAAATACCACAGAAAAAACTCAAAGGAGCAGAAATAAGGAAGAGCAAAGCCTATGTAAGGACACTGTAAGCATAACCTTGATGATGAAAACAGCAGAACTACATAACAGCACACACATATAATAATTCCAACCTTAACTAATTTACCGCCGACACCCCAAGTAGGGATAAGAGGTTTAGTATGGACAAAAGTCTGTCTGTCTGTTTGCCTGCCTGCTCCCTAACTAAACATGATCAGAAGCTACAGGACTATGGCCGATAGTCGCTACTTCCAGATCTCGACCTTTCGTGCAGTTTGGATTGGTGGTAAGGAGGGAGGCTGTGTGTGTTTGTGTGGGGTGGTGTACACGGCTAAAGCATTTTCTAACCCCTGAGTCAGTCAGCCAGGCAGTCAGTCAGTCAGTCAGTTGACAGGTGTCCATGAATAAAAGAGTGTGCTTGATGACTGCTCTCTCTTCTCATCTACACTAATGATGACAGCGTTTAGGCATGGCCTGGACCCCTCTCTCTCCCTTTTATGCACTCCTCTAATCCGTCAGCATGATCATTATGCTGCTCCTTCCCTGCAGTCACACAGTAAATCCTCCTCTCTGTCCCATTCCTCTTTTTTTTTAGAATCAAATTAATAACCCAGTATTATTTCTACAAATTTGTTGCATAAAAAGGGAAGAAAACCTATCTTGTTCCTTGATCATAATCAAGGCAAAGGGTTGGCCCTATATACCTCTAAATTATAGCAATATTACATCTGTTCTGAATCTCTTTATCCATCTCGCACAGGCACACACACATGCACACGTATGCACTCGCTCGCTCGCACGTGTGCACACACGCGCACACACACGCACACGCACACACACACACACGCACACGCACACACACGTGGCACAGGCGCGTGTGTGTGTGTGTGTGTGTGTGTGTGTGCGCGTGCGTGCGGGTGTTTTGTTGGTGCAATACGGAGACACACATAGAGACATATGCTCTTCTCAACATGACGAAAGAACAAACCTGTTACACGATGAGGTCAAACAACATTGTTCAATTTAACACTTGCCACAGTGTTGCTGTAGTGTAGAAACATTACATAGATGATTCACTCACTTGTGCAGCATGTAAAAGAGGGCGATATAATGAGTCACAGCTTCCTGCACACATCATGATTTTGCTGTTGAGCAGAATCCTTGTATCTCCATTATATTGGAGCGGTGCCTAATTAGCAAGTAGTAGTGTGAGTGTATTGTACAGTATGTCTGTCTGTCCCCATGATCGTCCCTGTGTATGTCCGAGTCCAAAAAGCTTGGACATATACTCTAATACTGTAGTCATTTCCAGAGCTGGCTGGGACAAAAATTCGGCCCGGTCAACAGACACCTACACAACCCTTTGTTGCTCTCACTAGAATGATGCTGACAAAAGGATCCAAGTTAGAACAGGGTTTACTCAATGACATGCCTGAATTATTATTATGTTAGCGCCACCTAGTGGCCCCCTATGGTCGCGGCCCACCAGGAGAGCTCCCGGTACCCCCCCATGGACAGTCCGACCCTGGTCATTTATTGACTGTTTTGGACGCAGCAGTGGAGCTAGCCAATCTACAAGCATGCAGTGCGGCATGAAGCCAGGGACGTGGCTGACCATTTGGTTTCCCTATACTCGTAAGATATTTCTGTTACTCTGACGAGAGTGCTGCTATTCCTCAAAAAGATTGGCTATTTCCACAGTTTGCGAGGATGCACACAGTCACGCGGCCGCTCGTTATGATGCGGTGGAGACTCTGAGAAAATGCATGTTGCGGGTATAGATAGTGGCAGCACTACCTCAATCACCCCGCCCAAGCTGTATTATGTTGGCGCTGCACCGCTTGGCGACATGCTCAGTACAAACTGGGTATCCCCCCATATGAGCAAAACAAATTCCAATTCAACTTGTTGAAATGGCAAATAAAGAAACCTTGAACCTTGATTTTGGACTTGTAGATCTGCTATATTCACTTGTTTGGGTCCTGTGGGCAAATGTCTAATCTCACTTTTCGGACATGGGATGTCTGGGAACCACTCCAGTATCTCATCTGTCACTCCAGTATCTCATCTGTCACTCCAGCATCTCATCCGTCACTCCAGCATCTCATCCGTCACTCCAGCATCTCATCTGTCACTCCAGCAGCCACTCCAGCACAACATAATTAATTATTTATTAATTTATTTATTTCTCCTGGGTTTCAGGCTAAAAATGTTTTGGGAGCCACTGCGCTAATTAAATGTAGTCATTTCGGATCTTGTCCTTCCTTGTCAATACTAATGACAATCAGGAGCATCCTCCATGCTGCATGCCACCTCCAGCTGCACCCCCTGTCTTCACATCAGTGCTTTCGTGTGTGTGTGTGTGTGTGTGTGTGTGTGTGTGTGTGTGTGTGTGTGTGTGTGTGTGTGTGTGTGTGTGTGTGTGTGTGTGTGTGTGTGTGTGTGTGTGTGTGTGTGTGTGTGTCAGGGCCGGATCGGGGGGGGGGTCTGTGGGGCTAAAATGGTGGTCTGTGTCTCAAATGCCGAATAAATAGTGGGCCCTGGTGTCGAAGAGGTTGAAAACCCCTGCTTCATATATGAAAAACTGGAGTTGCCATTCTCCAGCACCACCCTAACAGGGCTGTCTAAATCCGGCCGTGTGTGTGTGTGTGTGTGTGTGTGTGTGTGTGTGTGTGTGTGTGTGTGTGTGTGTGTGTGGGTGTGTGTGTGTGTGTGTGTGTGTGTGTGTGTGTGTGTGTGTGTGTGTGTGTGTGTGTGTGTGGGCTGTGGGCGGACAGGCTGACTGCCACTCCAAATGCAATCCTTGTGTTGATTTGGCATGACCCATCAGGTCCCTTCTGGATCTGGACACTCCCGAACGACACATTGAACTGATTGATGTTTATGCATCGTCTACCAATCAGAGCCGTTTATGTGCTGCTCGCCACGGCTGCCACAGCACAGCGGAGAGCCGCGAGTGAGAGCCCAAAATACATTTAGATTCGCATAATGCCACTTACACAGAGCACACAAACAACCTGTGTGTAGCAAGCAGGCCGCAAGTGCACACACACACACACACACACACACACACACACACACACACACACACACACACACACACACACACACACACACACACACACACACACACACACACACACACACACACGTATCCAGTAAATGCATTTGGGCTTGTCCGCGTCGCTCATGGAAACAAGCAGATGGTGAATTGGGAGGAAGAAAAGCCGGAATGAGAAGTCATCATCATCGCAGCTCGGTGGCAAACGACTTCATTCTGATTGGGCCGCAGCGGCGGCCGATTACATCAAGCTGAGACGCAGCTGAGGTGACAGAGGGGTCACACAGCGAGGGTAGGGGGGAGTGTCTGCAATAGGCCTATGAAGACATTCAAAACACCGAATGCAGGCATCACCTCATGAGGGTGCATCCGCACGCGCCGCGCGCACACACACACACACACACACACACACACACACACACACACACACACACACACACACACACACACACACACACACACACACACACACACACACACAGCTGAACCAAAAGTGTGAGTGTCAACACACTAGAGAGAGAATATACAGGTATAACCTGAAAAATGCATTTTGGAGTGATGGAAACAGGTTCATTTGAAGAACATCCCATATAGCCCCATTCTAGGCTTTATTTTGGGGCAAGGGAAACAGCCAATAAGGGGTTTATTCACAAAATATCAACTGGACTACTTTTTTGGAAATGCAATTGCTGCAATTGCAAAACTGCAATTGCTAAGAAAGCCTTCTGGTATGGAATTCTCCTTTAATGGGATAGTTCAGATATTTGGTTTACTTAAGTTGTATGAAATGCTGTCCATTAATATAGTGGTATCAACTGTATTCAACTGTTTTCAACATTTTCCTGAGAGGGTACGAAAGGGACCAACTGGACCCGTTAAGGTCCAATTGTACAATCCCAGGAAAAAAGACATATTATCCCATTAGTTGACCTTTTGGTCAACTAATGGGACAAATAGTGTACAAATGGGACAAAAAGTGTACAGATGGGACAAAATAGACCCGTTAGGGTACTTTAGTCATTTCCCACCAACTACAAATGGGACAAAATAGACCTGTTAGGGTACTTTAATCATTTTCCACCGACTGCCCATTCGTATTCCTGTGATGTCATGAACGCTGCCATTACTCCTCCATGAACTCTCCCGCCTAGGGCCCAGTTAGCAGCCAGCAGCGCCTCCATGATTCAATTATAGATACTGAGAGTTCTGCGCAGTGAAATAACGGCGGGTCATTCTCCACAAGGAAAGGCCAGAGTTAACCTTTATCCCCTCACATAGCCTACAGTAGAACTGCTGTGTGGAGACCACCTCCAAAATGAGTCTTAAAGACACACACACACACACACACACACACACACACACACACACACACACACACACACACACACACACACACACACACACACACACACACACACACACACACACACACACACACACACACAGTTTATATACATATACTTTTGGAGGTCCCTGGAACTACATATCGTGGGGGTTGGCGGCCATATAGAGGTCCTTGACATGAAATATTAAGGATGACTGAAATAAGGAAACGATTTTCAGCAAACTGTCAAAGTTTAGAAGGCATTTGTAGAATGAATAACCCTTAATAAAGGGTTATTAAGGATGACACTTGGCTGCATGGTACATTTATCCAACTGCCAGACAGTCCAGACTCGGGGTAGGAATAAGCAGCATAGTAACAAATAAGCGTTTGACTAAATGTTTCACTTTGGGCTGACCCTGTCTCTCTCTCTTCCTTGGGCAGTGTTTGAGTGACATGGCCCTCTGCTGCACCCTGCCTTCCACAGCCTGAGGAGATGGGACCTTTTCACACTGAAACTGAAAATGAAACGACAGAAAAAGCCATTGGCCCTCAAATTGTGAAAATGGACTTGTAATGCACAAATTTCACACTTTTCGAGTTAAAATGACAACTAATTTAATCGCATTTACTCGGGTATTGTCCAGTACAGTACAAGTACAATTCCTGTGTGAATTTTGTTGATTTTTGAGAATCAACAAAACTTGTTTTTTGGATTCTACCAAAAACCAAGTCAGTATTCCCAGTAGGCTGCCGAGTTCCTCCACCAGGCATGTTGGCTGCCAGCCGTCTGACTTGATAAGCATCCCCCCCACTGCACTGTTGTGCGTCTCACAATGCAGTCCATTTTAATGCACATTCGGCTACTTTATTGCGGTCCTTTTGGTCAACATACTTGCCTCCTCTAACCGTAATCCTAAACATAACTGCAAGCACGTTGCCATGTTGACACAGGGCTTAAAACAAGGCAGCCAGCCGGCCTTGCTGATCGAGGATTTCCGGGTTTTCGTCTTAACAATGCATTCGTGTCAATCAGACAACATGACTTGTCGAGGAACTCAGCTTAATACGCAGAATCCTGGGAATTATCGCTAGATAACGGTCAAAGCGGGTGCATCCTACACTGTGACGCTATGCTTTAAACATGCGCTGTAAATGCCTACTGCTACTGTGTTATATCTGCACACACACACACACACACACACACACACACACACACACACACACACACACACACACACACACACACACACACACACACACACACACACACACACACACACACACACACACACACACACACACACACACAGTCCCAACACCCGAGTCCCTGGAACTTTTTTTTTTTTTTTTTTTTTCAGATCGGGGTCCATGGCCAATGCATCAATTTGAAGATCCTTGATGTGAAAAGGTTTGAGTACTCCTGAATATGAAGGCATTTATTAGAGTAATAATCTGAGCACGTCTTCACAACCACAGACCACTGCCTCTCAAGGATATGTGATGGCGTAGCTCAGAGAGAGAGGACAGAAGACAGGTAGCTCAGAGAGAGAGACAGGTATACAGAGAGACAGATAGATAGAGAGAGGAGACAGGTATACAGAGAGACAGGTAGATAGAGAGAGGAGACAGGTAGCTCAGAGAGACAGGTAGATAGAGAGAGGAGACAGGTATACAGAGAGACAGGTAGATAGAGAGAGGAGACGGGTATACAGAGAGACAGGTAGATAGAGAGAGGAGACAGGTAGCTCAGAGAGACAGGTAGATAGAGAGAGGAGACAGGTAGCTCAGAGAGAGAGACAGGTAGCTCAGAGAGACAGGTAGATAGAGAGAGGAGACAGGTAGCTCAGAGAGAGAGACAGGTAGCTCAGAGAGAGAGACAGGTAGCTCAGAGAGAGAGACAGGTAGCTCAGAGAGAGAGACAGGTAGCTCAGAGAGAGAAAGACTGGGGAAAAAATAATAACAGAAATTATAGAGAAAGGGGGAGAAACAGGACAAAGGAGAACTAGAGAGAGAGAGGCACAAAGAACGACCCAGACAAAGGCATCCGAATGCACAGACACACAAAAACACGTCAGCGGGTAAGGGGACAAAAACCTAAATGCCATTCTCTTGAAGTGAAAGTACAACGTAGTCCCAGCCACAAATGCCAGCCGTGACATCACTGATAACCATGGCAATCCCATTGGCTTCATTTCCTCCTCCTCAACACACTATAACTAATGTCAAAGGTTCACCTGAGGCCATCGGCACTTTCAGTTCATCACCTCACAAGCCCAGTTGGACACAGACACAGAGCATACAGCTGTGTTCCTAGGATGATCAGGGTAGGACGGCTTCTGATAAACTGACCCTGTCAGTTTTTACGCCTAAACATAACCTAAATCCTAGTCTGAGCTAACCTGGAATTGCTTTTTGAATCCTGGGATGGGTATACACTGTTTAAATTTATTTCACTTGCCCATGCCTATCGGTGTGTAGTTGGTGAACTGAATAAATAGTATTTATTTTGCATGCCCATTCCCATGTGTCTGTCCTGATGAAGATCCAATAAGAATCGAAATGTCGACGAGCAGTAAAACTTCAGAGCTTTATTCTGTAGCACCAGTGTGCAGACTCTATTCCTTTTTACAGTACGTTACTACCATACCTTCCCACCCACCCTGTAAGCTATCGGGGGGGGAGCTCGGAGAAATACTGTAGGCTCTGAAATATTGAGCGTGTGGCAGGCAGGCAGGCCGCCTGGCCCCGCTACGCAAACTGTGGGCTGCCTCTGTTTAATGGACCTGAGCGCTGTCAATCTCCTACGCCACTGTTGTCTCTACAGCCGCAGGCTTCAGCAGGCACAGTAACAGAGCTGACACCCCTCCTGCCTGCCTGCCTGCCTGACAGGGTTATCTCACTTCCTCTCCCTGTCACTCATCCACGCCGTTGTGACAGCACCTATCGGGCGAACCAGGCAGGTGTGAAGACCAAGGAAGAGGGGATGGGGTGGTGGGGGAGGGGGGCCAGAACAAAACAAAGTTACAGTAGAGAGAAGTAATAGGATGTTAGTGTATCTATACTGCTATAATCAAGTGCTGTGCATAAGTAAAATTATGAGGAACGTTCTTCCCGTACGACCCGCAGGTTGCTGCTATCTCTCTCTTTGCACATGTAAAATACCTTTCACATTATACAATTAGGTATTGTTCAGTTTTATAATACCTGTCACTTTATATAATTAGGTTGTTATAGTTTTTAATACCTTACACTTTATATAATTAGGTTGTTATAGTTTTTAATGCCTTACACTTTATATAATTAGGTTTTATTATAGTTTCTATCACTATCACTTTATTGCCTTCGTCTGTTACACTACTGTTATTTGTTGCATTATTGTTTGTCTTTATTGTTTTTATTGCACTGTGCATGAGTGCTAAATCACATTTCATCAGTCATGGGCAGTAACTTGTTACAAGTAGCTAAGCTACATAGTTTAACTACATTTTCCTGTAACTTGTAGTGTAGCTTACTACATTTGTTCTGGGAATAGCTTGTAGTGAAGCTACACTACTTGTTTCGAGTAGCTTGTAGTGAAGCTACACTACTTGTTTCGAGTAAAAAGGAAAGTAGCTTACTACATTTTCCCACACAAATTTTCAAATTCCACCCATTTTTAATGGGTAGAAAACCTCTAATATATATCCCAAAACTTAAACATGCCACCTAAATTATTATTATGATTTTATTCATATTATTTTATTATTATGATTATTATTTTGAAGGTTGTACATTAAGTCCACATATATATTTATATTATGTAGTGTTGATGTAGCAAGCTATATCAAGCTACTTTTGTCGTGTAGCTTGTAGTGTAGTTTAGCTACATTTTATTGAGAGTAGCAAGTAGTGTAGCTTACTACATTTTCCCAGTAACTTGCCCATCACTGCATTTCATCGCTATATATGTCTCCACATACATTGGTGTGACAATGTGTTGAACTTTGGTTTATGGTTATGAGTCAGAGCAATGCGGCCATGGTTATCTTGCCCACACATTAATTATCCGATTATAATATGATTACTACTAAACAAACATTAATCTATTAAGCCATATTTTACACTTTGGATGTTTGATGTTTTGGGATACATAAATAATAGATAAATATACAACAAATAAGTGCAGATTTGAGTATGTTTTATTTTTGAGCGGTGCTAGACCTTTCTTTAAAAACAAAAATTGGAAACTAAAGGGAGGATGGAAAAGATTTGTTTTGGATGTTGTTAAAATAACACATTTTGAAAACATTCACTATTAGTAGAAGGTACTATGTACGTTTTGAATACATATATTTGGCACTGGTAGTGGAAATTCAGAACACAGAAGAACATGTAGTAAGAATAGCAATGTGGTAGAGCCACTTCTTCTATCACTTCTATCATATAAGGGCTGTTATATAAGTTGTTCAAGTGGAAACACTGTGAAATGAGCCACAATGACATATTTTAAGGCCAAACAGCATAATAAAGACATCACAGCTCTTGCTGCTACATATACAGTATCTACAGTGATGTACGTCCTGCTTTACAGTAATCTAATTTGGCAGTTTGTCGGCGGCTGGGCTGTCCCACACACTGCATTCCCTCCTGCAGATAGTTTAGGCTGCTTAGCATGCACGTCAACAGCAATGAAGCCGGGAGGAATATTGAAATGTAAAAATATCCCTGGGCTACGCTGTTACTTATTATTCATTTCAGCAGGCTTTGTTGACAGAAATCCGACACAGAATACTGTTAATGGAGTTGGTAGGATGAGGGATGGTGCAGAGAGAAGGTGGAAAAGAAGAAGAAGAAGAAGAAGAAGAAGAAGAAGAAGAAGAAGAAGAAGAAGAAGAAGAAGAAGAAGAAGAAGAAGAGGAAGAAGAAGAAGAAGAAGAGGAAGAAGAAGAAGAAGAAGAACAAGAAGAAATGTGAGGTAAAGAACAAACAAGTTGACTGCCCAGCACTTCCGGAACTCATGACCCAGATGTTATTGCACAGAGGGCAAAGAGTGAGTTTAGATGAAAAGTTTTCACAGCGGTGTAGTTTTTTATGGCTTTCACCTAAACTCTCTTCACCCTGGAGTATGTTTGAGCCTTTAGAGGGCAGAATGGTCAAGACACCAGAAACACGATGTCATCATACAACCGGTTTCAGAGATCTGGCGCTTCAAATTAAGGGTTTCGACCGAAAGCCGTGACACTCATCGTGTTCGGTGCGCATTGGGATAAATTGTTCATTAAATCTAACTCCCTACCTAAAACTTGGGTTTTTACACCCTTAAACACTGCGTGAGAACTGAGAAGTGTTTTGGAGTTTTGCACACAGAACATTACTAGTAGTCCCTGCTGGCTGTGCGTTAGGAACGTTTTTAGCACTTTTTCCCCCTTTTTCCTCTCACTTTATCTTGGCCCACGCAACAAGCATGCATGACGTAAAACACCCCTGCACTCTTTCTCAAATTAAACCAGAGCCTAGTTGGGCTATATGCCCCTCACAAGTATAGTAACACACACTATGCAAACGTGTGCGCAGAGCACAAACAAACAGAGTGCTATAGACACTCAGTCTTAAGCGGTGTGACTCATTAGCTCCAGCTGGTCTCCTGCAGGCAGGTGGTGGTGCAGCAGTGAAGCCCACCTCCACCTCCCTGAACAGGTGCAGGGCTCTACGCCGCTCCCCTTCATCCTGTCTATTTAAAACGCACACCGCAGGTGGTGTGGTGGGAGGGAGGCCGTCACGCTGCCATGGAACAGGCACAGAGGCCACGCCCCTCACCGCCGGGGTGGCGCTATAGCTGGGGGGCAGGAGTGAAGTAGAACGGTGTGTGTGTGTGTGTGTGTGTGTGTGTGTGTGTGTGTGTGTGTGTGTGTGTGTGTGTGTGTGTGTGTGTGTTATGTTAGAGTCCACCGTGACAGAATGTGACCCTGCCCTGCTGTCACCGCTATGTGGCTTTGGCTGCCTAAATATGCATGCAAGTGATTACCACACACACACGCACGCACACACGCACACGCACACACACACACACACACACACACACACACACACACACACACACACACACACACACACACACACACACACAGGCATGCACCCGCACACTCACAGATGTGCACACATTCACGGCATGTGTGCACCAGATCTAGATCCAGACTAGAGATAGTGAGAGTTAATGTGAGGAGAAAGGACTGACTCCTTGAATAACATGTCAGTTTAATCACCTGAGACTCAGCCTGAGGGAGGGAGGGAGAGAGAAAGAGTGAGAGAGAAAAAGAGAGAGATAGATAGAGAGAGCAGGTGAATAGACGGGGAGGATTGGCCAACAGATCTATAGTATACATGCAAGCCAGGTAAACAGTATCTCAGGCTTGGTAGAAAACAGAGTGCCCTGTTGGGGGCGATCATATAGTGAAGTGGGAGCGGATTCTTCCGAAAGTGATAATTACCACCAGTAGTATGCTCATCATGCTGATCGTCACCTCGTGTTACACACTGCGAGCCGACTGAGTTGATAAGCGCCCTCAGCCCCGCCACCGACCACTCCGCGGGCATGTCACCATGCACTCCATCTTTACGCACGTTTGGCAACTTTAATCCGTCGTTCTATTAAAATGACTGGCCTCCTCTAACCCTAAACATAACCATGAGCACATCACCTAGTTGACACATGGCTTAAAACAAGATCGACTTGATAAGTATCCCTGTAAGAAATGCACTTGCAACCTTTATATGAGGAACAGATTGTTGTTCTCCTAGCAAAAGGCTAGAAGTGTTCAGAATGTCTGTGAAATATGTAAGGACAAAGGTGTTTTAAGGGACCAAGCACCATACACAATGTGACCTGTGGTCCCATCTTGTTTTTGTCTGGGTTTTTTTCAATGTAACTACAATGTATCTTATACTCACTTATGTATCTGCGTATGCCGAATAACTTTCGTATTCTGACTTTTGACCTCTGACCTTTAGATGACCTGCCATCTTGAATTATATATAAAACAGTTAAAATCCTACTCATTCCATGATCTTTCATGAAAATACCCTATATATAAGTTATTTTTTTCCAATGGAAATATCCTAAAAAATGGAGCCATCTTATATTTGGGGACTATATTATTTGACTTCAAAATCCCTGCCACCCCACAAAGAAAACCTAATTTCAAGTTATTTTTTTCTGAAGTTCAGTGTTGCATGTAAATGGCTTTAATGTGCATATTGTTCTATTTGCATATTGCCTTAGCCGTTTGCTTGGTCCCATTTCATCGCTGCTTGCAGCTATATTTTGTTGTTGTTGTAATATGTCATTTCAGTCTCTGGCTGCAGCAGATTGAAATGATGGCAAACAGACCATATAGTTTGTTTTCGAGAGCTTAAACATGCAGAACGGCCATCGTGCACAGCAGATGAGGTACGCAAGAGCTGGCACAGAGGGAGAGAACAAACCAAGGACAGCTTTTTATATTAACACAAGCCAATGAATATTTGGATGAGTGTGTAAAGAGTGCAGTGGTGTGGGCTAAAGGGGGGCAATGGCTGCTAAACAGATATAGCAGATACAGCATCAAAGAGTAGTGGTTGTAGTGTGAAGGAACCCAAATGTCAATCTGTTTTGAATGTCATATATAATTCTTATAAATTACAAAATGATATGTCAAATGCCTGGGTGGGCAGTGTGGGCCATTTTTCATGTTTAAAGTCAACTACGAATACTTCCTATATTAAAAGTTTTTCTTTATTTTATTTTCTTGGTTATTTTTTTTTTTACAATTATTTTAGGTTTCCACTTACAATTTCTTGGTGGCATCAAGAAAATGTATTGTGGGATTAAAGGTAGGGGAAGTGATTTCACTTTTGTCAGATATCACCCAAAAAATATTTTTTTCTGTTAAAATGCTCTATTATAAGGTGTGTAAACCACATATGGAGTTTTCCCCTCCCCCACGTTAGCAGAGGAGCTAATAAAAGTTCCCCAGGTCACCACAATTCTCCTCCAATCAGGAGAGAGCAGCAGGTTCACATAGTGTAGCTACTTTTGGGGGCCCCTAGTGCACCAGGCTGGTACTACACCATGAATTTCAAATCACTTCCCCTACCTTTAACAAACAACCTCTCCTTCCATCCCAGCAGTGACGCCTCCTAGGCTATAGGTCACACTGCAAATCAAACACGTGTCTGTGTGCATGAGATTCACACACTTAACCAACTGCATAACCAAGAACACCACGGTTTGCATTTGAGCGCCATGCAGTGCACGGAATTTGTGCATTCAGCACACTGCCGTGCACAGGGCTGCTGTCTGCTGCTCCCCGACTGGATCTGCTATTTTTGAGTCTACTCCATAGAGTCAGGTCTCCTCTCATCAACAGGTTAAGAAGCTGTTGTACAGTTTCTGTGTGTTTCTGTGTGTTGAACAATCAGGCATTCATTTCAGCTGTAATGGAAATTGCTCTCATCAACAGCTCATCTGATTTTGTTCTCATCATGATGACAATGACACTGTCACCCTGCACCATGGCCGCGGGAACTATTTTACAGTAGCAGGGGCTGAGCTTGGAAGCGGGGGTGCGCAAAAATGCGCGTGCACGCGTTTCATGCATGCGCATTTTTGCGTGTTAAAGTAGGCCTACTCTTTAATTTCCCTCTCCACACACAAGTTATGAACAAGATGCCTATAATGTGAAATAGCATATTTATTAGGCCTGGCCTACATAAATCACTTGTTTTGAACATATAGGCTGAATGAATAGGCCTACAGAATCCTCACGCAGGATATATAATCACAACAAACGCTCAACAGCAACCCAAACTAAAACAACTGACAGTTCCAAACCCATCATAAACGGGCATATGCCTATTTAGTCCACATGAGATTTAGCAAGGCGCAAAAAATATAAATTATAGGCTAAACAGAGGAGCTGAGGTCCAGTAGGAGGTATATTTTTATAAGTCCCAACAGCAACAAGTTGACAGCGCAGCGCGCTTGGGTTCGGCGACCCGTGTGTTCACATCATCATCATCATCATCATCATCATCATCATCATCATCATCATCATCGTCACACAGCCCTCCCCGTCAGAATCGAACACAACACAATACATAATATCTCACGTTAAATTTCAGCAGCAGGCAGCAGTTCAGTTGGCACGGCGGCCATAGTAATTAGTTAATACTATATTATTTCTCGCATATTTCCCATATTCGTAAATATTAGTGAGAAATATTATAGTTAAATAGTAAAGGCTTTAGCCTACGTTATACTCCAAAGGTGCTCTTGCGCTCCGGGGTGACGGCGATGAATTCCCTCATCCCCTGCTTCTTCTGTTGTTGTCGTCCACAACCTCCTCCTCCTCTCCCTCCGACAACTCCACGACATTATAATCCTTTTCAACAAAGTTAGCACTCGTCCCCTGTACATTGCTGCTGCTAGGATGAACAACTTTTGTTTTGGGCTTGGGCCCACCAAAGAAACCACTTATCCGCTTCTGAGGCATGCTGACTGACAACACAACACTCACTGTTAGGCCCAGCTGACCGGTGGATTCAAACGGCGCGCACCGTGCGTAAAGGAAAGGTAACCGAAAATAGCCGTAAATAGCCGGAAACAGCGTCAGCAGCCGAGCAGAGGTAATGATGAATATAAAAACAAACACCCCACCAAAAATGCATATTTTATTTTAGTCTCCATTATAATAAAGTGACATGTTTTATTATTATTGATATTATATATTTTTTATTTTATGTTATTTTTTCCTCCTGTTTTGGGGCGTGCTGTGCCTGGTGGAGGGGGTGCTTGTAGCTCCTGTCTGAGGGGGTGCTGTGTTTGAGGGGAGCAGGTGCTCCAGCCCCCCCAGCACCCCATGTTCCCTCAGCCATGCACCCTGCACCCTGCTTTGTACAATTCCTCCTCTTCTTCATTCTTCATTTCCAATACAAATTTGTGGCATCATCAGCATCATCATCAATTGGTTCTGTTTTTTAAGCTTTTGAGGCCACTAACCCTGTACAAATTGCGCTGCTTACAGAACTCATTCTGTCGGCATGCCGTTAATGACAGTAACTCACACTCTTTTGTGTAATATTGCTTAATTGAATTGGAATTGTACATTTTCTTAGGCTGTTTCTAGGCCCATAAATTACAACATACCAGGGCCACCAGCTTCCACAAACTCCTGTGACACCGACAGTCAAAGTTGCATACATGAATAAAGCCACCCATAAATAATTCACTTTGTCACAATGACGACGGAAATCAGACTGAAAATAACAAGGGCAAATTTCACTCAGTTGCAAATCACAGGCATGTGTTTGCACTGTCATGAGGACATAAATAGCACAATATCTTTTGTGAATCGGACCTTGAAACGGGGGCAGACAGCGGGTGCGAGCGATGCATAATTCATGGTGTTGTGATGAGTGACTGCAATACATTCTTTGTGAATTCACCCCTGAGAGGGTAAACATGGTCCCGAGTGGATTTTAAATTAACATTGAGGATGGCATGTGTTTGTTTGCTCTGCTCCATCCAGTTGTTTTTGTTTTTGTTTTGTATTGTTTGATCCGCCTTTACTTCTTCATGTTTTGTCCGTTCCGTGGTGATGCCCTGCTCTGTGCCGTGCTGCTCTGCTAGGCTGGCTCTGATCCATTTAGTCACAGCCATGTGCTGATGGCTGTGGAAGCCTGGCAGTAAGTGCTTTCCTAAGGCATCTCTCTGGTTACGGAATGATGCTGTAATGCAGATTATTCTCTCTTAACTACTTGAGTAAACGCTTGGGTGCCACGTGATCAGGGGCATACTTTACTATAGAGAAATCGCAAGGCGATATCATGGTGAGAAGCAACTTGGCTTCTCGTCTACGTCCTCCTATGCATAGTCACATCAATCTGGTTTATAGGGTATGTTAGTGGCAGTTAACAAGGAGGATGGCATTGTCATGTCAGGGGTATTACTGAAAATAATAGTAATGTTACTTGTTACTCGATACTGTGTTCAAAAGTCGTACTTTACTGATAATTGTTTTCAAGGGTAGCTCACTTAAAGAATTACTTATTTTCAATTATGAACCATCATATATTGTTTTTTCTTTGTGGTCAATTTGTATTGATGATGGGGAGGGCACACCCCTCCTCACCGGTCAGGGGCCCAATCCACCAATTTAACCCATCAATCAACAGTGGCGTATATGGCAAAAACAGTATACTCAGCTCAGAGCACAATAAGTCTATGAGAATGAACCACAGACATGTGTTACCAACAAGCATAATAATGGCAAAATGACTAAATGTGGTCTAAATTCAATTTCACAGTGTCCCCTCCATGGATGTTGATCTGGTACCACCTACGATGATTTCACTGTGCTTCCTCATGCACATCGGCTCACAACTCCCTGCTAGAAAGATGACTGCAATCAGCAGAGCTGCAAGTATTATTTGGGGATTGGCTTGCCACTTTTTGTCGCCCTACACACAGTGCATCATGTGTGTTTTGACTACAGCAAGAGATGCATAATTCATGGCGTTATCGGCAGCCGCAAAACTATTCTTCAAACACGCCCCCATTAACATTGAGAATGCTTTTTTTATTTTGGTTTGTTTTGTTCTGTTCTGCCCATTGGGTTGTTTTGTGTTGTTCTATCGGCCTTTTTTTCTTCCATGTGTTTTGTCCATTCCATCATGACCCGTTCTGCTCTACTGCTGTACTAGGCTGGCTCTGATCCATTTAGTCATGGCCATGTGCTGATGTCTGTGGATGCACTAAGTGCTCTCCTAAGGCGCCTCTCTGATTACGAGCTGATGGGCTCTAATGCGGATTATTCAAAGGAGTAAGTCTAGAACTTTTAACTGCAACTGAAGGGAGTGTGTCTAATTACTGTAAAGTACGATCCTGGCCATCTTCTTTCAGAAACCAAATGGGTCTTGATTGTGGCCGTCCTCACTGGAGGACGTTGCGATGACGTTTGCCATTCTGAGCCAGATCCCAACGTCATGTCACAATTTTGTCCCGGTACTGACCGTGCTGAATACATCCCTGTATCTTTAAGCCTTCAAACTCCCCCACAGTATTACCCCATTAGTGCCACCCAAAATAGTAGGGTGTAGGTGTTTTTTTCATGGGTGCAACCCATGTGCTCAGCTCTGCTGCTCATCCTCCCCCAAAAAAGCACGTTCTTTACAAATAGCACACCATTTAAAAAGGGAAATACATCGGTTTGACATTATCAACCAAACACACATTTCCAAACCTTTTGCTGTACACTTATATATAGGGTTTAACTTGTTAAAGTGTCTCATTGTTAGCTTCTTATGCATCAATGCGTTTGCTTTCATTTATATGCGTGCGTGTGAACGTACAACGTACATAGCACCAACGCAAGCATTCCAGCGATGACGGGAGAGATCTCAATTGTTATCACTCGCCTGTAGGGAGCTATTTCATCACACGAAATATATACAGGTACACACATCTCATCCTCTCCCCTGGCGCTCTGATAGCATCGCAAATCTCGACGCATTCGCCTACAACGTTGCATACAAACTCCCCTCATGCAGGGTGGCCCTGCTGCAAGTCTGTCTGCGGCGCGCTCTCCCTCGCTTATACCGGCGATGTTGTTGTTGCTGTCATTGTGTTATTGGTGTGAACGAGAGTTTACTTGTCAGACAGGGGAAAACACGAAACCCTTCAAACGCGCCCACCCACACACACACCCCACACACACACCCCCAACCCCTCCGCCCTGCAGCCCGCCTCCTCCACCTCCTTTTCCTCCTCCTCCTCCTCCTCCTCCTTTTGTCAGATCTCTGTGCACTGCACCGCGCAGCCCGCTGAGCTAACAAGGTGTGTGTTCTTCTTTCAATACAGACAAAATGCATAAAAAAACACCTACCACTGTGTTCTGCTGCTATTATGGGTAATGCCCTTTGTTTGTGGGCATATTTTTGACAGAGAATGTGTGTTGTGTGCGTGTGCATGCATGCATAACGTGTGTGTGTGTGGGTGGGTGGGTGTGTGTTCTTCCACACATATGTGAAGGTGCGACCGATATCCTATCGATCACAGCCTTTTTTTTTATCCCCATATGTTTCTTTTGTAAATTAAGATCCCACTTGATGAAACTAGGATTAGCAGAGTGTTTCCACCAGCAAACAGAGGTAACATAGTAGAACTCCTCAGCCAAACTGTAACTGTAATACTTTTAGACACTACGCATCCACACACACTAAAAAACATCTAACATCATCATTGGCTGCTGGAGCGACACCCCACGGACGTATTAAAAGAACATTCTGGTATATGCGATGTGATAACATAAATAAATAAATGTTAACAGGTTTTTCCTCCAGAATCTATGTTGTTAAGAGCTCCTTGAAGGTAATGCTGTATAAAGAACTCCGTGTGGCGATGGCATTCTAACGCGCTGTGGACGCTGAGGTCAGTTTCAGGACATGTTTTCTTCAACACTCAACCAGAGTCTTTCAGTACAGTCATTTACTGCTCCTTTTCTGTACCAAATGAAAAAGTATGAATAATTCACAACCGCTGCAAAGTGGCCATCGGGAAACAGCGTGTGTGTGGTGTGTGTGTGTGTGTGTGTGTGTGTGTGTGCGCACGCACACGTGCGTGCGTGCACGCGCACATGTGCATATGTGTGTGTGTGTTCATTTATTTAAAAGTTCCCAACAATTTGACTTTCCAAAAGACGCACAATAATGAGGCCGTAGAATGGAATGAGTCATCCAATATTCATATGTAATGACTTCATTTACTGCATAAAAAAATCAACAGCTGCAGTGCTTTTGAGTGTGTGTGTGTGTGTGCAGTGCATGTGTGCATGTGTGTGTGTATGTGCCTGTGTGTATGTGCATGTGCGTGCAAGCGTGCGTGTGTGTGAGTGCCACACACAAACACAAGACTTTCTATCATTGCATGTTGGGTGTTTTTTGCCGTATTTTTCCACTCAGTTTGTTTGCTATAACTCAACTCTGAACCATTTAGGAGCGCTAAATTATTGGGAAACCTACACAGGCTCAGCCCTGGCACTGCGAATGAATAATTTAACACTGCATTAGACATTCTGGGCTTCAGCCACAAAGCCTCGGATTAAAAAAACAACAACAACAAAAAAAGAATATAAATGAAGGTTGGCCACCCTTAACATCGGCCTGCAGGTTGCATAAGCAAAAAAATATGCGTTAATGTAAGTCAGATAATGAAACCAAATTAAGCAGGATAATTAATTTAGTCGCTTATAGTACACTGAGCCATACTGTATATAAAACAACCTGCTTTTTATTATTCGATTATGAGCAAGATTACGTTGGTGATTGGTTCTACTGTAAAATGTCAGTTCGGATAAATGTTCGGTTAACTGCCCAGCCCGGAGCCCTTGTGTTAACAAATACGTGACATAAACGGTACGTGTCCCCTGGCTGTTCTGAGGAGATGTGAGGAAAAGTTTAAAAAGCGCCTCATGTTAATGAGGGAAACGGCGCTCTGCCGACATCCATGTTCACAACATGGCCCTGGAAATGCTTAAGGGGGACTCAGCGCACACATGCATGAGTTAATTCCCATATGTAATGTACTGTATGCACATACACGATTGATATTAGCTATGCCATTAGTGAAGATCAGGAGGTTTTTCATGCAGATCACAATGTCTTAATCCTGTAATTCTCTATACACCCTCCCCCAGCCTGGGGGGGGGGGGGGGGGGGGGGGGGCAGTAGACTGGCCTCATGCTTCTTCAATTCTTGCTTTACACCTGACAGGGGGAGTTTCCCTGGTTGGATGTAGCACACGTTTAGAACACGTTTATTCCAACCACTGCCTTTCCCCTACATCAGGCGCCCCGGCCGGCCAGGGGGAAGCAGTTTAGAGACCAGGATTACTGCTTATTTATGTGAGGATACCTACCCTAGGGGGCATGGGGAGAACATGCAAACTCCACACAAAAAGGCCCTTTCACCAACCCTGCCTCGTGTATGGACACTAATGACACAGATGAAGAGAATGCCCCAGTACTTCCAGCAACCTAATCCTGAAATACAACTACACTTAAGGGCGCATTAATTGCCCATTTTTAATGAATTAATCAAGCTCCCAGGCCCATATTTTGAATTCCAGTATAATATTTTGTGATATGACCACAATGTCACGAAATATCTCATTTTATGCATGAATGTCTCTGGTTTACACAGGAAAAAAAATCATCTCTCTACCACATTCCATTGTTGAGTTATTACTGGCCATGCCACTATTCCTCATAATGCCAACAATATACCCCAATTTTCACATTTTTTATTCATCAAATTAATGCCAATCAAATAAAGCATATGATTCCAAATACTCATCATTTGTAGAGTTGATCATATACTATATGATAACACCCAGTAGGTGGCAGTAATGAGGACGATAGCCGGAAATGAAGCGCATTTCCGGTCACAGAGTAAGAGTACTTCCTGTTTATCCGTTGCACTGCTGCTATGCAAACAGTGTGGTTGTGTGATCATCATGAAGGCCTCGATCGGAGCGATCGTGTTTTCTATCATATATAAGTCAAATCAAGCTGTAATGACGCACCGATGGTTGGATTATGATCAGCGATGGACATACAGACCGCGCACGCGCAAGCGTGCACGCGGCGATTTTGGCCATTACTAAGTGAGTAGAACCTGCCGTTAGCCGATCATGCTAAAAAAATGTTAATCGCCTGAAATGAATGTTATAAAAATTAAGGATTAAATAAAGCGTCAAACACAGCGTCAAGGGCATCAAGGGCTTAGGTATTATAGCGTGTTTACAGCGTCAAAATGCGTCAAGGGCAATGAGAGTGTTAAGGGGGCATTAGGTCCCCACTATTATAGTAATTAAAGCACATGGCGCATGCACACACACATAGAAACGCACACACACGCTCGCGGCAGACGCACACTCAAATCATCATCGGCTCTCAAGTGTCCAGTCAGCTCTTGAGTCATCTATTCACTGCGGTGCGCGCTGTGCTAAAAGCCTCGGGATGTGATTATGTGGCAGAGGAGGAGGAGGAGGCTTTATGCATACATGAACGGCCGCGCAAGAGCACTTTAGCCAGCAGCGCATCAAAGGAAACACAACACCACTTAGCACAGGAACAGAGGGACGGAGAGACAGCGGTCAGGACACCAATCCCCATCCACGGAGGCCACGATGACCAGGTGGAGTGCATTGCCGCTGCTCACAATGACTTACACATAAGCCAGTGGTTTTGAACCAGTGGCCCGGGGACCACCGGTGGTCCTTGAGAGGGTTGCAGGTGGTCCCCATCTAAACTACAGAGAGTTGGTAACCAAACAGACGTTTCTACTGTAGATCTTTGACTCTGGAAAACATAAATTTTTACCCTCAAGAGTTCAATTATTGTTAAACATCGGAATTAAAATGAGGAAGAATTCTTATTTTGATTAAAGTTTGCCTGCTACCTCTCCAAAATACAGCATTGAATTGTGGACAAAAAAACTAACAAAAAACTTTACTTTTGGGGTGAAAGACTAGGGGCGCGATTTTCATTCCCCCCCTTGTCCCTAACGTTACCCGATACCCGCAGCGAATTCCCTTATTGCTATTTTGGTCACCTTTTCTCTTCCCTTAGCCACTATTCTTTATGCCGACACCGTTATTTGTGGCTGGAGGTGTGGTCATGGGCGTGTTTGTTGCGCAGTCCCTTAAGTTGCTAATTTCGTCAAATAGATTTGGGAACTAGATAACGCCACATCAGACCACCCCTTAACCGATCCGCGAAGGCAGAGCCACGTGCGCACGATGCGCGTCTGTGCGCCTTTGGAGATGTCCACAACTCCACGTGGAAAGGCGCCAGTTCAATTCATCTCCTTATTTATGCTGGATTGTCCTATAAACAGCTGTAGATTGCCTGCTGTCGGTCACTTCCTTGTGTTTAGGTAATGTACAGTATATAATATAATTAAATACATTAATTAACTTGTGACGCAATGCTGTAAATTGCAAAAAACTCTGGAATTCGCGGCAAAAAAACGTTTTCTTTGATCATTGATTTCTCGGTCAATTCTGGACCATTTTTTACATTTCAAAGTGCAGCGTGACGGGAAAGACCTCCTCTCTCAGATGCTGTATAGTATATGTGGGTAGGTCTTCTCTACGATCCCGCATCGAGCAAAATGTAAGTGTCGGGGATTTGGTGGGCCGTTTCCACCAAAATCCCGACACTTACATTTTGCTAGATCCCGCATCGTAGAGAAGACCTACCCACATATACTATACAGCATCTGAGAGAGGAGGTCTTTCCCGTCACGCTGCACTTTGAAATGTTAAAAATGGTCCAGAATTGACCGAGAAATCAATCATCAAAGAAAACGTTTTTTTGCCGCGAATTCCAGAGTTTTTTGCAATTTACTTTATAACATTTCGCAGACTTGGGATAAATGCACGCCACATACAGCAAAAAAAACATGGAACATGTTTCAACATAACATGTTGAATGGTAAGAAATGATTGAGAATTGACCGAGCAATTGTTTGAAAATGAGAGCATGATCTTTGAGAATAGGCGTCTGTCCTAAGCCCGCAGCCTGCGTGCTTCGGAGGGTCAGACATAGCAGTAGGGATAAGGGAAATAGATAAGGGATGAATTAAAGGGAATGGCAAGACCAACACGGATTGGATGAAAGCTAAAAACGCCCAAACCACACCTATGCATAATTTAACGGGTATAGGAGGTTTTTAAGGGACATAGGATGGTCACGAAATTATCAACTTTAGTGTGGGAACGCCTCTTCCCCAATGCTAAGTGCGTTAATTGCGCATAAGGGCTAATGTAACCAAAATCGGGCCCTAGACCTCATAACATGCTGGTAAGTGGCTGAAATACAGTAAAAAATAGTGGCCTGTGGTATCGAAATGGTTGAAATGGCAATATGATATTATACCCATATTATACCAATGATACATGATACTGTATGAGACTAGATATGATTTGGGATATTGTAATATTTCCTATGGTATTGTTTCCCCCATGGTTTTAAGCATCATTGCTCCCTTTATGGCTTTTAAAAAAATATAATATATATAATAATAATTAAAAACATTTTCAACATGACAGAAATAAGCGATCTACAAGCTCAGAATGCAGTTTTTTTCAGTGACCATATTTGCTATAGATGCAGCAAAAGAAGCACATGAAAGACGAGTTTCTGTACTGCCTACTGCCCTCCTGTGAGACACATTACCGAGGACCTATTATATGACGATAGGTTGAAAAGTGGTGAAGTGGTCCTTTAAGTGGTCCATTGTGCTGAAGTGGTACCAGTATGAGAGTGAAATCTCCGCAGCAGAGAGGAGCGTGTGTGTCTATACTGTATAGTGTGTGCATATTGCAAGTACTTACTGCACAGACTTGGACGACTGGGATCTGAACTTGCTGAACTCGCCGGGAGCGGTCCACTCCGTACCGAGCTGCAACACACACAACACAGGAGAGATACACGTGTTGATAACATGCACAACAACCAGAGACAGTGAGTCAATACTGTAGCAGTTCGCTGGCCGCTGTATACAGTACAATGCCTGGGGTGCCAGTTGTCTTATAGTGTTCATAAATAAAGGATGAAACGAACAACCAGCAACCCTACAAGGGACCGACAGATTACCATATCAACCCTTAAAACAATCTGCACACGTACAACACCATACAAAATACAGTAAGGAAAAATACATGCACAGACACAGCAGTGGCTGAGTGGTGGAGTGGCTACGAGGATCCCAATTCGATTCTAGAGCTTCGCATAGTTCCTTCCACTATAAGTTCATGCATGTGGCTCGGGAGGTAGAGCAGGTCGTCCAATGACCCGTGGGTCGGCGGTTCGAATCCCGGCTCCTCCTGTCTACGTGTCGAAGTGTCCTTGGGCAAGACACTGAACCCCAAATTGCTTCCAATGAGTTGGTCGGTGTGAGCTGGCCACCATTGGTGTGTGAATGTGGGAAGTGGGGACGCTGGCGTCGACTGTTCGCCGCTCTACTTCCCAATGTATGAATGAATGGACCATTGTAAAGCGCTTTGAGCACTTGGAAAAGCGCTATAAAAATGCAATCCATTATGTGTGTGTGTGTGTGTGTGTGTGTGTGTGTGTGTGTGTGTGTGTGTGTGTGTGTGTGTGTGTGTGTGTGTGTGTGTGTGTGTGTGTGTGTGTGAATGGGTATGTAGAGCGTCTTGATAAAGGCTACATTTACAGCATAAGTCATTCACCTCCCAATGTATTAAAGTTATATAGGAAAACCAAACCCCTTACAATAACATTCAGCATTACAACATTACACATTCATCCCACACAGTTGGTGATACAGTGTTTCATTTTCAACGCAACGCAATGCCACAGTGCTGAGTTCAAAGTGACACAGTACACACCCACATCCAGGGTATAAATAAATGCCTGAAGCGCCCGTAAACCTCCCATTGAGTTAATGTTTTAGTCAAATCACCAGCGCCTGTCAGTCAAGTATTTCCCACATACAATGATTCATTCAGCGATATGAAACATTATATGAATCATAATGATGATCCATACACTGGTGAAGGCCAAAGGGCTGGAACGTGTATGTTGTTCTACTCTGTAACTGCTGCTGCTACTGCTGCAGACTATAAATATTTGAAGAGACATCCAACTTTGTTTTTGCAGTTGTTCTTCTGATGTTCCATGTTTTTTTTTTCATGAACCCTGCACATGAAACTGATTTTTACCTCCTGTAATTTGTTCGATTTTGTGGAAAAATAAACTAGGATGCAAAAAAGAAAATCTAACCTAGCATCTGTCTACAGTATGTACTCACACAAGAAAAAAACAAAGTTACGGTATGAGAACAAGTCACCAATGTCAGTGTAATAAAGTACCATCTGTTGGAAAAGGTGGCAAGAATGGTTGAGGAAGTATGTTCAGACTGTGGTGGAAACATGGACTCAAATGGTTCTCAAAGTGGAGTCCTGGGGTTCCCAGAGGGATCCTTGAGAGCTTTCCAGAATTAGTTGATGTTAGATCACAATTGTGTTAAGCACAATCCATTTACAGTATATGTTTGCTAATCAAAAGTAGCAAATCTACAAGCTTACGGCTTGAGATCTATTATATAAGCAGGCCAGTCATCATTTCTGTCACTAACCTAACCCGCACAGTTAAGGAGGCCTGTGGGCCGAGTGCATATAAAGTTGGGGATCCATGTGTAAAGGTTTGAGCACCACTGCTTTACGGCCGTGGCTGCGTGTTGCCTGCGTGCATTCATTCAATCCCTTCTGACCTGTGTGTGCACCCTCAGTATACAGAAATCCAGCCACTGCCCTGCTCATTATAATTTCATCACAGTGAAATGAATTCACAGCGGAGAAGACTAGAAGACTAGAACAAGGTCTGTGTGAACAATCCAGATGGCATTCATCTAACAGCAGGGAAATTAAGGAGTAATTGAGAAAATGAGGGAAGGCGCAGAATCCGTCAGGCAGAATCGATGGGGAGGAGAGTTCTTTTTGCACAATGTGTGTGCGTGAGAGAGAGTCAGAGAGAGAGAGAGAGAGAGAGAGAGAGAGAGAGAGAGAGAGAGGGAACGAGGTGAGGGCAAATTGCCATAAACTCGGAGGAACGGAGGAATTAGAGATTCATTACCGATGCCATCTGTAAAGATGCCGGCTCATCGCCGTTCTCCGGGGTCTTGTTCCAGCACTGCAGTCACATTAATGCCCGTTCATTTCCACATGCCAGCCAGACGCGGCGAATTACGGTCGGGGCTATTGAAGCGTATAATAAAAGAATACTAGGGAGAATAACGGCGGGCAGGCCTTCAGTTGTTGTTTTTGCAGAGCAGGTATTGTGTTGGCGAGGAGAGAGCGAACAATGTGCCACATTTCTTGTTGCAATGGCAGGATGGCTGTAATGATTTCGCAACTGAGGCAGATGTCCACCCGAAAAATGTCTGATAGGGGACCTTTTTCTATATCTGCCGTGGCAGATCTCCTTTCGGTCATGGGTTATCTTATTAGTAACATATCGGTCGGGGGGTAAGGGTAGGGTTAGACATAGGTTTTACTGAGTTTATGTTTAGGGCTAAGGGTTAGGGCAGTCGCAACTAATAGTAAAATGGTCCACAGATAACCATTAGTCGCCAATGTCGGGGCTCATTCACAATCAGTTGCAACTGAAAAAAAAAAAGGTTGTGGCATGTTGCGAAAATTATGTCACTGTCTTTCTGCAATGCTGCTATGCATGGCATGTTGTTGTGTCAAATATTGATTTGAGAAAAATCAACATTTCATTGACACATTTCAGCTCAGATTGACCATAGACCATTTATTGCAAAGCTTTTGCATGTTTGTATGGCGGCGTGGCTCTTGCTCATGTGATATCAGACGATCTATGAACTGAGTCATAGGTCTGATATCACATTTGATATCTCTGATTATCTGTGCATTGAGACACAGCTCTGATATCAACAACCCCCCCCCGAGCAAAGCCAAGGTACAGTAACCGAGAACAATACAAGACAATAACATGGGAGCATCATATCCAGAGCAGTCTGACATGAGACATTACGATATTTATCCAAAATACATGAACTACATGGATACTGAACATATCAGTCCATAGAACATGGTAATCAGATACCATAACAGAACTAGATACCACAATATGTTACAACCCTTAAATCATGTTTAATCACAGACTCATGTACTCAGAACTAGTGCCACAGGGAGGAGGCCGGGGAGGTGGAGGACATTTGAACACTGACATCTGAACAACAGGACACAGAGTTAGCTAGCAGGAAGACTGACAGGGTAGTGACTGCTTATAAAGAACCCCTGATTGAATGTGGGTGTGACTGACTTACCTGACAGCCAATGAGAGTGGGGGGTGCTGACATGGAGAGAATGCTGATTCAAAGGAACAGAATGAATTACTGATTGAGAATAAGGGGAATTATAATAAACCTTCTGCCCTCCGTGCCTCAATGAACTATCGCTTCGCTGGATATAAACAAATGTAAATGAATACTATGGCCATATTCAACTTCCAGATGCACTGGTTGCCTAATTGTATTGTACTGTGCTCACAAACCCTGTTTTATAAACATTTTACACACACACACACACACACACACACACACACACACACACACACACACACACACACACACACACACACACACACACACACAGAGCTACTTTTAGGACACTCTCTCACTCTCAGACAGTAGCCCCCCTGAGGATGCCAACATTTTAGAATTCTAAATACTATACTTAACACACACACGCGTGCGCACGCACACACACACACACACACACACACACACACACACACGTGCATGCTGGCATCCCTGGAGTGTGTTTGCTGGCATGGAAATAGAGCGACCATGGAAGGAAGCAGCAAGGCTCCCTAACAGCCAGTAATGCATGCATAGACCCAAAACCAATAAAGTGCTCTTGGCCAGAGCCAGAGCTATAGAGCTCCACTGAGGGCCTCTGTGTGAGGCTGGCTGGCCTCAGGGCAGCCCCACACAATGTGAGCTACTGTCACTCCACTCTGACACCCACCTGAAGGATAACACCATCACATGACAGTACACGGCACACACACATGCACAACACACACACTCCACAGCCTTGGTCCTTTATTTGTTATAGTACATAATATAGGACTGTCATTTGTTATGTTTTTCTGTGCTATATGCAAATATATTTTTGTGGCTTTTGCTTTTGTATTGTATTTTTGTAGATGGACACACAGTAGGCTGAGAGGAAATGGGTATAGACAGGATGTCGCAATCGAACCAACGGACACTGCCAGTGCCGAGTTACCAGCCAGATTCTTACTGTATATGCCTATGCTCAGCTGGTAGTCCTAATAATGGGTTCAGAACTTATAAGAAATAAACCAAAATACCGGTAGCAAAACTACAAGCTCCAAGCAAAGTATCTATGATCGTATACAGTATATGTTTTAATGGCCTTCCTTCCCGTTTAGTGGTGGTTCTGGTTATGCAAACATAATAGAACAATATAGGAATGGTTGCTCGCAATCCTTCTTGTCCTGGATAAATGGGGTGGCTTCGAATTGGTCCACGCTTTGCTAAACACAACCTCAGCAAAACAATGCCTAAACTGCCTTAAGGCTTAACCCTGATTCCCTACTTTTTTCTGTGGTGTGCGTTCCAAGAACAAAATGGGGGTGAGTAAGTGGTGAAGAGAACAGAACACAGACATTAGTGTTGGTTGGTTAGACTCTAACCAACCAACACTAATGGTTGTGTTCTGTTTGCAGGCGTGTCTCTGATGCTGCTTGTCTGTTCCACCTTTTTCATACTTTGCTGAAATGTTGTTTCTTGTTGCCTTTGAACGCAAATAACATTAATAATATTAGCCTACAGCGAGAAGTTATTGTTTTCGGCAAAGAGTGGGATCAGTGGACGATTGCAGAACCTCAAACTACAGTGTAAGTTGGTTGTGATTCTATTTTTAAGGCAATAATGTGGTCCTGTTGGCTCCATCCGTTCAAGACATCCAACTCTCACTGGACCGGTTTGATAATGAGTTTACGGAAACTGGGATAAAGATCAGTGTCTCCAATTCTGAGACCATGGTTCTCAGCAGGAAACTGGTGGATCGTGTAGTGCAAGCAAGGAATGAGGCATTACCCCAGGTGAAGTAGTTTCTTGGGGTCTTGTTCACAAGTGATGGAGGAGATCTGCTGGAGAATTGGAGCAGCAGGGGCAGTATTGTAGTCGCTGTACTGTTAGGCTTAGGGCCAATCTTCTGTCCTACTCTCACCTATGGTCAGAGAGTGTGGGTCATGACCGAAAGAATAAGGTCATGTATACAAGTAGCCGAAATGAGAATACTCCGACGGGTGGCTGGCATCTGAAATGAGGTGAGAAGTCACGCAGGAGGCTGCTGTCTTGTTCATCTGGAAAAGAGCCAGCTTAGGTGGTCTAGGCATCTGGTTAGGATGCTTCTCAAGTGTCTAGGGCTCCCTATGGAGGTCCTCGATGCATGTCCCACTGGGAGGAGACAGCAGGGCAAAAAAAGCATGGAGGGCCTTGGATTGTTTCGGGATCCTCCGGGAGTAAGTTATTAATGTTGCTCAGGGAAGTCAGGAGCCCTCGTGACCCGACAACAGATAAGCGGTTGAGGAATGGATGGATGGTTGTAGGTTTGTAAGTGGTGATTTTTTGGGGGCAATGCGTGATCAAGTGAAGGCTCATGCCGTTTCTCAATTGGATTCTGCTCATCTCTTGAGTGCATCAGTGTGTGTCAGTATGTGTGCGTGTATGTGTGTGTGTGTGTGTGTGTGTGTGTGTGTGTGTGTGTGTGTGTGTGTGTGTGTGTGTGTGTGTGTGTGTGTGCGTAAGTGCGTGTGTGTCTGTGCATATTTATTTGTTTATTTGAATAATTCAACTGCATTTCAGGTAATTCCTCTGCCACAGGAATCATCATTTAAATAAGGTCTCATGACACCGTGGAGTGCTTTGGAATGCGTATGTGGGGGCGCAGCGATAGCTTCCACTGAAAGTCAGATTTGAGAACTAATGCTAGATTGAAGAAAGAAAAAATAGAGGAATGCATTCCTTTGCAGAAGCTTAAACCTTTGAACTATATGCTGTGTAAATGGGAAGCGCTGTAAGATATCAGGGCTCAGGATGTTGCATTCAACTTGACAGCGTTCTCTGAGAGAGTTGTCATTAATTAAAGTGGAGATAGGCAGTAGTCACACAGCACAGGCAGAGCAGTAGAGATGTCTTCCTGTAGACGGAGCAGAGCAACCGCTTGACAAGTTATCTTACAAAATATCGCCTGGTGATGTACAACAGTACTGTACAATACTGTATTATTATGTTAAATTAACACACTACTTAGAGTGTCATACAAAAGCATGTAAAGCTTGTCGATCTGACATTCCCCATTTGTTACTTTGGGTCCTGACAGATACAGTAACTGTTTTAGACATATGAGGTTTTCACCCGACAGAGACGACTTATGACTTTCAATTATTCATATTCATATTATTATTATTGGAGTTACTGCAGTTTATGCAATTTGGAAACAATGGTAAATTACTGTATATTTCACACCGCTAAAGAATATACAGGGAAGATACACTATATTTGAATATTATATACCTATATTATACCTTGGCGTCTATTAGAGTAAGGTTAGCCCCATGGACACATGCAAAACAGACAACGTACAAAAATCACGGCACTCCATCTTTAAGTCAGTGCAGTAAGGGAGTCCCATTTATCCTTTTATATATAGATAAAAAACCCTGAACTATTCAACTATAGGCTACTTTGTAATAAAATAACTCAAAGCTGTCCATATCCACTTTTAAAGACAGCCAGAATCTTGCTCAGACATTAACATAATAATACTGTGCGACTACGCTGACGAATAATCTGACAACATTCCGACAAGCTCTGTGCATTCATACATTTTAATACAACCACGAGACCGGGGAACATTTACATTTGCATTTCTTGCATAACAGCAGCACTTTGGTGAACATTTTACTCAGCCACTCTCCAGATCAAGGTAGGCTACCCTCATTCAGTTTAATGTACTGTACTGAATCAGAAGCGAAAGAGGGGTACATGACCCCCTAAATGAACCTCTTTGGCCCTTCAGGTTTGATACTCTGAGGGGAAAGTATAGTATAATTCGAATACATGAATGGTCGGCCCAAATAATACTCGGACCAGCTGAAATGTTGCATCATTGAAGGGTCAGAAAACCGAGCTCTCGGGAGGGACGTTGCAGCCTGAAAGAGGGACAAAAGAGGGACATTTGCAATTTATTTTCCTGAGAGAGTACAAATGTGAACCAACCGGACCCTAGCGGGTCCATTTGGTTCCATTTGTACACTCTCAGAAAAAAGGTCTTAAAAGAAAAATCATTAACATGTGAAACACAACTTGTTGAGCCGCCATTAAGTGAATGGAATTTGCGACAGCATAACTCTGTCCATACTCAGAGCCGAGTATTATTTGGGTCGGGTCTTCCTGTTACCCAGGCTGTCTGCTGTACAGACAAAACAATAGTATCCATTTGCATTCCCAAACAGATCAATTAAATTCCATTGCATCTTACATGCTTCAAGCCTTGATTAGCATGTGTAAAAAACAGCATTCCTCGCCTACAGCCTTGGATGGGGATGGAGAGAGCTGCTCAGAGTGGTTAAGTGGGCAGTTTAGCTAAGCTAAATCTCCTTTGCATTGACAATGAAATGTACCCATTGCTTTACACTTTAAGAAAAAGAAAAATGTGTGTGTTTGCAGAGTAAGCTTCTGTAACGACTACTGTGACCGAAGGCTGCGCAGTATAAAAGAAAGCCACATAAAACATAAAAAAGTGACACAGATTAAGGCCACCCAAAAATGAAGTTCTGGCTTTGCCGCTACAAGGAACAGAAAGTAATATCGAAAATGCATATTTAATGCTTAGTGATGCAATGATATATCGGCCTACACATATCGGCTTGGCATACAGTATAACGTTTTGTTATACTGTTAGATGTACAAGCGTAGTCTACCAAGTTTTATATTCTAAACATTTATTTCTTGTATTGAATATATCTGTAAAATAAAAAAAACTTCAGTACAATCTGTACACAAATACTGTATTATACTGTAAGTCAGATCTAGAAATGAGCTGGCATTGTCTACATTACATTCTATCTAGATTAATTTTGCATACGCCTGCAAGGTAAGTAAGTAGTTATTACAAACGTATAACGATGAATGAATACACAAAGGAATCAATTAACTACTACACACATGGAAATTTAATTCATTGCACTTGTGGGTGGAGGTGATATCTTGTGTCATACGATTAAAAAGTCTCTGATGATACATCCTGTGGGTGTTTCCGTGACACTACCTAATGAGTATCATTGCTATAGCACACATACAGGATGTAATATTACTCTGCTATTGATATGGGTGCATTGAGAAATGTCTCTAACAACACCACTCAGGCCAAGTTCACAAGCTAATGACTATTTCCTGGCATTAATACTGCATGTGTCCCAGTGGAGGAAAACATACATCTGAACATTAGTGTAGATGTACATGCATTGGTAACCTGATCTCACTGATGCTTGGCTGTGTGTGAGGAAGCATCTCTCACGGCTTGTCCTCTTCACTGAGACAAATAAACCCCATTAGAGGGACGAAATCATTTTGCAACCTCAACCTAGGTTGCAACCCTTTTTAAAGTTTTCAACCGTTGTCTGAAACCGCCGCGACCGTTGCTAACACAGTCATGACTTTTCAACCTGCCCCAACATAGTCACAACTGATTTAGAAAAAGGTTGAATATTGTGAAGGTCAGTTGCAATATTCTTAAAGGGTTAAGGATAGGTTTTTCGGTCAGTGTTTCCGACCTATAAAAAAGTTTGCAGCCATTTTAAAACAGTCGCAACCTAGGCCAAGGTTGCAAAATGACTTTGCAGTCTCTCTGAATAAATTCACTAATGTATACCGTAGTTGTTTATGTCTGCTGTGCCCGTTATGCCTGAACCGTGCCCACAGGAGCATGTGTCTCAACTGACATACCTGTCAAAACTGCTGAATTTCTACTCTGTCTTCTGCTCTGGAATTGAAAGGTATCAGGTATTTCTCCAGATTTTTTGGGCAACTCAACCTTAACCATTTCTGTACTGTGTATAAGAGATTATGAAATTACCAATGTGACATTCCTATGCTAGTGAAGCTCCCAAAATTGCCACCAAAATTGTCCCACCCACAGTCATTTACCCCTATTACATCTCTGCATCTGAACCTGGTCTTATATTTTACACTCCACTGTTAGTGTTTAACTGTGGAATGACACTTATACATGAGGTTCCATATCAGCGAATGGATCTATGGATCTGTGCACTTTTTCCTGGCCTCACAGACGTTCAAACGGAGACACACACACACACACACACACACACACACACACACACACACACACACACACACACACACACACACACACACACACACACACACACACACACACACACACACGCACACACACACAAAGAGAGAGTCTCTTGTTGAACAGCAAGGGCAACAGCACAGCACTTTCCATAGATGATGCTGCAGTTTATGAGAGCTAAATTGCTCAGAGAACAAGGAAGGAAGACAGCCATTAGCAACAACACACACACACACACACACGCACACGCACGCACGCATCTTCACGTTCTCTTTGACAGGCCATCTTATTCCTTTACAGTAATCAGAAGCCACTTCAGAGAAGCAGTCAAGAGAACACATGTCTGTCTAACAGCCAACAAACAGGCCAGCCGGTATCCCACCTCCTTCTCCCTCTCTGCAATTCCCCCCTGTCTCTCTCCATCTCTCTTTACAATAATAAAATGTACACACTTTCTCTACTGTGGTCCAAATCCCTGGGGAGACAGACAGTGTACAGAGTAAGGAAGTACACCATCAGGCCTGCAGTCAGTTTATTAAGCCCCGATCCATACTTAACATTTTACTATTACAATTTAGGCATTTAGCCCGATGAATCCAGAGCAACTTACATTAAGCATGAACAATAGAAAAAGTCTTGTCAGTACATCACACACACACACACACACACACACACACACACACACACACACACACACACACACACACACACACACACACACACACACACACACACACACACACACACACACGGGCTGAGATAGATGAAATCTAAAGAGATGTGTTTTCAGGCTGCAGCAGAAGATAGGGAGTGAGTCTGCAATTCTGACTGCAGTGGGAAGTGCATTCCATAGTTTCGGGGCCATGAGGGAAAAGAGTTTGGAGCGTGCAGAGCATTCGCCAGGCATTTTTATTGAGGGTACTGCCTACATCTGAGCGCTAGGGTGGGCTTGTGGGGTGTTAATTAACCTTGCATTTTTTTGTGGTTCAAATCCCGGGGGAGACAGACAGTGTACACTACAGTATCTGGAATTAGTCTCTTTTTGACCATAGAATGTAAAGCCCGATCCATACTTAGACTGACAACGGGTGTTTTTTTTTTTTTTTTTTTTAACTTATGGGCGTCTTTCGCCAGAAGACGCACATAGTTCGCCAGAGTCTGATGGTTTAGGTGAATGTGGTTTTGCCAGATAAAGGTTCAAGAGGTTGCCCATCCAGTGATATCCCTTCCTTGTGCATTTTTGTTATTAACTCCAATGCTTGTGCATGGCAAAGTAACTCTCCAGGGGTATAAATAATTCTCCTCTTCTGCCAATCTTTAATGTTAATCAGCATTTTGCTGTCTAAGTGTTCAGAATTCTGATCCCGCGACAGTAGGTCCTTTTTTATGCCAAACAACCAAGTTACCTTAATTCATGCTGCAAATAAATATATAAAGTGTATAATCTTAGGGGTATGTCATGTGGTCTACCTGCACAGCCTTCAGATCTATCTTGGTAGATCGCAATCTAACCTTTGGGTACCCATGTATTAGTCTAACAACTGTGCTATGAATCAACATGATCTGGCACGGTTCACCCACAAGGTGAAACTCTTCAGGGTCAATATCCAATGGTAAAAGTATCTGCCAAATGATCTTTCTTTGTGTCTCAGACTTTTGTATGGTGAATCTTACACACACACACACACACACACACACACACACACACACACACACACACACACACACACACACACACACACACACACACACACACACACACACACACACACACACACACACACACACACACACACACACACGCTTGAGAGAGGTCACTTCAGATGGATGGTGACCCCTTTATGTCACAGAATGAAAAAATAATAATACAATAAATAAATGGATGGGGAAATATTCCATTACGGCTCTCCCTCATTCTCTCTCATTCATTCTCTCTTTCCGCTTCCCTGCGATTCTCATTCTATGCACTGGGGTGATAGAGAGAGAGAGAGAGAGAGAGAGAGAGAGAGAGAGAGAGAGAGAGAGAGACGCCTCTTACGTCACCCATGTTCACCCTGTCCCAAGACGTTGGAGACCTGTTTATACAGTATAAAGACGATTTTGCCATGGACAAAAGGGTCGTGACAAATCATGATGACACACACAATATCATCATATAATATCTAATTAGTAAAAACGGCAGGATACAACACTTTTTGTTTCATGTTTCATCTTAGAAATTATTTGATCGTCCCAAAAGATTGTGTGTCATCACGATTTGTCATGACCCGAGTTGGCTTTGTCCTCATTGTAATCATCTTTATATAAAGAAAAATGAATGGGGAAAACACTTCTGGAACCGGGGCAGTGACCTCACTGCGCAGGTCTATAACCTTTCCACATGAATATCTCAAAACATTATTAAACCCAAGTCGTAGTGTCTTCATATCATAGCCATGCCCATACGGGCATATACAGTACTGATGACATCAGAGATGAACCATCTGGTTGACCATATTAAAACTCAGCGTGCATGTCCCTGAGGACCTGGGGGGGTGCGGTGGTCTGATAGACCAGAACCTTTGATCTGAGCGGCCATATATGGGCAATTGGGCATACTGTATCGCCCAGGCATATAGATATCTCCACGGATGGGCATGAAAAGGGACACACAAGTAAGACACATAAGCACCCAAATATAGTGCCGTCCAGTGGCTAACCTCAGTGTGTCATCATAGCGTCAGGTTCAAACAAACCAGCCAGCTCCAATACGGATGACATTGCGAACTCTATATCACGGTTATTATACAAGCGACAAGTACTGCCAAATACAGACATCTCCAGGGCAGGTCTGTCAGTAACAGTACGTGTTAACAACAGGTGATAGACAGAATGTTTCTGGAAGTCCATTTTGTCCTAGGGACCCGGGCAGTCTGGCCATAGCAGGCGAAGGGCCATGAAAGGTTCTGTTGTGTTTGGTTAAAATCTGTATTAAAATAATTATTTTCAACATACAGTACATATGGCGTATTATGGGTTTTACATTCATCCAGAACAGGCATTCTTCCTTGGCAGTCATAGTAGTAGTAGCTCTTTTTTGGGAAGGCAGTTAGATTTTTAAGGTGTCAAATCAATACTCTGGACTTTAAAACCTTCCCCAACGAGCGTGTCTTGAAAAGCTGCATTTTTGTATGGATCGGTCTATTTGTAACTGGCCTGGCTTCGGTTTCGTGTGCCAGGCTGTGTCAGAGCCGCGGTGTCCAGGACACTTTGGCTGAGGTGTGTAAACGGAGCTCATGTAGTAGCCAAGTGGCCACACCCTGTCTGTCCTCCGAGACACACCGAGACTGCTGCTGCTGCTGTCTGCTTATTGATCACACCTCCCTGACCCAGTTTTCTGTGTGCGCGCGCATGCGTGTGTGCGACTGCGTGTGCACAGACAGACATCAATACCACCATCCTTGTGGCAATGCAGCAGTGCCAATGTCTACGCTCACTACAAATATAGATATGCCTCCAACTACAGCAGTGGTTTTCAACATTTTTCATATCAGGGACCACTGTTTATTCTGCATTTTAGCCACGGACCACCATTTGATGTTGAGTTTAGTCTCTCAAACTCAAAACCAAGGATTTTATAGTTTTTATCCACAATATACAGTAATAACTATATGATAACTAGTGACGAAATGTTGGTCAAAATAACAATTCTTCTACATTTTCTAAATGTGTAGAACTGTAGATTCTTGAAAATTAAGTGATTCAGATGTTTAAATATGATTTAACTCTTGAAAGTGTAACATGAAACCAAGTGGACCCGTAAATGGACCCTTACAGGTCCATTTGGTTTCATTTTACACTCTCAGAGTTAGGGATCTTTTAGGGTCCATTTGGTTACCAACTGTCCATGATTTAGCTGGGGACCACCTGAAATCCTCTCAGGGACCACTGGTGGTCCCCGCATCACCTGTTGAAACCCCTGATCTACAGTCATACACCCGTTTATGCGCCGCACGTGCACACACGAACGACAACTTTAAGGACACACTCCCTCAGACAGTAGCCCCTGCCAGGCCCAGTGGGGGACGGCTCTACACAATCTGATTGAAAGAAAATCTCATTACAGATTAGCTGTGGGCACGGCACACAAAATGATTAATGTGAAAATAGCAAGGCAATGGATAAGGCTCACTCGCATTATGTGTGTGTGCACGTGTGTGTGTGTGTGTGTGTGTGTGTGTGTGTGTGTGTGTGTGTGTGTGTGTGTGTGTGTGTGTGTGTGTGTGTGTGTGCGCGCGCGCGCGCGTGTGTGTGCGCGCGCGCAATGTCCTAACAGGGGCAAATAGAAAAATAGTGTTTCTATTACATGGACAAAGACCCCTGCTTCCATCTGCAGAGGGACTTTCCTGGGATATGGTGGTGTGGGGGACAGTAACAAAGATGATTTTGTTGCCTGTCGGACTGAATCCTCTTATCATTACATTTTTTTCCTACTTGACCACATCAAAGCATCACACACAAAAACATCCAAAAGCATATCCACTCCTTTTGAGCTCCAGGCATAATGAGCTTTCCACCCTCAGTTTTCCACCTGAGACGGTTTACTTGAGTAAAGTTTTATGAACTCAATTACACCCACACATCCTAAAATTTGAACATTCAGTTGATGTTCTGTGGGTTTTCTCTGTGTGTTCTTCAGCCTTTTGATGCTGCAACGAAAACAGGCCAAACAGGCCTCAACAGTGACTCTGAATCTGCTGGCAAATTCCTGTGCCATATATTGGATTGTGGAATCTTATCCTCAAAGACCACAGGCATATCAGGCATTAACTAAATATTTGATTAGCAAAACACAATTTGACATTATTAATTCATAATTAATTATTCACTAATAATTTTGAATGCATATTTTTTAATTTTCTGCATTGCGGTTGTGTGCTGTGGTGCTGGTAGTGATTGTTGGTTGATTGCTTATTTTTCATGTTATACCGGTACTGTAACTGAATTACAGTATGTTAATAGGCATACGCTAAAGAAAACAAATATATATCACTATAGACTAGTCAAAAATGTTTTGAATACCAATTGATGAATTAAATACATAGGACCATGATGGAAGCAAGACTTCAGGGCTCATATGGGTGTCATATGGCTTTAGGATTTGAACAACTGTGCCTTTGTATTTAAAAAAAAATGTTAATTGACGACGGACCAAGCCCACACCTGCTTGGTTAATTAGCATTCAATCACACTGTTGCTATGGCTGCGTTCTGTGTGAGAAACAAACACCCCGACTCTACGGAGCATGTAGAAGAGTATTCAGAGAGCCGTTTCCATGGGGAACCATCCCACACATCCCCCGGAATGACTCATTCCAAGATGCACGAGGCTCGACAACATGCTGTCAAAGGTTTCCACGGAAACGCAGCGGAAACGCTGCCGTCCCCAAGCCTCTCATCCCCATCAGGGCTAAATGACTGGCGACAGCACATTCCACAAATCACTACTACTACTACTCATTTACTACTCAAGTAAAAATATCAATAGTGCAATGTAGAAATACGGAGTTCCAAGTAATAGTCCATCTTAGCATTTCTGGTGAAATATATACATTGTGAGTTAATGCTACACAAGCTGTTTCTGTGAGCAAGGAAACCGGATGTGAAGAAATGATAATCTGCTAGGGGTGTGTGGCTATAGGAACTGCAAGGCAAAATCGATTTTAAGTATTTTAAGTATATCGAAATGAAACCCACAAAATTAACAGTTTTCATGCCATTGAAATAGATCTACGTCTCCCGTTATCATTATGATTTACAGTAACAACTGATGCCGCTGGCGTTAGCGCTACTGTACGTGACGTAGTTACCGGCGCCGGTTTAATTCGATCCCCATGCTAACAGCAGCTAGCAGCGACCGCATCCACCATTGATAGACAATAACAAGGGACCGACCAAACCGGAACCGGAAGTGTGTGTCGCCAACTAACTTGTCCGTGGGGAAACATGGACCGAAATATGAAATATGATTTTTTGATGAAAAAAACTGGCACTGGCTACCTCCAAAAATATGAAAAAGGGCTGGCACGGAGAGTGTTAACTATGTTTTGTATTGCAGATAATCCATAATCAAATTTCGCATTTTTCAAAGAAAAACAAAAAAGGGTGATTTAATTACTTATAGTTTAAAACAACACCGATGTATTTTAAATAGTTACTATAGTGAGCCTCCAGGGATAGGGAGGAGGCTTTGGGTGGCAAAACCTTCATCCAATCAGGACGAGAGGAAGCCGTCCTCCAAACATGATCGAGTGGGGGTGGACCTTGGCATTGGTCTGTTGCAAATGACTGAATGCTCCTTTATCTGGCTACAGAGAATGAGTGTACTCACTAAGACACCTTTTTAACTCGTGAAAAGTGTCCAGTTTTGGAAATGATGCAGTAAGTAAGGTCCATTTGTACTTGACTTTGTCCTTGACCACAGGGGTGGATTAACGCTTCCTGGTGCTCAGTGCTACAGTGCGACCTCTTTCAGGTAGTCAAGGATTTCACTTTCATCCCCTGAAGGTGGGTGCCCTACGCTGAAGCACCTAAAACCCTTACATATTAAGCCTGCACGGTCCTTGACTTTCACCGCTGGTTCCCGGCGGTGAAAAGTTTGAACGTCTTAGTGAGCACACAAACCCTCTCAAACCAGGAGCCTAATATCTCCCTTGGCCGAGCCAATTCAAATGGTTACGCCGAGCCTGGTGAAGGCTGACAACATTGTAAAGACTTAAAGAAAAGTGAAGAAAAGAGAAGAGCAGGGAGATTTCTAGAGTTTACGGCTGAAACTCTTAACAGCGTCTTGGCATTAAGCTTTTTTCCCCTCCACCAGATTAGTAAAGCATCGATTCGCCTGCACTAGGCATAAAATAGCACAAGTAGGATGTGCAAAGGCAGCAGTTTGCATATGCAACAATTCTCTTCAGCCCCACTTGTGAAAGCCTAGCAAAAAAAAGATAACTTTAAACTAGTAAAGTAGTGGGACTAAAACTACATCATACAATAAATTGGGTTCTTAAATTGGGTTCTTCTTTTTTTCCTTTCTTTTTTTTACTTGCATTACGTTCATCTTGAATGCACTTTTGGTTAGAGAGAGAGCAACGTTAAATATAACTGGCGAAGGAGCAGTCTGTCAGCAAATGGCCGTAGTTGGGCAGAAACCTCTCATCTAAGTTTAAAATATGTGTTTTTATTAACTTACTGCCCTACTGAAGTGTACTACAGCGTCACGATAAAGCATCAAGATCATGCAGCATGCAGATCTGACAGCTCAAAAGGTGTGAGCTCAAAAGACTTTTTGGAGATGTCGATCTGCTACCCTTTTGCCGCTTTCTTTTTTTTTCGGATACCAGAAAGGTTAACCTTTTTTCGGACATATGAGGTTTTCAACCCCGACAGAGACGAAATGGCAGAGGAAGGAGTGATCTCTGGCAGGCTGCTCCCATGCCATTACGTGGATGATATTTCTCTAGCAGCGAGCCATTCTAAATGCCACATCAATATTCACCAGTGGCTAATTAATCTCCGGTCCCATGAAGCACGGTGACATCTCACATTCTGTTAGGAATGCAGATGGTTCCGTTTGCACCTCTGTGCCCCGACAACACAAATTTGCCCAGAGGGACATGTATTCCTTATGCAGTATTACTGCATCTTTTCCATTGATTTGACCAGATCCACACCCTGAGCCCACGCACTTTGCTTTTTGCATTCAAGCTTTTTCTATAAAAAGCAGAAAATGTCTGCAACCCCTGAGAACTTTTTTGCTCCTTTTTTTATGTTGTACACAGAGTTGAATGCTCCAGTGCATTATTTGTATAGTCTCTTCTAAAGTTACCGGGTGTTTGTTTGTATTTTTATTTGTTCCACTGAGTGGGCACAGAGAAGACTTTCCTTTGTGAGTTTAAGCTTGTTTTCCCTGTTTTATTGCAATGTACCGAGATGTTTTATTGTTGCACAGCATTTTGTAACTCCTGTATTGAAAGGAGCTTTAGAGTTATGTAAAAAGGGACTATTGTAGCCTATTTTAACAAACAACTTGTATAATATAAAGGCATATTTCTTACCTGGCCCACATAGACCAGCAGGCGGGCGTTGAGGGGGCTCTCATCAGGACTCAGCCAGAACTCAGAGTTATCATCAGACGAGACTGAGAACTGGAAATCACCTGTGGGAGGAAGTAGAATGCAGTGTCAGTACAGCTTACTTCTCTTCTCTGTGTGCATAGTAAGTAGCCTTGAAGGGCTATGATGTCATCATGAGGTCCAGCCAAGCCATGAGGCCCTTATGGGACAGCAGCAGCCTATCTGCTGTTTCTGTAGCGTGAGGCAGCTTTGATGTACAAGTACACCCCCTGGACGTGACGCTAGTATGTCGCAGGGCCGAATACATGAAATAATAATACTCAGACCAGCCGGAATGTGGCGACATTGAGGGGTCAGAAAACTGAGTTTTCAAGAGGGCTGTTGCAGCCTGAAAGAGGGACAAAAGAGGGACATTTCCGCAAATTTCCTGTGAGTGTACAAATGGAACCAAATGGACCCGCTAGGGTCCATTTGCTTCCATTTGTATATTGTCTCAGAAAAATACATCCTAAATGAGAAATCATTAACATGGTGAAACATAACTTGATGGTAGAGCCGCCATTGGACTGATCGCATGAAGTTCTTGAATGGAGTTTGCGACAGCGGAACTCTGTTTATACTCAATGCAGAGTATGATTTGGGACGAGAATTCCTGTTACCGCAGGGACTCCAGTCCAACCCTTGATGTTGAGAGCCAAGCAGGAAGGTGTTGGGTCCCGTTTGGTATATCCCTGTTTATAAACCATTTTTGGTGTTTTGTATATCCTGGCTCAGGAATCGAACCCTGACCTCCCAGTCTCAAGGCGGACAATCTAACCACAAGGCCACTGAGCCTGAAACATGATTTTGGGGAGAAAACTCTTCCCACAGCACTCAGCACCGTACATCACACAAAGCTTGGGCAAATAGGGATGTTATGCTTCTGAAGCCACATGGTCATTTTAACGATAGGATTCATGATGTTCATGATGTAGTGTATATTCTGGTTTGTCGCTTTGTGACCTTGTCAATCTGCTACTATCTGCAAAAGCTTTCCCACATACGGATTCTGGGTTTGAATTGGTTAAACGGCTGTAATGGCAGTCTGGCATGTTTAATCCACCAACTGTGACTCACACAGATTATACTTGACATTTTGCCAGGCATTCTCTAAAACATATTACTTTGGCTGACATTTGAGAAAGCCCTCCATTAATTTCAGCACTGGCTGAAATAAAACTTTGCGGGAGACTTTTAAATGCAAGCTTGAGATACTGTAGATAATCCAAAACAGTGAATAACATTTGAAGTAAAATTATGATTGCTTTTTAATGCACTTTTTAAAGCAATGATTGATTTGAAAAGTCTAGCCATACGCAGTCCCCAGGAGAAATCATGATTTACAAACAAAGCTGAAACACCCGTGACTTATAAACAGCACAGTCCTTGAGCTACTACTGGCTCAATTATTCAGGTACATTTGTTAGGGCCGTAAATGACTTTCACCGTGACTTTGACTGTGCAATAACAAAATGTAAACAAACATTAAGATTAAAGCCCAGCAATTAACAGCAAATGGCCTATGTTAACGTACGATACAGCGCATGACCAAAGGCAGTGAATAGTCAGTGCATGCATTGACCCCAATATGGTCCTTTAATCTGCTCCGCCAGTAATCAGGCAACGCAAAATGGCTCCCAAGGCCAAAAGAGTGGCAGGTATAATTGAGTTGCTCTTGTCCTCGGGGGGTGTGTGTGAACGCTCAGCCCTGACAGAGGGAAACATTGGGTCACCCGGCTCACCTAAAGTTAAACAAGAGGCCACAGTCAATTAGAATGTCGTTAATAACTTCATTGTCATGCACATTCTGCACAAAGGGGAAGTCGGGTACAAAAGGAAAATCAGTTACTATAGAAACCGTGGTAGAGGGGCCACGTTGTGGCATTTAAACCATTGGCTGGGTGGTAAATGGCACTGCTTTGCTGCTATAACCAGCAACCACGGTTGCTGGTGCCATTTACCATTGGTTCTCAGCATGGGGTCCTTTATGGGTACGGACCTTTATGGGTCTGAGAGTTGACGCGCAATGATTCCACAAATTTGAATGTAAGTAAATAGTTAAGTATTTGACTTAAGTAAGTCAATTGTGTAGGACATACAGAAGGAACACGTTATGCTACCAGGACCATACTCCGGTCTACCCCACATCTACTTATTAATATATCATCATTAAGCTGTGTCCCGTAGGTAAGCTAACAGGTAGAGAAGAGATATAAATTGCAGACATTCTGTGCCTGTCTGCAGGCATTTGTCAAAAGTATTCTGGGCACCTAGGCTGCAAAGCCAGACTGACTGTGTGCCACATGTTCGACTCCCAAACCAGACAGCTTTTGCCATGTGTCTTCCCCCGTCTGTCTTTTCCTCTCAAGCTAGTGAACTGTTCATCTGTCAATAAAGGCAAAAAGCCACAAATACCTTCAAAATATAGCAGGTTAGCTTGCAGTGAGACACTATGGGCTCCATTTTCGTCACACGCTAAACCCCTTATCCCTAACTTGTTTGTTTGTTTGTTTTTTACCATTAAAAAAAAACTTTTTGAAATAGTTCAACATGACAAACTATTGACACGTTGTGAGCTTGGTCATTTCAACTATTATCATATTTTAACAAACATGTTTTTTTTTTAAATAGCTTAAAAAGGCAAAGAAGTTAAGTGATGAAAATCTAGGCCTTTGTGCCATATGATGTATTCAATTGACTTCTACAATAATGTGTATTGCCTACTGTTGCTGGGGGTCCCCACCTTAAGAACCCCTACTGTAAATGATCACACCTGCTATTTTAAAGCTTTGTTACTCTCTGTCCATAGACCATAGTTACACTGAAGTCGAGTGTCAGCTGAAAAGCTGCGCCGCCTCCAAAGTGCTCTCAAGTGCTCCCACCCTGATGGGTGTTTTAGAAGAGTGCCCTGCATTTTCATCTGGGATGGACAAAGCAAGACATAAGTGCTGCATATTTTAATGGCTCTGGAGGGCAGGAATTAATAGGAATATATGGCAAGGACACTTGCTAGAAAGCACTTAAACCCTCTCATATTTAACTGTGGACCGTATAATGAACCCCAAGTGTCCCTACTCTGTGTGCAAAGATTTCAATGTGCGTGCGTGTGTGTAAAATGGCATTCGTACACTCACTGTCCTAAAATGTTGATGTCCTCACAAGTAAAGTCATACAAACATGTGAGCCTGTGTGCACGTTTGTGTGCACGTTTGTGTGTGTGTGTGAGAGAGAGAGAGAGAGAGAGAGAGAGAGAGAGAGAGATTGAGTGAAAGAGAAAATATAATTCCTGTCTAAATGGTGGCCCACTGTCTGAGACTTTGAAATTGCCTGCTGCAGGGCCCTGCGCCCCAGGGACAGAGGATAGAGTGGCTAATGAGGAGTCCATTTACCGTCTTTGTAAGGATGGAGGAAGCCAAAGATTCTCAGGCCATAGTTCTTCCACTTGGGAGCCACCGCCAGCTTCTTCACTGTGGTTCTGGTCTGCAACGCAACACAACACAGCTCTCACCATCCCATGCTGTTACAACCACTGGTGGGGGGAAGTAGCTAAATACATTTACTAGCTAGTACTAGTGCTACTGTTAGGGTTAAGTGGAAGATCTCAGTAGTTCTTTGAGCATTGTTGTTCACCTGCAGATCTGCAGGTGAACCCAAACACGGGCAGGTAAAAGACAGACATTTAACTTGGTTGAAAAAATTAGCTTGGACAATACATTTTCTATAGGAAAATCAAGGATAGCTTTGCTGTAATGGCAAGGATAGCTTTGCTGTAATGGTAATATTGGATTTTGGCTATGAACAAAAACTATAAACTGAACCAAACAAACCCCACAAGGAGGACTTGTTGTTGTATTGGCTTGTTGTGTTATAATACTCACATGAGGATACAGTGGAAAGTGCAGGTTCTTTCTGAGCTGGGCTACAGAGGAGCCACACCAGTCCTCAAACACATGTAGGTTGGCCTGGCCTTTATACTGCAACACACAAGCACAAGAAATATGAATGCATTTCATGTGAGGAAACCAATCTCTACACAAACACAAATGGATCCCAATTCTATGGACTGGTTGCCTGACATTCAGACTGAAGTATCATTTAGTTTCACTTCATTATTCAGTCTGAAAGCCCTCCCCACCACAGCAGTTTATTGTGCTGGGCGTTGCCAAAGCGGCAGTCTTCAGTGATTGGTTCATACCCACCATTCAGAATAGTAGCAGACGGCATCATTGTGATGTGGCTAATGGGCTAGCCCAAGTGCTACTAGCATGTAAACAAAAGCAGTAAACTACTGTATGTCAGATGATGATGTTTATAAAGATTCTTTAAAGACACTATTTATCATAGGTAGATTTAATAGCCAGATTGAAACGGCCGTGATTCACCGCAGTGGGGGCCGCCATGTTTGTTGTTTGATACTGTTGATGAGATGCCCAGAATAGGGTGGAGAAGAGGTTAAATTCAAACGCTATATAGAAAGTGGTATGACGCTTGTACTTCACAAGCATCATGCAGTGATTTAATCCAGTTCTATGCAGACCGCCTGCATTTACATTCAAAATGTGCACCAAAACATCCTTCCTGATTTAAAATATTGTCTTGCAGAGCCAGCATGCTCCTTCCCCTTTAATCAGGGGTTCCATTAATATTCATGAATTAATTGATTAATTAATCCCAAAATAAAACTCAATCAAAATCAGAGACAGTAATCAAATATATACAGTAGACAGTTTATGTCTCTTATGGATGACTGCACTGCCAATACAAACTATATAGGCGAGTGAGCTCCTGGTGTGGAAATGTGAGTTTTCCGAACTTACCCTGACTCAGAAAAGTAGCCGAATAGAAATGCCTTTTATTAAACAACGCAGTATACAGCAATGCTAATCGCTGTACTAGCAAGTTTATAACACGCGTCGATTACTTTATGAGTACTTTATATTTGAACTTGGAATGTTTATGCACACGTTTTGACTGTAAATGTAGCGATAAGCGTAGAACTGGATTAAGTCTCTGCATGACTGTCATGATAATGACAGTCATGTTTCACGGCTAAGCAAGTGGCAACTGCCTATCTCCTGGGACCCCAAATGACAGACCATGGCTAATGCATCCAGTGGTGTTCCCTCTACCGTTGGGAATCGCAATGTCACACAAAAAAACAACAACACTGTCACTGCGTTCCGTGCTGCAGGGTGTTATGGCTGAACAGGCAGTTTGCTGTTTCTCCGCCGCATGCAGGAAAGAAAAGGTGTTGTAGAAAAACCCGCGTAACATCTGAAGACATCAGCGAAAGTCACACGCATGCACGTACGTGCGCGCACACACACACACACACACACACACACACACACACACACACACACACACACACACACACACACACACACACTGGAACGAAGGGAGCTGTGACAGTGCAGTCACAGGGAACGGAATGGAAGGGAGGAGTAGGATGAGTCTGACATTTTGCCTGAATTACACAGGGAAAACACAGGACGAAGCAAGGACAGATGGCGAGACAGCAGCACTGCCCCGGGAGAGCTGTTTCCACACACACACGCACACACACACACACACACACACACACACACACACACACACACAGAGCTGTTTCCACACACACACGCACTGTACGTGCATCTGTATTCAGTATCTGTATTCTTATCGTCGCTGATGGGCAGAAACCTCTTATGTCCGGTCTGGTCCCATACTATAGTGTTGCACAAAAGCATGAGCTCATTTTGAAATGAGAACTAATTCTACAAATGTTTTCTAAATCCTGATAGTTTTCTGGAAAAAAATGTTTATAAGTTCAGAAATCTAACTTTGGGATTATTTCTTGAAGGTGCAGCCCACTTGTTTAGCAGTGCCATTCCAGAAATGTCTGATCTCTACAAGTGACTAACCAACAATTAAAACAATATAAGTTACAATACTAATTGGTATTGCTATGGCAAAGAAAATAATTCCCAATTTTTGGCAAATCTTTTGCGGGTGCATCTACATGGACACGTTGTGAGCTTTTAGTTTGGATATTTGGCTGTTTTGAAGGGTTTTTACACAAACAAAAAAAAAATACAAAATTCAATCAAGAACAATGTAAATGGATGCATTTATCCAAGGTGCTTTACATACATTGTGGATCCTAGTCACACACCAGTGATGGAGGAAACCATGCAAGATACCAACCAGCACATCAGGAACACAACTCTGTGAGGGCCCAGAAAACGTACGTGCAGTGGTGGACTGGGCGAAAAAATCGGCCCGGACATTTTTAGCGTGGTTTGGACTAGACCGGCCCACAACAACCAGTGCGTGATGGACCTATTCTACCTGGTATAGTTGGTTAACCAGATGCAACTCTTTGAGAGCGTAAACATGAAACCAAATGGACCCTTGCGGGTCCATTTGGTTTCATGTTAACACTCTCAAGAGTTAAAATATTCATCTAAATTGGCCCAAGTCTAATTACAAAATGTAGAAGATTAATAGTCATTTTGATCTGTATGTTTGACTGTTTTGTTTCCCAAATCCAGCCTGGAATTGTGGACCAAAAAGTAACATAAATCTTTAGTTTTGGGGGTCTGTTGGAACTAAAATGTCATCGAATGGTGGTCTGTGGCTCAAAATTCTGAATGAATAATGGGCCCTGGGATCAAAAAGGTTGAGAACCAGTGCTTTTAATCATACCGTGATTCCACCGGACCCCTACAGGTCGTGGCCCACCGGGAGACCTCCGTGTACGCCCAGTGGTCAATCCGACCCTGCGTACGTGTCTACAAGTACAATGTACAAATGTACTTGTGGTTATCCATACTTTCACACAGATAGCCCTTATGTAACAAACACTGTATATAAATGTCATGTGCGAACTCTTGAAAGTGGTATGACTTTCAAGAGTTCGCACATGACATTTATAGTATTTTTTACATAAGGGCTTTCAAGAGTTTGCATACTGTATGTGTGTACACATATGTGTGTACACACACACACACACACACACACACACACACACACACACACACACACACACACACACACACACACACACACACACACACACACACACACACACACGGTTCTGTGTACAACAAACAGTGGATCTGAAGACTCAAAACTAAGTCATTTGATAATACATGTTGCTGTTTCTGTGATAGACTAGATAGGCCAGTAATTTTAGCTCATGTTTTACCTAAAATTGGAATAAATTGTAACATGGGATTTTTCTTCACAGATCATTTCTTTGAGGTCTCCAGAACAACATATTAAAAGTCCCGAAAAATCCCAGTTGCGCAAATATGTTTAATTTCATAAAGTAATAGAATACATAGGCTCCAATGGAGTGATAGCCCGCCCCCTCCTATACAAACCCATTATAACTTAAAACTCCATTTTAACCATGATGGATTATTCAAAAACAACCCATCTTTTTTCTGGTGACTGATATTGTCCTCCTAATACGCGAGAGGACCGTGGAATTTCATTCACAGGTTTCAGTTATTTTTAAAATATTGTTTTGGAAAATGTAGCTGCCTCCATATCTGGCTATGCCCACCCAAATGAATATTAAAAAAATAAATAAATGAAACCTGTAAATGAAATTCCACTGCCCTCTCACATATTAGGAGGACTATATCAGTCACCAGAAAAAGGTGAGGGCAGTGGAATTTCATTTACAGGTTTCATTTATTTATTTATTTTAAATATTCATTTGGGTGGGCATAGCCAGATATGGAGGCAGCTACATTTTCCAAAACAATATTTTAAAAATAACTGAAACTTGTGAATGAAATTCCATGGTCCTCTCACGTATTAGGAGGACAATATCAGTCACCAGAAAAAAAGATGGGTTGTTTTTGAATAATCCATCATGGTTAAAATGGAGTTTTAAGTTATAATGGGTTTGTATAGGAGGGGACGGGGCTATCACTCCATTGGAGCCTATGTATTCTATTACTTTATGAAATTAAACATATTTGCGCAACTGGGATTTTTCGGGACTTTTAATATGTTGTTCTGGAGACCTCAAAGAAATGATCTGTGAAGAAAAATCCCATGTTACAATTTATTCCACTTGAAACGCTATTTTGCCTGGACTAGAGTCTAGTCAGACAGATGGCCTAGTGAGCAATGCTCACAGGAATGCAAATATGATACACTTCAGAAATTAAAGAGAGAGTGCTTGTTATATGGAGATATACGAGGGCAAGGGCGCTCACCGTTTAGGGTCGACATCGCCCTTTAAGGCGAGTTCACTCTATGGGCGCCTTCCTGGTTATTATTATTGTTATTTTATAAACTCAGTGACGTTCATTGAGGATGAAAGACAATGTGCTTTCATGTCTGGCAGACATTATAATCAACAACATAAGACTGTTGGTGATTGATGTTTCATCCAGGCTTAGTCACTTGAAAGATTTATGTCATATGGCTGTGACATTTCTTGTTGATGGATATTTGTACTGAATTCTGTGAAGATGATCAAATAAACTGAATTATTGAAAATGATAATGTTGAAAGATTTATCCTTTACTTAGATGTATATGAACAGCGATTTATGAAACACTTCTCGATTCATTAAAAAAATATTAAAAAATATTAAAAAATAAATAAAAGGCTGTAGACAAATGGAAATCTCTCTACCAAACCTTTGTACGAAAAGCAATGCTTTGCAGAGAGCACTGCCTGTCTGATGGACAGACGATGATGATTTTGTAAATGATCTTGCTGGAGAGAAACAACAGCAAACATAAGCTTTCCAAACCTCCAAAAGCAGAACTGAAGCGCATGCAGCACCTGGCTTCACTATGACTTTGTCAAAGTGACACACGTCCCTGCAGGGCATGATACCCCTTAGCCTTGACTACCTTGATCTGGGCATTCTACAACAGAAACAATATGGGATAACAGTGGGACAAAAATGACACCTCTATAATAATCTTAAATTGTAGTCTTGTTAGGTTGTTGTTGCACATACTGCCGAACTGAATTTGACCAGAGTGCATTGTCTCTGCCCAAGTGTGTCCAGATGGAAGCAGTAGAAGGAACACACTGCTGCCACCAGGGGGCGGAGTCAGGTGAGTGAGTCACACACTCAAGTGGGATCCGAAGATAGCTGATTCACAAGCATCCTGCCACACATACTGAGCAACCAAGTATATAAAGCGGGCATAATGTATGTCATGTTCTGTCAGCATCAGCAGAGCACTCCGGCAGACAGTCGGCCCTGAACCCTGAAGGGTTCCTGTTATCCCTTTATCCAGGTGATGTAATGGTCAACTAACCATCCCTCTCATTGCCAGAGGTGCAGCAATTATGGACCCATGCATTAACCATGAGAGATCTCTGGTCCAAACACATTACTGTTCTATTGCATCAAGCAGTGGGGGTATTTAAGTACCGCTTTGAGCTGCTTTTCCTTTAATTATTCCTGGAATTATTTCAATTCTTTCAACAATTCTAACTATTCCACAACATCTCTGAGGCAACAGCGATTCCCAGGAAAAAAAAAAAAAAAAAAACTAAGTTGTGTGCACACCAGATCAGCTCAAAGAGGGATGTATATTAGGCAGGGATCATTCATAAAATGACACAAACACAAACTACACTCGCAAAATAGGCAACTTTACATAAAGTTGTTATTGTTCTATGTTGTTTTTCTATACTTCAGCTATATTCAAATAGGCAATCTGCAATAAGGCATTTGTGCTTTTACTCAAGTAAAATTGTTATACAGGATTTTCATTTATGTATAGTATTTCTAGAAATATGTATCTATTTTGTTTGTTTTTCATTGATTAAATACTCTATTTGTCCAAAATGTGAACAGAAGCAAATAGAACACTTGCAGTATTGCTACTTTTTACATAGGTAAAAAACTGATTACTTGCATCCACAGTTTTCCTGTGGGGCAGGCGATCACTTTGCTATCCTGGCATTTATTCTGTTGTGCGTAGGTGTGCGTGTTTTTTGGGGGCCATGCGTTTGTTTGCGCTGACTTTGTATTATGTCCCATGTGAGTTCACCGGGCAAACGCAGAACTGAAGAGAGTGGTTGGGAGAGAAAGGTGATAGTGGAGAAAACAGACTGACAAATGAGGAAAAAAAGATGAGTATCAGGAAAAGGCCAGTGAGGGAGAGAGATGGATGGTGGAATAGCAAGGCCAGAAACACAAGAAAAAAAGAGACAAGGACTTTCAGAGGTTAGAGGCACTGGTGGAAGACGTATTGGCATTTTTTTTTTAACTAATAAGTATCAAGTAACATGATAAAAAAAATCATTGCTGTCAGGGGGAAACCTTATATTTCCATATAGTGTGAGCGCTTCTCAAACTATTTCATGTCAAAAACCCAAAAGTTATATTTGTCCACTGACCACCTCAAAAATGTTGTTCCAGGGGCCCACCCCAGAAGCAAATATTTAAGGATCCCTGGCTAATAACACAGATATGCCTTAAAACACTTGATTTCTATAAATAAAATATGAAGATAGAACCAGCTTCAATATCTTATTTCTTCCACAAATAGAGAATATTTCACTCAATAGGAACTGCTCTTTCACACGTTGATTATGTCACATGTCCAAGAGTGACCTAGCCCTATGGAATATACAGTATGGAATGCACAAGCTAATAAAAATAGTTCAAATATTGATTTGATGCTTCTAATTAGCTTATAAAGTAGGCTATTAGATAGTTTTATAATGCATGTGCATTTCATACTTCCCATAGGGCTGGACCACAAATGGACATATGACATCATCAACCTGCGACAGGAACAGTCCCTGGGTGAAAGATTCTCTATTTAGGAAAGCAATAAAATAATTAAGGTGTTTGTATGTATTTATTTCAGTAACAGAGGGCAAGTGTAATCTAATTAGCCAGGGGTCCATTTAAAAACATTCACAGAATATGTATTTATATGCAACATTTTTAAGATTCTACAAGCTTGTAGCGAGAAAGTCTGTACCCCGCTATGAACTTGTAGATTGTTTAACACCCTCCTTTGACTTTGTCATCCTACATCACATAAAAAACATCAAAAGTAGCAGAACCACTAGCTTCACATCTTCTCTGCTTCTAGATCTGCTACATTTGCTATTTTCCTTGCGTTTCCTGAAAAGGAACAGTTTTTGGACATATGAGGTTTCCACCAGACAGAGATGAGTTCAAGCACAAAAGTATTGGCCTCAAAATTGCAATATCAAAGTGAAAGTACTCCAACATTTGGTCCAGCCTGTTCAGAAATGGGCCAACTCTAAAAGCTCCACAAGGCATGCCGAGTACAGAATACATTTTCACTTCCTTTCTGCCACTGGTTAGAGGGCAGTGAGTAAATAAGTCTTATGTAAAGCTTTTAATAGATTTCCTGTGGGTTTAAAAAAGAAAAAAAAGAAACTTTCCATGGCCTAACCCTCTCGCCCCTGTCAAATAGACATAAGCTGATTTTAAAAGTCTCTCGTTATAAAAGGAACATATTCCGTACAGCTCAATAGCAGGACGTGTACAGGTTGCAACACAGAGGACATTTTCTGGTGGCTTGCAGTGCTAGATTATAATTGGGTTTATTTTAGGCTGACAGCCCACAGTGAAAGCACTGAAATGTTCTCTCACCTTTCCTGACTCCGTTTGGTGCCCCGGCCAGGCTCCATTCCCACACCTCATAAAGTCCCATATACAGTACAGTAACAGCAAAATGACCACAGCATGTACTGTGAATACGGACAATTAATGTTGCTCTGCTTAGTCAGAGTATTTTTAATAGAAAAAATGCCTTGTAGCTCTCCATAATGTCGCTTGTCGCTTGGCCTAGGGTTCCATGGCACATTCTTATTTGTACTGTACATGAAACCAAACATGGTTCCATTTGTACACTCCCGTAGTTCAATTAACGTGCGGTTAATTGAACTACATACTGTATGAGAGAGTACAGCCCTATATCACTATATAATAGATCTTTAGAAGGCCACAGCTCAGCTGTTGGCCCAGTTGTTGTAATGTGTTGCTATTATTACAGCAACAAACTGAATTGGGTAGTGTGTGGAGGTGCCAGCGCGAGGCTGTGTCTGCTGGTTTATTTCTGTGTATTCACTCTGCGGTTCGTACAAATTGGGTTTGACTGTGTGCGTGTGGGGGTGGGTGTACACCCACCCTTGGGAGAGCACTGCCAAACATGATAATATTATATACCGAATACACTTCACTACTACAGATTACTAGAACTACAGATAGCATGCCAGGCGAAAGAAGTCGGGAGATCAGTTGGTTGGAAGACGCCTATGAGTTTGATGTTCTTTTCAACAGGCCTGCCGCTTTCCAACCTTCAAAAGTATTTCCAAGCTTCCCTCCAACCCGCGACCCGACACAGCAGTGTGAGTGTACCCACCGGGTCACTGATGCTATAATCAAGGATCCGTTCCGTTCTGGTCAAAGAGAGTCAGGGTTCACAGGAAACACTCTGCTACACCAGTGGAGTTTCCTGGGTGTTGTTCCAAATCAGGGCTGCCCACACTTTTTTGACTTGAGAGCTACTTTGAAAATGAGCGGCTCAACAAGATCTACACATCAAAAATGTGATTCCATTACTGAAAATCCATTTCAAGGCCCCCTAGAAAGTTAGAGCTTTGAAATGGTGGTGATGGTGTTATCTACTATTAGTGTCTAAGAATAATGCACTTATAATGAAAAATATTTTTGGGAGAATTGGAAGGTTTTGGAAGTTTTTGCTGTATAAACAGTATTTGAGGTTTGACTTGACGGTTTGTGATGTTGAGTTTAGTTTCTTCCACCCAAAACTAAGAACTTTCACGTTTTTGTCCACAATTGCAAAAGGGAACTAACTAGCAAAATGTTGGTCAAAATAACAATTATTCTCCATTTTCTAATTGTGTGGACTCTTGAAAACTATGTAATTCAGATGATTAAATATAATTTAACTCTTGAGAGTGTAAAATGAAACCAAATGGACCCGTAAGGGTCCATTTGGTTTCATTTTAACACTCTCAAGAGTTACAGATCTATAAGGGTAAAAGTGCTGGGGGGACAGTCATGTGATCTACCTGCATGGCCTGTGTGATCTACTGGTAGATCACGATCTACCTTTGGGCACCCCTGTTCCAAATGGTCCCGTACTGGTGTGTAACTCTGAGACCCCTTTTCCACCCGCTGGGAACCACTTCAGTTCAGAAACAGTTTTTAGAGCTTGCCCTCCAAAATAGGAACATTAATTAATACCTATATTAAATTGTTGGATCAATAGAAGTAAAATAATATATACTGTACCATAACCCTTCCACAGCAGTAGCAGCATTTTCACATTTTACTTTTTTTGCACATTTTACTATATAATGCCTAATTTGCATATCCAAAATATTAATATTTGTAAAACAATGAATCATTGTCTTAGTGTAAGTAATCAACTAGGCCACTAGGGGAAGTTTCATGGCAATAACAATTTACCGGTAATACATAGTAGGTATGTTCTTGCACATGAATTAACCTTCCGATTTCGGAGCTCTGGCTCCTGGAATAAAACAAAACAAAAAGAACTGAAACCGGTCCTCAGCTGGAGGAAAAGAGGCCTGAGAGTATACAAATGGAACCAAATGGACCCTAGGACGTCCAATTGGTTCCACTGTACACTACACTTTTATTGTTATTGTGTGACACGCTGTTGTACAATCAAGTAGTCCATATCATTTACAATGATATGGACTACTCTCTTCCCGCTCGCTCTCTCTCGCTCTCTCTCTCTCTCTCTCTCTCTCTCTCTCTCTCTCTCTCTCTCTCTCTCTCTCTCTCTCTCTCTCCCCCTCTCTCTCCCTCCTATCTCCAGTACAGAGACACAGAGACAGCGTGGCGCTGACTGTCGTGGTTCCATGGCCAGCCTGAAAAACACTGAAGGGCTCAGGTAACAGCTTATCAAAGCGCTGACACAAAACGGAGGTACTGTACATGCCTCGACCGGCTTCCTCTACACCAGTAGTATCCAACTAGTCATCCGTGGACCACCAGTGGTCCTTGAGGCAGGTTCCACGGCGGTGCCCAGCAAAATGATCAGGAGTTGTTAACCAAATGGTTGTTTGTTAGATGTTAGATGAACTCTTGACAGGAAAATGAAACCAAAATGAAGCCACCGACATCAATACAGCATGAAATCTTAAATATCAAGACCCCGTAAAGCAAAAAAATATATGATACAAAATGTATTCCCAGTTTGTCACACCACAGAGTAATGTATTATAGCCCCACAGACCAAATATTTATGATTAAAAAAGTTGCTATGTTTCAGAAATGATGTTTAAACATGTGTGAAATACAATGGAAAAAAATCTGGCCTGATTCTCCAGGACTGTAGGGGCGTGGCCAGTACTGTAAGCTCATTAGCATATTCATGAGCAGTATGCTAATTAGCATATCTCGCCGTCCAAACCATACAGCCTAACTGTTTGTCAACAACAAGCCAGTACTACAGCGCGCTAACTTTACTAGCGTCGTGTGTGTGTGTGTGTGTGTGTGTGTGTGTGTGTGTGTGTGTGTGCGTGCGTGCGTGCGTGCGTGCGTGCGTGCGTGCGTGTGTGTACGACATGCGGATCTGAGAAAAGAGACTGACTGACTACAGCGGTCCCATCATCATGGTCCCATAGCCTGGACGGCCACGGTCGGTCCCTACAGGCTATGGGACAGCCAGGAGTTACGACAACTCCGTCCACTTCATGGGGTTAGTCCAATGGCGGCTCTTTTATTTTCTGCCCTCATTGAAAACAATGCATTTCCATCTCCACTTTGTCCCTATTCGGGCTGCATGAACAGCGCTGGAGCGCTCAGTTTGTGACCCCTCGATGTCGCAACTCATCTACTAGATAGCTCTGATGGTACGCAGCAGGGCTGGCAGGCAGTGTTGCCAACTTCGCGCATTTGTCACTATATTTAGATTTTTTTTCGAGACCCCCTACCGCCGAAATTAATGGAAAAACTCCTGGCGGAAAATCCAAGTGCTTTTTAGGTATGAAAATAGTTGAAAACCCAATGCTCTAGCGCATTCGAGTGCATTTTGGAAGTGCCACTAGTGCACTTTGGATTTTGGCAGTTGGCAATACTGCTGGCAGGCAGCAGCAGCCGTTAGATAGTCCTTGAATGTGAAAACGTCGCCAACCTCTCCATCATCGACAGTTACTAAAAACAGAGTAGTTTTCAGCTGTCATCCACAAAATCACGCATCGAGAGCAAACAAATGTCAGTGCTTGTCAGCCTACAGGCAAAACACACTGTAGTAACTACACTTTCTTATATATGTCTATGGTAGCTAGTAGCTACTAGCTAGCTATCAACCAACACCACCACCAGCAGCTCCGCTCCGCTGTGAAGAAGAGGGGGCGGGGCTTCGGCTTCTAACTGACTATATGGAATATGATTTATATACAGTAGTACAGTAGGCTCATTAGCATATAATTCGGCTTGACTACGTCATCAAGCCGAATATGCTAATGAGACAAAACCTACCCATGAGATTAACCAAAACACATAAAGTGGTCTTATTCTACAATGCTGTAAAATAAAGTTTTAGTTTTTTGTCCAGGGGTATAAAAATGACTTTTGTACATGATTTTCATGTCTACAAGAAAAAGGCTGATTTTGGTTTACGGGGTCTTTAAAGATCAAGATCCGGGGTTGAAGATTGAGTGCCATGATTTTGTTTCCTTTCTCAGTTTTTCCATGTGATTATGAACTGATCTTAGAGAGATCATTAATTAAGTATATCCTCCAGTTAAATAGTAGGTGGTGTCACAGACACACAGAAGGTGACAAAACAGCAGTCAAACCAATACACTATTCTCTTAATGCACCACAGGCATGCATTACATGTGATAAAGAAATAATATTGCTTCAATCCTCCATCAGACTGCTGGTAATGTGTTATTTGACAGTGCAGCTGCCACCATGATCATTTAAACATAACACATGTGTGAATGTGGCAGCTCCGCCCACAGAGGCTGTCGTATTTAATAAAATATGGAATGAAAGAGAGGTGCATATGTGATGTTGATACATCACACTATTCGTGTTTACCCATTGGCTTGTTTGTTTGTCAGCGGCAAAGCCTCCATAAAGAAATGATAAATACAAAGAGAAGACACCATTCCACATAAAAACCCTCCATAGGGTCAAATGAAGTACTGTACTATCACCTTATAAATACCCCCAAAAAATAGCAAAAGACAAAAAATGTGGCACCACCTCTTTAAAGTACCTTTCAGTTGGGGAGAGGCATTGAAAATGTATTACTAGGTGCCTCAGTCGCTGTCTGTCTGAAAAGACATTAAACCTCATCAAATGGTGGTCTGTGGCTCAAATGCCAAATAAATAATGGGCCTTGATATGAAAAAGGTTGAAAACCACTGCTCTACTCCACTGCAGACCGACCCGACCCCAACCTCCCTCGGCGAGGATCCCAGGGGCCCACAAAAAACAAATTGAGATGTGTAACTGTATGACACAGGCGGTTCTGTGGCTGAGCTTGAGACGCAATACGATGCCGACGTGTGCGTTTAACAAGAGGTGGGCTGTCGAACTCGGTCAGGGTCAAATACCTTCTACAGGAAGCGGAGGTTAGGACTCTCTGCCAGCCAGGCAGGCAACCTGCGGAGATCCGAGATTGGCTTTTCTGGTCATGTCACAATAGGTGAACATTCTCTGAAAATATCTGAACTGCACCAACTGTACAATGCACAATTGTACAGTTGGATTTGGTGCAGGATTTGGTGTAGAGGGAAGACGGAAGGGGACATGATTGGTTGGTATGAACCAATCCCTGGAGACAGTCACTTTGACAACTGTTGCTTTGTAACAGTCAACTGTTCTGCATAACAGTCGCTGCCGTTTTGCATAACAGAAGCGGCCATTTTGCATAACGGTTGCAACGGTTTGCATAACGGTTGAGGGTTAAGGTTAGATTTAGGCATAGGTTTCACTGGGGTTTTGTTTAGGGTTAGGGGTTATTGTTTAGTAGGGAAAACGGTCGACGGTTATGCAAAATGGTTGCAGCCAGGGGTGGACTGACAGTCTGGCATACAGGGCATTTTCCCGGTGGGCCGACCCCCCCGGGGGCCGTTAATGTCGTGTTTTAATTAAAAAAAAAAATCTGCACAAAACCGGCCCACGAATCAGTGCTGGCGGCCCTCTGTCCTCTTCAAATGAGACTGCCTATTGCAGGGTTTTTATAGTTAACTAAAACTAACTAACTAATTTTAGTTAGCCCGAGCCCCAGAGCCCCTTATGTCTTAAATTCTCATGGGGGCTCAGGCCCCGGAGCCCCCACAAAGATTCAGAGGGCCGCTCTGAGGGCCGCTCTGAGACAAAATTGCCCGGTACGTTTTGAGCTCCCAGTCCACCCCTGGTTGCAGCTGTTGTGCAAAACAGTTGACTTGACTGTTATGCAAAGCGATCACAGTGGTTATAAAACAGTTGACTGAGTGTTATACAGGGGTTCAGGCCAGGGACCCCCAGGGGCGCTAGAGAGGATTCCAGAAAACACATCTATTATTATATTTTGCCTGACCACAATGCTGAGCATGATATTTCCGTACTATAGCATGCTGTTTTGCACAATGGTAGGTTTGATGTTTACCTGTACTGTGACTATTACCCAAACATTTATTGAACATCAGAGTTCAGACCATTTACTCTTGTGAGTCTCTCTAGATAACAGCATCTACTAGAAGCCTGTTCATTGTAAATGGGCAAAATGGCAATCGATTTCAGACTAAATCATGTATAACAATGAATGATGTCCTTAAATTTGGGGTCGCATATCAAACACAAATCGTATTAAATGGGGGCATGTGGCGCCCGTTGTCCAATAATGTCAAATTAGGGATCCTTACAAAAAATCTCAGAATCACTGTAGTGTATAGTACTCTCTGTGTCTTATGTCTGTTGAGTGACCATGGCTTTGTCCTTCATGCTCCCCCATCTCTTTCTCTCTCTCTCTCTCTCTCTCTCTCTCTCTCTCTCTCTCTGTCTCTCTCTCTCTCTATCACACAGTAGTGATCCCCACCAGACCGTCCTATATATAGCCTTAAGCTACAACATGGACCTTAACGTAGCAGCGGAGCGTGCCGCGCTGACCCAGCTCTGACTACGGTTGAGTGGAATATAGCGGGGAGACAAGAGAGGAGGAGGTGGAGGGTGGAGGAGAGGGAGATGAAACTATTGTTTCTATCAGTTGAATCGGTGACGCACACAGACAGAGACACAGGAGGAGATCAGCACGACGTCAGTGAGGGAGAGGGAGAGCATAGGGAGGGGAACGGGAGGTGGAGAGGATGAGATATTAGGAATTAAGGGATGGGAGGTGGGTTGGTGTGGAGAGAAGGAGGGAGGGAGGGAGGGATGGGAGCTGGTGGTGAGAGATGTGTGACTGACAGGAGAGATGGATGGCATGGAGGACAGTTGGCCGGGGGGATGGGTGGCAGAATATAGGACGGCTGGGGGCGATTGGAAGGCTATAGGAGGAGGTGAGAGATGGCCGGGTGACAGGAGGGAGGTGATGTCATGGATGGAGGAATGGGATGTGAAAATCGAAGAGCACACTGATTGAACGAGACTCCACATGCACATACATGCACTACTACTAGGGATGGCCGTATATCTTGAAGTCCACGAACCAGGAATATCAGACTCTTGCGCAACCCCAAAGCAAATTCCACATGCCAACATTTTATTTAGCCATAACATCAACTAGGGCATTAACCCAAAAAATGATACATTGGTGCATCGTTTTGCATAACACGAGTCGACTCCCATCTGCCCGAGTTTTTTTTTTTTCGCTTCCTCCTTGGAAAAGGAGGAAGGGCAGAACTTAAGCATTTACCTTTGTTTTTCCCATTTATTCTGTAGGCTAATATTGGGTATTGTTTACGTGATCGGGTCCGTGACCACCCCCCCCCCCCCCCCCCCCCACTCCATAAACTGCAACTTCGACTTCACTGTCTGACAAGTTGACTAGGAAAAATCTCAAGTCGTTAATACCCTAACGTCAACCCCATTGTCATCATATTTACCAATACCATTATGACAAATAAGGGCCGATACTGACACTTTTTCCGATACAGTATTTGTCAACACCAAAATGACCAAAAAGGGCCAATCCGATAGTTTTTCCGATACCAAAGGCGTATCAGTTTCAGAACATCCCTAACTACTAGTCCACATATGTGTCTTTTAGTATTAACGCCCTATCCAAGTGCATTCTATAAAGTGAACTCCCATTCTCCATGACTCATTTTGTAGAAAAAAGATTCTAGTCCCTGATGATAATGCAACACTTTTAGGATATTTCCATTGTCAAAAATCAGGGCTTCATTTTTGTCACCACGAAACCCCTTATCCCTAATCTACAGTACATTTTGAGCTTTCAGACCGTCCATTTTTCATTTTCAAATAGTAAAAAAGAGTCAAATAAGTTTAGGCATAAGGGGTTTAGTGGTGATGAAAATGGAGTCCAATTTTGAGTCTTATATTTAGGCCAATAAGGGTGCATGTTCACCACTCATACCCATTAGCGTTGCTTCTCTCCCTCTCTCTCTTTCTCTCTCTCTCTCTCTCTCTCTCTCTCTCTCTCTCTTTCTCTCTCTCTGTCTCTCTCTCGGAGTGCATGTCTACATTGCGGTTATATTGCCACTTCTACCTATAACCCCATCACCCTTAGTGTGTGGAAGGTTTCTCAGTGAAAGCTTTCCTCTCAATACACAGAAAATATACTAGTATAGCAAGGTCGAGTACAGAATCTCCACTTCCATCGCTATCTCTCTCTCTCTCTGCTTCTCTGTCCTGTGGGAGCTCGGCGTGCCGTGCGTGGTTCTGGGTTCCTGCTGGTTGGACTTGGCACTGACAAATGGCCATGCGAGCTGAGCAGTCGCTACGTGCCGAGTGACGGCGCCCAGTCCCTGCAGGACGTCGCCAGGCCATGCACGGGGACGGAACGTCCCTGGCACAAAGTGAACGCTCGGTACCATGCACACCAGGCACTCTGTTTTTCAGTGGTGATAAGCACCACACAATATGCATGTCATAGGCCCAACGATTTATGACCTAAATCGTTGGGCCTAAGACATGTATATTGTGTTCTTTTTTTTTAATCTCTCTTCGTGCGTCCCCCACCCCCACCCAGGCTGTATTATGTTGGCGCTACACTGCTTGGCAACATGCTCAGTACAACCTGGGTATCCTCATATGAGCAAGACAAATTTCAATTCAACTTGTTGAAATGGCAAATAAAGAAACCTTGAACCTTGAAGCAAAAAGTGGTTTTCAACCGGCACCTGGGCTGCCAGAAGCTCATTTACAGTATATACAAAACTAGTTGCTGCAGCTATACGTGATTCTGGCATGGAGCGGAATGCGGCGCTAAGCCCCACGTGGTTTTAGCAATAACAGTATTAAGGATCAGGACAGGGGCAGGCACATTGGCACCTGCCTGTCTAAATACTTCAAAAGGGTGAGAAATCCCACAGGTACAACACCAGAGGGAGCTCTGCTGATCTCATTCCTTCCAGGTCCAGTATAAGACATGAGGATGAATTAATCAATGCAAACCAGAATGTCCAACTGTTAACAGCCACCAAAATGTGCAAGCCCCTGCTCTCCTTCAAAAGTGCCATAAAA
>CM076969.1:31403133-31413133 GCA_039105355.1 Benthosema pterotum
AGCTACTGTCTGAAGCTGTAGTGTAAGGCATAAATATACAAAAACACTATCTATCTGAACATAAAATCTCTACCCCTGTTCTTCTTCTTAACATTATCCTATAATGTTATCCTATCCTAAACCTGCAAGTATGTCAATCCCTTTCACTGTACTTTGTGTAATTCAAATGATAAGACACCAGTTCCTCTAATTCTCATACACAAAAGCTCCAAATCAAAATAAAGTTATCCCTGCATCGGTGTCAACTTTGTCACAAAGGCCTCTGTTTATGCTTCCACACTTGTGTCCTCTGCTGTTAAAAATAAGCCTAGGCCATCTCTCTCTGCGTCTGACGCACTTTGTCTCTGTCTATCAGTGTCCTTGACGGACATGTCCCACGTGTCCTCCTGTGTATTAGATCCTGATGTTCAGCAGCTGTCTAACAAGGGACCGAGCGAGGACCCAGCGGTGTCACATTCACTGACAGAGCATGAGCGATGGAAGAACAACTCTGACAAGCTCATTCGTTTCTCTCGTCGATTGGAGTGCTCAATCGGACATTGTAAAATGACTCTATGTGCTTTATCCAGGATAATGTGTGCAATTTATGTTTGCTTATGTTGGTGTTTATATATATATATATATATATATATATATATATATATATATATATATATATATATATATATATATATATATATATATATATATATATATATTGTTTAGCGATTCATTGCGTAGAGCTGTGGCTCTATCTCCATGACAAAATGTTTCCCTAGGGAGACAAATACTGTAAGACAAATCTCAAAACTTTGAACCTTGAAGCTCACAATGCTTTACAATACATTGTGAGGTTGCAGATTTGCCATGACAAATTATTCATAACAGAATGTTTCCAGGGGCACAGTGACACAGTGCTAAGTGCTGTCGCCTCACAACTAGAAGTTCCTGGGTTCGATTTCCTCTAGGACTAGGTGAAAGGGCCTTTCTGTGTGAGTTTGTACTGTATGTTCTCCGTGTGTCCCCTATACCCTCACAAAAACAGGCAGTAATCCTGGGATCTAATACTCCTCCCCATGGTCAGCTGGTCCACCTGATGGAAGGGACAGGAACTGTTTGGAATAACGTGTTCCTCCCATGCACCATGTTCAACCAGGAAAACTCCCCCCTCTCAAGTGAAAAGAAGGCAACTTGAACTCCTCATGCATTGAAGGCTCAGCCTGCTGCCTCCCCACATTTGTGGAGGGTGTGTAGAGCCCAGGATCACATTAGGTGAAAAAAACTGTTACAAAATCATGGGGATGAAAATTGAAGTAAATTTGCACGGAGCATCTCATTATGTCCAAAACTGTTCATGGTTCATATTAAACGTGTGCAAAAGTAGCAGATTTCATGCTCAAAATGTGTTCATTGTTCGTGTTCATTTATGAAAAAACATAACAAAAACTAAACGTTTAAAATATGGAGATATGAAGAGGTTTCTGCCCATATATATGCGTAAAGCATCAAGAAATCGAAACACTCGAGCAAAGTACCTCATAGCTGCACTCAAATAGAGTACCTGAGAAAATGCAGCTTACTTAGCTGTTTAATACCACTGCTGTGTGTGCGTGTGTGTGTGTGTGTGTGTGTGTGTGTGTGCGTGTGTGTGTGTGTGTGTGTGTGTGTGTGTGTGTGTGTGTGTGTGTGTGTGTGTGTGTGTGTGTGTGTGCGCACACGCGTAGGGGCGGATGTAACATTTCCCCATTGGGGGGGGGCAGGAGAAATTGGTATGGGGGCAGCTTCATCGCCCGTGTCACTTCACGCTACGGGCGATGAAGCCACACCCTTACCATTTTCAGTTACAGGACTTATTATATTAGACAAGTAAAGCATCAATAATAACATCCGTTGTTGTTGAAGTTGCAACAGACACGCAGCATGCATAAACCTAAAGGTAAAGCTAAAACCTGACTCAGAGAGTTTTCTGTTTTCAATGATGAAATGCTATTGGTTTAGTGGTGCGACAACTGTAGTTAGTTAGTAGCAGTAGTAGTGTTTCAAATCATTTTAAATATAAGCACGGGTTGTTTTGCATGCCATCATGTTTGGTGGGGCAGACTGGGCATTTAGGGGGGCATTGCTCCTCCATGCCCATGCCTAGATCCGCCACTGGTTCCAATGTGTCAGAGTGTGTGGTGTGTGTTGGTGCATGCACGCGTTTGTCTCTGTCTCTGCCCTCGCGACCTCTGACTGTGTGTTGGCAGCCGGCATATGGCAGCGTTCCACCTCCTCTGTGTCTAAACCTACGCTCCCACCACCCCCACCCCCTGGCTGTTGTGAAGCGCAGCCCCTCCGCCGACCTCTGCCAGGTTGCCAGGCAATCAAGTTAGCACTGGTTAATGAAGGCAGAGATGTGTACGTGGAAGCACACATGCACGTGCACGCACACGCACACAAGCTGTGGGGCTGTGTGTAGATGACAGAGGGGAGAGTGGGGCCAGCAACGATGTGTTGGGGTCATTACTTATTCATTTATTTATTATTATTACCTGCTTTTTAAAGCAATAGCCTATATTGTGTTACATATTACTGTCTGGGCAAGAGACATACATTGCTACAGTATATATTAATTAGCCTGGCTCATATTTGTATACTGTAATATCATTATGAATATTATTATAAATTCTATATTGTGTAGACCAGTGGTGTATCTATAGTAGGCAAGGCCACCTGGACAAATCCATTTGTAAACACAACTGAGAAAAACGAGAGGAGATGCAGCAGACGTGAGAAGTATTAGTGGACAGCAGATTGAATTATAGAAAATAAGTTATTCTTTAACTTCTGTACTTCACATAATTGCACAGGACAGAGCCACTGGCAACCAGACAGATTGACAGAAAGTAATGCAGAAAAACAGAAAGAGTTGTATTATATATTACTGCAGTTATTACATAATATATGAAGGTAAGGAGTGATTATTACCCCAACACTGATGATTGACAATGTTTCACAATTTGTTCAATATTGGCAATCCACAAGCTTGTAGGCATTAATTGCTGCACGCACGCACGCACGCACCCACGCACCCACGCACCCACACACACACACACACACACACACACACACACACACACACACACACACACACACACACACCCACACACCCACACCCACACCCACACCCACACACACACACACACACACACACACACACACACGACCATACGGTATATACTGTCCAGGGGATGAATTCTGAAAAATATACTTTCCAAATGAGGTGCCTTCAGTTTCCACGAGCCAAAACAATGAAAATTATATTGGGGCTTGGGGCAAGAACCAGTTTTACACATTACATTACATACAGCAATGCCAACTGAACTCACAACGTCGAGTGAGAACCTCATTATGTCAAGAACTGTTACTGTTCACGATTCAAATTCAAAAGTTGCAAAAGGAGCAGATCAACAAGCTCGAGCATGTGGAAACCCATGCAGTAGTACTGTATGATCAAGTATAGGGCATCAGTTGAAACAAATGAGGATGTGTGAGGTTTTTGACAGCTTCAAACATTCATAGCAGATGGAAGGCAGTGCGTCTAAGAACAATAAAACAGAGATGAAATAGAAAACTAAATAGCAAATCTCATAAAAGCTTGCAAACAAAATACAGATTGCATTCTCCTGCGAATGTGTTTCGATCTGATCCCCGACGGCATTCCCTGATGGAGTCAGTCAACGGCTTCAGATGCCTCCCTTCCCGTGTTTTTAGGTAAATTAAGTCCATACTTGATCACACTATAAAGCATTGCAGTATAACAGATTTATTTTGATTTGAAAAATAACAGTTTTGAATATAATTAGACTTCCACCTGCCGGGGAGACATCCTGTGACAACTCACCCTTTAATTACGCCCCAAGCTTCTTATGATCTCATAACATAACATAAGGTGTTATGAGCTGCGCAACACTTTTGTATTATATACATTTATTCTGATTTCTGTTGTCTGTAATATATGCAGGTGTGTAGCTGCAGTGCTGGAGAGCCAGAGAAGGAATTAGCATCATGTTTTTGAGGACAGGGGTGACGAAGAGCAACATCGGAATAACTTATCATCTTGAGTTGTTGTGACTGTCTCTTTGCTGTAATCCACCTCTCTGAAACGACTACTACAACGACACATTGTGACAGCCATAACTAGCAAAACACAAAGACTAAGACTGAGGATATAATATAAATATTTATACATTCATGATTTGTTTTGAGTTTTTTTGAGACCCCTGAAATACCTTTCCCATAACTAGTCAAATCAAATCTATTTATACATGGTGAGAGGAAGGGTAGGTGGGGTGGGGCTGGAGCAGGTACAGCAACCCCCCCTCGGAAAGGAGAGAATGTGGAGAATGAAGAATGAAAGTAACATCCACTTTTCCGTGTGAAAATGCATGAAAGTGGGTATCTACAAAGCGCGGGCAAGCACATTTTGTGTGCAAGTGCATTTTGTAGCACCCTTTAGGTAACGTTCAGCAACCCCTACAGCTAATATATTCCTGCGGCCATGTATTTTATATATCAGGTTTAGGAATGACCAACAGCAGTTGTTGACCCAAATCTAGAAGACGAATAAGATTATAAACGCTTAATTTTACAAAGCAATAATACAGCCTTTAACTAACAGAAAAAACACAGAAAAACAAACAATGACCTTAAACACTACATGATACGAAAGAAATCTCTGTAAAATGATTTCGCCACTTAGCCTGGGCACCAACTGTCAACAAACTACAAAGAGTTAAGATTAGAGCCTGCAGAGTGAGAGACCAGCCATTTACCACTCACTGCTCAGCCAGCTTGGGGACCGCCTTCTATTTAGACATCCCGCTATTCCGACATTGATTTGTAATTGTCTGAATAGCGGGACGTTTCTAAAAAATAAAAAGTACCGCTATTTAGACACGGGAGACGTCCCGCTATTTAGACAAGGGAGACGTCCCGCTATTCAGACAGGGGGGGGGGGTTGCACGGCCATTCACAACTCGGCCAAAAATGCGCTCCAACCCCGCCCCCTCCCACGGAATATCACAGCACAGATTGCAGATTGGAATATATGGACAGACCCTCCATGCTCCCCCAATTTACTTCCCAGTGTCGATCTCTCTCTCTCTCTCTCTCTCTCTCTCTCTCTCTCTCTCTCTCTCTCTCTCTCTCTCTCTCTCTCTCTCTCTCTCTCTCTCTCTCTCTCTCTCTCTCTCTCTCTCTCTCTCTCTCTCTCTCACGCACGCTCGCTCGCTGTGTGTGTTATAGGCTACTATATTTGTAGGCTACTACTATTTGTATGTATGTATGTATGCTGATCACCAGCGACAGCGTCATGTCGCCAACCCGCGGCTCTCTCTTTGGCTATAGTTTCATGCGGGGCACTTCCATAAAAAAAAAGAAAGAAAACATTGGTGGATTGGTGCGCCGCTGTCCTACCGTCTACAGCGCAGCGAGCGCGCGCGCATGTATATGTGTTTGTCCACCCGACCCGTCCACGTATGTCGTGCATGTTGGGACAACAGAGTAGATACTTTTCTCGGTGGTTCATTTTAATAAGGCAGTTCACTTCTCACTGTTGTCTGCCTGCCTGCCTGCCTGCCTGGCTGCCTGCCTGCCTGCCTGCCTGTTTGTCTGTTCTCTGTCTGCCTGTTTGTCTGCCTGTCTACCTGCTTGCCTGTCTGTCTGCTATTATAGTTAGGCCCCTAATCAAATTTGGAAGAGCTTCCCATGATTGTTGTCTGCTGTGATTGAACAGTAATGACCTAATTCCCTAAACATACAACTTGAAACTGGCTGTTTGTGGTACGACTGCACTGGCAGTGTTTGTCTTTTGTAAAGTCACACACATAAGTGTGTGTGTGTGTGTGTGTGTGTGTGTGTGGGGGGGGGGGGTCTCAAAAACAAAAACAAAAATCAACAAAATCACTCTTTTAATAATAATGCAAAACAAAAATCGCCCTTGGAACAATTATAAAAACACAAATTTAAGAACAATAAGAACAAGAACAATAATATAGCTGCAAGCAGTAATAAGACGGGACCAAGCAAGCAGCAATAAGGAGTCAGAACAATATGCACAAGCCATAGAAACATCACAACATTTTGTTTCGAAGTCAGACTGCCACTCTACTGACTGAACTATCCAGACTGAATAATTTCCTTCATTGTTGTTAACAGTATGGCAGTGCGACAAGCACAAATAAGCCATATGTAACCCAGGTTAAAACTCAATGTAATGGTAATGGTGGTTATAATAGCAGGCAGACAGACAGGCAGGCAGACAAACAGGCAGACAGACAGGCAGGCAGGCAGTGTTCCACCAATCTTTTCTTTTTTTTTTTTTTACACCTATGCAGTCAACTTTGAATCGGTCTGCGGCCCTTAAGAGCCACATGAAACCAGCCAAAGAGCCGCATGTGGGTTGCGAGCCATGGGTTAGCCACCCCTGCCCTAGAAGGAGGAAGAGAGGGAGGCCCTAGACAGGAGAGGAGCGATTTTTCAGTTGCCACCCAAAATAAAGCAGCGGGGGTGGGAAGGAGCGCCTGTTTTATCTGCCAGCTACTACTAGTAGGGCGGGGCGAAGCATAATTTTACTGAGGTTATGTTTAGGGTTAGTTACCGCATAAAGCACCGTCTAACTCTAACCCTAACCTAATTTTAAAACTTAATACAACATTTCCACAGGGTTTAAACCACTATGAAAGATAATTAAGATTATTTATCTCAGACCTAGATAGACTCCTTCAACAAAGATGGCGAATGCAAACATTCTCTGTATTGTACTCCTACATAATGTTGTAAGAGAAAAAACATTGAAGTCTTTTACCACAAATCTAACCCTAACCTAAACTTCACCCTAAACTTAACCTCAGTAAACATATGCCTAAACCTAACCTAACGCTATAGCTAAGCAGAAACTTGATGCGATAGTTTAGTTGGTGATAGAAGCATGACATTTGGCACAGATGATCTTCATATGATCCTAAACAATAATCAGCCTCGGGCCACACAGAATTCCAAGATGGCAGCCCCCAAAATACAAGATGTCCGTCCAAAAATGTTTTTTTCCTTCATAACTCGAAATGCAAAGATTTTAAATTTATTTTATTTTAAATGTATTGAACGTTAATATAAAGTCGGGCATTACGGACATTTTGATCTCAAGTACATGTCTGTATGTACTACGGTTACAACATATACATAGTGATGAGGCACCATAAGTGTAACATTTTGGCACGTTTCACTCTTTAACTCAAAGATCGCTTCATCACCATGTCTTCTATTTTCAGGAAATGGACCTACATGTATCTGCTATCATAAACCTTTTCAAGTTTTTCAATTGATGAAACGGGTCGGGAGTTATTAAACCGATCGTGAAGGGCTGTTTCAGTGCTAAATTTGCTTACATAAGCCACCCAGAAATGTCTGTCTGTGCATCTGTCCTTCACAATAAGTGTATATGTGAAGCGGACGCACCAAGTGTAGCATGTGTCATAGTATAATGGTATAATATGCTAATAGGCGTAATTGTGTAATGTATGCAATTGCAATAGTGAAATAGGGCTAATAGTGTAATAGTGTAATGTATGCAACAGCGGTATACATGTGTAAAAGTGTCATAGTGTAATAGGGTCATGGGGTAATATGTGTAATAGCGTCGTAGTGTAACTAGTGTAATATGGTAATATGTATAATAGGGTCATAGTGTAACATGTTTAATAGTGTTATAGTGTAACATGTGTAATAGCGTAATATGTGTAATAGTGTAACAGGGTAATATGTGTAATAGTGTCACAGTGTAACATGTGTAATAGCGTAGTATGCTGATTTTGTAATAGGCTAATACGTGTAATAGTGTAATATATGTGCATTAGGGTAAGAGTGTGATATATGCAACAGTGGTATAGTGTAATTGCCATATTACACTATTGCACATACATTATACTATTACACATATTAGCCTATTGCACTTATTACACATAATACACAACAGCATTATTACCCTATTACACTATACCACCATTGCATATATTGCAAGATTACACTAATTAACATATATAACACTATTACACCTATTAGCATATTGCAATTATTACAAATATTACACTATTACACATATTACCCTATTACACATGTTACACTATGACACTATTACACATATTACCCTATTACACTATTACACATATTACCCTATGACACTATGAGACTATAATACATTACCCTATTACACTTTTACACATGTTACACTATGGCACATTTACACATATTACCCTATGACACATGTTACACTATGACACATATTAAGAAATTACACTATGAGACTATAACACATATTACCCTATTACACTATTACACATATTACCCTGTTACACTATTACAAATATTACCCTATTACAGTATACCACTATTACATATATTACACTATTAGCCCTATTACACTATTACACCTATTAGCATATTATACCATTATACTATGACACATGCTACACTTGGTGTGTACACGTCACATATACACTTATTGTGAAGGACAGATGTACAGACAGAAATTTCTGGGTGGCTTATGTTCGCAAAATATACACAGCAAATTTAGCACTGAAACAGCCCTTCACGATCGGTTTAATAACTCCCGACCCGTTTCATTAATTGAAAAACTTGAGGTTGTTTATTATAGCAGATACATGTAGGTCCATTACCTGAAAATAGAAGATATGGTGAGTTAAATAGTGAAACGTGCCAAAATGTTACACTTATGGTGCCTCATCACTACGTATATGTTGTAACTCAAGAACCATAGTACATACAGACATGTACTTGAGATCAAAATGTCTGTAATGCCCGACCCCATATTAACGTTCAATACATTTCGAGTTATGACGGAAAAAACACATTTTTGGACGGACATCTTGGATTTTGGAGGCTGCCATCTTGGAATTTTGCAGGCCATGCAGTACTATTAGAAATTGCAGAGTGTGTGTGCCAATTTTCATGCCTGTATCACCATTTAATTGACTTCATTTGTAACAAGAATCAATGTTACAAATGTCTTGCTCTCCTCAAACTGTGAAAGTACCTATATGCTGTATCTCACGAACCGTAGGAGATACAGATACCAGGTACGTGCCAACTTTGTATTAACTTTCAATACATCTATGGGGCATAAAATCAATGCATTTCAAGTTATGAAGGAAAAACCACATTTCTGGGCAGACATCTTGGATTTTGGCTGCCGCCATCTTGGAATTCTGCGTGGCCCGAGGTTGATTATTGTTTAGGGTCATATGAAGATCATCTGTGCCAAATGTCATGCTTCTATCACCAAATGAACTATCATGCATTAAAAACACCATTTTTCCGCCTAGCTACTAACCATAACCTTAGTAAAACTTCCTTCGCCCCGCCCTACTAGTAGTAGCTGGCAGATAAAACAAACGCTCCTTCCCAACCCCGCTGCTTTATTTCGGGTGGCAACTGAAAAATCGCAGGAGAGGAGGGGGTCGGTCTGTCGGTCAACATGCTAATACCACTGCCAATGCCCAATGCTAACATGCTAACATTTCATGCTAACATGCTAATGCTAACATGTTAACATGTTAATGCTAGCAGGCTATCATGCTGCTGCTAGCTAACATGCTAATGGTAGCATGATAAGACGCTAACATGTGAATGATAGCATGATAATGTTAAAATGGTAACATGCTAATATATTACTGTTAGCATTAGCATTGGTACATGCTAACATGCTAATTGGTACATTGGTACGTGCTAACATGCTAATGCTAACATGCTAACAATAGCATGATAATGCTAATATGCTAATGATAGCATGCTAATGTTAACATGCTAATGCTAGTATTAGTATTGGTACATACTAACATGCTAATGCTAACATGCTAATGCTAGCATTACCATTGATACATGCTAATGCTAACATGTTAATGATAGCATGATTATGTTAAGAAGCTAACACGCTACATACATGCTAACATGCTAATGCTAACAT
>CM076969.1:31420633-31448133 GCA_039105355.1 Benthosema pterotum
GCAGCCTCAAACCAAACAAAGAGAGGAGAAGTGCGTCATTGTGAGTGTTGTTTGAAGCAGCGTTGTTTTTAGGAGAGTATTTTGATTTAGTCTTAGTCTTTTGAATAAGACACATCTTGCTTTTTAGTTTTAATAATATGAAACATGACTATTCTTTAATATCCAATGTTATAACCTATAAGAGTGATTTTCAACCCTTTTGATTCCAGGGCCCACTATTTATTTAGCCTCAGAGCCACGGACCCCCATTTGATGTCATGAAATAGCTTTTGCTTTTGTCCACAATATCAGGCCGGATTTTACAGAAAACAAAACAGTCAAACATACAGATTTAAATGACCATTAATCTTCTACATTCTCTAGTTGTGTAGACTTGGGCTAATTCAGACTATGAATATTTTAATTTTAATTTAGTTACATCTGGTTAACCAACTTTCCATCATTTAGCCTGGGCACCACCTGAAATCCTTCCAGGGACCACTGGTGGTCCCCGGACAACCTGTTGAAAACCCCTGACCTATAATGATAATAATCTTGATTTTGATGACCTGCTCTCCTGTAAGGGCACACGGTGAACACTGCAGTGGCATTCATTCAATGCAAGCTGATCTGCATGTTCTTTTTAAAAGAACACTTTAGTCTCAACAAGTTATTCTACTCTACTGTACATAATACTCATGTAGTTAAAGTATGTATAATGCCTTGTAGATCGGCTATAAGATGGATAATATTAATACTGCATTGGTGTTGGTGACACCGGGGACAGAATATTGTTCAGCTGACGATTATCCCTATGGGATTAGTTCTTTCTTTGTTGAGACCTAGATGAAGGTCTCAACAAAGAAATAACTATTTGAAACCGAACGGTCAGAGCATTACTTTCACTTCAAAAAAATTCAAACAGTTGACTAATGATCTAAGGACGCAGCATATGTGCAACACAAAGCTCATCACTCCATTCAGGTTTCACGTAAACAAACAGTTCATAGGAATGCACTCTCACCAGCAGCTGCAGGACGCAGCTTGCCTGGCAATGCATGGACGCATGCTTTTTAATGGAGGGCGATGGAGTATTCTTATCTTTTTATTTTTGTTTATAAGCAACGCATTTCTTTTCCAGATCGCTGAGCTGACGTGCCCAGCATGACCATCTGTCAGACAATGTTGTTGTTGTTTTAGGGAAGGACTACTTCAGACAGCTGTCAATCAGCTCGACAATTAAACTCTCATCTGATCTCCTGTGTGGATGCTGTAGTTTCCAAGACACTGATTTCTCCGCCACGCCGTGATTGATGATGGGAAACAGGTGTGCGTGCTGTTTCATATCCTGCACGGATGAAACCGAAGACAAAAAACCCGAAGACAAATGCAGAACAATGTGCGCATGCAGTCATCCATTTAGTAGGCGATGCTGCACATAGCAAGCTGTCATACATATGGCTATTGGCTGTTAATGTGGGGTCCAGGGACCCCCGGAGAAGTTGTTAACATAGCGACACAAGATTTGTTAAAGACAGGGTAGAGGCATGCAGGTGCTAGTGCTCCTGTGTGAGCCATTTTAACTATATTTTTTTATTTCGCTTTTCAAAAACTGTAGGCACACAAACTCGGCATGAATCTTGTAGATTTGCCATTTTTGGAGCTGTGCACAGCTACCCCTTAGCACTGAAAACTAGTCTGCATAAGCTGCTCTCTAAATCTACATAAAACGTTATCCAAGATATATAAGTTGCTGTTTTGCATAATGCCGTAGGAGGTCATGGCTAGGGTCAAGACTACTACTGCAAGTGTCTAAAGGGAACGAATCGACAGTTCTGATGGTAATGGGGAGTGCATTATTCCACAGTTCCTGGGCCCACACTCCCGGTATATCTTGGCCTTGTCAGTCTTGTCCATCAATGTCAGGCAGTCATGGTCGCTCACTACTATAGGAGCTGGAAGCCCCAAGTAAAAGAAAGGTTGACCGTCTGTTCTTTTGATTACGGCATGAATGATTAACATGCTGTCGAGCCCTGTGCATGGCACTTAACAGCCAAAGGGAGAGACTAATGCAATTATTCTGCCCGGGTTATTAACTTTCACATCGCAGGTCCCAGGAAATGAAAATATGATTTGTGGACGTATGGGAGCTGTCAGTTGTGTGTGTGTGTGTGTGTGTGTGCGTGTGCGTGCGCGCGTGTGCATGCGTGTGTGCACGCATGTGTATGATGGGGTTGGGGAAATGAGCCCTTAGCTGATCTGCTTGTATACCCCCCACCCTGATTGTGCTATTTCTGTCCCCTTCTCTCTCTCATCATTCTTCATTCCGTCTCCGTCTCCCTCTCTCTCTCTCTCTCTCTCTCTCTCTCTCTCTCTCTCCTCTCTCTCTCTCTCTCTCTCTCTCTCTCTCTCTCTCTCTCTCTCTCTCCATCAAGCAGACTCAGACTGGAGCCTGTTTGTGCTTTAACAAGGCAGATTAATTAAGCTCATTGGTATTCTGAGGCGCTGGCTCCATGCTGTTTACCCAGGGCTGCGGATCAGAAAGGTCGATCTCCGTTTTGAAAAACGCACCAGGCCGGGGGGTTGGTGAACGTGGGAGTCTAGAGGACGGGATTTTACCCACAAACACCTCGACACGCCGCGGGGTCAGAACCCTCTCTAGCTTCCTGCCACCACCAGAAGACGGATGGATAGGCCGGACGGAACGTGCATGTATGGATGGACGAACGGATGGATGGCAGGTTAGGAGATGCCCGTGGGTGAGGGATGGATGGATGATAAAAGCTCACAGAGCAGACACATAATCAATCAATCCTTTTAAAACGCGGCAATAAACAACTATTTCACACATGTTCACACATTAATGAGAGCCATCTTAGACTTTAACGACAAAGCATAATTACTCACTACTCTCTCTCTGGCAGACTGCCAGCAGTCACTGTCAGGCAGAAACCTCTTATACATATATGCATATTCTTAATTTTTGGTCTGTATTGTTAAGTGCTGCAACCACTTCATTACAACTATTTGTGTCGGTCCCTGGCTGGGTCTTTCGATCCGTCCCTGGCTGGGTCTTTCGATCCGTCCCTGGCTGGGTCTTTCGATCCGTCCCTGGCTGGGTCTTTCTGGCTAAGCATGAAACTTTTGGGGTTTGGCATGACTTGTAATTTGTGGGTTAAAGCAGCCGATCAATAGTAAAACGGTCACCAGGTTTAGTAAATGATCAAATAAAATCAATACAACAAAAAGCGCCTTAAGCAGAGATTTAAAAGTCTCAATTGATTGAACAGACTATTCCAGAGCCGGTGGCCGGCCACAGCAATGGCACAGTCTCCCTGTCAATAATAATGGTGGCTTATGGTCAGGGGTGCACATAAGTGGTGCTCCGGTGCTCAGGAGCACCAAAAATCCTACAATGAGCTGTCAATCCAGGGGTGGAAAGCTCCTTTGAGCACCACACAGCTGGGGCTCATAATGACTGCCCGACTGGGCCAGTAAAAAGCCTTGAAAATGAAATAATTCTAACTAGTTCTGACTAAGTCTAAAATACTACTAGTATTTTTAATGGATGTAGAATGCAGGTAGTAGTACTACTACTAGGCTAGCCACTATTGCAACGCCCAAACTATCGCCCTGTGCTGTAATACTGTACATTGATCAGGCTGTACGGAGTGGCAAAAAGGGGTCCCAGGGCCTGGCGATGCGGGTCGCCACATTTTGGGAGCACCAAGTAACATCCCTACCCCTGCTTATGGTGTTCAAGTAGTTGTCCAAAGTAAAAGGGAGTAAAAGCAATAGCAAAAAAAATTAAAATCAATCCTAAAATTGACAGGGAGTCAGTGGAGTGAGCTCAGGGGAGATATGTTCACGCTTCTGTATACCTGTGAAGAGGCATGCCGTAGCATTTTGCAGCAATTGTAATGGTCTGAATTGTCTTGGGTCCTAAGAGTTCTATGGAGTTCTCTGCGCCAAATACTTTGCACGGGTGTGTTGCCCCCCCCCCCCTTTTGGTGGTGCTTAGCGGCATGGTTCGAGCTTGCAGAACCACAGCTTTTCAGTCCTGACAAGTAACATGGTTTTGGACATATGAGGTTTCCTCTGCACGCGACAGAGGCGACATCCAAAGCGAGGTCTTCCAACGTGCACCGTTCATCATCAGGCGGCGTGATTGAGAGTCAACAAGTTAAACGGCAATACAAACACATGATAAATAAGCAGGCTTGTCGGCGGTGTTGATTGATACCCCCCGTTTAGCGTTGATGAGATCTTTAATGCATGAGCCCATCTGACGTGAGCCTCTTAACACATCAGCTGTAATTACCAGCGAATACGACGCCAACGCGAAGATATCAAGAGCCCAAGATGAAATGGACCCCACCACCAACCCCCACCCCACCTCCTCCCGTTCAATGAAATCTTGTAAACATGAAATAATGAGTTGTGGGGCTATCATCATTTATAGTACAAAACGATAACATTTCAAATGCACATCAAGGAAGTATGAGAGTTCACGAGTGTTGTAACCCCAAAAACACTATTGCCGATGATCACGATCAATAAGGAATATAAAAACAATAGTTGCGCTCACCGCCATTGGCGTTAGTCATCGACAATCAATCCTTTATAGTGTTTGACTGATCAAGTCATAATACTCACCATTCGCATCATTAGCATTGCCTTGCTAGCTGTGGGAGCGCCAAGAGCACTGCCTGTATGTCCTATTCCTTGTCCCAGATGGCATTTTTGGTCAAAACAGCACATATTCCATGGCTCAGAGCAGTCACCTCGCCACCACGGAGGCTTCCATCTTACTACGGGGTCACGCACATGTCAACAGGAAGTGACTAAGCATTAACACACATCAGTTTTTGTCTCGGTTTCCTCTGTACAGGATATGAAAACAGCACACACACCTGTTTCCCATCATCATTCATGGCGTAGCGGAGAAATCAGTGTCTTGGAAACTAAAGTATCCACACGGGAGATCAGACAAGAGTTTAATTGTCAGTCCTTCGCTAAAAAAAAATGTCTGACAGATGGTCACGCTGGGCCCGGGCACGTCAGCTCACCAATACGGAAGAGAAATGTGCCGCTTAACATGCAACATAAGACTGGCGCGCTTTGCCTAGTGCGAGGTAGTGTTTGCTACGAGGACACTGGTTGAAAACACTCAAAACTATTATTAATTTACTGGAAAAAGTGTTGTTGATGCAGAGAAATGGGTTGTTTACTTTAATCACATTGACAGACTTGAAACAGTTCATATTTCATGTACACATTTAAAGCGCTTATCAAAATATTCGCAGAATATAAATAAGTAGTACTCAATGTCCCATTAAACAGTGTTGGTAGGTTCCCTTTACCAACCAACAGTTGTTTTGTTTCCTACTACTGTATGAAACAGTCAATTATCCATCAACCCTCCACAAACGATCACAGTAAAAGTTAAACAACATAACTCTGCATCAAATAATATGTTCGACCTTTAACTGTGATAAATTCAGTTCCAGTGGCAGGCTGAACTGCCACAAAGACGATCATGTCTGGTCTGTAAATGTGCCTCTTTAAAATAAAAGCTAATTTTCGAAAAAACAAAAACAAAAACAAAAAACAAAACCACAATTAATCAGTAATGTTGGTGTAATATGAGATAATTACTATAGTGATGTGTTAAAATGACAATAAGTGAAAATAGCCATGAAGCTCTACATGAACGATGAGTCGATGACAATGAAGATTACCAAATGAGACGTTCTGCATTTTTGGTAGTGTTCTGGCTATTTGTAAAAATGCAGTATTGCTACTTTAAACAAGTGAAACTGTATCAAACAATCAAGCAATGATACAGCAGCAACAGTTTATATGGTCAAAGTTGTGGGACTTCAAATGGCAGGCCCAAAAAGTGTCACAGCATAGTGCTGGAGAGCAACGAAAGTACATTGACTCAACTACGGTAATTAATCAAATTATGAATCCAAAAATAGAAGCCCAGCCGGCTAGAATGATCTCCATAGGCAGGTCACCAAGTTCTGCAGCGCTGATCGACAGCCAGTGTTCACCGTCACATTCAACCCCTCCCAGGGCTAGACCAGTCTGCCGCCCCCACGTACTTCACACGCCAAAGTCCACTACACCCCTCTTGATCAGCAGCAGAACTTTCGAGCCTTCGTGTGCACATAAGCAAGGACCTAGCTCTCCACTGAAAGCCCTGCAATCAAAAATGCTGCTATAGGTTCTATAGCAGCAGTTTTGAACTGTAGCTGAAGATACCTGAACAAAAACACACCACAATGTTGAATTTTCCCTCTCTATATTCCCATAAAACATAAATACTTCTCTACTACTACTACACTACTCTCTCTCTCATTGAGAGGTGGGGAAGGGGATTAAATTATAGCAAAACTTGGAAACCTGCTACAAATGCAAATTTAAATGAATGAAAAACTAGTTTTGTAGAACATACTACAACAACATTCCACTGCTCGAACCTGTATGAAAGTGGCAGATAAATCCCAGTTGAATTTTAAATCCACAAATAAGGTACGTGTTACTCGGCCGGTGGGGCATTTTTTTGCAAACTTGTGTATAAATGGCATGGCCCTTTGTGTTTATATGTGCCTACATTTGCATTATGAGTGTGCTTGTGTAAGCCCAATCTGGTTATATCCATAACGCCAATTCATCAGAGGGCTTTGTTTTATACCCATGTGTACACTGTACCTTAAAATTTAAAACAAACACACCATAAATGTCTGACGAAGGAGTTTCACTTTTTCTTCATCTGCTGTCTAAGTGCAAGTTGTACCATCTACCATTAGCACTGAAGAGATGAATAAGCACATTTCTCCTTGCTTTGAAGTTTCTTTGCATATGATTATGTGCATGCCTATGCATGTGCACGCGCGCGCACGCACACACACACACACACACACACACACACACACACTGTATATGCTGTATACTGTACTTAAGCTACAGGCAAGCAAAAACACAAAAGTGTACCGCAAACTACGCAACTAAAAGTGAAAGAATAATGTAAAACTAAAAATAATGTAATAATGTAAAACAGAGCATCAGATGAGAGCACACTGATCCATTCTTTTTTGTCTCCAACAGAAACCCCCTGTGCGCGATGACAATTTCAGGTGCTGCATTTTATAATGCAACAGTGCATGAAATGGGAGTGTGGTTACACTAAGTGAATAGCTACTGTATCTGTTGAACCCGAAAGCACACTTAACCCTAACAGACACCACTACAGTATGCTGCAGACCAACAAGAAAAGATGCAACGCACTTTTCACTATTCAAGTGAAACCATTTAAAATAATAGTTTGGGTTGTTGTTTTATTGAGCAAGGCAACTGCTCAATAACTGCCCAACCTTAACCCCAAAACACCCACAAACTGCAATAAGACGGCAGTTTATCTCAGGGTCAACAATGTTTTTCTTTATAGATCTATTTGTAGTGCTAGTATTATTGCACCAGATGAATGATGAATGTGAACAGATGAATGTGTTGTGTATAACAGTAACATTATAAGTGTGACCTTGAGTGATTACACTACAACTGTATTTTTTATTTTTTTATTTTTTTCTTAAAATTTTTATTCCTATGATTTTGCAAACCATTTTTTCACCCAGTGCCGAATTCTAATTCTGGCCTCTACACACCCTCTACCAACCTGGGGAGGCAGTGCACTGGCCTCATGCTTCCTTTAATGCATGAGGAAGCCAAGCTGCAACAGCAACATGTTATTCCAACTACTTCATGTCCCCTCTATGAGGCATCCGCTGGCCAGGGGAGGATTACAGCATTTTTTTGTGAGGGTACCTACCCTAGGGGACACAGGGAGAACAAACTCCACACAGAACCCTAACCCTAACCACAACACTGTCTAATACAGTTTTTGAGTGGTACTACCAATGGATGAAGTCGATCATTGCTGGCAGGCGGAAACCTCTTATTCAATTATTCCTAATTGGCCACCCCAGTTCTCTCAGTAGGAAGTGGTAGTACAATTGAGCTATTCCAGCCCCAATCCGCACGCAGGCAATTTTCTGATTCAGCTGATTTGGTCTGGTTTAATATCCAGGCTATAAGAATTAGGCATGTTGGAAAAGAAAGACACTTTGGAGTGGTGTAATAAAGAGCTTTGTTGTCATGTGTCACCCTGCCCAAAGAAACCTTGCTTTCTGTGGCCAAAATTACTACATGAACCAAACAATGGGAACTTTCTTTGGCATCAGAGAGAAAAGAGATTGCTGACCAGACCGCTACATGGGGCAAACAATACATAAAGAGTTAATAACACTCACTGGAGAGCAGACACTGAAAGCAATAACTGAGGGAGTGAAACAGTCACTTTACTACTCTGTGATAATGGACCTCATGCAGAGAGACAGAGAGCAGCTCTGTGTCACTGCGTACGCTGAAACACGAGTGGATGTTGGTGCTACTACTATCAGCCAGCATTTCGCAGGATCTCTCTACCAGTCATCAACACAACACGTACAGGAAGAGGTAGGAAGAGCCTAAAGCATATGGAGAAATTGGGATTGGATATCTCACATGGCAGGGGGGCAAGCATAATGAGAACGGAAGCAATGTAACTGTTGAGACGGTCCTCCAGATTGTTAAGGCCCCAGCCCCAGCTGGCTTAGATAGATGTTTTGGATGGTGGAGGTGATTGAGGAGAGAGTGAGGTCAGTTTTCGCGACTTTTCAATATCGATGGGAGAGACAGAGAGAGAGAGAGAGAGGCGAGAAAGAGACATGGCAGGTGATGATGAAGATTCATTGCTCTCTTCTCTCCGTCATCCATCTGGTCTAATGCACCAGGACACCTGCTAACAGCCCCGCCCCCACCACAACGCACCAAGATAAGAATGGGGGGAATTTGCATTCAGGGGTACAAGCGGTGGAAATTATAGTTTGTTTGTTTTTTTATAGGAATATAATTTAAATTTGTCCAATCTGTATGGTAGATTATGTTAATACAAACCTCAGAGAAAAAATAATAATAATAAATACCTTTGCCACTTTACACAAGTGAATATTCATGTTGAACGTAATGGGTTAAAAAGCTACAACATTCACATAACTTGACAACGAGACGAGGAAAAAGCAATCCAGCTGTCAAAATAGAAGCATGCATGCATGCATAAGAGTGGGCTATTTCCATCAGCAAAACACTTAAGGAGTCATTATGCATGCATGTGTTTTCAAAAGCACGCCCTCACTCCAACACACGTGCAACGTGACAGATCGGGGCGACACGGAGCTGAAAGCTATGTCTAATGCACTGCACCTGTTGGCCAGGGAAGTAACCAAGTAAATGTAGTCGATTACTGCAAGACGACTTCACCCATTTTAAACGTATCTCCTGCCTACCAGTGACATCATCAAGCGAATAGAAACCACAGGGTTTCTATTTCTGGGAAGTCAGCATGTTGTGATTAAAGCCATTGTTCTCAGAATGTTCCTCATATTCTCATAAATGAGTTTTTTTTCCATACTGTTTTCTTTTACGTGACTACCAGTCATTTACTGTATACCTGCCTCCCTGTCACAAGTATTAATGGCTTTGCTTTCAGTTTATTTTTTTGGCATGTCTGCATGACGGAATAGATAGGCTAAATATTACGGATTAGATAGATATTATTTAGTTAACTATAAGAAAGATGGCATCTGTAGTAAAGTGGAAGAGTTGGTGTGTCTGCAAACACACATGTGACCTTATTCACTAAAATTACAATATGGCCGATCCATTTTTTTTTTTTTTTTTTTGCAAAATACCATGTAATCCTGTCACAAAATTACTGAGCAGAAAGTCTGTTCCTTTATAGCATGCTGACTTCCCAGAAATAGAAAGCCATTAACCATCAATTAAAGTCTCATTTCACACTAATGATCCATAATGTATAAATGATGGATAAGGGGTCAGGACATCGAGTCCTTTTCAGGGAAGGGTCAGATTAAAACATGGATTTAGACTGTTGGTTTCAACTGCTCAATCCTGCTCAGTGCCCTCATGCCATGAGACCGGGAGGTTGGGGATCAATGCCTGGCCGGGTCATACCAAAGATTCTAAAAATAGGACCCAGAGCTTCCCTGCTTGGACTCAGCATCAATAAAGGGTTGGATTGGTGGTAAATCCCTGCAGCCTTCTGTCCTCTGCACCTGTAGCCCTCATAGCCAAGTGGAAATATAGCACAAGGAGCTCCCCGCTGCTCCACAAAGTATTTTTACCATTCTTTTATAAGCATAGACTTTATAAGGTCTGCTCCCAAATGCTTTACTGCCCTGTAAATGAACAGCCAGCCTACACCCAAGCTGTCCGTTTACCGCCCTTTACTGTAGAATATTAAAAAACCCTGCTGGACAGTAGCAAAGTGCATTTACTTCTGGCACAGTTTGTTAGTACCTGGACTTTAGCTCAGTAAAAATATTATACATTCAACTGTGCATCCAGGGGGATTTCCAATGTCAGGCTCCATTTGTACTTTTTGAACACATGAAGTCATCAGCTGCTTTTTTTTTTTAAAGCCGCACTCAATATTGCTTTATGACAGAGTACTGGGGTTGAGCACTTTGTCCACAAGAAAAATAAGTTTGCCTCTTTTCTTATTCCTCATCTTCACAGTTTAAGTCATCATTTGTGACCTTGGTTTGAGTAGTTATGCAGACTGAAGAGAGTTGGCAAGTTTGTGCGCGTGCGGCGTTCCCAAACTACAGAGAGGCTGACAGGGACATTAAACACCAAGCAGCAAGGGGTATTTTAATTACTTTCTGTCTGTCGGGCGTCTCGCAGACAAAAGCAGATGAGAGATGTTTGCAGATGGCGCGCCACAACGTGGAGCGAGAGAGAGAAGGAGCGTACACAGCAAAGAGGAGGGAAGAGCAGACATAATGATACAAAGTGATGAAGTGCTGGCGACGCAACTGAGACCAGAACTATGCTATGAGGACAGGCAGAGAGTGTGATGAATTTAGAAAGAGCGGAGAAACAATGAGTAGTCCTGTATACAGTAAGAGAGCAGCCTGGAAATTTACTGAGGAATTTAAAAACGAATACTCAAGCATTTTTATTTGACACCGATAAGATGACAGGGTTTTACGATCAATCTGATATGGTTTTCTAATCAATTAGTGTACAAAGCTTGAGAACTACTCATAAGTCTCGCAAAGTATGTAGTAAAATTGGGTATTCAGTCGACTTTGTTCAGATGCAGGTGCTTTGGACAACTGAAGCAATTATGAAAAAAGTATGCCACTAACAAAAATCGGGAGAAATAGGGCAGAAAAACAAGTGTGCATATCATCCAGGGTCATTCATCCCTCGCTAGATTAACAGGAGAATGAGCACTTTAGAGAGCCCAGCGATAAGTGAGCCTCCTCACTCACTCTCATTATGCAGTGTCTGATTTGGTACAAAGCATTCATTTTTGCTTATCCTGGACTGAAAGAGAATCACGTTTAACAGCACTGCTTTCTTTCTGGTTCCCCAGCAGTGCTTCTCCAAGTGCGTTCTGCTGGACCAGCAGGGGTCCGTGTACGCGGCAGGGTTGAGGTGGTTCCATTTGTCTAGTTTTGTTCTTCTAAATTCTGCTTCTGGGGGAGAGCGCTGGCACAGCGGGTAGTGCTGTTGCCTCACAGCTAGAAGGTCCTGGGTAGGCTGGCGGAGGGGGTGTAGAGCTTAGATAATTGACACAGGAGAAAAATTGGTTTCAAAACTGTGCTACAGAAAATAATAATAATACAAAAAATACTTGTGAAGGTGCTCGCACATTTTTTTAACCCACTACCTGTAGGCCTACCTGCAGAACATGCCAGGTAGGCAGATCACAAACAATTAATTGATTCCACTCTTTAATCCATCTTTTGATCCGAGCACATCGTTTGACGATCATTGTGTTGTTGCCTTTCATTGGGGACAGAATGGGCACGGCCATTTTGAAAAACTGCTGCACCCGCACCCATTCAATCCTGGCATCATCTCAGATTCGTCCCCAGGTAAAAACAATGGATTGGTTTAGAGGACAGAATGGTCAAGACACCAGAAACACCATGACACCATCATACATCCGTTTTCGGAGACCTGGCGCTTCAAAATAAGGGTTTTGACCGAAAGCCGTGGCATATGGCATAGTCCAGAACACTACACTGTTGTCGTGTTCGGCGCAGGGTGGGTTAATTCAGATTTGGGTCCACAGCCATATACACAATACAGTATATCAATTTGACATGGAAAAGGTTTGAGAACCATGCACTGATTTAGAAAGTCCTTATATCCTCCTCATCCGCTCTCATTATGCACAGAGAGATTTAACTTTGCTTAATTTTTATCCTGGATGGAGTGGAGGAGTGGAGAGCTGGCCAGGTGCCCAGGAGGTGTGTTAACTTGGGGAGCGAGGAGGAGGAAAAAGTGGATGAAGAAGAGACTGAGGTTAGCGCTGCTCAGCAGAAATGTCAGGCCTACTGGTTCTGTAGCCAAGCTAAGTGTTTCCCTGCTGCTAATCTCCCCTGGCGACTAAACAAACTCACCATGCAATACACAAAATAATCCACATGAACGCTGTGGGCCGAGGCCCACTGGTGGGCCACAAGGATATTGTTAACAGGGCCAACCAGGAGGATTTTAATGATAATATAGCATGAATATTACGCATGTAACGGCACTGAACTGATGTCACTGTATTCTTTCTTTAAAACCTCGAAGAAGGCTTTAAAGAAAGTGTGTGGTATACTCATTTTTGACACCTGTATCATACATGTTCACCAAGAGCAGCATGAAGTATGGCATGGTGTTTCTTTGGCACCACCAAATTGACACCAATGCCATGCCATAAAGCGATGCATATTTGCAGCACAATACAACGGTGCAAGAGTGGGCAGAATGTGGTTCAGTGTACGCACTGTATTCATCCATTCAGGTTAGTGTCAGACAGCCTGGTGTGAAGTATTGATTATAGATAGTAGTTAATCTCAGTACAATCTCAGTGATAACAGTAGAGTCTTTTCGCTCTATTTACTGTCAGGGAGTAATGAAGACAGGCCCACCTCCTCGGGGTGTTGCCTCCGGAATATCGATTCACGTTAGTTTGTCTCCTGAAGTTGCCGTTAGTATAATGAAGTGTGCGCGGCTATATGTGCATGTTAATTGAAACATGCAGAGGTGGCCAGGAGGGGTGAAATCATTTTTAAAACGGCCACGACTCTTAATAGGGGACACAAGCCTTTTTAAAAGGGTCAAAACCTTTTAAATAAGTCTTAAATGGTCGTGACCTAGGTCAAGGTCGCAAAACAATCTCACTGTCTCTTGAGGTGACTCATCAATCAGTATTCACTGCTACTTTTACTGAAGCAAGAAAGTAAAACAATTTGTGTTGCATATGCTTGTCCTCAGTTTTACTGTTAGGGTTTTGGGTAGGTTGACAGTCTAATGACAGTCAGATCAGAACTTGTATAACCTGTATCTAAATCTGCAAAGTCACAAAGCATGAAACATGTAAAGTATAAAAGTCAAGTAAAGTCAACGAGTTCAACCCTTCTACAGTACGTGTTCTCCTGAAGCCAGCGTCAGGATAATGAAGTGTGCATGGAGGGCTGTGTGCAGGGTAATTAAATCCCAAGGTGGCTCATCTTCACAAGGACTACTACAGTACGTGGGGGTTGTGGTGAAACAAAATAGTGCTCATCTCCATATCTTTATCGGTATCAACATTCAATCAATGGCTGGGTGTCAAGTCTCCTCACCGCTCGGTGTACTTCTGTGGCAGCAAATCGAAATCCCCAGATTGCCAGTGTTGCGACATAGTCATACGCTTACATGGGGCATTAGAATAGTCGATTCTCCCCTCTGCCAGTAGGGGCAACCTCTCAGGAGCCAAGCCGTAAAAGCAGTTTATTCCGCATGTAATCGGATCGTTGCAGCCAAGCACCATGACAAACCGAATCTGCGCGAACCAATGTTGACGTTTATCCCAAACTTGACAGCACTCTAAAGCAGTTTTCAGGTCAAAGACCCACAAACAAATTTACACGTGGACCCCATCTGTAAATAGTTTGTATCATAGAACACCATAAAAGAGAACACTTATTGAAGTGTTTCATATATTAGCTCGCTTTTAGATCTTACAGCCACTATGCTTGGCAATCAGCATCAAGGGTTGGAGTGCTGATACTATACATACTAAACTGTACATTATAGTACTAAACTATAACGTACAAGCAGCCTCAAGCTAAACAAACAGGCTCCAACACGACGGAACTGGAACTTGACACGACCACGTCGAACCACTGCAGATGTACTAGTTACACTGTATTAGTGTATTGTATAATACACACTGGTTAAAGCTATACTGTGTAACCTTTTTATTAAAACAAATCTAAAAATTTGATATACAGTATATTATGACTGGCATATTTGTCACATAACCCACTCCCTGAATACCAGCCCACAAAGCCTGTTCTAAATATGTTTTCTATCAAAAGGCGCTGGCATATATCTCATTTTTTGTGGAAAAGGCTTGAATTCACCCAACGTTTGAAAATCAATAACTCCTCACCCATGGGTGTAAACACTCATTATACTCGTGAGGGTGTGAAGAAGACAGTACAATGGCCTAAAACACCATAACTCAATTTTGTGGAAAAAGGTTGAATTGGGTTAAATAAAAAAGGTTAAATAAATAATATTAAAATAATATATTCTTAGATTAAGTTCTGTGTTGCGGATTTAAGCGAATGTCGTCATGGGCCTGTGCATGCACGTGTAAGGGTGGTGTGCACAACATGGCGATGTGTGTTTTGATTCTCTGGTAATTGCAGGGAGGGTTGGTTAGAAAGGTCACAAGACACCCGCAGCGCCAGAGCAGTTCATAGTTGAGTCACATAATTAATTCTCTACGCTTTTCCTGGCCTATACATCATTCATAATTTAATATCATTTTTAATGGATTCACTTTTAATAACTAGTTACATGATTAAACTGTGTGTTTGTGCATGTGTGTGCGTGTGTGTGCGTGCTTGCGCGCGTGTGTGTGTGTGTGTGTGTGTGTGTGTGTGTGTGTGTGTGTGTGTGTGTGTGTGTGTGTGTGTGTGTGTGTGTGTGTGTGTGTGTGTGTGTGTGTGTGTGTGTGTGTGTGTGTGTGTGTGTGTGTGTGCTTGCGCGTGTGTGTGTGTGTGTGTGCGTGCGTGCCTTGGGGTGAGCTTATTAAAGTGATGTTTGGTTTTGGTTTGGTTAGGCCAGGGGTGTTGAGGGGACCAGGGTGTGGAGGACAGAATTTGGCTTCAAGCTCTCTGAGGCGTCTGTGTATTTAACCACCTTTTTTTGCAATTTGTTTTTTGCAATCCTACTAGTTGCTGGTAAAGGAGCACAAGTTTACACTAACACAAGCCTTGCAGAAATCCTCGGATGGGTACTGCACTAGAAAGCTGCGCTGTGGTATGGAAAATCAACCAGGATGAACACATCACCACCAAGCATCTGTACATGGCACTACCAAGTGTATCACTGATGATAGCAGTAAGGAGGATGAGACTAGCCTGCCACCGACACCAAGAACTCCCATCTGAAAAGCTTGTACTGCAGGAACCAAGACACAGGCTTTGATGGAGAGGACGTCCCACACATACCAATGTGGACGATGTACTATAGAAAGATGCTGGTGCAGAGAGCACAAATGAGCTGACCCGATGTATGGAGTGGACTGGAGAAGCCGCTGGAGGGCTCGCCTGAGGACGACGTAGAGAGAGTTCGTGAACACGGCCCAGACTCGCAAACACATGGACAATAAGTTGACAGTTACATCCATGAGGCCATAATATGTTCTACCAAAGTGCTGATATTTCACAAGTTTAGTTCTAAGACAAAATGTCCACACATACAAATCTAATGGGAAACCTGGCTATTTCTGCCATTAATGCACACAATACCTGGGTTATTTGGAATATCTTGCAGTGAATACTGTAGGTACATCATATGTTTTACAGAACTGCATGAAACCATAATATTTGTTGTCCCTTCCTGTACTCTCTGACCAGATCCACTCAAAGGGATCATGCCTGGCAATCTACAGTCCTTTATACGTAGTGCCTGCATGCACCCCATGGAAGACGCATACAACACACACACACACACACACAGCGGGAGGGATGAGCACATGTTGTGGGGTTTCCGACAGAGAACAGCAGGGAACGGTCTGCTCAGGCACTGTGTGTGTTTCATCGCGTACTGTGTCCAGTCATGTGTGGTAGAAGCGTGTACGTGTGCATGAATACTGTATGCCAGTTTTGGGACATCATGAGGTTATCAAACTGTCTGTGAAATAGAAAAGAAGGTCTAGAACAGAGGTTTCCAGGTGGTCCCCAGCTAAATCAAGGTTCAAGGTTCAAGGTTACTTTATTTAGTCTCGTTTGAGAAATTTGTCTTGGACATACAGACTTGCAGCAACAAGTAAGACAATACAGGACAATACAGTACAGTACATACAGTACAATAGTAGTGACTCGTACACCTCATCAGCCTCCCAAAGTAGTGCTTAGTTAAGTAGTCATAGAAAGAATATAAATATAAATAGAATAAATACAACAGTACCAAAACTAGTGCAAGTTCTAGCAACATCATAACGACAATCACAGTCTTCTCCTCCCTCCCCTTGCCCCCTCCGCAAGAGAATTATTTAGGAGTGAAATGGACATTGGTACAAAGGAGTATTTAAATCTATTATATCTCCAAATCTCTCTAAATGATGAACAGTTGGACCCTTATACAAACGGACCCTTATAGATCTGTAACTCCTGAGAGCGTAAAATGAAACCAAACGGACCCTTACGGGTCCGTTTGGTTTCATTTTACGCTCTCAAGAGTTAAATTATATTTAAACGTCTGAATGACTTCATTTTCAAGAATCTATAGTTGTACACATTTTGAACACACATTTAGGATAATTGTTATTCTGACCGTTTTGCTGAAAATCTGTACTTTTGGGTTTGAGAGAGAGAGACTATAAGCTCAACATCAAATGGTGGTCCTCCATAGCTAAAATGCAGAATAAATAGTGGGCCCTGGTATGAAAAAGGTTGAAAACCACAGGTCTATACTGTACGTCTGCCTGCCTGCCTGCCTGCCCACTGACCTGTCTGTCTGTCTGTCTGTCTGTCTGTCTGTCTGTCTGTCTGTCTGTCTGCCTGCCTGCCTGCCTGCCTGCCTGCCTGCCTGCCTGCCTGCCTGCCTGCCTGCCTGCCTGCCTGCCTGCCTGCCTGCCTGCCTGCCTGCCTGTCTGCCTGTCTGTCTGTCTGTCTGTCTGTTGGAACCTCTGTTTCCACAGCGGGTCATGAGTGACTGACAGCCCAGTGTCTCCGCCAGCTGCCCCGTGTCACATCCCATCAGTGGTAATCAGAGGAGACAGACAGGCCAGCCCAGGCCCCAGCGCCTATCTAAATGACCTCTCTGTCCTTCGTCCTCTCCGTCCTCCCCAGGAACACACCACAACAAGGACAGTTGAAGGAAGACCTAAGACTACTTAAGTACAAGTACTGTAGCAAATCACTGCTGCCCGGCTGAAACCTCTAGATCTCAATATGTTGTTATTTTTGCGTGTGTGTGTGTGGGTGTGTGTGTGTGTGTGTGTGTGTGTGTGTGTGTGTGTGTGTGTGTGTGTGTGTGTGTGTGTGTGTGTGTGTGTGTGTGTGTGTGTGTAAATTAAGGCAAGGGCTTCATCCAAAATGAGCAAAATAATTTTGAAAATATTAGATCTGCAAGCTCAAATCTCATCATCCTGTTTTTAAGCCTGCTGGAAAATAGTTTGATATTTTAAAAATAGTTTGATAATTGCTTGATATGTTACAATATAAAGTACAATATATAGTATACAGGTGCTGGTCAACGAATTAGAATAATTTGAACAGTGCAATCGTTAAATTCTTTGAATGCATTTCTTGTGCAGAAAACAAATCAGGTGTTCACCACGCCTGTCCTACTGGTTAGAGTAATCACAGAACTCGTAACCTGTAAAAAATTTGCTCAGCTGAGCTTTCCAAAAGGCCCATTTAGGCCATTTAACTGTGACACTGTTGTTTCATTGAATTAGAATAATGGAGAAACCGTTTCATTGAATTAGAATATTTTTTATTATAATTAGAATCATCACTTTCTCAGTATTTTGTGGCTGCCCCCTTGGCTTGTATGACTGCCTGAAGTCTCCGTGCAGGGGTTGACACTAAGGTCTACGAGGTACTTGCCCATCGGGCAAGTGCAATCAGGTTCTACTTGCCCTCAGGTCATGGTCACTTGCCTCCCCAAAAATATATTGTAAATTTTGCTTTTAAGTTTACTTCCTACTTGGGTGCTTTCAACAGGTGGTCCAGGGACCACCAGTGGTCCCGGAGAGGGTTCCAGGTGGTCCCTAGCTAAGTTGGTTAACCAGATGTAACTCTTGAGAGCGTAAAAATGAAACCAAATGGACCCGCAAGGGTCCATTTGGTTTCATTTTTACACTCTCAAGAGTTAAAAATTCATCATCTTAATTAGCCCATAGTGGTCACAGACCCAGTGGTCCCTGACCCCAGCAAAATGATAGTTTGGAACCAAATGAACCTGGGAGAGAGATAGGTAGATAGCTAGAAAGCAGGGAAAGACACAGAGGCAGAGTGCAATGACCACCTTCAAGACAAATTTATCTTGTGTAGTGTTATAGTGCACGAAGTTGCACACTTGCCTGATCGGGCAACCAGGTAGCAGTCTTCACTTGCCCCACCATTTTTTTACTTGCCCCGGGCAAGCGGGCAAGTGTTACTGTCAAGCCCTGTCCGTGGCATCGATTTGAAGAACTAGCTATCTCTACCTATCTCTCTCCCAGGTCCACTTGGTTCCAAACTATCATTTTGCTGCGGTCAGGGACCACTGGGTCTGTGACCACTATGGGCTGATTAAGATGATGAATTTTAACTCTTGAGAGTGTAAAAATGAAACCAAATTGATCCGCAAGGGTCCATTTGGCTGAGGGCAAGTAGAACCTGATTTGCACTTGCCCGATGGGCAAGTACCTCGGAGACCTTAGTGTCAACCCCTGCACGGAGACTTCAGGCAGTCATACAAGCCAAGGGGGCAGCCACAAAATACTGAGAAAGTGATGATTCTAATTATAATAAAAAATATTCTAATTCAATGAAACGGTTTCTCCATTATTCTAATTCAATGAAACAACAGTGTCACAGTTAAATGGCCTAAATGGGCCTTTTGGAAAGCTCAGCTGAGCAAATTTTTTACAGGTTACGAGTTCTGTGATTACTCTAACCAGTAGGACAGGTGTGGTGAACACCTGATTTGTTTTCTGCACAAGAAATGCATTCAAAGAATTTAACGATTGCACTGTTCAAATTATTCTAATTCGTTGACCAGCACCTGTAGATACATAAGTAATACAGTATAAAAGAAAATGGAAACACTACTGCAGGCAACCCAGACCTGACCCTCACAATGACCTCTCTATACTTCTTCTGCATCTCCCCAGGAAGAAATGACACGAGACAGTGTTCACGCTCTGATGCCTCTCCCCATCTGTTTCACTCTCTATCTGTCGCTTACTTATTCTCCCACTATCTCTCTCTCTCTCTCTCTCTCTCTCTCTCTCTCTCTCTCTCTCTCTCTCTCTCTCTCTCTCTCTCTCTCTCTCTCTCTCTCTCTCTCTCTCTCTCTCTCTCTCTCTCTCCTCCTTTTTGAAGGTGGTCAACTTCATGACATCTCCTTGGACCTCTTCTTACACTGAACTTATGATGACTTAACCACATGACCCCTAGCGTCCCTATTCTGGGGACAACATCGTTGAACGTGTCAACAGCAGAAATGTCGTGGGCCGTATCATAAATGTGGACCTCTATGGAGACCATGTGTCACAGACAGAGAGAGTATATGATCAGGCTGGACTCTATGGGAGCCAACCCAGAACAGAGCCAGCAAGAAGTACACCACCTACAGCATGAATAGAGACCAGTGTTACTTTACCTTGTTAATATATTACTTATTAATTATTACCTTCATTTTAAAGCAATATATTATATTACAATATTACTGTCTGAGCAACTGTAATATATTAAAATTACTATTACATATTACTTTGAAAAACCTTTTTATAAAATATATAATTAAATATTTAGTATCACTATTAAACAAATATTGCGTAGGCCAGCGGCATACCTACAATAAAGCAAGCGGACTTGGCTATCTGGCCAAATCCATATGAATTCAACTTGAAAAAATGTCACTGCTGAATGAATAATTTGATGACAAATGATAGAAAATAAGTAATTATTTAACTTCTGCAGTTGTCAAGATAATTCCACAAGAACATTTTCAACAAGACAGATTGACAGAAAGTAATATTGAAAGTAATGCAGTAATGCATAAAGAAAAGTATAATATATTAGATTGTTTTGGTTAAGTAATATATTTATATTACAAGTTACTGCATTTTGGTAATATATTATGTAATATATTAATTTACGTAGTGCACATGTCCCAACACTAGAGACGCATTGTTCTGCCACCTGATGTTAGAAGAACCTGATGTTAGATAGTGTGGAAGGCCTAGACCAGAGCTTCGCAAATGTTTTCCTGTGAAGGACCCCTAAATTAGCCCTATATATAGGCCCTATTTGAAAAGATATTCCAGAGAGAGAGAGGGGGGGGGGTGCTTGCAGCCTCATTATCCGGCTAATATCCGCAAAATCTCACTGAAGATGACCACTCAGACCTCTCCGCCTACGTTGCTATGACAACTTGCATGCTTCTATCTACTTGAGAGGGAACAGCGCTGTGATGATAATAAGCTAAACGGATTGGTGTGAATGTCTGAGAGTGATTGAAAGCAGGATGATCTATTCAGAATCTGTGTGATCTTTATAATTGCAGCAGAGTCAGGGTAATTCGTTTTTGTGCAAGCTTCATCAATAATAGGTTCCAGGGGAAAAAAGGCATGGGGAGGCAAAACATTTTAATTTATACACAATGTACAGTATATGTTAATTTATATGTATGTTCAGGGCACTATATGCAGCCCTTATACCTAGATTTGTGTCCATCCAGTGAGCTATCCAGTCTAGTAAGTGTTATGTCTTATAATCTTTGGTTATGTATGTGATACCCCAGACAAACATTGCGTCATGTTTTGGCACAATTTGTGACATGCCATTAACATTGAAATGTGATGGTGACATCCACACCCCACCACTCTGTTAACATTATACAAAACTAGTCCTATATACCCATTGTGTATTATATGATCTGGAAATTATGTGCAGACCACATTGATTGGGAGGGAATTGTTGATGGTGGAAAGTTGGGTGGAACTTGGGTCACAAAATGAATGTCATATGGTTATTGTTAATGTTAGACTTTAGTCGTTGTGAATGTAATTGTAACAAACCCAGTGGGTCGTTGCAATGTGTATGGATGAGATGACACCTAGTTTGTAGCCTATGCTCTGTCACACAGCCTGGTAGTCGCACGTACACAGACGCACACGCGTAAATGTGGCGTTTGAATAATAAGTTTGGAGAGGGCTGGATGCCGTGGGCTGCCGTGCGTTAATATCCAGACGTTGCAGTGTAGTGGTAGTAGAAAGAAGTTGTAGGCAACCCGGACCGTAATAGCGTGTGTGTCACCGCGCCGTGCCGAGAGTATATATTGCCTGTCTTGGTCAGTCGCCTAGCAGGCAGAACAGCGACAACACCGCGCTGTGCCGAGAGAACGTTGCCTGTGTGGATCAGTCGGCAGTCGGCTGGAAGGCGAAACAGCGAGAGCAGAGAACACTGTACCCAGCGCCAATGGCTATACCCGTAAGGGGAGGTGATACGGCAAACTGTGACCACAATAAATGTGTCTCCGTGACACGTGATGTTACACGTGATGTTTTATCTGATGTTATCTGTATCCGGTGGCACGTCATGTGCGCGAAGATTCTTTTTTGACACAAATGTATTAAAATTAAAATGATGGGTATAATGTTTGGTGGTTATGAGCCGCGCATATTGATGCTGGATGACAGGGCTGTGTGACTCGAGGTTCAGTGAGGCTGTCCGTGCGCCGTGGCGTTACGCAAATGGAGACAAATGATACAGTAGAGTTGCACAGGAAGTGTACAGACAGACACGCTTGCTAGAATTATATAGAGAGATATAATATAGGATAGCATATAGAAATGTAGCAGCTACATTATAGTACATGCCATACATACATAACTGTTTCATGTTGGCTTTAGGTGGCTAAGGCTAGATTTACTAAGGTGCAGTTTAATGTTATAACAGCAGAAGCAGCACACGATGACAATGCGACCATGTACAGTATGTGATTGAAGGAATACAATCAAATGGATCCGTACATCGTGGATTTATACATTCCTTGTGTATAAAGTAGGATCTCGCCCGCTCAAATCCGAACACATCCATTAATCTGCCGGGCTTCAGTCGCGGACAGATCCCGCCCGCCGCATCGCTTTGTTTGGCTCTGTTGTTATTGTCAGGACGTCAATTCCTTTAAGCGTCCGCTTGGATTTATTCTGTCATTAAACAACCCCCGGGGCCGCCTTGATTTTTTCCCTCACTTGAGCCAGTGCAAGTTTGCCGGCTATTGATGGCAGAAGTCGATGGCGCCTGGCTGGAAGGCGCGGGGAGGGAGGAATCCAGGACGTTCCTTCCATCCACAGTCTTGTGAGACGGCAGCCGGCGGGGGAAACCAATTTTTATAGGCTTTTTTCAATTTGTGCCTGACCGGGACGGCAGCAACACCATGTTAATTGCGATCGGCGGATCAATGGGCGGTGTGTGAATGAGTTTTGTGGCCTCCGGTGATGTACTGTGTGTGCATTCAACGATTCCAGCCTGTCATGAGATCTATTTCCTTTTTCATCCTGAAGAGGTTTTACACAGCTATAGAGGCTCTGCGGAGAGACTGGAGAATTCTGGAATATACAGTATGTTCCTTGGACATAATACTAATAATACTAATAATAATGGCTGGTATTCTCAAACACTATGGCGTAGCCAGTGTAAGTCTTCTCATTGTCTTCATGGCAGAAAATCAGGTCTGGGGCCTTGTGGTAGGCCAAAAGCCTGTACCACCAGACCTGGGCCTGTGCTTACCAAATAATTACTCAGAATAATTAAAACCAGCCATAAAGAGTGTCAACTCATGGTGAAGAAAGCAGGGGAGTACAGTAACATTTTTAATTGGGGGGAGGTCAGGTGATTTCTGGACTTTACGAAGTGCAGGTTTTAATTATTAATATTATGGATAATATTTTGGTAAGCCCAGGTTCAGGTCTGGTGATGTAGGCTTTTGGCCTACACACCTGGCCCCAGACCTGATTGGCAGCCATGCAGCCAATGAGAAGCCTTACACTATACCTGGCTATACTATAGCTTTCAATTATTTCACCCAATGTTATTAATCGTAACAACACCAACCCAAACAACACCAATCATCAACATAATCTTAAGCATTATCATAACAAAGAGTTGGTTTGGAAATGCCTATGCTTTTGGAGTTATTTCAGCCATTCCTTAACACTATGCATGGGGCGCTAGGGGAAATTGCTGTACTACAAACTCATGTTGCATCATGAATTTTTGAAAAAGAAACTTTTTTCCTATAATTACGATGTGGCCAAAACAGGTGCACCAGGCTGAGAGTGGTCAATATGAATGATTGCTTTCTGAGAGTGAGAACCGTGGCAGGATGCAGTGGATGGTTCTGAGCCAAGGTCTGTGCGCAAGTGTGTGTGTGTGTGTGTGTGTGTGTGTGTGTGTGTGTGTGTGTGTGTGTGTGTGTGTGTGTGTGTGTGTGTGTGTGTGTGTGTGTGTGTGTGTGCGTGTGCGTGCGTGTGTGTGTGTGTGTGCACGTGTGCACACTGTGTTTACTTGTGAGGGCTTCAAAAAGTATACAGTAGCACAATTTCAGAAATGGACATTGTGAGGACCATTTCCCAGGTCTAGTATAGTATAGTGATAAATAAAGGTGCATGTTGTGTGTCCAGGTTTCCTCTGGGAGCCAGGCAGCTCAGCCATGAGCGTACAATAATAGAGGAGCAACAGGGAGTAAATCTCCACATGCGTCTCTGTGTGGTATAATGAACGTCCCTGTTGTTTTGCTGCACGGCGGAATGAAGGGATTACAATAATTCTTAAGGACTCTGGAATGGGGCGAGCCACAAAAAGGTTACGCCCTACAACTTTTATCAACGCGTTAAATTCCCCCACCGATAAATTGTTATTGTCAGTACTGTATTGTCGAGGGTGGATTACAAGGCTTCTCGTCAGCCATCCTCTGGGAAGTTGGCCTAGGCGTCATCTTCCTCACGCCAGGATGTAAACAAGCCTGGTGTATAAACGGTTAGCTGCTTGTCTTGTGCCATTGTGTACATATTCTGTACACGGATATGTTGAGATAGATTTTTGTTCTGCAACCCTTGGAATGCACTAGAAAGCCGTCAGCGGCATCGTCACAGCGTCCGGTCCGGGCAGAAGTTATTCTGAGATCGTCCCCTTAATTCCTCATGATTTGGACCAGCAGGGGAGGTAGTAAAATGTACTGAACCAGGGCCGGATGTAGGCATGGGCATGGGGGGGCAATGTGCCCCAAAATGCCCTGGCTGGCCCACCAAATATGATGTCATGCAAACAACCAAATTTAAAATATATTTCAAATGTTATTGATGCTTACTTGCCTAATATGAGTCTGGTAAACAAAAATGGTATATGGGGGCGACTTCATCCACGATGAAGCCGCCCCCATATCATTTTTGCCTTCCCTCCCAATTGGGAAATGTTACATCCGGGCCTGCACTGAACTGAAGATACTTCACTATTTCATAATGTAAAAATATAATGTATAGAACATTTTAATCTGCTCTGAAGTGGATTACAGAGAAATGGAGTCTACCCAAGGATGCCGCTAAAAAGTCTACACAAGACCCACTATGTGAATGGCACTCAGTGCCACTTGGATGTCCTCTAATATATGGGATGAATACCATGCCAAAAAGAATTTGTACTGTAATTGTGAATCCGTAACTGTAATTGTGCTCCGTGTCTCTGCAAAATAAATCCAGTATTAATCAGTATCTGTAATTGTTTTCTGTATATCTGCAAAATAATCCGTGTCAAATTTTGCATGTGTAGAAAACAATTTGTAAGTTTGTATTTGCTGTTTGTATCACTGCAAAATTTCACAGGTGTAGAAAACAATTTTGCAGTGGTGAGGTTTGTATTTTTTGTATTTGCAGCTTTCAATCACTGCAAAATCGTTTTGTACCTCTGCAAAATAAATATTGTGTCCTGCAACTCTTGTGTTTTGCAACATTGTAAAAGTATTCGGTCTGCGCAACAACGACTGCGGCGACATCTGCTGTTCAAGTACAACACCACACATCTACAGTTTGAAAAAACACAAGTCAAAATTTTACAGAGGCGACATCTGCTGTTCAAGTACAACACCACACATCTACAGTTTGAAAAAACACAAGTCAAAATTTTACAGAATTATGGCAGTGTCTTCACTTCACCGCGGAGAGCCAATCAGCAGTTGGCTTACTCAGCAGTGCACCATTTTGATTGGTTGGCCAAAGGAAGCAGTCTCGCCAATCCCAGTCATTCATAATACATGAATATGAGATCCCATTGTTGGGAAGTACAGAGGTCTAATGTTGGCTGTTCTATAGCCCAGCACAGCTTTAGTGATCTTAAATCCCTTTATTTTAGATCGTTTTGTGTAATAGTAATGCATAAACATTGCAGAGACTTTAGACGTTTCTGTACAATGGTTTAAAACTGCACGAGGGTATGCTTAAAGTATCTTATTTAAACAGGGACAAACTCGGACTGCAGTTTCTGCCCCTCAATGTCGCCCCTCTACCCTCTGACAGCTATGTGATTGCTGTGCTAGCACACAGCATTAGCATAACTATAGCAGTTCTGACAACAGCTATGTGATTGCTGTGCTAGCACAGCATTAGCATAACCAGCAGTTCTGACAACAAAAGAAGAACATTTGAGGAAAACTCCACTATTTATATACTATCGTTTTGACAGATACCATTAGTCTGTTGGCTTGTGTATAATCTAAATATCAGATAAACGTGCATTAGCGACAATATAACCAGTGTTATTTTAGCAATTCTATTAAAGCTAACAAATATAAGACTTCCAGTGCTGATCACTTCAAAATAAGACTACCCTTTATAGTATTGAAAAGCGATCCATTTGCACACTTAAACGAACATTCAGCATTCATTAAACAACGCACCCATCATGTTTACACATACTGTGTACAAATGTATGTATAAATAACAAAAACGTTATAAATACATCAATAACATAAAAATGATATCTCCATGGATACATACAATTCACTGGGAGACGGCTCGGTTGCCATGTAGTGCCATGTAGTTGAGAGAACAACAAGCAAACTGGTCTATTCAAATGACTGTTGCAGCTATAGTCAGTGTTGTAGTGGTACTTTAAGAAGTGGGGGGACGCCTCTTAAAGGAAAATTCCACCCATTTTACGATTTTTTTCTAAGAGTGCACAAATGTGTTCCATTTGTGCACTCTCAGAAAAAAGGAAACTCATTAACATGGTGAAACACATCTTGATGATGTCATTAAGATGTATTTCACAATGCTAATGATTTTTTTTCCTTTTGCCCCAAAAATATTTTAGAGAAGTGGGGGGACAGCGTCCCCCCCACTTCTTAAAGTACCACTACAACACTGACTATAGCTGCAACAGTCATTTGAATAGACCAGTTTGCTTGTTGTTCTCTCAACTACATGGCACTACATGGCAACCGAGCCGTCTCCCAGTGAATTGTATGTATCCATGGAGATATCATTTTTATGTTACTGATGTATTTATAACGTTTTTGTTATTTATACATACATTTGTACACAGTATGTGTAAACATGATGGGTGCGTTGTTTAATGAATGCTGAATGTTCGTTTAAGTGTGCAAATGGATCGCTTTTCAATACTATAAAGGGTAGTCTTATTTTGAAGTGATCAGCACTGGAAGTCTTATATTTGTTAGCTTTAATAGAATTGCTAAAATAACACTGGTTATATTGTCGCTAATGCACGTTTATCTGATATTTAGATTATACACAAGCCAACAGACTAATGGTATCTGTCAAAACGATAGTATATAAATAGTGGAGTTTTCCTCAAATGTTCTTCTTTTGTTGTCAGAACTGCTGGTTATGCTAATGCTGTGCTAGCACAGCAATCACATAGCTGTTGTCAGAACTGCTATAGTTATGCTAATGCTGTGTGCTAGCACAGCAATCACATAGCTGTCAGAGGGTAGAGGGGCGACATTGAGGGGCAGAAACTGCAGTCCGAGTTTGTCCCTGTTTAAATAAGATACTTTAAGCATACCCTCGTGCAGTTTTAAACCATTGTACAGAAACGTCTAAAGTCTCTGCAATGTTTATGCATTACTATTACACAAAACGATCTAAAATAAAG
>CM076969.1:31453133-31530633 GCA_039105355.1 Benthosema pterotum
GCCTTTGTTATTTTATTTCAACTGCAGTACGGAATCCAATGATTCCAACCTCTGTGTGTGTGTGTGTGTGTGTGTGTGTGTGTGTGTGTGTGTGTGTGTGTGTGTGTGTGTGTGTGTGTGTGTGTGTGTGTGTGTGTGTGTGTGTGTGTGCGTGCGTGCGTGCGTGCGTGCGTGCGTGTGTGTGTGTCTGATTGCATGCGTGCATGTGTACACGTGTCCCACATGTGGTTTTAGTATACATTATGTTATTAAGAGTGCTTCAGAGAGAACGACTCCATTTCTTGTTAAAAGCTATCCTGCTTTTCATACTGTAGTCACCTTTAAACAGATTGCCTACTAACAGTCCACAGTGAAGACAGACAGACAGACAGACAGACAGACAGACAGACAGACAGACAGACAGACAGACAGACAGACAGACAGACAGACAGACAGACAGACAGACAGACAGACCGATCATTGGAGATTTTAGCCCAATGGAAATGGACTAAAACGGGCCTAAAGAATATTCTTCCCCTGGGGACCCATCGTCTGATAGTTACGCCACAGGCGATATCTGCCGGCCTGCTATGCGGCATATTACGGTATTACAGTATTTGAATCATCATTGTTTTGGACATAACGAGCTTCACACCCGACAGAGATGATATCCGTCTGTCTATCAACTTTCAATCTATCTATTAAGTGTGAGTGATGAGCTCATGGTAGATCAAACTGACACTCCTCTCCTGCCTAAAGCATGCTGATGCGGTTGCCAGGCTACAGAGCTGTTTGCTGGTAATATTCGGCGGCTGAGAGGAAATAACACTTGGGCCCATTTAGAATGTTTATGTTGTCAAATTGCTCCGGCCCAGAAATATGCCCTGTAAACAATTTGCACCGTGAACTTAGCGCTTAGTTGACATAAATCCTTCCACAGGCGATGACTCATTTCTGGTTCCTGTGATAACAGTTGCCAACTGATCAATGTTCTATTCAAAGGATAACCACTGTAGCGCTATACCAGTGGTTTTCAACCTTTTTGATCCCAGGGCCCACGATTTCTTCAGCATTTGTGCCACGGACCACCATTTGATGACATTTTAGCCCCACAGACCCCAAAACTAAAGGTTTCTTTTGCTTTTGTCGTCAATACCAGGCTGGGTTTGGGGAAACAAAATAGGCAAACATAGATTAAAATGACCATTAATCTTCTACATTCTCTGATTGTGTCGACTTGGGAGTTTTGGACATCATGAGGTTTCCCCTTGACAGAAACGATGTAATAAATGACAACGTTATGAATTTCACACACACAGACCTTGCCTAATAATTGCTATAGTGTTTGTTCAACAGCAGTCTGGCCAGCCCTCTCCAGAATATATTACCTTCACAGATAAAACATTTGTGAAAAGGTTCATGCCCGGAATAGTGATGCCAGCATAAAATGTGGGTAAAGCTTTTCCATGCCTCCATAGTGGAGCGAATGCACTACAATCTCATCCTTGTTGGTCATAAATTCATCATAATCTCAGGTGCTATGCGTGACTTTTTCCCGCAAACACCTTGGTGGAAAGGCTGTACAGACTGTAAATAAGAGAAGAGAAACCCTACGGTTGTGCCATTTGTGAAACAAACTTGAAATGAAAACATAAGGAAACCCCTTAGTTGTATTAAATAAGATAAGAGAGACCCTACGACTGTGCTGTAGCTAAAAGAAACCCTACGGCTGTGCCGTTTGAGTGTGGAACGAGTTTTTAAATGTTCTTTCAACCCCCCATGCCTTTTACTAATGATCATGTCATGGGAATAGCTGCACTGCACCACCCTGGATCAGTCACTGTGCACTGAGAGGCTGAAGATACACATATGGTCATTCTCAGTGTCAGTGGAAACTGACGTCTAGCAACTGAACTAATTGATTATAAGGTTACATTCTCACCTCTATTCTAGTAGAATGACTTGCATTGTGTGCAAGTATGTGTGTGTGTGTGTGTGTGTGTGTGTGTGTGTGTGTGTGTGTGTGTGTGTGTGTGTGTGTGTGTGTGTGTGTGTGTGTGTGTGTGTGTGTGTGTGTGTGTGTGTGTGTGTGTGTGTGTGTGTGTGTTCGTTCCTTTGGGCATATGTGGACGCACATCATATAGATGCAGAGACGGTATAGCACAAAATGAATTATCCATGATTACACTATGCAGAACTAATAGTACTCCCATAGATGATCCGATCATCATATAAAATGATTCTCCGTATATGCCATGATAGCTATTAAGTTTATAGATCATGCTGAGCTATGTGCTTAATTTTGAAGTAGGCCTGTTTATAATTATTCATGTGAGATGAAGAAAGTCTCTACTCAGATCCCCCACACACAGTGTTTACGCACAGTAGACAGACGGAATATTATGTACACTGTAGTGTTTTTATGTTTCCTTAAGAAATTGATGAATGTGCTCGCCCGACCGTATTTTGATGAAAGCTTCAGTCTCACCATTCGACGACATCTACCCACGCCAACATCCTTGTGCTGCGTAAAATATGCCTTCTTCACCTCCATCTATGTTTACTCTTCACGATTAATTTCCTTTATTTGATGCGGATCGCATTCGCACCTGCGGAGAATCGAAGGCAGGTGCACTCGGAAGCGAAGCGAACCCCCCCATTTTTTCCTTCTTTTGGCAAATTGTTCGATCCACGCCAGAATTCAAATGAATCCTCACAGTTTGCCAAATGAAGCACCCCCTTTTCCCACAATACGTGGCAGGATTGATTTAAGTTGCAGTAAAGCATTGCTGGTGAAAATGCGACCCAAATTGGGGACAGAGTGGCGTGAAAAGCAGCAACAAAAGGAGAGAGAACTCACACAGGATAGAGGATAAAGGAAGTGAAATTGCAGGTGTTGATACAAAGAAGTGAGCAGATCATTTTGGAACCCGAACACGATTCAATTTTAGCTGATGAATGCGTACACTCTCTCCCGATTGGCAAACTGGCAACGTGCCTGAAAATACGTTTTCTGATTAAGAGACGGAGAGACCCTTGTTATCGAACACTCAATGGCAATTGTAATTAGAATACCGGTATAGAGGTTTCACCTAAAAAAAAGACAAGAAAGAACATCACTTATACACTACCGGTAATCTGTGGCAGAAGAAAACAATAGTCTCATAAGGAATCAAACAGGGGCGGATCTAGGCATGGGCATGGGGGGGCAATGCCCCCCTAAATGCCCAGACTGCCCCACCAAACATGATGGCATGCAAAACAACCAAAGATATTTCAGTGCTTATATTTAAAAGTATTTGAAACACTACTATACTGCTACTAACTAACTACAGCTGTGTCACCACTAAACCAACAGCATTTCATCATTGAAAACAGAAAACTCTCTGAGTCAGACCTTTAGTTTTATGCATGCTGCGTGTCTTTTGCAACTTCAACAACAACTGATGTTATTATTGATGCTTTACTTGCCTAATAAAAGTCCTGTAACTGAAAATGGTATGGGTGCGGCTGCACCCCCAATTGGGAAATGTTAGATCCGCCCATGGAATCACAGGGAAATGTGCCTTGAGATGGTTATTCTCTCTCTCCCTCTTGCATTATTCATTTGAGATATTACATGGCGGTCAATGAGAATAGCACCAGAACAGGTCCAGCAAACAAAAAAAGGGAGAAAAATGCAACGTAAATAAACAGCCCTGCTTGGGGAGTCGATAACGCTGTAGCAGCAGCGAATCAGTGGTTCCAATTCATTGGTTGGGAGATGAATAGGCCGGAGATAAGCACAACACACAGACGATCGCATCAGTCTCTGTCAGGCAGGCAGGAAACCTCATATGTCCACAAGGCTGTGACTTTTTGGGATTCGAATTCAAAAGCGTCAAAAGTAGCAGATCTACAAGCTCAAAACTTGTCAAGTTGGGCTGCATTTCAAGCTGGCGGGTCTGCCGCTTCGATGTGGTTCCTTGACTGCATGCAATGACACTGTAGTATGATCAAATGTTCAATTCACAAAAAATACACAAAAAACACTAAAAAGGTTGAATGATGGAGACATAAGGTTTCTGCACTGACACCAAAACATTATGAGCTGCAGGTTGCAAATACTGATGTGAGCTTGCACGTGTGTGTGTGTGTGTATGTGTGTGTGTGTGTGTGTGTGTGTGTGTGTGTGTGTGTGTGTGTGTGAGTGTGAGTGTGAGTGTGTGTGTGTGTGTGTGTGTGTGTGTGTGAGTGTGTGTGTGTGTGTGTGTGTGTGCGTGCGTGCGTGCGTGCGTGCGTGCGTGCGTGCGTGCGTGCGTGCGTGTGTGTGTGTGTGTGTGTGTTATTGATCCATGGACAAGGTGAGAGGACTTATGTCATGTTTAGCTCAGGTCAATACAGCCAGTGTTTACAGACAGCAGCTGATGATGCTAACAGTGCAACATCTCCAGGGGAATCAATGCTCCTCTGTCTCCCCACCTGTTGGCCAATTTAAGCCTGTGATTCTCATAGTTCGCATGATGGCTGCGACAGGCTGACCTGCTAGCTGACCTCTCAGCAGTCACCACAGCTTGCATGACGCCACCGAGCGTCACCGAGACATTTTGAGAGACAGTGATCTCATTTTGCAACTGCGCCCGATGGTTCACCGTTTGCAGCGATGGAAAATGGGTCCCGACCCATATTAACGGTCGCAACCAGAGGTTATCGTTGGTCGTTTTACTATCAGACGCTGACGCGACCCATAGCCACTAACCATAGCCTATTGATCACGGCTGGTGTCATGACTGATAGCTATCAGTCGCAGCCATTCTAGGTTGCTGCTAAACCTAACCTTAACCCTAAACATAACCTCAGTAAAATCTATGCTTAAAGCTAACCCCGACAGATAGGATACCTGCCGTGACAGATAAGATACTTTCCACGACAGATACTGTAGGATACCTGCGGCAACAGATAGGATACCTGCTGCGACAGACAGGATACCTGCGGCAACAGATAGGATACCTGCTGCGACAGACAGGATACCTGCGCGACAGATAGGATACCTGCTGCGATAGGATACAGTAGATAGGATACTTTTTGTCAGATAGGACAAAATGGTTGTCAGGTTTGCCGACAGAACCATTGGTCGCGACTGCTACTATCGGTCAGGACTCATTTACTTTCAGCTGCGATTCTTTTACTATCATCCGCGGCTGTGTACCATGGTCGTAAGTTAAATTCGTCCTTCAAGCATTCAACCAAGTTGTTCAATAGTAGTATGTTGAGGGCAGACAGACTGAAATTCCCATTTTAGTCTTTGTGCCTTCAACATACTACTATTAAACCACTTGGTTGAATGCTTGAATTGTGAATGGTCGATCACTGAATTAATTTCCATGTTATTTTTTTATTTCATTAGATTATAGCAAAGGCCACTGCATACCTCGAAAGGCTGATTTCTAGTATGATTAATCCGTCCTCTAATTTAATATTCTATTAACAGCAGTGCTGTCATGATCATTTCATGATCATGTCTGGAGAGCATATTTCAACAAATTGATTGGTTACTACTTGTAGTAATATAATATTTCATACCACTTTTTGGGGGGTGACTCCACCAGAGGTGGGGTCAAGTACCAGTCAACCAATCTGACAGCCAAATGTCTGTCCTGAACTCCTGATGAATGCATAAGCAACCGAAACATTGAATAAAGAACAACGTTTTTTGGCAAGTGTTTGACAGTGTTCAGGACCTTTCCTTGGCTTTCAAGGATATCCTTTGATTATTTAATTACATAACAGGCCGCCGTCTCAAATCAAAGACTCAGAGCACCTGACTCATATTGATTTTGCGCCGTATCCAACAAACACAGCCACAATATCAATTACAGCTAAACATTGCACTCAGGTATATTTTGCAAAATATGTGAGGTGAGAAATAGATGATACAGTAACGAGATATTGATTCTATTATATCAACACTCGCAACCGCTTTTTGTGCTGGATGCATGCACCTAGCATAAATTAACGTGTTACAGCTGTATAGGCTACTATAGGTGCAGGGTCTGGGTTGTATGTGTGGGAGCCTATCCCTTATTTGCCCCTGCAGGTCCTTCAGCTCAGCCATTGGTGGGGAGCGTTCCCTACGCTCCCTCATTGGTCGATTGCTTCTCCACTGTGCCAGCCAATCAGCTCCTCCACCTGACACCATAAAGCAGACCTGAAGACTTCTCTCCTGGCCACTGTCTTTAGTCAAAACCCTGGCTAAAGTAGCCAATTATTGTTAACCAACCAAACAAACAAACATTATTGAAGTAAAGCCTTAAGAGTTGATCCAACCTACAGGTGCATTTAAGTGCTTTTTGTAACTAACACCAGGGCAGGTAGTATTGTGTTTTCTGTAGTATATTCCATCCATTGTTAAGTGTTCACTAGGTAGTAGCTGGTCCTCATATGTACTTTTGTTTTGTGGTTAGGTAGAATAGTGTAGACAGATAGTTTTCCTTTAACGTTCAATTTAAGATAGATAGATTCGGTGGGGTTTGGTTTGATTTGTTCTTTGTTTTTGGACCTGCTTAGCCCTGTTTACTGTTTATTCAGTCTTAGTTTTTTGGACAAAATTCTTATTCGTTTTAGTTACAATTTAGTTGGGCTATCGAAAACAGTCTAATGGAGTTTAAGGTTCTCTTCTTGACCTCATGGCTCATGTACCACCTCATCCCTAGAGTCTAGTAGACACAACACGACAGACAACGTAGAGCGCGTCTGCCATAAAGCTGGTTGACAGCTCAAAGTAAAGTCCTATTAGCTCATCGCCTTTCCCCCCAATGCAATGTTTTGGAAGCAGCAGCATGACGGAAGTAACTGGTAATATTATTACTGTTTTGTACGGCGTGATCTTGTTATATTACTTGTTACATACAAAAGTAGTATTATTACTCGTTACTAGTTACACCAAACACTGAGGACCAATTACATTAAGGACTGCTATTAAGAAATCAACCACTGTTTCACGTTATGCCTGCATTACTGTTTACTGTAATTTTACTGCCATTATTTTATGGGTATCAGCATGGCTTTATAAGCATTTTATTCAATGTTGTAACAACCACAGTATGTCAGAATACATCTGCCTACACACACACACACACACACACACACACACACACACACACACACACACACACACACACACACACACACACACACACACACACACACACACACACACACACACACACACACACACACACACACACACACACACACACACACTCGTACAGGTGCAGAGACAGTGGCGCCAAGCTAACAGACCTCTGCCTGCATTACCTTCAGTGCTTTCCATTTCAATGTTTTGCTATCCCTGCTCTCCATCAGCTTTACAGCCGACAGATTGCACTGGATCGTGACAGGCTTTTTCATTAGGGCTAAAAAGCGCACCAGAGCTTAAAGTACCATTATGGCAATGTCGATAAATGTCACTGTCTATTCATAGCTTCCGCCTCGTACCATGCATAAACAACATAACATAGACCATTTACCTGTTAATGGCTTTAGATTTAGATGTCATGTTTGTTTACATTTTAAAATGTTACCTAGTTGAACACCACTGCAGGCTAAAGTCATGCTCATGAATAAAAAAAAAATCAGGGACTACCTGTTGCTTTTAAATTTCATTTAAAGCAACAGATAGTGTTACTTTGACAAATAATAACCACAAGGTAAAGTTCACTGTATTGGAATAAATAAATAAACACACAAATAACTATCTCAAGCTAATTTCAAGTGTCGTTCCTGATTCTTTTCAGACAATGCTGATATGACACAAAGTGAGTTGTTAATGATCAATAATGTAGTCTGATGATGATTCTGAAATGGCCATTCTGCATAATGACCACATAATGACTACTGATGATTAGAGTTGGAGTGCGATACGGTGTGATACGGTTTAATTAATTAACCGAGGTGTCACCGTTTTCTCCAATCTCTGACTACAAAGTTTTCTAAGGCAAAAAATTCTTTCAAAAATTCGTTCAAGTTTTTCATAGTCACCCAACCAGAAAATGCTAACATAGATATTTGTCATTTTATAAAAGAATTACTGTCTTTTTCATAATGGGCAATAACTTCTCTGAAATCACACACTAAACACTTTCTGTTCTCCTCAGGGGTGTTTCCAAATCTCCCAGAGTACAACTGTGCATAAAACAATCTTTGATCTTTGGATAGATTGTGGGTTCAGGACCATAATTATTCTTAATAAGACCATATGTTCTTAGTTTTAGTTTGGACCATAGATCAACAGCCCAACTGTCTTTGTTAGAAACACAAATAGATACTGTATAATTCTGTCTTTCATGAATATTACAGCATTGTTTGTTTAAATCAATAAATTATGAATTATCCATAAAGAATAAAGACTTCGGGTGCATACATTCTGTCTGAAATATCACTGGTTCAATCATCCATCCTATATCTCCATTAACAGACAAAATTGGTGTAAGCTTATGGACTCCAAGGAATGCTCTATTGCTCTTATAGCTCGATTTTGAACTGTGTTACAATTAATGTAGCAACTTCTGATGTTAATTATATTTTAATGTTTTTTTTCCCTTACTTGTAGCAACACTTAACATTTGGTTGTTCTCAAAGTGGGTTGTTGGTTGGGGTACCAGGGCGCCCCAACTCCAGCCCAGCAGCATGTATGAATACAGCATCACAGTCATTTTAAAACCTTTAATAAAAACCTTTAAAACCTTTAATCAATATTTTATACTCATGCTTTAGAAATTGTATGTATGTATATAAGTGTTTGAATAATGCTAAACATAAATCCTCTCCTTCTGGCACAAAACATTCTCCAATGGGGGTTTCCGCCCCACTCCGCAGCCAAATGCAGTATATACCGTACATTTGGTCCTTGACATGGTGACAAGGTTTGAGAAGCACTGATTTGGAAATCCAAACTCTGACCACCTGCGTGCCTACCCGCCTGCCAGCCTGACCGCCTGTGGCACAGGATTCATGGCTTCTGGAGGCAGCGGAGCTGTGTGTACACAGAGCAACACTGGGCTAACAAAACACCCGAGGGCCCACAGGGGGAATGACTGTGGCCATGCTGGAACTATCGGAGGATAAACAGTGCTGGACTGAAGCCCCCGACTACCACACATAACTGGGCTGTCAACAACACCGAAGTATGACAAGGTGGACAAATCATCAAAGGAAGGTCACTCACAACCAATATTGTTGTGTGGCCCCAAACGTTAAGTGAACTCACACGGGAAGGCATTTATAAGAGTGCCCCTCACATGAGTTTGATTTGTTTTGTAAATGAATGCCCTACTTAATCATACTACAGTGCACAGTGCCACACAAAAGCATCAACATTAGCAGATCTACTGCATGTCAGTATCTGTCTGTCTGAATTCAATTCTATACGTCATACTGTATCATCATACCACAAATTCTAGTGACAACCTCCAAACATTATGCTGGAGGCAGCATTACGTGTAAGTACTAGGGGGTGAATCTCAGCAGTGAGGGCGATTCGATATGCATTTCGATTCACTGCCAGCGATACGATACTTTGGCGATTATTTGGAATTCCCTGGTGATACGATGCGATACGATTCACCTCCTTACCGATACTTAACCAATCTCTGCTCTCTGTTGGTTATTGTGTTATTGTTGGATTAGCATATACTAATCATGTACTGTATGTAATTATCATTTATTGCATACCTCAAAGGTCAATTTGAGGTGTAGACTTATAGGGTTATGAGATTAAATTATATTGTTCGAAGGATTAATGCTACTAACATATACAGTAACTAAAAAACAAACAAATATAAAACTTGCATTTACAGATCACTGCACACAGCGTACTGTCGAACAAGTCTATGTGTATCTTAATCTACACATAATAATACTATACTGTATGCATTGGGGACCCTGTCTCTCACTAACTCACTCTCAGCTAAACCTAAGGGGTCCTTGGTTTAACCTGAAAGACCCAGCATTATGCAATTATTATTGTAGTCCCCAAAACTTTACTTTGGGGACTGTGGGGCTAAAATGTCATTAAATTGTGGTCCGTGGCTCAAATGCTGAATAAATAGTAGGGCCTGGTATGAAAATGGTCAAAAACCACTACTATTCAATAGAAGTCAATGTAGAAGAGCCTCCATTGGACTGTACATGAAGTGAGCAGAGTTGTCGTAACTGATAGTTTAGTTTAGAGTGCGCCAAATGTCAGAGCTTTTTTCCTTTCCAATAATGGTGCGTTCAACACGGCTCAGGAAACACAGAATAGGGCGAAATGAATCATGAAAACCCTGCTTAAATCGGATTTTACCGATGCAAGCAAATGCATCGCAATGCATCTAGATTTCGCCCGTCAATTGCATATGTATGTATACCAATGAATCTCCACACCCCTAGTAAGTACACTGACAATGCCTATTCCATAGCCAAAGGGCTAGTGCTGACTTGCAACGGTACAAAAGCAAGATTCAAAAACAAAGTTACACCTTGCTTTATGGTTGTAGTTCTCAAACTTCTTCAGGTCAAGGACCCCAATATTGATGTTCTTTTTCCTGCAGACCTTCATCTGAAAAAAGGTTTTGTGCCAGGGGCAACTATTTAAAAAAAATAGCAAATGCACTTTGTGCTGCGCTGTTGAGTTTGTACATCAGGCCTGAACAGAAAAGGCCTGGACAACATAGTAACAAGTAGATTTTATTGTGGAACCATATAGTAAGTAAGTACCATCCTCCTGGGGGATCTGGCCATTCAAGATGTTAAAAACAAGTGGTGAAATCTTTTCTAAAAAACGACGAGGGTTTGAGTAATGCTGTCGGCAGCACTTCTTGGAGTGCAGTAAAAATCTTTCGGATATGTCAGCTGCCGATGGGGTACCCGAATGAAGAGCATTTCAGTGTGTGGCCAAAGTCTGGATGAGATAAAACCGTGCACAACCTTTTTGTCTGTGTCTGCAGACTGGGGAAAGATATGACCTGAGATTAGCATGCTGTCTCAGTTTGGTGAAAACAACAAGAAGGGCTGCAAACCTTCGGTCACCGGAGAATCAAAAGACAACGCTGAGCCAGAAATAGTAGCTCCTGTAGGAGCTGCTCAGCCAGTTAGTTAGTGTGCGCACATGGATGCACGTGTGCATGCGCGTGTGAACACAATCATTATCATGATGTAGGTGGGGTGCCTGGTGGCTCAGCCGGTTAGTGTGCATGCATGTATGGACGCGCACACGCACACACGCACGCCATGCACAAATATACAAATCAGAAACTAAAAACTATAAGAGATAGAGACAGAGACTTATTGAAACAATTACCATGTTGAGGAAAAAGTGCTGGTAATCATTTATCTGAATTGTCCCAGGGGAGGCAGGGGTGTGACCTTTATGGACTTGCTGAGCTCATGAGTTAGCAAATGGAACCTTGATGGTCGGTAACTCACTAGAATGAGTCTGATGGGTATTTGGACTCTGGTCCAACAGAGAGCAAAGGGCGATTTCTGGGATGGCATTGAAAATACATAAATACCAGTGCTCATCGCGCCCCCTTGGACAGAGAGGATAAGACTGCATTGTCATAGAGCAGTGGTTTTCAACCAGTAGTCCGGGGACCACCAGTGGTCCTTGAGAGGGTTCCAGGTGGTCCTCAGCTAAGTAACTAACCAGATGTAACTCTTGAGAACGTAAAAATGAAACCAAATTGACCCTTGCGGGTCCATTTTGTTTCATTTTTATATAATAAAATATTAAGATGATGAACAAAAGTCTACACAACTAGAGAATGTAGAAGATTAATGGTTGCCTGTTTTGTTTCCCAAATCCAGCCTGGAGTTGTGGACAAAAGCAAAAAAAAATCTTTAGTTTTTGGGGTCTGTGGGGCTAAAATGTCCTCAAATGGTGGTCCGTGGCTCAAACGCTGAATAAACATTGGGTCCTGGTATCAAAAAGGTTGAAAACCCCTGATGTAAAGTGTTTTTGGACATACAAGGTTTTCACTTTACAGCGACCATATGCTCCACCTAGTGAGCTGGTCTCGCCTCCCTCTCTGCCCTTGGTTTCTCCTCCTGTCTCTTTACAGTCTACACAGACGGACCTATATCTGAAATAAATACAGTACAAATACATCTACAGACTATAATTATACCTACTTTAAGTTGAAGGCGCTTTTTTCTGAACACTATTAGATAAGGCAAGCAGAACTATATTGCAGAGAGCGCTGATAGTGTGTGGGGCCAGAGGGGGTAATTAGAATCGTTTCAGATATGGAGTGATTCAACTGCAGGACATTTCAAGGCATCCATTTTTTTCCATTCCCTAGTACCACGTTTAAATGGAAATCAAAGGCACGTGCAAGCATGCACGATTTGCCCCGGTGGAAGCATGGAACTGTAAAAAAAAAAGGAGCATTGATCCTCCTTCTGTGTTCACATGATTAGATAGCACTTTAATCATGTGATTATTTAACTCTTTTATCGACTATACAGTTCATGCTTACTCTGCTGATTCCGATCTCGCACTTGTAAGTCGCTCTGGATAAAAGAGTGGTCTGCTTAAATGGCTAAATTGCACATTTTAATTGGAATCCAATAACGCTTGTTAGAATAGGCATCGCTATAATGCAGTGAGCAAAGATTCACAAACAGGGCTTTATCCATAACTGCTTCTATAGGCTCCCAATAAGCAACAGAGCGTGGTCCTGATCTATTATTGGCCAGGTCTGAGGCTTATTCCTGTTGACAGTCAGCTTCACACTGTGGCCATGCTGGCTGCAGGCAGTGCATGGGGGTCAACTATGTTGCTGCTCTCTCTCTCACTCCATCGTATAGGAGTCGTCTAAACCTATAATAATAATAATAATAATAATCATATTTGAATTGGGGACCCCCCAAACCTGACAATGGCCAATTTTGTTCTCAACCCTTGAGGACCAAAGTCTGATATTGCTGCTGCTAGAGGGCGCTGTCCCCAACAACAGCATATTTGTATTTTTATATATTTTTTGTATTGAAATTCCCCCAGGCAAATCTTATGGCGTCATAAGAACTGTGTTCCAAAAATACACAAACCACCCCCCACCATGGAGCAGCCGAGCTGACAGTGAAGGAATACAAATGTATCCAAAGGGTATTTTTTTGTTTCTCCAAACCCAGACGTTATCAAATGTAACACAGTGTCACCAACGGCACAGAGTTACATACCTGACAAAAGTGGCTTAACGTATATCAGTGGTTTTCAACCAGTGGTCCGGGGACCACCAGTGGTCTTTGAGAGGGTTCCAGGTGGTCCCCAGCTAAGTTGGTTAACCATATGTAACTCTTGAGAGCGTAAAAATTAAACCAAATGGATCCTTGCGGGTCCATTTGGTTTCATGTTTACACTCTCAAGAGTTAAAATATTCATCATCTGAATTAGCCCAAGTCTACACAACTAGAAGATTGATGGTCGTTTTGATCTGTATGTTTGCCTGTTTTGTTTCCCAAATCCATATTGTGGACAAAAGCAAAAGAAATCTTTAGTTTTGTGGTCTGTGGGGCTAAACTGTCCTCAAATGATAGTCCATAGCTCAAATGATGAATACGTAGTAGGCCCTGGTATCAAAAAGGTTGAATATGATTGTTTTTATATAATTATTATCTAGGATTTGGCAATGGGAATTCCAATGGAAAAAAATAGTCCCACAGGTACACTGGGAGTCATGGCGTCAGGACTTCACTTCAGTACTCTCTCTCTCTCTCTCTCTCTCCCTCTCTCTCTCTCTCCCTCACTGTTTGGGGTCACAGCACATTGGACTGACATCAGAGGTGACCGCTGAGCCCGGCCAAGGTGGACTACTGATTAAGAGCTGCAGGATGTGAATGTTTTTTTTTTTGAGTCCCGTGGCTACAAATCCATCTGGTGGTTGTTGACAGTAATGACCCAACCCTGTTTACCCCACACTGAGGTCTCCGATACTCCCCTCGTACTGTCGATGTTGTTGTTGTTCAAGGTCTTTCAGAGGGCAGGCAGCGACAGTGGACTCTCAAAATATGTCCATGCCATTTGTCAATGACTTCTAGAAATGATATAGTTGCTGACGGCAGAAACCTCTTTATCATTCTCAAATCCTACCTTTTTTTTGCTCGATCATACTACGGCAGGACACACAAGTATCAGGATACGGTATCAAATCCAACGAAATAAATCAAATCCAACCAAATATTAAATTGGTTGAAAATCATGCTATTGTTTGTCCCAGGAGTTTTTAACCAGTGTTCCGGGGACCACCAGTATTCCTTAAGAGGGTTCCAGGTGGTCCCCAAGCTAAATGATGGGAAGTTGGTTAACCAGAAAACAGGGGGGTGAAACTCTTTGAGAGTGCAAACATGAAACCAAATGGAGCCTTGTGGGTCCATTTGGTTTTATGTTTACACTCTCAAGAGTTAAAATATTCATCATGTGAATTAGCCCAAGTCTACACAAGTAGAGAATGTAGAAGAGTAGTCCTCATTTTGATCTGTATGTTTGATTGTTTTGTCTGGTATAGTGGATAAAAGCAAAATAATCTTTAGTTTTTGGGTCTGTGGGGCTAGCCGTTAAAGTGTCCTCAAATGGTGGTCCGCAGCCCAAATGCTGAATGAATAGTGGTCCCTGGGATCAAAAAGGTTGAAAACCACTGGTTTAGCATATTAAGCTTTTCAGTACCCCCTGAAACCTTCAAAAGAACTCCTGTTGGTTCCCAGACGACACTTTGAAAAGTACTGGTGTAAGTTACAGTTCCATTTCATCGTGCATAAAAATTCCAGACCCAGGGTTTGCACAAAGGACACAAATCATATGCATAATACTGCATAAAACTCCAATACCCTGCAATCTTGGCTTGGACTCACACTATCTGAAATGTGTGATCTACAGAGCCAACCCATTCCACACTTCCAGTACAGTGGCCTTTGTTTACCCGCACTAGTGCAGACACATATCTAATGCATGACCACAGTAGTAGTGTACAGTTTTTTGCCAACACTACTATAAATTCCTGGGATGCAGTTAGGTCAGCCAGCCATAACTTGCCTTATAGCTTCTCCGCTCACTTCAATTTCAAGGCGTGAGTCATCATTGGGTAAAAAGAGGGATTGGCTCGAAGGGTACAGCCTTGCCAGTTATATTAGACAGAGTTAAAGCCACTTTTCCCTCCAGAGGTAATAGCCCTGTGGGCAGCACCATATCATGGCCTCAGATACACTGTGTGTGAGTCAAAGTTATGGCTATTTGTCTGTTTCAAAATGGAATTTCACGACACAAGCGGTGGTGTGTGGCAGTGGTGGTTGTTTGTGTGTGTTGGGCGGTGGGTGGCTGGTACAGCACAGCAGCACAAAATATTTTCACTTGAGGGTCTGTGGCCAAATACACATTGATTTGCGGATCATTGACAAACAAATAAAAAATAAATAAGGGTGGGTAAGTCTCCCTGGTTGACCCAAATTGTAGAGCGAATGCATCAAAGGTTATCTTTTGAACTCAATATTGCCGCATTGTGGTGGAGTCAAGTTAGATAGCATGACACAAGCATAAGTCAACTAAAATGTGCATTATAGCCTGCAGCAATAAATATGATATTCAATGAATGAACATGTATTTGTATATATTCATTTTGAGAGGCTACAATATACCGAGTGTTGACTTAATTGTAAGACTCATATATTTGCAGCTACAGGTACATTGTGCATTTTTATAATATGAAACAGGGCATATAACGCAGGCGGTTAAGCAGACAAATCCAAATCATTTGTAAGAATCGATTTGAATTGTTCCACGTTGATATGACAAACTCACACATGTTGGGAAACAACAACGCCTTTAAAGGTGGATTGATGCTGTAACGTCACTTCTTTATCAACAGATTTGAATGCCAAGAATTCAGGCTCCAGGAAGAAATCCATGACACAAAGGGAAGACAAGACATCACTGCAAAAGCACAGCATAATGAAGTACTGTCACCTCATGAAAGCAGGAAAAACATACAATCATTAATATATACTGTATTTTTTTTTCCACCGCTCCTTTCTCATTTACAGAGAGCCAAGCGAGCGGCAGCAGCTCATTGGCTGTCCCGTGGGACCACTTCCTGCTTTCATCAAAGCCTGCGTATAGGCTGAATGAATGAGAGTGAATCTCTCTCTCTCCCTCTCGCTCCAGACCTCTGAGGGCCTTTTTTGTGCGTTTCCGTTCAGCTTCCGTTTCCTTCCTTTATGCTCTGCTTCCTCCCAGGGGAGGGTCCCAGAGGTGCCAGCTTTCAAGTGTCTTATTTTGAAACTTCCTCCTTGCACCTCTCCTCCTGTAGCACTAACAAAGCAACGTGCCGGAAAGATACACAGCGGGTGAAATGTTCCTTTTTTTGATTTACCGTTGTTAATTTTGATGCTGCTGCAGTTGTGATACTATGCATACTGCTTACTGCTGGGCAGAAAACTTCTATAATTCTATAATATTTTGCGACGAACAATCGACCAATCGTTGGTGCACCAGTTGGTAAATTGTACATGGTAAATGGTGCATTTATACTTTACATAGCTTCTGCATCACATTCACCCATTCACACTCACATTCACACACTTATGGCAGTGGAAACCATGCAAGGTACCTACTAGCACATTGGGAGCAATTAGGGGTTCAGTGTCTTGCTCAAGGACACTTTGACAATAACTCTGCGGAAGCCCGGGATCGGTTCGATCCCGGTAACCGCAAGGTTGCCGAACCGGCAACCTTGCGGTGACTCTAAGGCTGAGCCACTGCTATTAAACACACCTCAACATATTTATGCCTAAACCTAACCTTATCCCACGACTGTCATCAACAATCATGACCGTTGGGAATAGCAGTCATGACCAGTTATGGTTGCAAAATTATTTTGCCTCGGGTGATTTTATCGCGGCCGTGACCAGTGGCCACGGTCACAAAATAATTTCAACCCTACTGTTTTACTACTTCATAGTACTCCTCTATGTACTTTGTGTGTCACACAATAGTCGCATTAAAATAGCAGATCCAAAGCTTTTGAGTTTGTACTCTACTGTACTTGGACTGGCAATCTGTACATCTTTTTAATATGAATCCTGAAAAGTAACAGTTTTGCACATATGAGGTTTCTGTCCACCAGAGACCTCTGTTTTTCAAAGCATAGCTAATGTATACAACAAGTTGAACTTGCTTGAATCTCTTTGCTTATTTTAGAGGTGATAGCCCCTCCTCTTTAATGTTTGTGCCAAAATGCTATTAACATTTACGTCATACAGTATGTATCTTGCCAAATCGACATTTGTATGTCGGTGGGATAAGCCTGGGACCACCATAGGATGATGTTCGATAATTAGAGAGCCCCCTCACTTCACACTGGTGTGATTTTTTAAAAGACATTTTACATTATGGCCCACAGCCAGAGGCTATTTTGGCTAAATTGAGCATATTGAGCATTTTGTATGAAATACTGTCTGGACCAGTGAAAGGTCACGGCCGTTTTATAACAGCCTCGACCAGTTTGCCAAACGGCCGTGACCGTTGGCCAAAACGGTTGTGACCATTCCCTACTAGATCTAACCCTAAACATAACCTCAGTAAAACCTATCCTATCCTAATCTTAACCCACAACCGTTATGACAGGGTTGCAACGTTACATATGCTGTGGTCGCAATGATGTCACATTTGAATTTGAAAAATAACAAATTCGCCGTAACCGTTTTGACCATCGGTTGCGACCGTTTCATAACGTTTGGGGCATATGGCACAACATACATCGCAGCCGCAAATGGATTTAGTCACTCCTGTATACTACAGTCTGAAGGAGGGACTAAATCAATCCCTCCTGTAGTCCATTCATGATAATGGACTACAGTCAATTATTCTGAATCACCACAAAGAAAAACGTGGCAGTCAATGTTGCATTAATTGGAACAGCAATATTCATTAACCTAACTTCTAAAAGAACATGACTCATGATAGGTTTTATTGTTAGTGTTCAAAATTGGTACTTTTCAGGACTCATATAATAAAAAAGGAACAAGTAAATCATCAAAGCGCTTTCGAGCTTGCAGATCCACTGCTTTAATTTAAGTAGTGGAGGAAAAACAGCACCACCAAGTTAAAATATGCAGATATTACATTATTTGTCCGCCAGCAGTGACAGGTCATGTTTTGGACTCTCTATTTTGATACTTTGTATAACGGCACCGCCCCTTCAACGTTCATAACCTGCACGGAAATACCACTGTGCACATGTGTTAATAACAAACATTGTGATCAGTCTATACAAGCATTGTATAGCCCTAATGTCTGAGGATACAGCCGCTACCTAATGTCATGAGGATACAAGCCCTTCATCACACGATGTGCGTAAGAACATGCAGAGATCAAAGGAAAGCCTCCCTAAACTCTGGATCCAGTCCAGAGAGACACGGGTCTGACTCCTCACTGGTCAGTGTTTACACACTGCAACTGTCAGCCTGGCTGTCCAGCTCCTTTGTTTCCCAGCGGTGGAACACAACCAAATAAGTACTGTATATTCAAGTCAAATCCTGAGTCTAGGCGAGGTCATGACCTTAATGACACAATCTAAACTAATGCCTCAACAGAAGAGCAGGGAGAGTGGAGACAGTTATAGTTACATACTGTAGAGAGGAAATATCCACACTCATAAAGTTCATGAGTTGGACTCTGAGTAGAGCGTTCTATAGTTACATACTGCAGCATTCCATTTGGACAACTTATCATCGTATTTTATGTTTTGTGGCACTATAGTGCCACAAAACATAAAATATGGCCAGGTGCAGCAAGCTCTTGCTGTTCCTGTTTTTGTTCATTTCTGACATTCTTTTGTTGGTACCCTCAGTGTCTTTTTTTTGTTTGTTTGTTTGTTTTGTTTTCTATTGCCACTCGCTGTGCATTGCATCTCTGCTAAAGTTGTCTTTACGATTGTCAGTAGCGTTCGCTTAAACGTAGTCCAGGTACATTATAAGCACCAGCCAAAAAAGTACTTTTTTACCACTTGTCACGGGACAACCCAAATGTCCCGGGACAACCCCTCCCCTATAGATAAGAAGACTCAACCATGTAGAACTGAAGGTCAGGTTTACCTTGTTTGAGTAGATTGTTCAATTACTAATCATTGTGGGTTGGTCTCACCTGGGAGACCAAACCCAAGAGGCCAATGGCAACAGGGTCATAGTTACGTTGCTTCCTGTTGGAGTCTATTCATTCTTGGACTTTGTCAAATCTTGGAGCCTCGACCGCTTGGGCCACTGTCACACCACTGGTGTTATTTTAACTCCCATGCCTCTCTGCTTCAGTAACTTCCCCTATCTCTATGCCCACTCCCCCCACCCTCCTCAGATGGAGTGTATGTCCAGTATATAATGTGGTGTCTCCTCCTGTGAAGAAAGAGCCCAGTGGGCCTCCTCCCCTCCCCTCCTCTCCTCTCTGCTCCTCGCTGTGTATTGATCTGTGCCGTCCAGGACCATGGCAGACACATGGAGCCCCCCGTGATTGATCTCTCCGCTGAGACATGGATCTCTGGCTGCGACTCCCTCCCTCCCTCCCTACCTCCCTGCTTCCCTCCTTCCCTGTGGACGGCTCTCCTTTCTCCACCCTCGTACCCCACCCTCCTGTTGCAGCGGGCCTTAGAAAGCAAGATTGCAATCCGTTCATAAAAAAAAAAATACCTGGAAGTTTTTCGATTTGACCTTCGATCTTATTATTTTTTTTATCAGGATGACCCTGATGAAGCTTGTATGCCGCAATGTGTACAGGTGCATTCTTTTTTTTCGCTGCATGCAGTATCATTAATCATATGAGGGACGTTATCCTTAACGTGAGTAGTCTCGTGTTACCACACTGTTCACTCCTTGATTTTCCGAATGCTTCGTCTTAAGGGGCTTACAGACGGCGAGTAATAAATCGCATTGTATCACTATTGGAACTGGCCCTCTGGTATATTGCACACACCACGAAAGGAACTACCGGTACTTGTTTTACTTTCTCAACTCATTTGATTTACTTTCTCATTTTACTACGAAAGCCGTGGAAACAGGAAACTGAGCTTTAATAATCATTGTTTAATGCATGTATTTCATCTTTGCATTTATCCTTCATGACTATCTTTCATAATTTTTTAAGGAAAATAATTTCTTTTTCTAGGACGTGTGCCTGTGTGTTGACAGTCCGGCCCTCGACCCATACCTGTTCCATTTTGGCCCTCTGTGTATTTGAGTTTGACATCCCTGCTACTGTATATAGGCCTCATCGATTGTGCAATAGTTGTCTGGCACCTCCTAGACTACGTCCATTTCCTTGCAGGAAAAAAAGAACAACTGTACAGTAGTACTGTAGAGTGTGAAACGTCTCGTTTGATGGACCATATGTTAATTTACACCATCCATCCCCTTCACTTCCCATCAGCTGCCCTCCCTCCCTCCCTGGCTGGCTCAGACTCCTTCCCCCATAAAGCACTGTCAAGGCCAGGGAACAGAGCAGGGATGTGGGCGGGTGGCGGGCGGCGGGGTGCTCATATTTATAGCCCTGGATGCAATTGGAGGTTAACAGTGAGCCCCGGCCGGCTGCCCAGGGTTTATGTGGCGTTGTAAAAAAAGAAAAAAGTCTCCGCCGTGATTAAAACCTCTGTCAGACGATGGAAGACAATAGTGGATCACACGGCCTCTGTCATCAACGATGTACCTGCCAAGTGCCAACGACAACACCCCGCCATCCACCCACCCCAGCCTCCCCTCTCCTCTCCTCGTAAAAGAGACCCGAGACATTTGCTCTGAGAGCAAGAAAAATTGAGGACGAGACCAAACCAAAACCACAAGACGATGAAGTGTGAGAGCTGCGAGACCGAGACAAGACCAAGAGAATTTGAGGGCGAGGCAAAAACAAGAGCCAGACATTGAAAATTTGTCTTTGAGACTGGTCTCGAGACGAGACAATGTCTCGAGAACTACAACACTAGCAACCGCACTAATAAACAAGATCCCACAAAACACACAGATAGAGTGCACTGATGCTTCTGTGTGGCTCTGTATGCTCATGTGCATAAGGGGATTGATTTAAGGGGAAAAAAGTATATACACATAAGAGGTTTCTGCCTGACATCAACAACATCAGAGCATTTCTTCCACCACTGTCCTCCCTTCCTCACTTTGTAATTAACTCCTCTTCCCTCCTCCCTGTTTTATTCACCTCATTTCATCTCCTTGACTTTATTCACAGGGCCTTTGCCTCCCAATGTCTTATTATGAGTGCATGCAACTGACGATGTCCTGTCCCGGGTTTATTAATTATATTTGTGTGTGTGTGTGTGTGTGTGTGTGTGTGTGTGTGTGTGTGTGTGTGTGTGTGTGTGTGTGTGTGTGTGTGTGTGTGTGTGTGTGTGTGCGTGTGTGTGTGCGCACGCACATATGTGTGTGCGTATATGCACGCATGCAATTGTGCATGAGCGTGGATAAAGGCTCGACATTAATGGCTGACAAAAGACAGCACCTGTAAAGGCACTGGCAGTTGTTTGTATTGTTTATGTATCTGTCTACCTACCTACAGTACATATAACACCTACCTACCTACCTGTAGTAGGTGTGTGCACCGAGGGTGTATATGTTATATGTTCTATATAAAGTCTTGAAGGTACAGTATGTACTGTCTGTGTGAATATACCGTATGTATGCAGCTGTGGTCCTGTCTCTAAGACAAATTTCTGCCAAAGGAGACAAAATAAAGAGAACTAACAACAAATAAAGCATGCACATCCACTCTCTAGCCCAGGTGCTGGACAAAAAACAGTTCATAGAAGAGAAATAAGGTCCGCAACACGATCATTGTGGATCTTCTTGAATGAAGATCCACAGTGATCGAAACGTCAAATAAAACAAGGGAGCTGAGTCCAGGGATTAAAGCGGAAAAAAATCCAAAGACGGAAAATATTTCAGTGGGGGGGGGGGGTGCAGACTGCATGTTTCTTTTTTTACGTTCACAACGTAGCCTACCTTGTCACACTATGCGATAAATATTGCATAAATAAATCCCTACCAAGTATTTTTCGTCCCATTAGGCCTACACACTTTCTATAACGTACTATGCCCGACATATTTTTGACATGGGAGAAATAGTATGGCCATACTGTTGCCTATTCTGCAAATCAATCAATCAATCAATCAATGCCCCGGCAGCTGTTCCGTTCAGCGCAATTGCGCACACACAGACCCACGTTACTTTGCTCACATGATCTGTATAGCGAGGCAATACATAAGTCATTCAATTAAATATCATTCAATATGAAATTAATTAACCGGCCTGTTGATAACATGTAGGCCTAATACATTTATTTTTGCTATATTGTCAGCAACATCTTCTGTTTTTCTTGCAGCATAGCTCTACCCAGGGCCGAATTTAGCCAGCCCTACTAGGGTGGGCTGGAAAAAAGGCAGGGTGGGCAACTCCAAAGTTTTTCCCATATGAAGCAGTGGTTTTCAATCTTTATGACACCAGGGCCGACTATTTATTCGACATTTGAGCCACAGACCACAATTTGAGGACATTTTAGCCCCACAGACCCCAAAACTATAAAGATTCTTGCTTGCTTTTGATTGCTTTTGTCAAGAATTCCAGGCTGGATTTGGGGGAAAACAGTCAAACATACTAAAATGACCATTAATCTTCTACATTCTCTAGTTGTGTAGACTTGGGCTACATTTAGCTGGGGACCATCTCTCAACCACTGGTGGTCCCTGGACCGCTGATGAAAACCACTGATATAACCTTTCATTGGTGGGCAAGATGCGCATTTGGGTGGGCACTGCCCACCCCTGTCCCCGTCTAGATCCAGCCCTGGCTCTACCCGTTCGGTATCAGTGTTCCCACTGTGGTTAGCTTCTCATGCGGCCCACAGTGGACATGGATACTAATCATACTTTGTCGCATTTAACTTTTGCGACCAGTTCTTTCATCGTGTTGCTCAAAGAGCGAACATTAAAAACGTTATTACCGGCAAAGGATGTAGGCTGCCGTGTCTCCTTAATCTGGCTCGCACTCCTCCTCTTGACCCTCTTTTCTTAATTTTATTCCATGTTCGCGTCGCGCTGTTCTTTAGTTCTGAATACTTGGCCAGTGAATCCAAAACACAACAGACTCGCATGGTTTGTCTGAGTGCCTGAGTGATAACACGGCCAGGCAATAAACTTCATATTGCCACAAAAAGAAAGCGGGTGTAATCACGTAAAACGACATTAAACATAAAATAACAACAGACAAGGCAGACAGATAGGCTGAGTCAGCAGCGGAGCCAGACCATAGAGTAGAGCCAGACCCGGAAAGTTATGACATCTCCGTTCACTTCCTGGAAACGTTAATGGCGTCTGCTCTACATAGACTTCTATCGGGCAATGGGGACGGCCATCTATGTTTGTCACAGTTCAGATCGAGCAGCTCTACCGCTCAGTTTCTGACCCTTCAATGTCGCAACTCTTCAAGTTACACACCCAATCACTCAACAGACACTTGATTAGCCTACCAGCGGCACCGGTGCAGCTTGACTTGCACCAGGAGCGCACAAATCTATTTTCCTAGTCCTAGGGATGATGCATTGTAGTTTGGAGATCACTTGACTTGCAAGTCAAGTATAATGGTCCGTTTTGCGTTTGGTCACGTCATTAACCAACATCGCGGCCGTGGGCAAACCCTCCCCTTTTAGATTTTTTTTGCCAAATGTCGTGGATCTTATGAAGCCCCTGGGGAATCCTCCCCAGTACGGAAATCCGTACCCCGTACGGAACTCTTTAATCGCTGTGAGTCTCATTACCAGTGTTGTGAACCTCATTTCTTTTCTTCAACAATATAAAGAGAACCTTGAAACCTTACCTACCTACCTACAGTAGTAGCTAGTAAGCTCTCCAGTCACCCACCCAGACAAGCCCACCCACCCACACCAGCCCACCCATCAGTACTGTATAATCTCCTGAACAGAAATGGATCACCAGCTCAGTGATGCAACGTTGAGGTTCATGTTACTTTGTTTTCATCTCTGTGTCACCTGTTGTTGTTGTTGTGCATTTGTCCCTGCGGCCTGCCTGCCTGCCTGCCTGCCTGCCTGCCTGCCTGCCTGCCTGCCTGCCTGCCTGCCTGCCTGCCTGCCTGCCTGCCTGCCTGCCTGCCTGCCTGCCTGCTGCCTCCCACTGACAACCTCTTCTCCTCATCAGGTATGTAAGGTGAAGGGAGGGAGGAGCCCAGTGGGAGCCATCTGCCTGCTGACAGCCCTCACACGCTCCATGTGCTACCCTGGTGAAGTTCTAATTGCAGCAGGTGTTTTAAAGAGATATGTCTGTCCTCTTTACCATCAGGGGGGGTTGGGACAACACAGGACTGTATAAGAGACTGACTTGAATGTACAGTAACAGTGCAGAGCCACGGGTGCACACGGGTCGATAAGCTGAATAGGGATGCAAGCGTTAATCTGGGAGTGGGGAGGGGAACAGGGGCGGATCTAGGCATGGGCGGCAATGCCCACCTAAATGCCCAGTCTGCCCCACCAAACACGATGGCAGGCAAAGCAACCCAAGATATTTAAAATAAAGTGCCCATATTTAAAATGATTTGAAACACTACTACTGCTACTAACTAACTACAGTTGTGGCACCACTAAACCAACAGCACAACTGATGTTATTATTGATGCTTTACTTGCCTAATAAAAGTCCAGTAACCGAGAATGGTACCATACCATTTTCTCTTGCCCCTCCAACATGTTCTCTTGCCCCCCCCCCCCCCCAAATGGGACATGTTACATCCGCCCCTGGAGGGGAGGTCATTATAATAAAACACTTCACTACATAAACCAAGCTTCTATATTAATTTATGAAGTAATTAAGGAAGAACAAATGAATCGACCAGGCAAATCGAACGCAGCTTATCCAGTGAAAGTACAAATGTATGAGGCACACAATTGGCAGTGTAGTCCCTGGGCAATTTGTGATGATTTTTCTGGTGATCACAGTAGGAAGTTTGGTTAAATTCAGTGATTCGGTCATTCTGAGGCCCTGGTCCAGAGAGAATGTCGTCCACATGTGGAAAAGTGGGGATATTTGACTTCTGCCAGACATTTCACATAGTTATGAAACTAGAGGGCAATATCTGACTGGAATTATTTATTGGTTGGGTACCCATGCAGCGCGGAGCAGATTTATGCCACCGTACTGCCACTGCTAACCACACTAGGATGGATCTACAGCTAGGTATTATATATTGTAATGTACATGGAATGTATTAAAGAGCAGACATCCTAGGGCAGCAGGGCTATGGTGGTCCAAGGTCTCTGCTTCATCTCTCCTTCAAGTAAGTGGTCCTTGACCTGAAGGATGTACATTGAAGACCCCTGCTATAATGACATGCTCTCTGTCTCTCTTCTACCACTACAGCACTACCAACACATTCACACCAACGCTGATCAAACTAGGTGCGGAAAAAAGCAGGCAAATGGCCATCTGAATAATAGATGAGTTTGTACAGCTGAGGGGAAAGTCTTAAGGCTAAACCACTGGTGCTGGTGCTCCCAGCCTCTCTCTCTCTCTCTCTCTCTCTCTCTCTCTCTCTCTCTCTCTCTCTCTCTCTCTCTCTCTCTCTCTCTCTCTCTCTCTCTCTCTCTCTCTCTCTCTCTCTCTCTCTCTCTCTCTCTCTCTCTCTCTCTCTCTCTCTCTCTCTCTCTCTCTCTCTCTCTCACACACACACACACACACACACACACACACACACACACACACACACAGTGTGTGTGCTACGAACACAGCGCTACAAATAAACCAGCCTTTTACAGATAACCCCCGTAAATGGAACACAGTCTTACGCAGTGTCAACCATAAATCCAAATAACTACCTCCAAGCAGTGAGCCAATTCCATCATCCGCATTATAATCGTTGTGATTTAGGAGTTGTTTACCGTCCAAGCGTGCAAACAGTCCACATAAGTGATCATCATTTCCAGCTAATGTCGTCCATCACCGGGTCGGTCGGTGGCCAGACCGGCAACAAATGACAAAAGCGAAGCCATTAAAACAACGTGTGAAGGACGGCAGGCCATAAACTTCAGACATTTTTTTTTAATTACTCGAGCGAACAAAATCAAACAGTAGGGGTCCGGCTGAGGCAGCGCCTTCTGTACTGTGAACATGAACCCATTATAACTAACTAGGAGACCTGAGGCCGGTTCTAAAAAAAAAGTTTCATGCTGCTATATCAGCTCTAGACCAGTGGTTTTCAACGTTTTTCATCCCAGGGCCCACCATTTATTCAGAATTTGTTCAGAATGAAACCAAATGGACCCGCCAATGTCCATTTGGGTTCATTTTTTCGTTCTCAAGAGTTACATCTGGTTAAACAACTTACTCAGACCTTCACTAATACCAGTGGTCTTCATACCAGGGCCCACTATTTATTCAGCATTTGAGCCACAGACCACCATTTGATCATGACATTTTCACCCCACAGACCCCAAAACAAAAGATTTATTTTGCTTTTTTTCCACAATACTAGGCTGGACTTGGCAAACAAAACAGTCAAACATGCAGATCAAAATAACCATTAAACTTCTACATTCTCTAGTTGTGGAGACTTGGGCCAACTCAGATGATGAATATTTTAACTCTTGAGAGTGTAAAAATGAAGGTTTCATTTTTACAACTCTTTACGCATTGTCTGACAGTTACGTTGCCAGTTAAAATGGCTCTGGATGGCCATGCCGTTCTGAATGGAGGCACAGGAGTGCTGCTTGTATGTGAAGTCTGGTGTGAGGAGTGAAGGATTGCCTGACATTAAACCAGGACGGATGGAGATGGTGTTGTGGAATGGGCTGTCTTTCCAAGAGGAATTTGCATCTGATCCACTATTGACTTGAATGAGCAGCTGGGCTTTGGGTGAGCCTTGCACCCAACACACCTGCCACGAGGCTGCCTGCTTTTATTTATTTTCCTATTTCTTTTTTTCGTTTGAACTAAATCCTTAAGTGGAGTTTTTCAGATTTGGGTTTACGGTGCACCATCCTCATGGCACCGATGTTGTATGGTTTGTGTAAAAACCTGGAATGGAGGCCATAAACACTGTCGTGGCCATAAACACTATATTTTTTTGCGTCTCCAGATAGATTTTAAAGGTAGGGGAAGTGATTTGAAATTCATGGTGTAGTACCAGCCTGGTGCACTAGGGGCCCCCAACAGTAGCTACACTATGTGAACCTGCTGCTCGCTCCTGATTGGAGGAGAATTGGTGGTGACCTCGGGAACTTTTATTAGCTCCTCTGCTAACGTGGGGGAGGGGGAAACTCCATATGTGGTTTCCACACCTTATAATAGAGCATTTTAACAGAAAAAAAATATTTTTTGGGTGACATCTGACAAAAGTGAAATCACTTCCCCTACCTTTAAACTTATTTTTGGTCAAAAATGCTCTTTCATCATCTCAGGTTGCCGGCCCCTCCCTGACTAACTAACACACACACAGACAGACAGACACACACACACAGACAGACAGACACACACACACACAGACAGACACACGCACACGCAATCACAGACCACCGGCCGCAGCCGCTGATTTCACAGTCTCTCCGTCATGTGAATTAAGCAAGTGCTCACATTTTTTGTAATACTCAAGTAAAGTAAAAGTACATGTACTCTCCACCACTTGACCCGCTCCAGTCGTCGGAGCAGCAGATGTGAGGCTGTACATAATTCAGGTTCACAGTCTAGTGAAGAGCTGCTCAGGACAAGCTGTTGCTGCCTCTCCACAGCTCTTATCTCGTCAAGCACATTTCCTAATGCCGGGACTTCATAGAATTCTGACGACGAGCGGATTCTGGGACATGAGATGTATCTCTCTCTCCCTCTCTCCCTCGTTATTACTGCCTCTGCTCTCAGCACACGTCAGTGACCACTCAGCAATATATAACACCATGTCCATTTGGAGTCTTCAACTTTTTGGAGGGGATTTCAGTGCAGGGCCGGATGTATAGGCATGGGCATGGGGGGCAATGCCCCACTAATTGCCCTGACTGCCCCCACCAAACGTGATGGCATGCAAACAACCCGCATTTCAAAGATATTTCAAATGAAAGTGCTTACATTTTAAAATAATTTGAAACACTACTACTGCTACTACTGTAACTAACTACAACTGTGTCACCACTAAACCAACAGCATTTCATCATTGAAAACAGAAAACTCTGAGTCACACCTTTAGCTTTATGCATGCAGCATGTCTGTTGCAACTTCAACAACAACTGATGTTATTATTGATGCTTACTTGCCTAATATAAGTCCTGTACAAGATATGAATCTTGTGGATCACAGAACTAAAAAAAAATAGTTCTGAATTTAGGCCAATCCCCAAAGGCACAGTGGCTAAGTTGGCTCTTATGTTAAGACATCGAAAGGCATTGGCTGAGTGGAACGCAAGGATAACCTGCTGTCAGAGAGAGCACCCAGCCAAGAGTGGTCCCCGGGGGCTTATTTTTGTCATTTTAGCTTTAAGTTAATGTCTGAATTTGCAAGGTGCTGACTAATAACCCGCTCATTCCAACCCTCCTCTGATTTTACTCACCACCGCGGCGGTGCTCACCGGGAATGCCTATTCAAAAAAGCTAAACCAATCACATTGGCAGGAAGCCGCCGGGCAATGTTGATTGGTCCAGAAGTTTGGAGTGAGCCACTTGTTTTTAAAATAAGAAGAAAACACAACACACCACAGCACAACACCAAACGGCTGGAGGAGAACGAAGGAAGGAAGGAATTCAATAATAGAGACAAAGTTTTTTTTTTCACTCAGACAAAGTCATAAATAGAATTGGAAATAAACATAAAAGGAGCAGACAGAATTATAATGGAGGCACGTAGGCAGTAGAGAGAGAAAGCAGAAGAAACAAAACAGTGAACGCATTCGAGGAGAAGGAGGAAGAGGGGTGGTGCAAGGTGGAGGTGGTGACAGACTATGAGCAGTGGTGGCCGCGTTTGTCGGAACGGTGGTGGCAGTGGTCATCGAAAATCCAAACTCTGAATGAGCCTTTAGTGTACCAGTACCTGTCTGTGGTCCAGTCAGTGTACTCAGTGTAGCAGTGCCATGCTGTCTCATTGATATACTGTAGATTCCTTCATACTTACTGGGGTACACTATAATAAAGTTTACTGGCCCACATCAATAGCTGACAGTTCATAATGAAAAAAGAAGGCTAAAGCATTTTGCCCTGCACCAATACCAGTGATTTGTTGTTTATACGCCCGTCAATGCCACTTCAGAATATCAGTTGCGGAAAAAAAAATCTTTGAGATGATGTAGCAAAGTGCCTGGCCTTTCTCCAAATGAAAGTGCTTGCATGACTACTTTAGAGTTATAAACCTTACTCGTGACAGCAGCGTTTAATGGAAATATAAAGCTCAAGCCTCTAGTCTAGTCTAGGGAAAATGTAAATGCAAAAAGAAATAGAGCAGGGAGATGATACACTACAGCTTCAAATCAAGATCACCGTTAGGTGAAGTGTTTGCCTCGATTAGGCAAGGGATAATTGACGGCGAGCTGGGCATTGTTGAGAAAATAGGTATATTACAGTATATCCCAACCTAAAGAGTTTAGGGAATAATGGTATGGTAAATGGAGCATTTATGCATTTATATAGTGTTACTACCACAACTGTGGGGGTTGGAGGTGGTCTTCTCACCCTTGTTTTTAGGTGAAAGGGTCCAGGATTCATATCCAAAAAATAGCAAAAGTAGCAAATTGAGGGTTTTCTGTAACACTGTAGTAGAATGAATACTTGGCTCCAGCCCGGAATCGCCACCTTAAAAAACACTACCTTCATTTTTTTTTTTTTTTTTTTAAATCTAGCTGATTGGCCAGCAACCCTGTCACTCAGCAGTGTCAAACAACAAACATGCGTCCCTACCCTACTGCAGTGAATCACCACCACGTCGGGCTTCATAAACATCACCATCCAACATATTTTGCTGCTTTGGTTCACATGCTAGTAACCCTAGTCGGCTGTGTTTGTTTGGTTGGCAACTTATCTGTGTTTGTTTGGTTAGGAAATATGCTAGCCCATTAGACACATTATTGACAACAACATCAACTGCTATCCTACTATTCTGTTTGGTTGGTATGAAGTATGAACCAATCACTGAAGACTGCCGCTTTGACAACGCCCATCCCACAAACTGCTGTGGTGGGTAGGGCATTCAGACTGAATAATGAAGTGGAACGAAATGATCATTCAGACTGAGTGTCAGGCAAGTAGAATGATCCAGCACAGCATAAAATAAATAGTGAGATAAGAGGTTTCTGAAACATTGTACCTTCTGTGGTTGCCTATCACACAACACCAACTTGAAATGAAAGAGGTTAGAGAACGATTGCACTAATCTCTACTCTGTACTCAGAATAGTCACGTTAATCTCTTTTCCATAGCCCCCCACACACACACGCACACACACACACAACAACCCTCCATGCCCCTCCATTTGGCACCGGCAGTAGGAGTGAGTGCTAATCAGAGGTACAACAGGGAACGCTGTGTTAGCTAATAATTAAAATGTGGGCTGTGATTGTTGGAGCGCAGTGGGGTTGCACAAGCACAATCGTGTGCACGTGTGTCCGCGCACGCACACACAGAGCCACGAGTATCACACTTACAGTACACTGGGATCTCGATTAGAGAGGCGTAATTGGTGAATCCTGGGCAATTCACCCAATATATCTGTATATCAAAACCAGTATTTAGAAACTAGCAAGGTTATTATTTCTTAATAAACCAGTCTAAATTAATGTTGTACTAGGCCTTGTTGTATCAAACATTACAGTCAGATCTAACAAAAGCGTTCATTAATCATAATTGGTGCAAGGATTTTGGAACTACTCAACTACTGAAGAGCTCAGTCTTCCAGATTAATTTTGAAATACATGTGAGTGCCATCTCAGAGCGACAGATCTGTTATGTGTCTGTGTCAAAAAGGGAAGAAAACAAGATCCACCGTGAGCCAGCATGGCTCCTGACCCCTGCTTGACCACAATAACAGAACATAAACTTGCCTTGAGTGGATGGCTAAGTGGTGTGTGTGTGTGTGTGTGTGTGTGTGTGTGTGCGTGTGCGTGTGCGTGTGCGTGTGCGTGTGTGTGTGTGTGTGTGTGTGTGTGCGCGTGCGTGTGTGTACAATCTGTCCAGAGAAGCCAGAACTCACCGCCATCTCGTCCTCCCTGCTGTCACTGGTGTCCTCGTTCTTGTGATGTCCAGCCGAGGAGCGAGCGTCCCTCTTACGGCTGGCGTCCGTCCCCTCAGTCTGCCGCTCTCCATCTGAACACAGGACATGGCAACCCGCTGTTAGCTTTTAACATCACTACTATTCTGTCACACAAAGGACTCTGATACAGACTCAGGAAACCTCATTTGTTTTTCTTCTTTTCTTTTTTGAACTTTGCATATATACATGTAGTATATATATTTATATATTTATTGATCCCATGGATATGTATTTACACTGTATTTATATACGTATGTATTTATATTTATGTGTGTAAAAAAAAAACAAAGCAAGTATAATCATTTGCCCAGAGGCTGAAATAAACTGAACTGAATTCATGTGTATCATTTGTAGTCCTTTAGCAGCCATATTGAGGACCAACATAGCTTACCTATCTTGGTATTCAACATGGCCGCTAAAGAACTGCAAATGAGACCCATGAATAGATCTCACGGTAAGCCCCGCCCCCTCCCCAGTGTCCAACCATTTTGAATCATGGACATTACACGTTAAAATGGTTCAATTTTGGAACCAGATCACCAAAATCTATTCCAAATCCATCAACAAGGCATGCCATATGCAGTGTGTGTGTGTGTTGTAAAACGGCTGCGACCCTTTTAAAAAGGGTCAAGAGTCAATGTTAATGTTAAGGTTAATGTTAAGGTATAAGGTATGTTATGGTATTACTGAGGGTCTATGGTTAGGGTTAGGTTTAGTTTAAAGCAAAAAAAAGGTTGTGACCGTTTTCAACGGTAGCGATGGATTGGAAAAAAAGATCAGGGTTGGGTTAAGGTCGCAAAATGATCTCTCTCTCTCCGTCCGGACAGACAGACAGACAGACATGAAGGGACATAAGGGCCAGTTTATCTGTAGGGGAGTTCACAGCCTGCCGTGCCACAGATGGATTATGGGAGTTTTGTGGTACAATGTGTCGGTCTGGGAGAGAACGAGCAGAATGTAAACCCTCTCATTACGGATGTGTGTGTGCGTCCGTGTTTATGTGTATGCATGCGTGTGTGCATCTTAATACGCAACATGCTGTGTGGTCAGAGTTTACGACTTTGCATTGAATTTATATGGTAAGTAATCGCTCTAACCATCCTTTAGGTCTCTCTGGTGCAAGAAGCATGCGCTCACGCACGCACGCACGCACGCACGCACGCACGCACGCACGCACGCGCACACACACACACACACACACACACACACACACACACACAGTGGTTGTCAAAATTTTCTCATGTCAACAACTCTCAAATTGATATATACTTGACCGGGGACACCAATCCCCATCTGAAAATGATTTTCTGTTCGTAGCCCCCAGAAGGTGATATTCGCATGAAAAGGGCAAACGATTCCAACGTAAAAGATTTTTTGAGAATAGTGACAATACCAAATAAGCCCACAACTTCTTATGGGCTCGTCGATCCACAAAATGTCGCTATTTATTTTTTCATTCTTTTTACATGGGGCTTTAAGCGGTTGACCGTCTATCACAGCATCAAAGGGAAATGTCATGGCGGTGGTGACGGTGCTCCTGTGTAAGGGGATATGAGAGCAGCGGCTGGTTATTTAGGGCTACCAGCAGTGAATGGATATGTGGATAGCCATCACGGTTTCAATATCCCTCCCGGAGGAGAGGACCATAATAAAAGGGAATCCATATCGTCCCTGTCTGGCAGGAATCCTTGTATCGCCACGTTTCAACTTTTTGATGGTGATTGTTAAACTATGCCCTATGCTATAGTATGCTGTACCAGAGTGTCAGTAAAAGTGGCACTATATTTTATTTTGTTGAATAAATTGCCCAATGCGTATGGTAGAGTATGTTAATGTTTAATATAAAACTGGTGTACTAGTGTGGTTCTATTTTGTCCGACTGCTTTTATTATTGAGACACTTAGATTGTGTCAAAGGTCACCTGACATGAATTTTGACCCTATGGTCAAGATTCCCTTTATTGCTTGAGCTAACAGGCAGGGCAAGCTCTATTAGCTCAATGGTAAAAAAATGTCAACACTACAGGAAACCGGGTTCAAATCCAGGGCAGAGGAGGAAAGTTATGTTTCCTGAAACGTATGCAGGGTATTTGGACATATGAGCTTTCCACCCGACGAGTGCCGATAAAAAGGAATCCATATCCTATTCACTGCAATCTCCTTTTATTTGTATTGGACTGCATTTGTGATCCCATTTAACCACAGTGGTTCATGAAATGCATAACATCGCCATGGCTGGGATGGGCTGTCATAAACGATGGCGCCTGAGCCATAGACTCTCTGTCATAAAGACCGGTGATGTGTGTGTGTGCGTGTGCGTGTGCGTGAGTGCGTGTGTGCGTGTTACAGGGCAGTAGTGCGCATGTGTGTCCCCGAAAACATTTCACTGTAACTGAGCCATTATAGCCTAGCTGCTTGGACTGTAAAAGAATGAACATACAGGCTGAAATGCACAGAGGGTGAGAGATAGAGAGAGAGAGAGAGAGAGAGAGAGAGAGAGAGAGAGAGAGAGAGAGAGAGAGAGAGAGAGAGAGAGAGAGAGAGAGAGAGAGAGAGAGAGAGAGAGAGAGAGCTGGGACTAAAAGCAAAGCGAGGAGAAAGGTCAGTAATAAACTATACCGTTTATAACGAGAGCTAATGGTTTTCCAATGTCCCATAAACAATATGCGGGTGGGTTGAACCATGGGTTTGGTTGGGGTAACAGGGAGGTCTGTGTGTGTTTGTGTGTGTGTGTGTGTGTGTGTGGGGGGGGGGGGGGGGGGGGTACTTTGAAGGGCGAGCGGAGGCAGTCAAGGAGACGAGGAGAGAGAGAGGGATAGAGCGATGGCTACAGTCTGCTACTCATCATTAATGTAAGGGAAGAGAGAGACCCACTACTAGAACAGTATATGTAACTTCAAGGACCTCCCTGGACCCCATGGACTTTTATAGGATAAACGCCTTGTCCAGCCCAATCTCCCCATTATTAATGGAAATATCCTAACAAATGTTATCGTATTATATTCGTGGGCTGTACTATTTGACATTCAATTTTCTTTTTCCACAGATGAGTCTTGAAAAATGGTGGTCGTCCAGAGTCGTCTTATATTGCAGATAATACGGTAGTCTCCCTTTCCCTCCGTTTCTCTCCACCCAGCAGTGAAGCTAATTTCAAAAGTGATGGACATTTGCTTTGATCTGCTAACAAGAATGGCCTCTTCATGTTTCCTGAATAATAAGAAAATTAGCTAAACAAGACACCCCAAATGCCTTCTTTTTAAACCTGAGGGACTGCCAATTGATCTCGTTGAGTATGTGTGAGTACATTTATACAGAAAAGTCAAACTGAAATTCCACTGGGACTAGCAGATATCTATTAAATTAAATATGATCACCAGCAAATTTCAAAGGTAAAAACACATCAAAGGGGAGTAAACCCAAAATTGTAGTCGTGTCAGACTTCACTTTACTTTGCCACTTCAACCTCACACTTTCAATTCAACACAAGTCTCAGGATCCTCAGGCAAAGTAAAGTCTATGATTAGCATGCAGAAAAATGTGTGTATTATTCTGTCCAGCATGTGACAGATTCACAAATTACACATTGCAGACTTTAGTTGGTCTTTGTAATTGAAATGTTACGTTTAGAAGTGGGGGGTGCCCGGGCTATGAGACACATGCGTGCACTGCACACATGAATGTGCATTTGCCATGCATGTGCACATCCATTTCCATTAAAACACATGTATAGCCTATTTATAAACAGATTTTACAATGTTTAGTTGTATCCATAAAAGTAAACATCAAAAAACATTTTTTACAAAAAGAAAAGAAAAAAAGGAAATTAGATGCCACTCACAAACATTGTTGGGAATATTACATTACCTTGTTAATATATTACTTATTAATTATTACCTTCATTTTAAAGCAATATATTATATTACAATATTACTGTCTGGGCAAGTGTAATATATTAATATTAGTATTACATATTACATAAAAAAACATTTTTTTACAAAATATATAATTAAATATTTAGTGTCACTATTAATCAAATATTGCGTAGGCCAGTGGCAGACCTACAATAAAGCAAGCCCACTTGGCTATCTGGACAAATCGTGAATGAAATAAACTTTAAAAAACGTCACTCCTGAAAACAGTCCTGGCGTAGACCTACCTCATCCTACGCAGCTATGGACAGTTAACACAGGAGTTAAATGTAGACCTACTTTACCTCATCCTACTCACCTATGGGCAGTTAACACAGGAGTTAAATGTACAGTAGACCTACCTCATCTTACTCAGCTATGGACAGTTAACACAGGAGTTAAATGTATTCCTTGAATTCATGGAAGCCAGTAAATAATTTGATGACAAATTATAGAAAATAATTAATTATTTAACTTCTGCGGTATAAAAAGTATAATATATTAGATATTTTTGTTAAGTAATATTACAAGTTACTGCATGTTGGTAATATATGATGTAATATATTAAGTTACGTAGTGCACATGTCCCAACACTGCTCACAAATACAATACACCCCTGATTGCATGGTTTGAAAACCACCACCAGAAAAGTGTTGATTGTATCGATCTGTAACTCTTATGGTGTACAGGTGTAACCAGATGCTGAGTTTGTTCCTTGACAGTCAAGTTGACATGAACATTGGTATGAACAACTCTGAGCCGTTCTGTCCCTCGCCTACGTACAGTACATGGTCTTCTTCAAATATGAATGAGGATGCAGCCAAAACAAAACAACATTTCCATATTCCAACTGGGTAGGGTGAGGCAGCAGCAGCAGGAGAAAGCTCCCTGTGGATGCAGGCACCCTGATGTTATCACACTGTTATCCAAAACATCTCCTCTATATGCCCCCCTAAAGGCGACCCACTGTACATAACTGGGAATAACATGCCGTCCGAGATCTGGTTGCATATCCTCAATCTCCAGAGATAGAGCATCTTCTAGCGGGCATCAACGCTCATACAAGCACACACAAGTTTGTATTACTTTACTTGTGAGGAAATTAACTTTTAAGGGCAGCAATTGTATGAATACCATTTCTTTCATCTTTAAAAAAACACATCTCCATGCATGACACCAAGCACAGGACTTAGTATACATCAGGCATAACCCCAACCCAAAGCTAATGTCTAAATGCCCATTCTCTGCCTAGGGGCAACCCAAAGGCAAATGCAAACACAACACAACACACACGCATGCGCGCGCGCGCACACACACACACACGCACACACACACACACACACACACACACACACACACACACACACACACACACACACACACACACACACACACACACACACACACACACACACACACACACTTCTTTCACACAACTGTTTTCCCCCAGAAGCTGCCAGAGGTCAGGTCAGGAAACCATTCTGTAGTTCTATTGTGTGCCTGTCTGAAGGTACTGTATGATGAATAGCCCTATATGTTTAAGTGCATATATAATATATCATTGCTGACATTGCAAGAACCACTTACAACCCCAATTCCGTTGAAGTTGGGACGTTGTGTAAAATGTAAATAAAAACAGAATGCATTGATTTGCAAATCGTTTTCAACCTCTATTCAGTTGAATACACCACAAAGACAATATATTTAATGTTCAAACTGATAAACTTTATTGTTTTTGGAAATTATACAATCTTTTGTAAATTGATCCCTGCAACATGTACCAAAAAAGTTGGGACGGGGGCAACAAAAGACTGGGAAAGATGATGAATGCACAAATAACGCCTATTTGGAACATTCCACAGGTAAACAGGTTAATCTTAAACAGTTAATATCATGATTGGGTATAACAGGACCATCCCAGTCGTTCACAATCAAAGATGGGGCGAGGTTCACCACTTTGTGAACAATTCTGTGAGAAAATCATCCAACGGTTTAAAGAAAATGTTTCTCAACATTGAATTGCAAGGAATTTGGTGATTTCATCATCTACAGTCTATAATATAATCAAAACATTCAAAGAATCTGAAGAACTTGCTATACTAAAGCGACAAGGCTGAAAAACAACACCGAACACTTGTGACCTTTGATCCCTCAGGTGGCTCTGCATTAAAAACTGACATCATTGTGTAAAGGATATTACTGTGAGGACTCAGGAACACTCAGAAAACCATTGTCAGTTTACATAATTTGTCGCTACACCTGCGATTGCAAGGTAAAACTCTACCATGCAAAGCAGAGCCATACATCAGAAAGGTTGGTTTGAAAAAACAACCAGAAAAACAACCAGAAATGCCTTCTCTGGGTACAATATCATTTGAAATGGTTAGACACAAAGTGGAAAAGTGTGCTGTGGTCTGATGAGTCCACATTTCTAATGATAGTGGACCCAGAGAAGGCATTTCTGGTTGTTTTTCAAACCAACCTTTCTGATATATGGCTTTGCTTTGCATGGTAGAGTTTTAACTTGCACTCGCAGGTGTAGCGACAAATTATGTAAACTGACAATGGTTTTCTGAGTATTTCTGAGTCCTCACAGTAATATCCTTTACACAATGACGTCTATTTTTAATGCAGAGCCACCTGAGGGATCAAAGGTCACAAGTATTCTGTGTTGGTTTTCAGCCTTGTCGCTTTAGTATAGCAAGTTCTTCAGATTCTTTGAACGTTTTGATTATATTATGGACTGTAGATGATGAAATCACCAAATTCCTTGCAATTGAATGTTGAGAAACATTGTTTTTAAACCGTTGGATGATTTTCTCACAGAATTGTTCACAAAGTGGTGAACCTCGCCCCATCTTTGATTGTGAACGACTGGGATGGTCCTGTTATACCCAATCACGATATTAAACTGTTTAAGATTAACCTGTTTACCTGTGGAATGTTCCAAACAGGCGTTATTTGTGCATTCATGACCTTTCCCAGTCTTTTGTTGCCCCCGTCCCAACTTTTTTGGTACGTGTTGCAGGGATCAATTTACAAAAGATTGTATAATTTCCAAAAACAATAAAGTTTATCAGTTTGAACATTAAATATATTGTCTTTGTGGTGTATTCAACTGAATAGAGGTTGAAAACGATTTGCAAATCAATGCATTCTGTTTTTATTTACATTTTACACAACGTCCCAACTTCAACGGAATTGGGGTTGTATCTCCATATCTCCTGTTTCATTTGTGAATTAACAACTGATCATAGTGGCATCAAAAAGCTGCTAATCCAATTGTTGATCTGTTACTTTGAGTGGTGCTAACCACTCCAATGCAGATCAATGTGTGTATGTAAAGTATGTAGTGTATGTGTACGTAGGTGTATGCAGTGATGGGCAATATTACTTAGGGGAGTAATATGTTTCTTATGACTTCTTAGAAAAGTAACAATATTGCATTACTTATTATTTGTAATCAAGAGTAATAATATGACATACAGTACATATTACTTTTCTATTACTTAGCGCCGCCCCTCCCACAACAAAGGGTACAACAACACAATCTTTTTAGTTCATTTACTTTTTGCCAAACTATAATCCAATTGTTTTCAATAATACTATTAAGAAGAGTCAACAATCAGGCAGTAGTAATCTCTGTAAACCTTTTAAATGAGATGATTTCAAGTCAATACGTTACAAAACAAAAACTAAAACTATTGTGTCAGCGCAATACCTTACTTTGCTCGTTACAGGGAAAAGTGATATAGTGGGGTCCCACGACACACCGTCATTTACAACTCTTGTAAAAGTTTGACTTTCACTTCTAATTTGTAGATGATGACCTATAGAACAATTTTAGTTCGAGTGGCCCATCTGCAGATGAAAAAAATATGCATTTTTTGCCCAATTTCAAAATTGGCCAAAATCGGATTTGTCTTTATTTTCTCACAATTGCTGTTTTTTCTTTGTTTTCTTTTTTTATTGTCAAGTCAATACTAACCCAGGAATTAACTGGATTTCAAATATTAATGTTTGGAATATGATATGGAAAAAATGGACGCCCATGTACATCAAATTACTTCAAAGGGCACCTAATTTAAATTCTGTTGAACATGGAAGGATGAAGTTAGTGCCTACCTATATTATCATGAATGAGTAATGGTATGAATTGTAAATAAATAGAAACAATACAGTATTGGGGGGACTAAAGTTAGACATACCCACTTATAGCCCAGCCTCTATGTGTGAAAATTGTGCACTTTTCAATGAAAGCATGACATTTGGCACAAAGTTAAAGCCTGCCATAAGGAATTGTTTTGGCTATGGGTCTGTGATGACAGCTATGGTGGCCACCATCTGCTGTTATCTTACCAATTCAGCTTCTACAACATACAATCTTGATTCTGATGACAAAACGTTTTCAAGGATTATGATTTTTTTTTTTTTTTTTATAAAATGCTAGATAATAGTCAAATCATCAAAATGTGTAATATTGATGTGTTGATGTAGGCAGTAAATTCATGTCTTCTACCCTATATGTGAAAATCAAGTGAGCCCATGAAATCAGCTGACATACTCTACTCACTACTCACTCCAACTCAAACCAGCTGTACCCGATTGACCAGTACCCAGTGAGGTCAGAACACCAGTCTCTGTACTTCTAACCAGATCCCCATCCAGATCCAACACCAGTCTGTGTACTTCTAGCCAGATCCAACACCAGTCTGTGTACTTCTAGCCAGATCCCCATCCAGATCCAACACCAGTCTGTGTACTTCTAGCCAGATCCAACACCAGTCTGTGTACTTCTAGCCAGATCCCCATCCAGATCCAACACCAGTCTGTGTACTTCTAGCCAGATCCAACACCAGTCTGTGTACTTCTAGCCAGATCCAACACCAGTCTGTGTACTTCTAGCCAGATCCAACACCAGTCTGTGTACTTCTAGCCAGATCCCCATCCAGATCCAACACCAGTCTGTGTACTTCTAGCCAGATCCCCATCCAGATCCAACACCAGTCTGTGTACTTCTAGCCAGATCCCCATCCAGATCCAACACTAGTCTGTGTACTTCTAGCCAGATCCAACACCAGTCTGTGTACTTCTAGCCAGATCCCCATCCAGATCCAACACCAGTCTGTGTACTTCTAGCCAGATCCCCATCCAGATCCAACACCAGTCTGTGTACTTCTAACCAGATCCCCACCCAGATCCAACACCAGTCTGGGTACTTCTAGCCAGATCCCCATCCAGATCCAACACCAGTCTGTGTACTTCTAGCCAGATCCCCATCCAGATCCAACACCAGTCTGTGTACTTTTAGCCAGATCCCCATCCAGATTCATACAGTAAAAGCTGTCTTGTGAAAACCACTGCTGAAGTTCTGTACCTTCACACACAAGCTAGTTGACAGGAAAATAGTCATACTCAAAGTAGTTACATATTGCACCATGGTGACCATTCTTTTCGACTCTCATGTCCTTCTTGAAGATGGTTCGGAATGCATAATGCTTCTCCCCATGAAGACCCAACAGAACACCTGAAGATCTGCCCTCATAACTATCAGGCAGGATGTGCATACACTGGAGTGGCCTTAGTGTCATTCTCATTGTCCCGATCATGTCAAGTGAAGGAGCCTTCACCTCATGACACCTGGTGCTGGAGAGCAACTGTCTCCTCTATATAGCCTCCAAAGCAAATGCAGACACTTGGCGAGACTGCCACAGTTTGAAAGGGTCAAGCCCCTAATCCTGATTGCGGCAGTCAACACCACCTAATCACACAAACTGGGGCCGCCAGATGAGCCAGCAGCCATCTGCACAAGTCTGGGTTGGACCTTGCAGGGCTGAGCTAGAGACTTTGAAAGAAACCTTCAGCAAAGACAATGGCATTGACATAGTTGACATAGCCCCAGAACACTGAGGCCATAAGAAGTGAGGAGAAACTCTGGCTGGAAGCCCTCACCCCACCTCATCCTTTAGACCTCGTCCTTGAAAACGTAGGATTAGTTACCAGAATCAGGATCAGAGAATTGTAATTACTGTTAAAATATCAGCAGGTGGTGGCCATTATGAGAAATATTTACCATGGTCACAGGACAAATGTAAATAGTACCACTGAATTCCTCATCATTGACAATGTGGGACTATATACTAGAATTAAGATTTTAGAAAATAGCTGTCAGGATTACCAAGGGACAAATCTGTGATGGTGCCATAGCCAACAATGCTCCTAATGACATGCTCCAACTGTGTTCCAAAATTCATGCTATTATCATCAAAATACTGCACATAGAGGCTGGACTACGTGCTATTTTGTGGGGGTGGGGAGCGGGGAGCGTGGGGGGGGGGGGGGGGGGGTAATATGGTCTAAATGACTAAATACTACTTCGGAATGTGAATTCATACATATGTCATATGTTCAGATTGGATAAGTTATGACAGTCATATATCATATTTTAGAAGGCCCCCTAATAATCTTTATCTGCGTGCTGGCCACTCTAACAAAAATGGTTCTGTAGACCTCACCTAGAATTTAGTACTGAAAGTTAAACTTTTAAAGTTGTAAACGACAACTAAATTTAACATGGAGATGGAAACTCACTTCGGTCTTAGCTAATTTTAGCTTGTTTTGCTTGCCATTGTGGATATACACCAATAATGGATGAAAATATATATTTTATTATATATTAGGTTTAGGTAGCAAATGCTACACCTGATTGTGAATTCATAGATATCCCATATGTACAGATTGGACAATTTGATCAACAGTTTACATGTTTTGATAGGGTTGGCACCTTGTTACGCCCCCTACAGGCCAATTATGTCATTTGTGCGCGGGCCACTCGAACCAAAATGGTTCTATAGACCCTCACCAACAAATTAGGACTGAAAGTGAAACTTTTACAAGAGTTGTAAATGACATCTACATTTAACATGGAGACGAAACCCAAGTGATAATATTACAGTAATATATTACTAGTAACTAGTTACTGCATGTTACTGGCATTTTTCTATGATTTAGAAAAATGCCACCACCGGTAACAAGATGTGCACATGCACACACTCTACAGTGGGGCCAACAGCACATACACCAAGACCGACCCTCACCCCTCAATTCTGAGGAGTAGAGGAAGGCCCCTCTCGTTCTGATTGGACGAAAGACTTTTCTCCCAAAGCCCAAACTGAAACTAGGGCTTTTTGACCCCAGAGGACAGGGAACCCCAGGGACATCAAACTGAAATCAATTACTATATCTTTAAAACATCAACACACTACATCCAAACGCTCTGATACCATCACTGTCCAAAACCTGCATTCCAAATTGATCCAATGCCGTTCATCAATCATTCACAAGCTTCTTGGTAATACTTCACTCATAAGCTTCTTGGTAACACTATTTCACAGTTCAATGTGTATAAAACCCACAGAGATACTTACTGACTTTCAACCTGGCCCATGTCACAGCAGGCCCCAACATTTCATCATAACAAAACCAGCAGGTCAGATCTTCACTATACCTTACGGCAGTAAAGGTATAAAGTAGCCAGTATAAAATAGGGCATCAATTGGATACAAGGTTTCTGTCCGACAGCACCGATATGCAGAGTCTGACATCAGAAGGAAGCCAAATGAAAAATGTAGCAGCACTCCAGAAGCTTTCTCTCCCCCCAAAGGGTCTCGGACCACAAAGGGCTCCGAACGCAACAGAAGCCATGTGACCGTATATGCGCCGCTCTCTCTCTCACACTTTCTATTATGCAGCTCACCGTGGCACTCACTGGAACGCTCTGCCAGCAGAAGTCGAATATCTGTATGCCCTACTAAACTTTAACTTTGATCTTAAATCATGGCTTCATTTACATACAAATTGGAGCCAACTAAAGTGTTCTCCCAGGCCGACCTGGCCTCCGTGGTTGTAGACGGGCTCATTTGGAGCAGGGAGCCCGATTTTATTGTCACATCAGAGTTTTACATGTAAAAAAAAGTGAGCGAAATTCATTTTTGTACATGCTGTAGCTCCAGTTGAAATACAAGAAAAGTAGGAAGAGAGAGAAGGTAAGGAGATCGAGGCAGTAAAGAAGAAAGTTTGAGTGATTGTACCTCAAAAAGTACAAGTAAAGGGTTTAAGATAATTTAGAAGATTGTTTCACAAACAGAAACAGCGCAGCTGTTGGGTTTCTCTCATCTTACTTACAGGCTGCTACAATGGTTCTGTTTACCATAAATACTTTACAAATAGCAATTAGTAGCAAGTAGTTCTTTTGGACTTGATCCATGCTGGTGCTCTTAATCACTTAAACCTCAACATCTCAAATCTATGACAGAAAATAGCAGACTTACATCGGCTATTTCAGGAGGGGCAAAATCAACTTGCGACTAAGGCCGACGGCCACTGCTGACTAGTGATGCCCGGTAGTGACGGGTCCCGCGGGTTCTCCCGCGGGCTGGGCGGACGGGTTACGATTTTGGCACAATTAGCGGGCTGGCGGGCAGGGCGGGCTGCCCCCCCAGAAGGACGAGAAAAAAAAACATTCCGGTACTCTTGCTCATCTATTGTTCATCAATGTGTGTTGCTTATGAAAGGGAGTTTAGCTCCTGCCTGACCAAAGTGTCCTCTGGTCTGCCTCTCCATTCTGACCAACCACAATCGGCATGAGCGCAACTTCACACACTCGTTCTTTAATTGAAAGGCGCACACAGCTGGGCGCACAGATAGAATTATAGCAGATCGGCAAGCTCACAGTCAGTGCATTCCGTCTGCATTGTAAGCTTGTAGAGTGGCCATTTCATTCATTCATCTGGAGTACAGACAACGTGGTTACAGCAGGCTACACACAAGTGAGTGAAGTGAACGAATTGAACTTATTAAACTACGATGTCACCCCTCTCTCTCTCTCCGTCTCTCTGTCTCTCTGTCTCTCTGTCTCTCTCTCTCTCTCTCTCTCTCTGTCTCTCTCTCTCTCTCTCTCAGGCTATACAAGCCTCATTCCAATGCTCGTATACCAGCTAATTTTGCAGGGCAGAATGCAGGTTTTGGGTCATTTCCAACTGAGCTGGGGCGGGCTGTTGATTTAAAAGTTGCGGGACGGGTTGCTGCGGACAGGCTGGCACACTTAGCGGGGCAGAGTGGGGCGGGTTATGAAAAAAAGACGGCCCGCGCATCACTAGTGGTGACCAATAGTAACAGTCGCAAAATTTTTCCAGCCGTCGCGGGAGGTATCCTATCGGTCACATCAGGTGTCCTATCCGTTGCGGCAGGGATCCTATAAGTTGGTAAGGTTTAGGAATAGGTTTTACTAAGGTTATGTTCAGGGTGAGGGTTAATAGCACCCGGTAAAGAAGTGTAGTGACAGGTAGACTATCGGTCAGTCACTAGGTTTGCCGACCGATAACCATTGGACATCAGCCGTGGCCGTCTGCCTTGGTTGCAAATTTAATGTTGCTGTCTCTCCGCAAAGTTATCTGATATGAAGCAAAAAAAAATAAAATAGTGAACTTCCCTAAGGGACTCGCAAAACAACATACCGTAATAGGCCTTTAAAGTGGATAAAGGTATATTGTTTTCTTCTGTATTGATGCCAATAAAGACAAACCTGTCAAACCCCCTCACGGCTGTGACACAGGGCTGCTCGCACCACTCTACTGAAGTAATGCAGTGGTTATCAAAGCGGTGGACCCCTCTGGGTTCCGACGGTTCCAAATGGACCCTTATAGGTCTGTAACTCTGAGAGTGTACGCCTGCAACCAAAAGGGGCCATTCCCGTTTTTTTTTTTTTTTTTTTTCATTTGTATGCACTCAGACTTAATGTTGCACTAATGGGGGATCCTTTAAAATTGAAAAGCAGTCGTGAGCCACCAAAGTAATGAAGAGACGGCCGGTGGGTTAACGAGAGCCAATCGACTGGCGGGCTGCGGCGCTGTGCCGAGGCCCGGCAGGCCCTGCTGCTGTTGTTGTGGTGGTGGTGGTGACACAGGGATAGAATACTAAAGTGTTTTCAGGAGAAGGATGATTCCACTCCAGTGTTTTCAAACGCAGCCTAATTTGTTCATGCCCCCCCAAGTTCTAGAACAGCAGCAGCACAGCTGAAGCAGATAACACACAGAGAGAGCAGGGGCGGATGTAACATTTCCGAATTGGGGGGGGGGGGGGGGGGGCAGGAGAAAATGGTATGGGTGCGGCTTCATCAATACAACTTCATGGGTTGTATTGCATGCCATCATGTTTGATGGGTGCAGTCAGCCCTGCCCATGCATACTTCCGTCCCTGAGAGAGAGGTAGGGAGGAAGAGAGGGAGAGATTATGCCTTTACCTTCCAGAGGACAGAGATAGTGTGGATGTTTGTGTTGTTGCAGGCCTCTAGATGTGTGACAGCATATATTAACCATCGGTGCAAATCGGAGTCTCATCCAAGGTTGATAAGGACATATAATCTGCAGATATATGGTATGGACACATAATGAATTAGGCTTTCTAACTTTATTCCTGCGCTAACTCTCCCCTTGCTGTGCCCCCCCCCCCCCCCCCCAAAAAAAAAGACGCATAAGTTCTCCTTGCCTAGCAGGCTGCCCTTTTCCCATATAATGATATTCTAAATGATGTGGCCTTTTCACCGGAATGTTGTGAGTGTGTCTGTGTGGTGCGTGTGTGCGTGCATGATTGTGCGACTCCGTGCCTTTCTGTGTGCCCGTGTCTGTGTGTGTGTGTGTGTGTGTGTGTGTGTGTGTGTGTGTGTGTGTGTGTGTGTGTGTGTGTGTGTGTGTGTGTGTGTGTGCGTGTGTGTGTGTGTGCGAGTGTGTGTGCATGTGTGCATGCGCGTGCATGTCTGTGCCTGTGTCTAGGACAGAATGTACCCACAAGTGTATAATTTGAGAAATAGACACGGTGATCGGACATGTCCTGGTACTGAAATGGTTGTTGGTTAAAACTATTAGGAGAAGATTCAGGTTGCGGTTAGGGCTGGGATTTTATGCCTCATTATACTATATTGTGTGTGTGTGTGTGTGTGTGTGTGTGTGTGTGTGTGTGTGTGTGTGTGTGTGTGTGTGTGTGTGTGTGTGTGTGTGTGTGTGTGTGTGTGTGTGTGTGTGTAGTTAATTTGTAGTATTGTCAAGTAACAAACAATGGGAGGAGCATATGTGTGGTCCTGTGGTCCTTAAAATAAATATTTAGAGGTTAGGTGTGTTGGAATAGAGTTACACCAAACAATTGTTTTAACAATTTGTCACGGCACGTTGTTAGATTAGATCCGCTGTTTTCCCGGCTTTTGTTTTTTTAAACAAAATCGTTCATGAAAATTGGCATTCATAAAATCGATGTCCTTGAATGATAATGAGCAGGCTTAGTGTGCGCCGGTGCATCTCCTTTCATCTTTGAACAAGGTGGATGACAGGCCCTGGGTTCCACTTAGGCGAGTGCTGTTGTGCTGTTATGTATTAATGGAAGACACATGGCTGATCCGGCAGAATGCTAATCATCCAATCAAAGTGATGTCGCGAGGCTCATCTCTGAGCTTACGAGGAGGAGGGAGGAGGAGAGAGGAGGAGAGAGGAGGAGAGAGGAGGAGGGAGGAGGAGAGAGGAGGAGAGAGGAGGAGAGAGGAGGAGAGAGGAGGAGGGAGGAGGAGGGAGGAGGAGAGAGGAGGAGGGAGGAGGAGAGAGGAGGAGGGAGGGAGGCGGTTAAAAGCGAACTTCCGACGAGAATGCGGCAGCAAAAGAGGGAAGCAGGGATTAATGTATGCATGTGTTATGTGTCTCCACCGCGGTGCTCATGCTGTGTGTATACCGCACAGGTCCCTGTGGAGGGAAATGTGTCCTTTGCATTTGACCTTATCCTTAACTATTAGGAGCAGTGCAGTCGCTTGAGCAGCACCTGGGGACCGTCGCCTGCCTTTCTACCAAGCACACTGGTGGGATTTTGTACTGCCCTACGGTAGAGGCATATTAGCTACCCAGAAACTGGAATAATCAATAATAAAACGATCCATTGTAGAGTCGTCAGGGAGATACCTTTATATATGCCGCCGCCCGCATATGCGAGACTGTACTGTTTATTTACTGAAAAGACTGTAGAATTGAAAACAGTGTAATCTCAGTTGCGATAGTCTAGTCACCGAAACAAGACAAAAAGTAATTTATGTTGACCTTAATATACACAACACAGAAGAATACAGGCCGCTTTTCCAGCTGACATACAAATGAGGAGGTGGGAATAATTTTTAGCCTATAGTGAAGGCAGTGAGCTAAATACTGCAATCTGGTGGAGTCAGGTTAGGTTGATTTGGTTTGCTTCAGTACTTTTTTGACTGTTTTTTCTCTACTCCAAACTTTAGTATATACTTTCTTTCTTCCATCTACTTCCGCACAGTGCTTTTCCTCAGTGGAAAGACCCTGCTGCCCCTCTCTCAACCACAACAGGCGTCACAAACAAACCTACAACACCTACGGTGCACCTCCAAGAGGACAAACAAAACAGCACACCACTTGCAGTATATTCTTGATACAGATTTGCAGAAGAGTGAACCCAAATGCAGAGTCAAAAGCTCAAAAAATATTTGTTAATTGAAGTGGAGGTTACAGTCAGCTAAGTAAATGCAAAAGATCAGAAGCTAAGCAAACTTACAGGAAGTCCAAAAGCTTTAAAGCCATCCAGAAACACAGCACAGAATCCCCAAAACAAGATTCCAACAAATCACAGGAAAAACACGGTATGCACTTACAGATTGTTTGAAGAATGAGTCCCTTCTTATTTGGAGCAGGGTGATCCTAGCCTGACCTCAGTCTGAATTGTCATTTCGTTTCACTTCATTATTCAGACTGAACTCCCTCTCTACCACAGCAGTTTCTGGGATGAGAAAGCAGACGATGTTGGGAACGAAGTGAGTTGACCAATCAGGTTCTGGAATTGCATTTCCAACTGGCACAAACGGCCCCAAAGCAGGAAAGCCAGTCCTTGAATCACAGGGAAGAAATAAGCTAGTATTTTTTAAGGTGCTGATTCAGGGCTGAGCCAGGCTAGGGTGATCCCAAAGATTTCACAGGTGGGGGAATGTGGATGTGTCTGACATGGACACACTGGTCTGCCTCAGACCATGACAATTCTATTTGTTTATATTTTACTTTTTTTGTGTGTATTTTTCAGAAATCATATAGCATCACATGAATACACTAAAAGTAGCAAATGTACATGTTTCAACCATGGCACGAAGTGACACATTTTGAGCTTGTAGATTTCATTTGGATCATGGAAAGTAACAGTTTTGGAATTATTCCCGTATAGATTTTCTAGTATTATGTTCTTAACTTTTGTATGGTTCTTATGAACTACTTTGTATGTGTTATGTGTGCTTTTCTTTTGTCTGTGCTTAATATAAGTCACTTGTGATTATAAGAGTGTCAAAAATGCCTAAATTGTAATCATATTTAAAATATTGAAGGGAAACTGGTAAAACAACAACCATAGGATCAATTGATGCATCGCTGCATCATTGGCACACTGAAAAAAAAAGAGTTCAGCTCAACTTTGATTTGCAGCATGTAAACGCCGTCACAAGGGCTGACCGTCACTGTGTAGCTTCATGCTGCATGGCTTTGCATTGAAAATGACTTGTAGCCTGTCACTTTGTCACCTCCAGTGTGAACGCGGAAAGAGGCAAAAGTGCTAAATTATGTTTATCGCTAGCAAATAAACATGTCGCCGTTGTCACCATTATAGCCCCAACCATCAGCTTTCTGTCTCGACTGTGTCCTCCTCTTTGAGAGTTCAGAAGTACCAGAAAAAAACAACCAAGCCTTAAAAAAAAGAAAGAAGAAAAAAAATAGACAGCTGGGAAGGATAAAAAATTCGACACGCCCAAACAGAGAGCAAGCCCTGAGAACAAAGGCATTTGCCGTTATTATCCGAATTAGTTTGGCAGCAAATATCTCATGGGTAAAATTTGTCTGGCAAAAGAGAAGACAAAACAGTGGTCCTATTATGTTGAGGTTTTAGGTCAAGATGCTTTCCAGGGAAAACAAATTATAGAGGGAGTGGGTGGGGAAGAGGAAGAAAAAAGAAAACTCACTATGGTACAGTATGTTATTGACTTGTACTGCAAACATCTTACTCAAGTGTGCCGACTTTAATAAAAAGGGGCCTTTTTTACTGTAACGTGGGATTCATGCATGAGCCTACTCAGCCTCAGGGGAGTGGTCTCAAAACCTTTAAAGTAGACAGGGAGGTAAGGAAGGGGTTAGGGAGAGAGGAGAATGGGGCGAGCATATACAACGGGAATGTCAATGCTCTGTGTAAATAATTAATAATGCTCATCCTCCTTTGATCCATTCCTGCACCCTCTCCCACGCTCCACTACTACAAAGTATACCATACATGCTGACTGTTCATTTAATACTTCTGGTGCCAGGGAATCTTCCAGGCCTTAGAATGCCAAGCAGAATTTCCATTTCCCCCAAAACTCAGCTGCCCGCCTGCTCACCTCCACCTGCTCCAGAGATCACATCACATCACAGCCCTGACTCCTCTGTGACTTCCACTGACTCCCAGTTAAACATACTTCAAACTGCTCCTCTCCCCACCGACAAGACACTGCACAATCTGGCCCCCCACCTACCCATTCTCCCTCTTGCACCCACACATATCCATCCCTGTTTCCTCGGGTCCAGCGACACAGGTATCCTTGAGAAACCCAAAAAGGATCATGCACAACCTCTGTAATGCTGTCCCCAAAAACACATCAGAGATGCCACTTTTCTCCCTATACCTTCAAAACCCGAGCAGAGACTGTCATAGTAGAATACTACACAGTAGGCATTAGCCCTGCACGGGACTGATTATTCGATCCCGCTCCCGCCCGCTCCCGCTAGATTTCTGTCCATTACCGCCCGCTCCCGCGATGATTTTTATTTTGACCGCCCGCGGCAATCGTCTGTCCGCCGCTCCCGCCCGCAACAAAAAAAGAAGCCACTTTTACTCCCGCCACATCCCGCGAATGTATTACTTAGTCCCGATAATACCGCAAAATCTCAACTGAGATTGAAAAAAAAAAAAAAAAAAAAAAAAAACACGGAAAGAAGCTGCAGGGCCGCAAGTTAAAAGAGAAAGAAAGGCGGCGTTGTCATTACAGCATTATATCAGCACCATGGGGGAGGAACAGCACCGGGCCGCCGCCATAACGAGTAGGAGAGACACGACATACAGGCTACCGAGGCTCTATAAGTTGATAAGTTGTTTTTTCCCCCTTCCTCCGAGGGAAAGGAGTAGGAGGAATTAAACATTTGCCTTTGTTTTTTCCCTTTTTTCTTTCTCTGTGTGCGACGCGTGTGTATATAATTCAACTGTAATATTAGTTACTGTCACTCACGGACAGAAGTCTCTTTTGAAGTTTCCTTTGCAACTCTATCTGAGTTCAGCCTTAATTTAGGTTTACCAATATTACTGCAGCAGCAGCATGCGCAGCGCGCGGCGTTCCACTGATCATTACGCACACGGATCAGATCGAACAGCAAACAGTGTCAGAGAAATACAGAACTTCATCAACCCTCCTCGTGCTACAGTGACCGTCTTCTTCCTCGTTTCGCATTACGCACGGGACGCATGCTTCTGTCCGCGTCATTCTCATTAATTTACTGAAGGGATCAGAAAAGAAACGCGGCGCGATATGGTGGTGGTGGTGGACGGTGGAGGAGGAGGAGGCGGCTACATGTAAATGGATCGTATGCTAATGTGGACTCATGTCTTCTGTTGCGTTCTAATGTGTGGGCTGCTGTGTATTGATAATGTTAGCCTATGCGTTTTTATGGCTGGCCTGGGAGTGGACGTTGTGCTGCGTGTGCCAATATTGTTTTCATATAAGCTTGCCACATGCCACATAGCCTCGCGATGTGTTTTGGATAAGCACTGTGCCGGCATCATAGCGGCACCATTTGATCCCCGCCCCCCCATGGGGAACCACCACGACGGACCCCCCCCCCCCCCGCGCGCGCATATAAGGACATATCGATACAACTTCGACTTGACTGTCTGCCTACACAAGTTGTGCTGAAGCCTTGGAGGTTAGTTATTGAGGTGTGTGTGTGTGTGTGTGTGTGTGTGTGTGTGTGTGTGTGTGTGTGTGTGTGTGTGTGTGTGTGTGTGTGTGTGTGTGTGTGTGTGTGTGTGTGTAAGCGCTCATGTTGGGTCAGGTGAGGCTTTTTCTTCCGGTTTAATTGCGTTTGCGGGAGTAAGCGGGATTTTGCGGGTCCCGCTTATTTTATTTTGACCGCCCTCTCCCGCCCGCGGGCATTTTCATGCCGCCCGCGCCGCAAAGATTTGCGTCGGGTCCCGCGGGACCCGCGGGATCCCGTTCCCGATGCAGGCCTCTACTACACAGCCAAGCATTAGCTCATATTGCCTACAGCTGTGGGGAGCTGATGCAAGCGTTTATGCTTCCTAGTACTGCAGTGTCGGCCGTGTTGTGCTGCACATCAGCAACAGCCGATGACACAATGACAGCTGGAGACAGTGGAAACTTAAAGGCATGTTCAAAATGGCTAAATGCATGGCAGTGGCAGGCAATGCATTTGCATTTGGTAGAACTTTATAATGAGGAAAAAGACTAGTCCAACTATCCAACTACTTATAATCTATGCATGACTGGATGCACAATGCTTCTGGTGTGTGTGTGTGTGTGTGTGTGTGTGTGTGTGTGTGTGTGTGTGTGTGTGTGTGTGTGTGTGTGTGTGTGTGTGTGTGTGTGTGTGTGTGTGTGTGTGTGTATGACTTATGTAGGACTTAAAGTGACCACAAATATGTTTGCATGCCCTTGATTTGACTGGGTTTAATTTCACCCGGGATGCATTATTGGCCCAGCCTGTCCCTGGGCGTAGCCAATATCAGAAGTATTAACTCAGAGAAACTACAAACCGAACCAAATGGGACCTTACAGGTGAGAAACTCTGAGAGTTCATACAAACTTGTCTTGAATACTTTGAGAAACGTTCACTTTTTCTATTCCCCCAAGCGGTGCACACATCACTCCACTGCAACGATCAGAGCTGTTAGTAGTCTCATTGAGATGTGGAGCGATGAAAACAGCTACCTTCCTCAGGGAGGGACGGGATTTTGATGACAAACACATCGCCGCGCCTTAGAAGAAGAGAACTAAGCGAACGCAAGAGTCAAGGCCAATGGTAAGAGCGAGCCGACAAAAAAAAAGAACAGAGTTGAGGGTGGGGTGGGGGGGATTTCTTATGAAGCTGTTTGGCAAGAAGGAGAAAGTCAAAACTGAGAGAGAGGGGAGAGATAGAGAGAATAATTTGAGCAGGGGCAGATAAGGATAGTTGACAACAGGCACCAGAAACTAGACTTAATTAGACAGAATTAATAAGTAGCCTTGCTAGGAGAGGAGAAGTATCATAGTTATTCTCCATTTCTTTCTCTCTGGCTCTGACCGAGCAGCAGGGGAACGTCTTTACATCTCATCCAGCCTCTCTCATCTCTCATCCCTGCAGGCTCTGCCGCTCTCCTCTGACAGGAGAGGTCATTGTTTATCAGCGGTGGAGCGGAAAGTTTTAGCGCCAGCCACAGGTTCTCCTGTAAGTAGACGTACATTATAGGAGTCAGGGTTTCACAGGGTTACTCACAGGGAGGCCGTGGAAGAGATCAGACTGATGCAGGTGCAATATGGCCTGTTTAACTCAAAGACACGACAACTGCGTCGTGATCTGTTATTCTAGATGCCACGTCTCGAGCCGCAGCATTCCGTAAAAAGATCTCCAAAACAGGATGTGTGATGATGTCATGGTGTTTCTGGTGTCTTGACTGATCTGTCCTCTCACGATCTGTGCAATTCACGTTCAGTCCTAGTTGTTTTACCTGTGCGTCATGACATTCAGGGGCCAAATCTGAGAAAATGCCATTTGAATGCAGGGGAAATGGCCGCTCGCCCATTCTGTCCCAAATGAAAGTCAACAACACAACAGTCATCATGAACAGCACTGGAGGCCTACAGTAGGCCAGCGGTAAGGCTTAACAAAAGGTTTGTGTGAGTTGATGTGTGAAAACAGGCGATTTACAAGATCACATCTGTGATCTTGTGTCTTATGTCGAAATGGAGCCAACACCTGTCACAAATCTAGTGATGCACCGATGTGCATGGTCCACATATCGGTTTGGCAAATATTTGTGTCACACATCAATATCGGGATCGGCAAATAAAATTGACATTAATTTCTTGTATTGAAGATATATATTTTTGGCACAAAAGGAGGACATAAAACAACAAAAATAAGCATACTCCATACTGTATACATCGGTATGGATTTCGGCTATGAATTAAATTGTTATTTTAAACATCACCATCGGCCAAGAATTTCCATTTCGGTGCATCCCTAATCAAATCATAAAAAAGTAAGAAATAAAAAATGTATACAAGGTTTCTGGCACAGACGATATAAAGTCCCAGACACAGGTGCACGCGTGGGTGTGCTGCACGCGCACGTGCGTGCACGTGCCAGCGCGTGCTGCGCGCAGCATGACGGTGGCTGCTGTGCAAAGCGCTGCACTTGGCTACCCGGGGCTGCGCTGGCCAAATGGAGCTGGCTAATTATAGCAAATAAACTGCACTGATCTGTGCCATTAGCCAGCCAGTAATGAAGCACTGAGTGTGGGATGCTGTGACACTGATGAATGGACCTCTCTCTGAGTGCTGCTGCTGGCCTGCAGCTCTGTCACTATACTACAAGGACAGAGACAGAGAGACAGACAGAGAGACAAGTGGTTACGTTGAGACCAGAGCAGGGGTGTAGTGGAGGGGGGACGCGGGGGGACAGGGTCCCCCCACTTCTCACATCTAAAATGTTTTGGGGGCAAAAGCAGGGCTGTGTTTTTGTGTCTCATTTCTCATTACTTTCATGGATAGAATTATGCATTGTAAACAAATCTTTCTCAATATGCTTGTTTTAATAGCGTGTCTGTGTGTTTTGTTCAGGTGCACACAAATGCGCATGCAAATGCAAGTGTGCATGCATGTGTCTTAAAGGGGAAGCCCACTCATTTTCAATATTTTACTGCCATTAATATACCTTAGAGATGTTGTGTGGACATGATAAAACAAACCCATTCTGTGTTTCCTAAAAAATGGAGGTCTGGAAAAAAAATCATTAGCATGGTGAAATACATCTTGATGACATCATCAAGATGTGTTTCACCATGTTAATGAGTTTCCTTTTTTCTGAGAGTGTACAGATGGAACCAAATGGACCCGCTAGGGTCCATTTGGTTCACATTTGTACGCTCTCAGAAAAAAAATGAAAAAGGGTGGAATTCCCCTTTAAGAGGCGTCCCCCCCACTACAACACTGGACGAGAGGCATAATACAGGCTTTGAAAGCAAGGCAGCAGGAGAGTCAGCGTGTGCGTGCATGCGTGCGTTCGCCAGCCTGCTGGGATTGATAGGCTGGTGAGAAGACAGATTGCAGTGAAAGTTAGGCAGAAAGAGAAAGAGAGAGAGAGTGTCTAGTTAAATGTGCTGTAATGTGGTGTGGAGGCGTCCAGGTGGCATGGAGGTAAACTCTCTCCACCCACACATCCAGGCCTGGGTTGGCTGCTAGCGAGCAGTGCCTATTTGGGATTGGCCAGCTGCCCCACATTGCACAGGTTGTGTGTGTGTGTGTGTGTGTGTGTGTGTGTGTGTGTGTGTGTGTGCGTGTGTGTGTGTGTGTGCGTGTGTGTGTGTGTGTGTGTGTGTGTGTGTGTGTGTGTGTGTGTGTGTGTGTGTGTGTGTGTGTGTGTGTGTGTGTGGTTGTGACAGTTCAGTGTCTGCTTATGACTCAGCATAGGTCATAAGATTATATATTGTTGCTGTCAGGCAGAAACATCTTATCTCCATATTCTAACTACCGGTATTTGTGTGTTTTTTTAAGTAAACTAACAACCTATTTGATGATACTACCCCACAACATTACACATGATTGGAAAACAAAAACAACAACACATTTTCCCTGTCTTCTTCAAAAAGATGATCACTCCTGTTTTGCCCTCTTCATAAAGCCGAAGCTGCACTTAAGCTGCTTTGTACCGTAGGACATAGTGAAGAGATGAAAGCCCAAGGACCCAAGGACAAAATTAATACAAATAAATCAAGAACAACAACAACAAAATAAGACTAATGATGTGGAGTGCGTCAGCACCAGAACACGCACGCACGCACGCACGCACGCACGCACGCACGCACGCACGCACGCACGCACGCACACACACACACACACACACACACACACACACACACACACACACACACACACACACACACACACACACACACACACACACACACACACACACACACACACACACACACACACACACACACACACACACACACACACACACACAGAGAAAGATAGAGATACAGCTCTTGTTTATAGTTTCCGTTCATGTTCATAAAACACACAAACAAGACTAAATAAGTTTCATTTTTACAAACTACAAACATTGCGATGCAAAGCAATGTGTTGTTGCGCTTGTAGATCAGCAATGTTTGGTACTTTTGTGCAAAAACGTTGTACACAAAGCAGCACTAGGGCATATTAAAGAGATGTCTTGAACAAGAGCGACAGCATAGAACATATTAATCCACTTGCTTGTCCCTTATGAGTTACTGCCCACTATTGTGCCATTGTGCCCTCATTGTGAAGATCCAAAACACCACGACCGGATGTTGTTTCAGCTTATATTGTGTGTTTTGTTGTTAGACCAGATATTGGTCCGTTCGTAAATAGTCCCCATAGCATAGATAGATATCAAGTCCCCATAACATCGGCGCAATCATATTGAGTGGTAGACACCTCCGTAGAAGTGCTGTATTGCCCAGAAAAACAGCCTTGGAGGAGCTTTCCTATAGTTGATATCAACGCAGTATGCGCTCACAGGCACTATGCATGATGGCTGACTGCATGATGTTGGGTATAAACAAAAGAGGTGAATAGTGCATTTTTTTTCTTTCATTTGATATAATTAAATGTATTTAAACAACACTTTGACACAGGGCCGCAAGTGGTTTGGCAAATATTCGCGTCAAAGGGTGGTGAGACGGTTAACAATAACTGGAAGTGTGTGCTTTGCATTTTAATGCTGCTTACCGTTACAGCAGACTGACCTTCTGGATCAATAAGCTTATAACTATCCAGTCGTTCAGACAGAGCAACGTGATGTCAGCAGGGCAGTCTTAGTCAGTATGGAGGACATCTATACGTGTAACAAAGCCTTAAAGCCCACTGCCCACATAAAGTCGCAATCCTTTCATCGGTTGAATGCTAAAGTATGATTATATGGAGAGTTTATCTTGTTGTTCTTAGAAGCACTGGTCAGACCTCTGTCTAATGCTGAAGCTTCTCGCAGTCAAGGGCAAATTATGTATTTAACTAGCACATTGAATCACAGCGCTTTGCAATATGCATTATATTCACCAATTCTCACACACACATGCACGCACACGCACACGCACACGCACACACACACACACACACACACACACACACACACACACACACACACACACACACACACACACACACACACACACACACTTCACATACTGACACTATAAGCCAGACACTAAAAAGATTAAACATATGAGTAGCATCACTTGGCTAAGTTGGAAGCTCGGCAGTCGTCAGCTCACAGCACATCGCCTTGTGCCATGCTACAAGCTTTTCTGTTATTTCATTAAAAAATGTTTGGCTTTTATCGTTTTGATGACAGAAATCTTCTTTCCTGGCAGTCCCTGGCACAAACCCTTTTCAGATTTGGGGGGATCCTCTGTGGTGAAATACATCAAGCGTTTCCGCTATTTAATTAAATATGTGTGGGATTTTTTGTCATATTGATGACAGAAATCTTCTTTTCCTGGCAGACCCTGGCACAAAACCTTTTCAAATCAGGAAAGGCAGCAGAGAGAGAGAGTATAATACCATGATTCATAAGTTGTAACAGGTGCCAATGGGCTGTGACCATATAGGTCTGCTAGATTTTTGTTGGGTGATTAAGCAGAAATAATTCATGCTCATTCATTGTGTCTTGTGAACTATAGCACAGCCATAGACAATCTAGCTAATCTATAACGTTCAAGGTCTGCGTGGTAGCATTAACTCTCTCTGGCTCTCCCACAAACACATGCTGTTATGTTGCTGCAATTAAGACTACACTTCATGTTAACAATAAGCCGTGTAAAATATAGTTCATTGGGAGGTAAAGGAAGACACTTTATTGTGAAGGGCCTTTCAGGGCTCTTCATAATAAAAGGTTGACAACCTACTGGTTTACACTGTCACACCGGGGTCACAGGTTGTTGTTGAAGCCGCTGAAAGCCCACAGAGCTTGGCTTGTTTTTAGCACCATAATAGTAGTAGCCGCCAGTCTGTGTCGACTCTCAAGTGCACTCAGTGACCTTTCTCAACACCTTCCAGACCAAACATCTGCCAACTTCAATCCAGTGCAATGTGTTTAGTCTCTGTTTAGTGAGGAGCCGTGCTATACCTTCATGGCTGAAGTGCAACACGCAAACAAGTCAGGCCTGAGGGATGTGGTGGCGTGGTTTCCATACAGGCTGTGGTGTGGTGTGTGTGTGTGGGTGGGTGGGGGGGGGGGGGCATGGATGTGTGATGAATGTCAACCTTGTTGAGGAGTGTTTACAGCTGCCATGAATGGACCACCGCCCAGCTCACACACACACACACACACACACACACACACACACACACACACACACACACACACACACACACACACACACACACACACACACACACACACACACACACACACACACACACACACACACCAATACCGTGCATGTTGTGTGTGTGTGCTTGCACTTGTATGCATTGGACAGAGGCTTATATGTTCCCAGAAAGCAAACAAACACGGCCACAAACACAAACATACACACACCTGAGGGAGTGTGTGTGTGTGTGTGTGTGTGTGTGTGTGTGTGTGTGTGTGTGTGTGTGTGTGTGTGTGTGTGTGTGTGTGTGTGTGTGTGTGTGCGCGCATGCACGTCAGACTGCCTTGATGTGTAAAAAGGTCACGCTGTGCCAGAATTTGTACACTTTTGAGCAGCTTGGATGTGAAGTGTGTGTTTGTGAGTGTCTCAGTTTGAATGTCCTGCACAATAACAGTGCTGCCAATCTGCAAGATTTTATTGGGCATGACTCACACAACAGTGTGTGTGTGTGTGTGTGTGTGTGTGTGTGTGTGTGTGTGTGTGTGTGTGTGTGTGCGTGTGCGTGTGCGTGTGTGCGTGTGTGTGTGTGTGTGTGTGTGTGCCATGTGTACCAGTGAAATGCTATTATCTCCCACACACCAGTGTGTGTGCGTCTGACCCACTCCAGAGTACTAGATCAACATCATTTTGTCAAAAACCTAATTTCCAAATCAATTGGGGAAACGAATAACGATTTTTGTTAAAACCCACACTCAAAAATGGTGCCATGTGGCAGAGGTTGCAGATAGATTACAGGGGACTGTATAGCTATACAGCTTACATGTATGCAGTGTGCCAAACAGCAAAAAGAATTAGATCTACGAGTGCAAAACTAGAGCAGTGCCTCATGTGTGTGTGTGTGTGTGTGTGCACATGCACATACCGACACAAACACTCACTGCTGAGCAATCATTCACAGGTGCTTGAGCATTGGGAAAATAGGATTTTCTTTTTTACCAGTGCCTTCATGGGCTGGGCGTGTTGTTTGCCTGTTTTGTTTCCCAAATCAAGCCTGGTATTGTGAACAAAAACAAAAAAAAACTTTAGTTTTGGCGTCCGTGGGGCTAAAATGTCATCAAACGGTGGTCCTCTGTGGGTCAAATACTGAATAAATAGAGGACCCCGGTATCAAAAAGTTTGGTCTTACTCTTACTTTCGTCTTGAAATTAAATTAATACTACGCAGACTTTAGTTCAGCCTTTAGTCTTGGCCCTCCACAATATTTTATGTATCTCATGTGGCCCCTTGAGAAAAATAATTGCCCACCCCTGGTCTTCGTCATACTGGCACAGGGCTGTCAATGTGCATGCAGAGAAGGATTGATCCCACGCATCCATAACCGTCCCGCCACCCGGACCCCTCCCCCCCGCCCTCCATCATTAGCATATGAACAAAACAAAACACAAAAACCTGTGACAGGATGGCAAGGGGGTTGGCTTGACATGCATCAGGCTATTAGTGACTGCCAAAGCGGTGAGCACGAGCATGTACTGTAAATTGGGTGAGAGTGAAGCAGAGGAGAGATGAAAATGCTCCCAGCTTCTCCGGTGATGCAGTCGCTGCTGCACCCCCCGGCGGCCCGGCAAGAGGGAGGAATCTGAGTGGGGTGCAGGCTCCGTTAGGGCTCAGTAATGAAGTTGTACACTTTTATGATAAGAAAGGCAATAAGGCATACAATAGAGTGTACGTTATATAATCGGCCTCTGGTCTTAATGGGTTAAGGGTCAGGTTCCCTATAAACAACCCGAGGACCAATTCACCCATTACATTAACACAATCATTGCAGGGATTTCTTTAAAAAAAAATCTAGTTTTGCCAGTGCATCTATACAGCAGATTACTCTGAAGCCCCCTTCTGGCTAATCCAGAAAAACATGGACTGCATACTGTTTGGTCTATGTAACGATATACCTGTAGATATCAAATTCTCTCTGGAAGTGTTAATATTCCAAGCGAGAGGTTTGTACATACATAAATTTCACAAAGTACTGCAGAGTACCCTCACCCCAAAAAACTCTATTACGGCCTCATGCCTCATGTGGTCCAAAGCGGTTAAGGGCTAAGCGGAAACTTGATGCGATAGTTCAGTTGGTGATAGAAGCATGACATTTGGCACAGATGATCTTCATATGACCCTAAACAATAATCAACCTCGGGCCACGCAGAATTCCAAGATGGCGGCCCCCAAAATCCAAGATGTCTGCCCAGAAATGTGTTTTTTCCTTCATAACTTGAAATGCATTGATCTTACGCCCATAGATGTATTGAACGTTAATACAAAGTTGGCCATTACGGACAATTTGGTACCAAGTATGTGTCTGTATCTCCTACGGTTCTTGAGATACAGCATATAGGTACTTTCACAGCTTGAGGAGAGCCAAATGAGGAGAGACATTTGTAACATTGATTTTTAAGTCAATCAAATGGTGATACAGGCATGAAAATTGGTACACACACTCTGCAAACCCCACTATTTCTAAAAGTACTGCATGCCCTGCAAAATTCCAAGATGGCAGCCTCCAAAATCCAAGATGTCTGTCCAAAAATGTGTTTTTTCCTTCATAACTCGAAATACGAAGATCTTAAGCCCCATAGATGTATTGAACGTTAATATAAAGTTGGGCATTACGGACATTTTGATACCAAGTACATGTCTCTATGTACTACGGTTCTTGAGTTACAACATATCCGTATTTATGAGGCACCAAAAGTGTAACATTTTGGCACATTTCACTATTTAACTCAATGATCCCTTAATCACTTTCAGGAATCATTTTCAGGAAATGGACCTACATGTATCTGCTATCATAAACCACTTCAAGTTTCTCAATTGATGAAACGGGTCAGGAGTTATTAAACCGATCGTAAAGGGCTGTTTCAGTGCTAAATTTGCTGCGTATAGTTAGCGAACATAAGCCACCCAGAAATGTCTGTCTGTGCATCTGCCCTTCACAATAAGTGTATATCTGAAGCGGACGCACCAAGTGCAGCATGTGTCCTAGTAAAATGGTATAATATGCTAATAGGCGTAATAGTGTAATTTATGCAATAGTGTAATAGGGCTAATAGTGTAATATATGCAATAGCGGTATACTGTAATAGGGTAATAGTGTAACATGTGTAATAGTGCATTAGGGTAATATGTGTAATAGTGTAATAGGGCAATGTGTAATAGTGTCATAGTGTAACATGTGTAATAGTGTAATAGTGTCATAGTGTAACATGTGTAATAGTGTAATAGGGTAATATATGTAGTAGTGTCATAGTGTAACATGTGTAATAGTGTAATATGATAATATGTGTAATAGGCTAATATGTGTAATAGTGTCATAGTGTAATATGTGTAATAGTGTAATAGGATAATATGTGTAATAGTGTCATAGGGTAATATGTGTAATAGTGTCATAGTGTAACACGTGTAATAGTGTAATAGGGCACTATGTGTAATAGTGTCATGGTGTAACATGTGTAATAGTGTAATAGGGTAATATGTGTAATAGTGTCTTAATGTAACATGTGTAATAGTGTAATAGGGTAATATATGTAATAGTACCATAGTGTAACATGTGTAAGAGCGTAATAGGGTAATATGTGCAATAGTGTCATAGTGCAACATGTGTAATAGGGCAATATGTGTAATAGTGTCATAGTGTAACATGTGTAATAGGGTAATGGGTTAATATGTGTAATAGTGTAATATATGTGCATTAAGGTAAGAGTGTGGTATACAAAATAGCTGTATAGTGTAATTGCCCTATTACACTATTGCACATATATTATACTATTACACATATTAACCCATTACCCTATTACACATAATACACTATGACACTATTACACATATTACCCTATTACGCTATTACACATCTTACACTATGACACTATTTCACATATTACCCTATTACCCTATTACACATGTTACACTATGACACTATTACACATATTATCCTATTACACCCTATTACACTATTACACATGTTGCACTATGACACTATTACACATATTATCCTATTACACCCTATTACACTATTACACATGTTACACTATGACACTATTACAAATATTACGCTATGACACTAGTACACATATTACCCTATTATACTATTACACATGTTACACCATGAAATTATTACACATGTTACATTATGACACTATTACACATGTTACCCTATTACACATGTTACACTATGACACTATTACAATATTACCCTATTACACATCTTACTCTATGACACTATTACACACTTTACCCTATTACACTATTACACATGTTACACTATGACACTATTACATGTATTACCATATTACAGTATACCTCTATTGCATATATTACACTATTAATCCTATCACACTATTGCATATATCACACTATTACGCCTATTAGCATACTATACCATTATACTAGACACATGCTACGCTTGCGTCCGCTTCACATATATCCTTATTGTGAAGGGCAGATGCACAGACAGACATTTCTGGGTGGCTTATGTTCGCTAACTATACGCAGCAAATGTAGCACTGAAACAGCCCTTTACGATTGGTTTAATAACTCCCTACCCGTTTCATCAATTGGGAAACTTAAAGTGGTTTATGATAGCAGATACATTTAGGTCCATTTCCTGAAAATGATTCCTGAAAGTGATTAAGGGATCTTTGAGTTAAATAGTGAAATGTGCCAAAATGTTACACTTTTGGTGCCTCATGAATACGGATATGTTGTAACTCAAGAACCGTAGTACATAGAGACATGTACTTGGTATCAAAATGTCCGTAATGCCCAACTTTATATTAACGTTCAATACATCTATGGGACTTAAGATCTTCGTATTTCGAGTTATGAAGGAAAAACTACATTTTTGGACAGACATCTTGGATTTTGGGGGCTGCCATCTTGGAATTTTGCAAGGCATGCAGTACTTTTAGAAATAGTGGGGTTTGCAGAGTGTTTGTACCAATTTCCATGTCTGTATGACCATTTGATTGACTAAAGAATCAATGTTACAAATGTCTTGCTCTCCTCAATCTGTGAAAGTACCTATATGCTGTATCTCAAGGACCGTAGGAGATACAGACACGTACTTGGTACCAAATCGTCCGTAATGGCCAACTTTGTATTAACGTTCAATACATCTATGGGGTGTAAAATCAATGCATTTCAAGTTATGAAGGAAAAACCACGTTTCTGGGCAGACATCTTGGATTTTGGGGCCGCCATCTTGCGGCCCAAGGTGGCCCGAGGTTGATTATTGTTTAGGGTCATATGAAGATCATCTGTGCCAAATTTCATGCTTCTATCACCAACTGAACTATCATGCATTGAAAACACCATTTTTCCGCCTAGCTATAAGGCCATTCACACTGAGTACTACAATTACATAGATAACTGCACCTATACCATTCGCCATTGTATTTATTTTAATAGTCGGTGTGACTGTGAAGTCTGCCATCCACTTTATTCTCATAGACATAGATATTGTGCTAAATGTGAATGTCCTTTTCACCCTAATTTTATTCTTCAGACAACTGGAACAGAGAGAGATTTCTAAAACATCCTCGTGAAACATGAAACTGTTTGAGAATCACGGGGGCCAGACAACTAGGCATGGATATAAAGAGACTCCAAGGGCGTGTGGAGGAACTAATCTTAGGAATCAAAACGAGTCCGCAGGCTCTTACGGGGGCGTCTCATGCTGGTGCAGCGCCACAAATATAAACAAACAAACGGTGGAGAACAAGCATCAACTTCCTGCCATTGTCGCAGGCAGCGTCCTGAACAGAGGGTTCACACACACACGTGCACACAACATGCACGGCACGCACACACGTCAGCCCTTGGGGCTCTATATCATTGTTTATTTACGTTTTCTGTTATCCTGGGGAAAGTGTTGTGCAGAAAATAGATGACCGGGTTAATTGAGGTCATTGATTTGATCAACTTTTAAAAGAATGTTGATTCTACTGAAATCATTTTCTTTTGCACAGCACTATTGGATGACAAAGTACAGAACTCAGTCAGACTAATAGCTTGCAGTTTCGAGTCGAGTTTTTTTGAAACTCTTTAACTGCCGTTAACTGCAATGTGGCCGTGATGGGCTTCTTTGGATACACAAATGAAAGCACGGAACATAGGTTGTACGGCATGTGGGAATGTCGTGCGTAGTCTAGTGCTGTATAGATGGGCTCATTTTGGCCTTCGAGCGTTCGCCAGGAATTATAGGGCGAGCTTCGAACCTTCGCTAAAAAAAAAGCACCATGCTTTCTGACCCCTCAATGTTGCAGATCTACTAGATGGGAGGAAAAGTTAAATAAATAAATAAATGCGAATGGTTCGGGATAATTAATATTCGTTCGCGTGGCGACCTTAGCGAGCGAGTGGTTCGAATCCCGAGCTTCGGTATACAGCCTTAGTGTAGTCTGGTCTCTAACTCGAAAAATGCATTCTAAATCCAACAGTGCATCTTGAAGTCATCATCACAACTTTTGGTCAGACCGACGACGCGAGAACCAGATATGCTTTCTCTTTCAAGGACTCAAGGACTCCCAGAGAATAGACAAAGAATTGAAGAGAGATGTCGCACAATAAAGGACCCGACAAAAAGAGCGGAAGAGAGATGAGACAAAAAGTGGAAAACAAAACAAGAAAGAGTCAGTCGAGGCTTTTGATGTGTGCATAATGCATATTTCAGTAAACCAGACGAGACTAGACCCTAAACAACCTCCCCATGTTCACCATCTATGCCCCCTCTCTGTAGAACAGATATATAGTGCACACTGCACAGTGTGTGAATAGGGATAGTGCGTAGAGGAGCTGGTATTCATTTCCCTCCACCTTAAGATCACATTACTCTATCACGTTCCCCCATAGTATGCTGGGCGTGGCGCAGGGTGGAGGTAGGAGTGATAGCAGAAAGGGAGGAAGGGGGAAGGAGACAATGGGACGGATGGAGAGACAGACAGACACAGAGGCAGGCAGTCTCTCTGTCCATCTCTCTCTGTCTCTCTAATAGAGTTCTCAACGGGCCTGAAAATTGAGGCCCGGCCCTGACTGGGCTGGCCCGGTCCGACCAATTAGCATAGTTTTTAGGCCCGACCCAGCCCTACAATGTCGGTTCGGGTCGGGCCTGGCCGGGTTTAGGTAGAATTTGAGCACTCTACACAGAGTAAAAGTGAAAATGCCAATCTGCACCATCTTCATAAGAGGTAAATACACTGACAGACAGAACAGAATTATTATTTTTATCATAATAAAATAATTCAATATATATTGCTTTTTTCATCGAGCCCTAAGCCCGATCCAGCCCTACTGATCTGCATACATTTTAGGCCCGAGCCCGACCTTAAAATGTCGGGCCGGGCCGGGCCGGGCCTGGTCGGGTTCGGGCAGAGTTTGAGAACTCTACTCTCTATGTCACACAAAAAGACAAACGAAAAGGTTTCTCTCGAAAAACGTTGCTTATCGTGTCGATCTTATCACGTCTTGCCACATGCCCTGCCCCAGGCAAAGTTTGGAAAAGCCTGTGTAAAGAAGATATTTAATACTCGGAAAAAAGACAAGAAGAAGAGGTTCTTGGCTCCTTTATGTTGACTGTAGAAAACTGGCGACAGGTGACTCTGACGAAGGCCCATCTTAGGTGAAAAGTGCTTTTTAATCATTGTTGTTTTTAAAGTAAACTCCTATGGAATATTTTTTTTTACTTCAACTGCACATAACTGCCATGGGTATACTCTTTCAAGTTTGCCACCTTATATACCACCTTTCACATAAGATATAGAACTTCTGAAGAACTCTTCTGCGCTTCAAGTGTTATGAAGGCAGCGCTGCACTTTTCCAGCTCTATGAAGAACTGTTGAGGAGTGAGTGGGAGTGAGATGGAGTGAGGGGGGTGGGGTGGGGTGGACAGAGGACATGAACAATAATATCGCTGTCTCATAGCTGTGATAAATCTCCCATCTCTCGCCTATGACTCAGTGCCAGCAGAGGAAGTGCCTTCCTCTGCTGCCCGCTCATGTTGCCACGTTTTACCACAGTGAAACCACAGCACTGGTCCTTAAACAATTTCATGTTAATGACTACCCTATTGAATATACAGTATTATTTTATACTTTGCTCATCATACCACGGTGTGGCTGGTCCACAAGAACAGATCTGCTGTTTTATGTTGTGTTAGAAAGAAAAGCTTTGAAATTAAAAGTGAAGGTGGTTATGCATGTCTTTGGGTTTTGTAACAAATGAACCAATAGAATTATTAGTACTTTGCCTGCCAAATGGCCCGTCTTTCGTGCCAAACGATGAGGCGTCACTGCTGCCAAATGGCACCTTTGTTAGGCAATTGTTTTATGTGAATAGATTTGATTTGATTGGAACAATCGCTTACATTGGCTACAATGGGCTTTTGTTCATACGTTTACACACCATGGGGGCAGCCATCATGGACTGTGCACGTATGTGTGGCCACAGACCCAACATCTGAAAAATGATTTGCACGAACGGCTCCTGTACATGACATTTGTGTTATTTAATGTTTCAAAAAAATATTACAGATTTCCAGAACCCCCCCACCCTAAAAAATGCAGCCTACAACAAGACAAACAAGCGTATAATAAGCTGACATGGCAACACTCGCTGCTCTCGCTCTCTCTCTCTCTCTGCCTGCCCGATGACAGAGCACCACAAGGCCAATTTATGGCCAGGTAGCAGCAGCAACGCAGCACCGCCGTGCCAGGCTCACAGGGGCCTGTTGGCCTCTGCTATCCGTCGTCCAGCAGGGCCCTGGTGGTGTCATCGCTCTTGGGAGCCTGGTGACAGCCTCAAATGAGCCACTCTGTCACCTTCCAAACGCACCACCACCACCAGCCCCTCTCTCCCTCTCTCTCCCCCTCCTTCTCTTCTCCTCCAGTCCCAACAGTCACTTCATAAGTGGACAAGCACTGACTGATATCAGTGCATCGACCCCACCTCTCCGCCATGGCAGTCGACACACTCTCTCAGTGCAGTGGCAATTAACAGCTTTAGGTGTTGTTGTCTGACCGCTGTTATTGGGTCTGATGTGCCATTAAATACAATTAGAGTTGAAGTGCTGCTGCTGCTGAGGCGATTTCCTACCGGGGAGACTAGATCAGCGGTTCAACAGACCTTTTAATTATTTTCAAGGACCCCCCACGTCCCCCATGACTGCGTTACAATTGGAACCAAATGGAACCGTAGGGGTCCGCCATTGATCAACGGATCAATGACCCCCACCTCGCTGTGTGCATGTCAATGAGACAGCACTCTGATGGAAAGTCCTGGCTCCTCTATGGTAGAGGCATTGAGTGCTTAGTGATTGTACATATACAGCCATGCATTGGATTATCCACAGGGAGTTTTACACCATATTGATTCATCTTTTTATTTTATTAACTTCATTTATCTCAGTGGTTTTCAACGTTTTTTTTTTTATACCAGGGACATTTGAGCCCCACAACCCCGAAAACTAAATATATCTTTTGCTTTTGTCCAGCCTGGATTTTGGAAACAAAACAGGCAAGCATACAGATCAAAATAACCATTAATCTTGTACATTCTCTAGTTGTGTAGACTTGGGCTGATTCAGATGATGAATATTTTAACTCTTGAGACTGTAAAAATGAAACCAAATGGACCCGCAAGGGTCCATTAGGTTTCATTTTTACCCGAGTTACACCCGGTTAACCAACTTTAAATTTAGCTGGGGACCATCTGGAATCCTCTCAAGGACCACTGGTGGTCCCCGGACCACCTGTTGAAAACCCCTGATTTATCTTTGGTTTTGAACCAGTGGCCGTTCCAGGTGGTACCCAGCTAAATGATGGTAACCAAACGGCCCTTATAGATCTGTAACTCTTGAGAGCTGGTGCATTTGGTTAAGTTATTGTTAAGCATCTGAATTACTTAATTTTCAAGAATACAGTATGTACAATTAGAAAATGTAGAAAAAAAGGTTGCTTTGATCGATGTTTGCCTGTTATCTCTCTCTAGATACAGCAAAAATTGTGGAAACATTTTTTTTTTTATTTAGCTTTGGGTCTGAGAGATCAATCATCAAAGGGTGGTCCGGGGCTAAAATGGTGTACCAGTAGTCGGCCATGCTATAAAAACGGTTGAAAACCACTGATCTTAAAAAAATCGGTTGTGGCAGAAAATCGAAAATCGCAATCAGTAGCACTTATGCAGCCTGTTTGTCACAAAACAAACTCACAGTTGTCGCCGCGCCCCCCTGCCAGCTTCAAGTGAAATGCTAGTAATTCAACTGATTAATTGAATTATAAGCGATCAAACAGGCCTTCATCCAAGAGTATCCAATTATGTTTTGGAAAAAAAACTATCCTAGACAAAAATGTAATTACGCGGGAATCCAGTTATTGGACTGACTGAATGGGGAAGCTGCCCCCAATGCGTTCTTCTCTAATGAACCGTCCCATTACAGCCATACAGCGCAATAAATAACTCTTCAAGGGACAAAGACGGAAACGCAATATCATTGCTACATTAGCATGTTGAACAAACAAACAAATCTCACAGAAACCTCATATGTCCAAGACTGTTCCCTTTGAAGGATTCTAATTTTGGTTTCTGTGAAAGTAATTTAAAAAGTAGGCCTACTCATTGTGAGCTTGTATATCTGATATTGTCAAAAACATCTTTTAAGAAGTTCAGTCACTTGGGACAGACTCAAAGTAGAGCCACGTCTTCTTTGACAGGGAAGGAGCCAGTTTAGGTGGTTTGGACATCTGGTTAGGATGCCTCTCGAGCTTCCTTCCTTAAGGAGCTCCTCGATGCACCCCTGGGGAAAACCAAGGACAAGATGGACACCGACTCTCTGGCCCTGGACCGTCTCAAGATAGCCCAGAAGGAAGTCAATGAAGATGCTTGAGAGAGGAAAGTCTGGAGATCTCTGGTGGAGCTGTTGCCCCTGTGACCCGACTATGAATAAACAGTTGAAGGATGTATGGATGCCCACAGCAGTGGTGTTTCTAAACAATTTGGAGCCCCAGTGGGCAAACCGTAGTGCAAATTTTCCAGGGAAAATCTCCTGTGACATCATACCTATGACAGGCACAGGAAAATGGTGCCTGCAAGGGATAAAAATAAGAACTATTTTTAAACTAAAGAACATATTCTATGTGTTTTAAGTGTTCAATTCTAGTTATAGAGAACAAGTATAATGTATTTATCCATATGAGGCTTATTAGCCTGGGATCCTACATGCAGCGTCCCTAGCGGGAATTGAACTCAGGACCTTCTAGCTATGAGGCAACAGCACCACCACCACAGATGTAGAGATAAGAGGTTTCTGCTCAATAGCGATGAAAGGCAGACCAATCCAAAGTGTGCCGTTCTGTGCTATCCTCCTCTGGTACAGTGCTGACCCTGAGACGGCCTGCTGAAGGACGCAGCAGGCATGAGAGCACCGCAGGGACCGCTCTGCCTCCGTGTTTAATTTATGCCTCCATCGCTGCTGCTGCAATTGTTTGCATTTTGTTTCATGCGCCGTGTTTACCCGTTTATGCATATCCCGCGTGGATTCAATTATTCATTTGATCTTCCCCCATTCGCATTGCATACGCAATTGCACCCGACCACGACCGCAGGGGGAAAAAAGAGGAGTTAATGCTGTTAAGTGTTTGTGGTGCGGTGTGTGTGTGTGTGTGTGTGTGCGTGTGCGCGTGCACGTGTGTGGTGATTGATTGATGGACAGCTATGACAGATTGGAAGTGAAGGAAGTGGATCTGGATTCAGCGGGAGAGAATTAAGCAAGACACTTTGTGTCTGGCACAGCCTATGGAAACATAATCAGAGGTAGGGGCAATCTTTCTATGTAGACCGGTAACTACTGGAGTTTGTATGTATACAGGTATACTGTATGTGTGAAGTCTTGATATTTTTGGGGTGTCAGTTTGTTCTCAAAAGCTTTTAATGTCATCCCCCAAAATATCACAGCATCTTTATTGTTGAGGATTTCTTAAGAACTTACACAGTTTATTACAAGAGCTGTGTCTGGAACACACACCCAGGGAGTCAAACATGGGTTCCTTTTATAACACACAAGAGGAACATCACTCCATGGCATGGTTGAGTGCATGGACATCATACGGATCTGTATGTAAGAACAGTTCTTCTGACAGATACCAACAGGTGAATATTGCAGTCCGAATAGAATTGCTAGACATGCACATTCTCCTCAGTGGAACAGTCATAGGACTATTCTGTGAATGTAATGTAGCTACAACAATGTGAGAGCGGCTTGTCCGTTTATTCGTTCGCCTTTGTGCCGCTTCTCCTACCAAACCACAATGTTTGCACACATCTCACTATGCACAACACCTCAAGCACCTATGTCCACACAGGATAGGCTATATTGCATCCATGTAACTGTCATATCTACTGTACAGTGGCTATTTTTATGAGAATCAAATCTGTGCAAGTTTCACTTCATCCAACTAACAAAAATTGGTCTCCAACTACTGTGACGTCAAAATATGGAGCCTGTGCTCGCACCAGAGCCATACAACAACACACTTACAACAATATTCAATTCATGGGGCCACACAACAAAACAGTTAAAACTATGTTCACTTTATGGGGCCAGTCCAATAAAGGCAATAAACAACATTGGACGGAAGGTATTGCAGTGTATGGTCGCTGCAGGAGGTTTTCTACAGGAGTCAATATCCTCGGAACTCCAAACACCAAACTCCAAACTCTCTCTGCACCCTCCCCTTCTGTATGAGCTTTACTTTCTCTTTCTCAGAGCCACAAAGCCTCTAGAACTAACGACACACCATGCAGAACATGGACGTTACTAATACTTCATCTTTCTGGGAGCCACAAAGCCAAGTGATGCATCGTATTGTATGTGCGCTGCTCATGCTGCCGAACAGGGACAATACACACAACAGCATACACATACTGTATGTCTCACGCACAAACCGTACATCACATTCTTTAGGAGATAGTGGTGAGGTCAAGTGTGCGTCTCAGCCGCAGGTCACTATTTTATTACTCTATGCCATCCAGAGTCATATAGTATAGACAGAGTTACACCAACTCATTTCATGGTGCCAGTCCAATGGCGGATATTGTACATACATAGACTTCTACTGATAATGGGGACAACAAATAGGGACAAGTCCTGGACCTGATGTAGGCAGAAACAAAGTGGTCTCAGGCAACAGCCCAGCTTTAATGCTCTTAAATCCCTTTATTTTAGATAGGCTACATACACAACATAGCTTTGTCAGTCATTACGGCCGACACCCATCTCAATATGTGTTGTTCCAGGGACCCCCAGAAGCAAGGATTTGTGGCAAAATAAATTAATTAACGAAAAGGGAAAACAGAAAAATCAAAGACAACATTTTCACAATTTTTCAAAAATATCCGTTCTGCACCGAGTGCCATGCCATGAGCTTGTAGACTGATATTTTTCAGCTTTTTATGTTGGGCATTTGGGAAATTCTATTGTGCTCTTTTTATGTGATATCACAAAATAAAACCTATTTCTACCTTCAATATGGCCAAGGTCGTTTTTGACAGTAATACTTTTCAGTAAAAGGGAAAAAAGGAACCTGTGTTTCACAAGCTCTTATTGATAATTTTCATTGGTTCAATTTGTAATAAAACCCACAGACCCACTTTCAATTTCAAAGCTTTTTTCTTTCTAACACAGCATAAAACAGCAGATCTATTCTTGTAGACCTGCAGCCACATTGTTCTATGATGAGGTACTGCAGTAAAAATCTAAAAAGAACTTGCAGGTACTAGAAATAAATGTACTCACGCTGGAGGTACCGTTTTAGATGCTGCAAACTACCTTGTGTGTGTGAGAGTGTAGGCGTTGGTGTGTCCACGTGAGTGCGTGAGAGTGTGCATGCTTGTGTGTGTGTTTGTGTTGTGTGTTAGCGTGTGTTTGTGTTGTCTCTAGACAGGAGCTGTCAGGTCATGACTTCCATCTCCTCCATCCTCCTGCATACAGAACAAGGGCTGGCCATGTGAGGAGCACTCAGCAGCCCTCTAATGAGGGCCTGGACCCTCTGCTTTTCACCACGCAGCCACACTCTGGCTGGCATTACTGCCCCGCGCACACACCTCAGGTACTGTCAGAAACGTGCAAGCTTGCGTGCACGCGTGCACACCCAACCACTAGCATTTTGTGCTAGTGGTTGGATTACAGGAGAGGAGAGAAGTAGGGATGGAATGATAATCATTGTTATCGCTTACTCGTATTGAGGGGACTGAAATTTAGCATGAAATTGTTCTCCGTCATACACTGGGAATGCTGTGAATGAGTTTTTGTTGGGCTGTAAATGAAGTACCACTTAAGCCCTCTGTACAAAAACAGACCAGTAACGAGCACATTATGTAAGCTCTCATTTCACTTCACGCACACAAATCAATTCACAGGGAATGGCAGATCCACAAACTCACAATGTGTTGCGTTGCAATGAGCTGTGAGCTTACAGATTGGCTATTTTTGCTGAGTGTTCCCCCCAGAAAAGGGATGTTTGGGTGACATGAATGAGCACTCAGATTCTACTATTTAGTGATGTCACTAAAAATACCAATTTAACAGTACTTCTTTCTTTAACTTTGCCTCCACCCTTTAAGTCATTGGTACACATGGAATCCATGTGTTCCCCTCTCAAAGAAGACCATTGAAACCGACTTGAAACCAAGGAGATCATGCAGACATTTCTGGTACTGCAGCCAAATAGCACACTGAGAAAATATGAAAATATGAAAAAATAGTGTTTTTTTTAGGCTATAGGGTGTATAAAAAGGTATTACGTTAAAATTCAACATTCATATGATTTGATTTTAAATTCAAAGCAAATTTAGATTGCAATAATGGGATCACAATAATACCATTAACCACAATTATTTTTGCCATAATAATCGTAATTTTGATATTGTCCCATCCCTGAGCAGAGTAGAGTAGAGTAGAGTAGAGTAGAGTAGAGTAGAGTAGAGTAGAGTAGAGTAGAGTAGAGTAGAGTAGAGTAGAGTAGAGTAGAGTAGAGTAGAGTAGAGTAGAGTAGAGTAGAGGAGGGTTGAAATGATTTACTTTCAGGTCATCCATCTGTAACTGATAAACATATTGCAGCCCACAGATGAACTCTTTCATCACACTCTCAGACACACCCGACCCCCCCATGAACCATATTGAACCAAAGCTGTGTAGCAGTGTGGTACGTGCAGATACAGTATATGCAGCATCATGGATCTGGCCAGGTTCACATCAAGGCAATGACAACAATAGGAGAGATTTCCTCCTAACCGCTATAAGCCAGAGGCATAAAACACGGTTCTCCCTCTTATCCTATACTCTGCTGAAGGAAGAACCACTCTGATTCCTTACTTAAGTAAAAAAAAAAGTAAATAAAAGTAATACAACTAAATGCTATACAGATAGGGCTCTATGGTCTCATGCTTAACGCGGGGGCTGAGAATCACCTTGAAACCTTATAATCTATCTCTGAGTGTACAGATAGATCCATTTGTACAGATCAACCCTCTAATTTAGCCGAGGACCCTCTTGGAACCCCATCAAGGTCTCCTGAAGGTCCCTAGTCTGTCCCAAAAAAAATGCAAACCTTATTAGTTTTCGTTTACCGCCAAGCAGTTCAAAGAGGTCTCCAAACGCCTTACATTACATGGTTCTGCAGTGTTAATGTAACTATGCTGCACCTGCACACGGCAACGAAGAACGCTGAAGCAAAAATATTGTGCTTCAACCTTAACACCGTCTTTAAAGCAGACCTGCATAACCTACGGTAATTGGATGGAAGCAAACTCCACACAATGTTCTAATACCTAATTCCGATGTTGTCAGAACAGTGAATGATGTGCTTATTTCCAACATGCTGATATAGGTATATTTTTTCTTTATATATTTTTTGACGACTTTGACAGAAACGGTGGCTTTATAGCTGGGTTGTTATTTTTGTGCACTATTTTCCTGCATATCAGTTACCAACCACTTCTGGACCAGGGCCCACTTATCTGTCCACCAAACACAGCATTGGGGTGGGTGCCATGTTAAGTGGGTTCACTGCATTTTCAGAGCATTTCATAATCAATCAATCAATCCAGCTTGCATCAATGCAACAAATGTTCACACAATATTTTTTTACTTGCCTGACGCTCAGACTGAATTATCATTTTGTTTCACTTCATTAACCAAATCCCCAGGGAAAATAATTTAAGGTGGCGATTCAAGGCTGGAGCCATGCATTTTTTTACGGCAAAATACAGAAAATAGCATTGTTTTTTTATTGTTCCTTTTAATACTGATGTTATTTTATGACTAAAACCTCATTTTTTTGCCAATTGTTTGAGAGACCCACTTCCATCCTTACAGCCCATGCAGTGCAGTGGGCCCCTGGCACCACAGGTTGGTAATTGCTGCTTTATTCTGGCAACCTTTCCCTCCACATATACATTCACACCTACACTACAGAGAGAGAGCCAAGCGTGGGTGTTAAAAACAAAGGCGGCAACAAGACATGTATAATGTTTTTTCTTTTTGCGCAGTGAGGGATGGTTGCAGTGGAACTAATGAGTATGGGAGTGAGAGAGAGATAGAGCAATAGCGAGAGATAGACAGAGACAGAGGCAGAGAGAAAGAAATAAGAGAGAAAGCCAGTCTGTCGGGTTGATACAAGCTCAGGACTTGGGGTAGTTTTTGGTTTTTAACCAGAATTGGTGTGTGAAGCTTAACGCTTTGATTTATGTTTTACAATGGGACAGACAGTTGGCCAACAGCAAATGGGGAGAGAGATAGGACGGTAACATGCATAAGGCTGCCAGGATCAGGAGTCGAACCCGCGGACACTGCAAGAGGTGGATTACCAGTCAGGGTGCCTGGACCACTGAGCCATAGCCCAGGCCTGCCTAATTCTATTCCAATTGTTTTGGGATTTATACAATGCCCGTCCATCCCTGCCATGCCTCCAAGCATGAAAATAGCGTTAGTTTGGTTCATTTTCAACCACTGCCACACAGACTTGTACCACATCATTCAGGGGTGCTTTTTTGACGGTCTTTTTTTTTTCTATTTGCATCAGTATTCCAGAAGCATTATGTTTTGCCTCTGGCTTTGAGTGGCAATCTGCACTGGCAAGGCCTGTTCATTAGTTTAATTAGTTTAAAACTATCCATATTTTTTGGCCTATTATGGGAGCCTTGACCCGACACTCAGCAACTGTTTGAGTTTGTTGTTGTTGGTGGGACAAAATCTCGAGTGTTTCTGTCACTCCCCGTTCAGCCTGGGTGCAAAAAAGCTAAACCAAACTAAACAAAAACAACTCCTGCAGAGGTCGAGGGAACGTCCTGGCCCGTTTTCAGTCACCACGGTCATGATAATTTACATTTATGTAATCTGTTCTCGTAAAGGTTATTGTCCAAATGCAGGTGCGATGGACTTTGACAAATTAAATTAAGCAATCACAAACAAACATTTCATGAACTCAGCTAGCGCTCAGCAGCAGTGTTTTTTTTTTTTTTTTAAACTGACATGACATTTTGATCCCTCTGGAACTTCATCAAGTATAGTGACTTGTTAGTTAGAAAGGGGGTGTAAATTTAACCCAAGTAGATCTGAACTCGATTCTCCAAAACATCTTCTAAATCATGACAGTTTTGTAAAAGACCTTATGTTTCAACGTCGGTGAACGTTGTACTTTTCATGTAAAGCACCAGCAAAACCACATGGCTGACCACCACTATCTGAAAATACGCAGTTTCAATCAAGGACTCCCCAGAAGAAAATATTTGTAAAAAACACTCTGAGCAAAGATATAGATTTTTCACAATTTCCCAAAAATACAAGCTCATAACACACCACTGCTGAACACAAGACATTGCATGTTTTGGTCCAATCAAGTCATGAAAGGGGCAGGCCTGCTCAGGTCTATAGCTAAAGATTAACACAAAAAGGAGTTTGTGCCCCCAGAATGGGCTAATTTGAAAAATGCAACTACAGCATTATGTGTTTGTCTGTGGTGTTGTTGCTTTCTTTGGCCCTTCCCCTCGTAGATCTCACTTTATTCCACCCAGAGCCCACAGTCAGGTTGAAGAGCTAAGCTAATCAAGCTCTTTGCTGTGACTTGCCGCGAGGCTCTGGAATAGCCTGCTGTTTACCATTAGAGCTCTCCAGTCCATATAGACACTTTGAAATTATTCCTGAACACGTGTTATTTTACTCTAGCCTTTGAACACAGGCAAATGAAACTGACACGCCAAGACCTCACCATTTTCTAGGAGTGTATTTTAATTTGTTAGTAATGTATTTCTAACCCGCTGCATTAATGTGTTCTCTTGGTCTCCAAAGCACTTTGGTTGCCATTTTTAGCAGTGCTTTATAAATACAGTTTGAGTTGCATTGAGAGAATAACTAAAGGACATTTATTGAAGTGCAATTTAGATTACTTCAACTGTCTGTACTGTATGTCCATTTTTTATTTACTGGTACAAATGTACTTTTTATTCCACGACATTTTTTTTGAAAAGGTTTACTTGATTATTATGGTGTTATTATTATGATTGATTATGATTATTATTATTATTGTTATTATTATTATTAACCAATTAAGCCAATTTTTGTATGTTGCTATTCAGTTATACATAATTTGCAAACTCACGTTGCAGACAATTATGGTAATATATTCGTATTTACTCTCAGTAAAGTGTATTTTGATTCCAATAGACTGTACCTTTTTATTACAGACAAAATGTGAACTGTTAACAAACAAAAAAGTATTTCCACATTGTGTTATTGCTAACAGCACTTAAACCATCTGTGTATACAATTTAAATTTTAGCATTGACTAAAATAATCTAGATCATACTAGCTCGTACCCCTGCTATTTTTGACCGCTGTGTGGAAGGCATTTGTAGAATGGTCCTCAGGTCTTGGTGTGTGTGCCAAACACAGGCATGGAGCCAGTGCGGGGAGAGTTGCTACGGGCAACAGATTGGCAAAACGCGTCCCTCTGCCTGCAGCTGGGCTCTGGGTCAGAGCCATTGCCCACGGCCATTCTTTTCAACACCAAGTCCTCCTACAGATGTGAGCTGGCTGCAGGTTGCCCATGGAGACCGCTCACCAGCTCAAAGCTGGAAAGTAGCTGAAGCACATAACGCTCTTGAAAACATGATATAGGAGATGATACAGTACTTTGTCTTGCAGACCCTGCGGCCTTGTATTGAACACATATACACACACATCTGAAATGACACAAAAACAGAAATAAAAATACTGGAAATCTTCTACCACATAAGGCTCCAACACAATACAGACTGCTGTGATCACAGACTAGGCACAGACTAGGCTACAATTAGTAAAAACTGCTAATAGTTTGACACTACACGACGGACGCTATGCAACCCGTTTTTCCTCCTGGAATTATCCCCATTATGGACGCTCCGCAACCTCCTTTTCCGTCAGGATTTTTATCGATATTTGCAGACAGCATACCAATTATTTATTGTGGAAGGAAGTATCGATATCCATCACAATATTGATATTTTCAGCACACACATATTTTATTCTACACCACAAAAAGGGGAAAAGAAAAATCTAAAGGAGCAA
>CM076969.1:31533133-31785633 GCA_039105355.1 Benthosema pterotum
TCAGGTCTATATATACACATGTTCACATACAGTATGTACCTTACACATACCGCGTCTCTGTCTCAGGGGCAGATGTAACATTTCACAATTGGGGGGGCATGAGAAAATGGCATGGGGGCGGCTTCATCGCCCGTGGCGCGTAGCCGCACCCATACCATTTTCGATTACAGGACTTATATTAGGCATTATCAATACTGACATCAGTAGTTGAAGTTGCAACAGGCACGCAGCATGTATAAAACTGAAGGTCTGACTCAGAGAGTTTTCTGTTTTGAATGATGAAATGCTGTTGGTTTAGTGGTGTCACAACTGTAGTTAGCTAGTAGGCGCATTTTAACTATAGGCGCATGTTTAGTGGGGCAGACTGGGCATTTAGGGGGAATTGCCACCCCATGCCCATGCCTAGATCCACCCCTGCTCTGTCTGTGTGCTTCCGTACGTGTGCATGTGCATGTGTGTGCATGTGTGTGCGTGCATGTGCATCCCTCCTGATTGATTCGGCAGCACGCCGGTGTGCTTTTATGTATCCCGGTGGTGGTGCTGCTGCAGGTTTGCGTTACACAACATCGACTGATCCCACCTCGCCAGGGATCCCCGCCGAGCGGAGAGGAGATGAGGGGAGGGGAGAGGGGAGGAGAGGGGAGAGGGGAGGAGGGGAGCGCCACGTCCGTTGCTGCGCCGTGCTCGCCTCATCTCGCCTCCGGATTACAATAACTCTGTTCTGGCAGCGCTCCCAAAGCTGTCCCCCGAGCCCCGCCAGAACATCTCACCCAGAAAGCTGCGAGACCTGCCTGCCTCGTTTTAAGAAACTCTCCCTTTGTTCCCCCTCACGCGTCAACTCAACCCTACTGCCTGATTGCACAGGGCAATTGATTAAATCTGTTGAAATGCTGCCTGTTCCAATAGCTAATATGTCACTGTCAAAAATAGCAGATTTGCAAACTTGTACATGGGCTACTGTACTTACTTACATTTGTATTTTTTATATATGAAAAATTGTTTGGATATCTTTGTACAATTTTGAGATTTTTACTTCTGGGGGTCCATGGAACCAAACATTTTCAGGCGCCAGTCTACATTAAACATCAATTTGAGGTTCCTTGACAGCATGAAACATTGCTAAAAAAGGATCTCAGCCGTCGTGTTGTGAGTCTGTAAATCAGCTTTTTTTTAGGTCTATGCACAGAAAATCAGGAATTCGGCTAATATACCGACTTCTGAATATATTTAACACACTATAACGTCAGTAACAGCATCAAACCAAACCCCGCATCCACGGCTTGATCTCCATCTGTTTCAATGAACTGACAAGATTTAAGCACGACTGATGAAACAGTGACCTTAGAATTTGGTCCTTGGGTCTAAGAAATCGGGAGCACTTCTCCCACGCACGCACATACTGTACATACACACACACACACACACACACACACACACACACACACACACACACACACACACACACACACACACACACACACACACACACACACACACACACACACACACACACACACACACACACACACACACACACACACACACACACACACACACACACACACGCACGCACGCACGCATGCACACACACACACACACGCACACACAATCCACCCACACATCCGTCCAGCCAGCAGCAGTCAGAACAGGAGCATCCATCACCAGGTGTAATGGTGAAGCCATACTGTCCACTGCTGTGTCACAGAGAGGATGAATGGAACACCTGCACCCACCCCTGACCACACCACCACTTGACACTGCAAACCAGGTCAGCTCCACGGAAGATGGAGAGGGTTGGTGACCAGCGCACGCACCACTGCACACACACGCACACGCGCGCACACACACACACACACACACACACACACACACACACACACACACACACACACACACACACACACACACACACACACACACACACACACACACACACACGCACGCACGCACGCACGCACACGCACACGCACACACAAAATTGTTGAATTGTTATGCTTGTGGGGACATACAGCCATTTTATGATTGCCATTTTTACCGCCTATAGCCTCAAGCCTAAAATAGTCAATCTTGTAGGCAAGTTTGTGTGCAACACCAAAAAACAAGTGTTGCAGTCCCAACCCTGATGAGTGGCCCAGGAAGTGAATTGCCCATTAACTTTCCTCATAGACCTTTCAGGAAGGATTTATATGAAGATTTAAGTGGCAACTAGGGACATTACAAATCAAGACAACAAAGACAGCGTTTTGTCTCTAACAAATAATTGGAAAGAACTGAAAAAAAAAAAAGAAAAAAAAAAACAGCAGGGTACAACACTTTTTTGTTGTCGTGTTTGGTGTCGTGATTTGTCATGATCAGAGTTGGCTTAGTTTGAGCTATGCTTAAAACAGCTTTGTATTAATACATTTTGAAATGTCTACTCTATGGGGAAAAATACATTAGGACTCATTTCCTCTGCCAGGTGTCGTCATGAAAGCGGCAGGACTGCGGTGCTCTATAACTCATGCTCTATAACTCATGCATAACTCCAGATTTATTTGCAGTTCCACCCAAAAAAATCCTTATTGGGTTTCCCCTGCCCCAACATAAGCTTAGAATGAGGCTGTGGGATGTTGTTCAGCAGCTATACTGCTGAACCAAAAGTGAAAGTGTGAGTGTCAACACACTATTGACATGGTGGATAAACAATATATAGTAAAAAAATGCATTTTGGAGCGACGGAAATAGGTCCCATAGCCCTTTTCCACATTTATAGTAGGGTAGGGGAAAAGGCCAACTGGACCACTTTTTTGGTAAATAAAACAACTGCAAATAAAGGTAAGAAAGGATTCTAGAGTGAAATTCTCTTTTAAAATCCTCTTCTAAAATGCCTAATCCTGATGAATTGTAAACCTAACTACCCATATCCATTTTAACTAGGGCTGGGAATCGATCTTGGGAATCGATCCGAATTCCCTAGAATTCCCTAGATCGATTTGATTTCGATTCACAAGGTCACGATCCGATTCGATCCACAATTCGATCCGATTCGATATCGATCTATTTACAGACATAATGGAAATAAATACTGTCCAATAGACAAGACAGCCCCATGTGTTGGTGATTGTATCTGTGTATGTGTAAGAGGGACACAGAGAGAGAAGAGTCAAGTATCAAGTATTTATTTTAGTAAAAAATGCAATGCCGGCACTCGCTTTCTATAGTGTGCCTCCGCGTAAAAGAAAATAGTGCCAGTCGCCTGGAGAAGATCGATCCACACATTTTTGGATCGATATCGTGTTTTTTGAGCGTGAATCGATATTGGATTGTGGATCGATTTTTTGAACATGGCCCTAATTTTAACCATAAACGATCTATCTTGTGAGGACCAGGAAGCACTTGAATAATTTCATTTGGATGTGCACCGAAAGCACAACACATAACAGAGGCAGACACTGATCATCAAAAGAAGATGAAATTACGGTCAGACCAGATACAACTGCTGCACACGTGGTTACACACACAGTGAGAATATGACACACACACACACACACACACACACGCACACGCACACACACACGCACACACACACACACAGCTCTTTTGTCCATTTGTAATGCACAGCAGGATGGAGATGAACAGAGGACAGCAGGTAATAGGCCAATCTCAAATCAAAGGCAGAAGGAAAGTAATTTTTCTCAGTAATCGTTTCATGCATGACGATGTCTCTGCCTCTCCGTCTCTCTCTCTCTCCCTCTCTCTAACTCATAAGCAATGTCTTGGAAAAAAAAACATCAATGTGAGCGATACTGAATTTGCAATGAAAGGGGGAAGCGCAGCGGCACAATGGCCCTAGCCTCCACAGCCAGAAAGTCCTGGGTTCGATTCCCGATGGGTACCCTGTGAGCAGCGTGGGGAGGTGTTCTCTCCTCCGCCTCATCAGTGCTCGTACCGAGGTTGGGTTTGGATACAGGGCCTTTCTGTGTGTAGTTGGCATGTTCTCACGGTGGTGTCCCCTAGAGGGCATTGATTCTAAACCCCTGGGATGGGTCACATTACCCTGACTTTTGATATGCAGGGGTGTGCCGCCTGATTTGACCGACAAGTTGTCTAGTACAATGAATGTAACACCTCCCCTAGAGAGAGCAGTAGCTGGGTTGCAGTCCATTGACAACTTGTCCATCACAGACACAATCTCTATCTATCCAAAAAGTGACGTTTCCCTCGGCCATAGAAATGCCTTAGAAAGTCATTGTTTGGGACCATCGCATCACTGTGAACTGTAGTCACTTGGCTTGCAGTACGGTATTAAACCGCTATTAAGCTTTGCACTGGGGTACAGAGCAGCTTTTTATTTTTTTCCTGATGAATACAGCTGAGCTGACCTATAAATTCACACAGCGTTGTTGTAACAGTGACGTGAGGTAAACTTGTAAATCTTCGGGGCAAGGCTACAGCCTACAGCGCCTTACTGCCAGCACGGATTGGCACACGTTGCTACAAGGCACGCAGAGAGAGAGACAGATGATGATCCGACATGTTAGAAATACACTCACTGTTGTCACAATTATTTAAGTTTACTAAAGGTAAATTTCAAGCAACGTTTATGGAAAGGATTCTGGGTTTGACTGCGCTGAACCAACAGTTCACTACATGTGATTCAGTTCAGCATGACCAGGATTCACCTTGTATGTGCTTTATTGTACAGCACAGAACAGACTGCCGCATTTTCTCGTGTTACACTTATTTAATGTGAGGACAGTGAACGTTTTCCTAAAATGAACTGTCTCTGCTCTGTATGGCAATGGTTGCATGGTTCAGCAGGGCTTGACACTAACAGTTGCCCGCTTGCCCGGGCAAGTAAAAAAAAATGGTGGGGCAAGTGAAGACTGCTACCTGGTTGCCCGATCGGGCAAGTGTGTGACTTAGTGCACTATAACACAACACAAGATACATTTGTCTTGAAGGCAGTCATTGCACTCTGCCTCTGTGTCTTTCCCTGCTTTCTAGCTATCCACAATTCTAGGCTGGATTTGGGAAACAAAACAGGCAAATTGACACATCAAAATTACCATTAATCTTCTACAGTGTAGACCTGGGCTAATTAAGATGATGAATTTTAACTCTTGAGAGCGTAAAAATGAAACCAAATGGACCCTTGCGGGTCCATTTGGTTTCATTTTTACGTTCTCAAGAGTTACATCTGGTTAACCAACTTAACTGGGGACCACCTGGAACCTGGGGGGCAAGTGACCATGACCTGAGGGCAAGTAGAACCTGACTTGCACTTGCCCGATGGGCAAGTGCCTCGGAGACCTTAGTGTCAACGCATGGTTCAGTCATCTGTGTGCTTGTGCTTCAACTAAGTAAGGAGGCGTTGCCTGACTGCACTCTGCAGAACCAACAGTTCACCGCAAGTGATTCAGTAGACACTTGCCATAGGACCAACAGACACTTGACCTCATCATATTTGTCATCATCTGGCCGCTTTTAGCCCAAGGAATGTTTTTTTTGCACAAAAGTGAATGCCTGGATTGGATTCAGAATCATGAAACCACACTATATTGACATACTACCGTATTTTCTGCACTATAAGGCGCACTGGATTATAAGGCACACCGGATTATAAGGCGCACCTTTTAGAACTGTTTTCATATATAAGGCACACTGGATTATAAGGCGCAGAGAATAGAAGCTACTACAGTTAACACAGAATAGAAGCTACTGCAGTCGAACAATCCATATATAAGGCGCACTGGATTGTAAAGCGCGTGTGGATTTTTGAGAAAATTAAAGGCTTTTAGGTGCACCTTACTTAAAACATAAGAAAAGTTTGGAATCACAAGAAAGTTTAAGAAACCCCCATAATGCCTAATACTTACAATCAGCAAGAGGATTCATGAATGTACGTATATAGACAATATCCTAAGTCAATGAAAAATACCAAATATACTTAAGTACCAAATTTCCAAATTTAAACAAAGAAAGCTTGCCCACTGTCATTCAATCAGTAGGGAGGGGAAAAAGATCAATAGGAACAGCCTATCGACAACCACACCAGTTCTCAAAAGTAAGACACACTTTAATCCTATTTGAAAACTTCTTAGCATGAATGGGGAATATGTGTTGAATTGAGAGGGGGGGGGTATAATTGAAGCACAGTCATGCTGAGACCACCACCACCCCCACCCCCACCCCAAGACAAGTCAGAGATAAAAGTCACACTGATGGTCCAGTGTCCGTGTCCTTTACAAGGATGATTAGATACTGGATGAGCAGCCTAAGCAGCCTCATACCACTGAAGCCCTGAGTGCCAGGATTACAGCCATCCAGTTTTTTCAACACAAACAAATGTCAGGACTCCTGCTGCTTCCTGGGGGAGATGTCCAATCGCGTCAGTTTATCAGACAAAAATAAATATTTAAAGAAATAGAGGAAGTAGTTTCACTCACACTGTGGTGTCATCTGTGACTTTCCATCGCACGCGCACAACGCTAAAGTAACAGGATATGCTTACACTTTTCCGACCAACCATTGGTCCGACGAGCAGAAAAGCGACTGGATTAAGGCTGGCGAACATGGTTCTGGTTGGCAACCTTGCTTGCTGGTTTACGTGGAGGGTTGGCAAAGTGCGCTGCCCCATGCTTATGGTTATGGGTAGGTTGGGGTAGGTTGGGTGAGGTAGACTGTCGGAGTATACACTATGCACACACTGTCCCCACATGGGCTGAGTGGCAAAACATTGATAGTGCTTGTTGGAAATCACTCCATGGAGTAGTACCACCTGCTTCTGAGGCCCATGACGTTACGTTATTGAGAACATGAACTTCCAAACTCTGAGAATTAAAAAAAAATAAGGATTTTTGATTTTTATGAAACAACAACTTTGCACATATAAAGAGGGTAATTCAAAGCTTTCCATACAGCTGCAATGTTGGTCAGTTTAAAGTTGTTTAATGCAATCAGATTGGACTTTTCTGTTTGAATGAATGGGCTGTCATGGCCCCAGGGAAAAAAAAGATGTATTTTTTTTTACATATGTATTTTTTTTTACACTCAGTGAGGGTTTCACAACCCTGGAAAAGTCTTGCGAGTGTGACGGGGAGCTACTAATTTAGAATACTTTAGTGAAATCACCATCAGGTCATAGCTATTGGACACAGGAGTTAGTGGAGTGGCAGACACGCACACGCACACGCACACGCACACGCACACACACACACACACACACACACACACACACACACACACGCCTACACAATGTGAATGACTTGTTTTACATGGTCGAAGACAAAGACGACAGCATGTAGGACAGGCTTTTTTGCAGTCTGGCAATCTCAGAGCACCATGTTCCTATTCAGAGTCACACAAAAGAGGCTTTAGAGACATAGAGAGGGAGGGAGACAGACAGACAGACAACACCCTCGGAGGTTAGCACTAATCCCACTCAACTCTCATGATACCACTCAGAATCCATTGTTCAGCTAGGGAAAACATGCAGGCCATCTACATGATGGGGTCAGTGTGTGTGTGTGCGTGTGTGTGTGTGTGTGTGTGTGTGTGTGTGTGTGTGTGTGTGTGTGTGTGTGTGTGTGTGTGTGTGCGTATGTGTCTTCAAATACCATCAAAGCAAGATTGCGAGGATTACTGTAGTGACTGATTGATTGAAGTCAATCTGTTAATCCTACTATTTATAATCAGTGTTTGTTTAACCACTATCAACCTGAGTTCTGGACATGCTATAGACAAAACCAAAGAAGCAGTGAAAAATCTACAATATTAAAAAGAATGTATGTAAACGTGGTGCTCTGAACTGTGATGGCATATTAAAGAAAAGAAGCCAAATAACTGCCGTCTTTCATAATGCCCAACTGGAAACCTTGTATGTCCAAAACCCTTTTTCTCTTGCATATGTCCCTAAAGAATATTTCAAATGGTTTGAGCCTCGGTCACCACTCTGATATAACCAGTGCTTATCATTTCTTTCTGGACTTTGAAAGCAGTTTAGCTGCAGTAGCACAATGTCCTGAGGGGGTGAGGGCGCTGATATGCAGATTATTGAACTCATTGGAACTGAAGAAGAGGAGGAACAGAAGATGAGGAATTATACACAGTAGGGTGCACTGATGACACTGAGGACAAAATCAGATGAGCTGTTCCTGAGAGCGGTTCTACAAGCTCACAATGCTTCACAATGCAATGCGCCGTGAGCTATTCACATGCTATTCACTATATTTTCGTGACACCCTTGGAATATGGACATACAAGGTTTTCCGGCCGACACTGTCGATAAGCAGCCTATACCTGCGTAGAGCTGGAGGAGAAAGTGCTGTGTGCCCTTAGATGTTCATGACCTGACTAACCCTGTTATATCTGATTCCCTGCAGTATGCAGAGAGAGAAAGAGCGAGAGTGTGTTTCTGTGTGTGTGTGTGTGTGTGTGTGTGTGTGTGTGTGTGTGTGTGTGTGTGTGTGTGTGTGTGTGTGTGTGTGTGTGTGTGTGTGTGTGTGTGTGTGTGTGTGTGTGTGAGAGAGAGAGAGAGATAATGGAGATTAATTGCCAGGCATGCGTACCAATGAAATGTCATTATCTCCCACATACCAGATAGATAATATAGTGTACAAAGCAAATCTCAGATATGGAGGCACACACACACACACAAGCACACACGCACACACGCACACACACACACACACACACACACACACACACACACACACACACACACACACACACACACACACACACACACACACACACACACACACACACAATCAAACCCAAGCAAAGCGTGCCGTACATCAGATATGAAAAAGGGTTCTAAGAAGAAGATTACATTTGATGGTGTTAACCCACAGTCGCAGAAGAGACTTTGCTGAAGCGTGAACAGCATTATGAAGTAAATACTGTTGCTTTGGAGGGAGAATCCGTACTGTAGTCTGTTGTGAAAACTGCACACAGCCTGTCTTATTCATGCTTGTTGATGTATGTACCTAATGGTCCTCAAACATTGTTCACGTCAAGGGAATATTTGGCAGCAGCAGCTGAAAATATGATCTATAAAATGAGCTTATAGATCAGTGAATATTTTTTTAAAATCCCGCATATAGGGTTAAAGTGCTTCCAACATTTAGCAGGGGACCACCTGGAACCACCCACAAGGACCCCTTGGGGGCCTGGGGCTGAGAACCACTGTACTCGGATAGGAGTTAGTATCTGAAGAAGACACAGCATCTCAGCCTGCTTATAGCACTGACTAATGTAGTACAAATGTAAAGGAAATTTACAATACATAATTAATGAAGTATGCTTCTCTGCCAACTCAGCTTTTTTTCCCCCATCATGGACTGCCTTACCCCAGTATCCTACATGCATACACAATTTCACATGTGTTGTACAACTTGTGCTGCGCTTCTACTTGTTCTAGTCACGAAGAATGCTAATCTAAAAGCGGGATTATCATCATCATTATTATATCATTATTATCATTATCATGAACAGAAGTTATGTGGAAAGACCCACTGAGTGGCACAAAACTACTTTCTGGCATTGACAGCCGATAATACTGTACATCCAAGGCCCATAATACGTACGTCCAAACAGAAAATTCTGATATCCAATTGCATTAAACATTGTTAAACTCACTTTGCCACTGTTACAACCTGCATCTTAGGCCATAACAAAAGGTTATGCAATGTATGAGCATAACCACTATGTCTGTCAGGCAGTCAGTTCCTTAAAGGCATAATTAAGATGTTTCGAAGTGATTCTGTATGAAATACTGTCCAGAGTCCTGTGGTGGGAGTCCTGCTCTAGTTTTAGTGAAATATGAAGTAGTTCCAGTCCTATTGTGGGGGTCACTGGCACCACGCAGTAAAAGTAAATGAATCCAAAATACTAACGTAATTTGTATTGTTGACCTATTTCTAAAATATTATTATTAAAAATATTAGCACATCCATCGTTCATTTTTGACCCCTCAATCACAGGTAGCTATGTTTTTTGTGACCATATCACTACGCCCAAAAAGTAGTTCCATGTGATAGGGGGGTCAAAAATGAACGAACATTGTGCTAATATTTCAGAAATTCAGCTCAACAATACAGATGAGTTAGTTTAGTTTTGTGGTTAATTTACATTTCTTGTGTGGCCCCAGTGACACAAACATGACCGGAACTACAGTACATACTACTACTACTACTGCTTCTCGATTATGTAACTAATCCTAAAAGTAATCGATTGAATAATCGATGAAATAATCAACATTTGCAACCCTAGTTCAAAGCCAGACCATTAAGGCCAGGGCCTTTCCGACTCTGCAGTTAAGTAATTGGTTTTGCAAGGCTTCATCAGCAGCCGACCAGACCACATTCTACTGATCACATCAGGTTCAAGTCTGTCCGGAGACTTGCACTGTGTGTCCCTCCTCTCCTCCCCTGCGTGAGAGCAAGAGGGAGCAGAATGATGAAAGGGTCAATGCCTGGCATGACCCAGAGCCTTCTAGTAGGAGAGTTACGATATTAAGGGATCAGAAACCAGAGCGGAGCAGCCAGTCGTCAGCCGATATATCAGCCCATGTTATATCACCGATACCGATGCCGGTATCGATGCCGTTGTATCGGTACGACTGATATATCGGTCTGGCTCTAGTTTTAAAGTCATTAAAGCTGGATTAAATGTCTGAGTCCAATGCATTTCTGCATAGTCCTACTGCTACATTGGACTCAGAGCAGCCTCGCAGGCAGTCTTGCGAGACGTCCAGTATCGCAAGATTGTCAGTTGCTAACAGTGTGTGTGAATGGGGTGCTGTTGGCTCTATGCTCCTCCAGCAGCCTGAGCGACCTGTCGCACAGGAGTAAACGGGAATATTGCAACTCACCCCGAGAACGCTCTGGCATGACCTACATACTGTAACGCTACAATGAAGGAGCATTTTATATAAAAGGGTGTCTGGTTAGTGATTGCTGTGCCCAGCTCCCCCAGAAAAAACGAGAACAAGAAAAGGGAAAGTAAAAAGAAAAGAATGGGTGGAGGGGACCATTTTAATGATCACACATTTCTCTGCATCAGGCAATTGTGTCTCCCCTAGTGTGGGGATTTCATTAAGCAGCCGTGTCGCCTTCTGAATCGCCGCTCGGGCTGAGTTCAAAGTCATCGATTTGCACACCAGTGCTTGTAGGGCGGAGGTGGGAGAGTTGGGGGGGGATTGGTGAGGAAGAAAGAACATTACAAAAAAAAGACATGAAACGAAAAGGAGGCCTTGCGCAGAAAACAAATCTCCATTGATTTGCCAGTAGGCGTGAAAGGGGAACAGCAGCAAAGCAGAAAGTGACATGAGGACAGCTATAGCTCCTTTTGGCTGTCATGGTAAGGGTTTCTAATCAACATGACAGGCCAGCCAACAGAGGCAGCACGGATGAATGCTACATCCGGGATGTATATGGAAGGGATTGACACGGCTATACAATGGCACTCAGTGTGGAATGCACCGAGGTCCGCGCCGCTCCACTGCAAGGTGCATACATACATAGTACAGCAAAGCACAAGCACAGCTTGGCACAGAACCATCTTCAGCTTTATATACTCCATATTTGGGTCAGACATGTCCGAATATGGACTGTATGACGCAGGCACAGACGGATGACAGAAAGAGTCACACAGACATTTCCGCCTGGTTTACAGAGTAATCTTGCTCACTGCATTCGCAGTTAATGACAAGGGGTGGAAAATGAGTGGACTTCCCCTTTAAACTCTCAGAATAATAATAAATCAGTTATATTGTCACATCATAGGTTTGCAAAGGTAAAAGAAACTGGCATAAATCACCTTCTGTATCATTATTCCATCAGAAAAAAGTAAGGGGGGTGCGAGGGGGCAATGATACAAGTTAAGTAAGCGTTAAAGAACACAAAAAATGTACATTCACATTTTGCAAACCTAAAGAAGATATGATCGGTGCATGAGCATAGCAGCAGCATGATATACTTATGGGCGTTAGGAAGACTACAGGAATTGTTTGGTGTGAAATATTTGCAGACACATTTCCGTATGGTTCATTCGTCATGCTCGCAGACGTGTAGAACGGCCTTTGGAGATAGATTAACACATTCTTGCAGTGTCCTGTGGGACGTGCAACAAAACAAATACAAATAAATGGGCCATGGTCGTGCCTGCATCCTTCCAGACACGTCTGACTCAATATAAATAGCAGAGACGTTATCATTATGAAGCAGTATGTCTGTGGAACAGCAGCTGTTGGGGAGGTTTCCATCTGTGACTTCAAAATAAATGTCTCGCAGGTCAATTGCAGTAGGATACTTCGTCCGATGTATTGTTTCAGTGAGGTATTGCTATATTCGCGCAGAAGTTGCGCAGAACCAGGCTCTAAATATTTCGTGAGGTAGATACCAGCGTGTATCTACCTCATGTACACTCGAGCAGTGAAGAAGTGAAGAAGTGAAGAAGTGAATACAGATTAACGTCTCCAATTTGCAAATAATAGAGTTGCTATTAGTCGGCCGGCTGGTGATATAAACATTAAAACAGTAGCCCTCATGCTAGTCCAGGCTATCGGCCAGAACTACAGGCTGGATCTAGCCACTTTTAAGTTTCTTTACTGCTTCAAAAATTGGATTAATAAACACAAAAACACATAAAAAGAAGGGTTTCAACAAAACATTTTAACCTAATGTAGGAGAGTGAATCCTCCTCCATTCAATACCATTTAAAACAGTACGGTTTTCCTCAGAGTGCTTGACCAAGACTGTGCTAGGGGGCGGAGTTTTCTAATGGTCAATTAAGTACAGATTAGAAAGGAAACCCATACATGACTTCACACAAGGTTCTCTCAAAGTGAGTAAAAAAAGTAAGTTGCACATAGTAATCAAACACAAGACAAGACAAACATCAAGTACAGAGAGTGTGAAGTTGAGTGAAGTTGCAGTAACACATGGTGCCCGGTGTTGTCCCAGTTGATAATGATGTCACACAGTGCATGACCACATCATTAACCTCAACTCAGCTGCCGGATTAAACCTCCACGGATCAATGGACCACCCTGGACCCCCCCTGCTGTGTGCATGTCAATGAGACAGCACTCTGATGAAGTCATGCTGAGTCCGGTCCTCAAGGCTAAAACTACTGAACGCTCAGTGTTGGCACTCTGTAGCCCAGCATTTGATCATTCACCAGGCTGCTATGCAACCAAACATAGTCCAATGTTGCAGTCCCTGGGGGCCACACATGCTCCCTAGGGTGGCTATTTTCATGGCTGCTGAAGTCTCTCTCCGACATCAAATCTTGGATGAATGCAAACTTTCTTATTTTGAATTAAAGTAAGACTGAAGTCATCATTTTAACCATGACTCATGCTCTCTCATCAACCCTCTCGATCCCCTCAGTGCTGACCTACGGCCTTCAGTTAAGAGCTGTAGTGTCACGTTTAACAGTAAGCACATTAGTTATGTGGTCAAGGCTTGATTTTTTTAAATTAAGGCTTCTGTCTAGGGTCAAGGCCTATCTGCCCCGTATTGACACTTGAGGGGCAGTCATCCACGCTCTTATTTCATCAAAACGATAATTGCAACGCTCTGTATGGAGGCATCGATCTGTTAGAAATTAAATGTCTTCAGCTTGTGCAAAACGCTGTTGCTCGCTTCCTCACCGGTACCAATACGCATGGACATATAACCCTGGTCCTCACCTGCCTCCCTCTCTGAATTAGAATTGATTTTAAGATTGTATTGTTTGTTTTTAAAGACAAAAATGACCTGTCCCCTTCATATTTCTCAGAATTGACCAATCCCTATATTCCAGTAAGAGCCCTGAGACTTTGCTCAGCTGGTCCTTTTACGCTTACAATACAAATACTACAGTACTGATACTCAAAAAATGTACTTAACAGACTCAAGTAAATGTACTGTACTTGCTTAGTATCCACCACTGTTGCTGGTGTTGGCTCTTAAATCATCCTTGTTTATGTGAGATATTTTCTCTGTGTGTCACTCAGTGTTCAGGGTTGGAGGGTTGAGAGGTGGGGGCAAAGCCTGCTGGGAAATCAGAGCGCTCTCTCTCTATATCTCTTTCTCACTGTGCGCAATTCAATATCACGCTTGTGTGCCCATGAATGGGTGCCAAGTCGTTTGGCGTTCAGAGCCATGGAAAAAAAGCTAGTGGGCGACTGGGAGAGACCAGAAAAGGGCGACGACTTGGGTTTATTACAAAACGCACACACTTGAAGTGATGTTGAACTTTGAATTGTACGGCTACTAAGGGTCATGTATTAAGTACATACTGTCAACTCCATCTGCTTTGTGCACCAAAATGAACATGCTCGCTTATTTTCACATCATCGCAGTGGCAAAAACGTTTGTCATTATTCTCAAGCAAATCAACTTCTCTGACATCCCAGTTGTCGGTGTGGTAAATTAAACATTGTTAAACTGTCCTGAGTGATAATGTGGGCTGAAGGCACTTGATTTCATTAAAAAAATATTCAAAATAGTTACTCAAAAAGGCTCAAGGGGGGAAAAAAATAAATGTGCAAGTGATCAAAGTACTCCAAAGACAGTAATAAACCCATTACCTAAGTATATCTAGAATGGTGACTCTCAACTATACATACCTATTATATACAGTAGAACACATAGATTTGCGCTCGGTTGTCATTGTTATGTACCAGTACTGTATGTTTTATACTACTGTTGTAATATGTAGAAAAACTCAAAATTGTACTTCAGTACCCTCCAGTACTAAATATACCTAATTACTTGTGATTACTCTCATCTCTGCACGGCCAGCCAGGTAGGGAAAAGGAAGACTTAGTTGTGAGTCACACAATTGGATTAGGAGATTGAGAATTCAACTGAGCCTCGTATTGTCTGTCAAAAATACACAGGGGAATTATTGCATTGGGAAGAATATATTATGTTGGAAATATTAAATTGGACAGCATGCGACAGTGACACGTTGGTGAAATGCAATAACAGCCCCAATTTTAGCGGATATTAAAAGAAGGGGAGAACTTGTGAGCACGCCCAAAGAAGCTTAGCAACAGTCACCTCAGGTGAGAGACAGCAAGATCATTTTGCGACCCCGACTGTTGTCGCAGCTGTTTTTGTATGTGCTGCGGCCTTTTATTTGTGTCTCGCGACCATTTATTTATATGCCTAAACCTAACCTTACGAAACCTAGTCTCAGTAACCCTAACCCTAGACCTAACTTTAGCAGAAATTATGCCTAAACTTAACCCAAAACCTAAAGCTAACGTCAGTAGAACTCACGTCAGATAAATAAAAGGCGCTACCGACAACTAAATGTCGCAGCACATGAAGAAAAGGTTGTGACACATAACTAAAGTTCGCACCACATATACTGTATAAAGAAAGGTTGCTAGGTCGGGAAAATGTGTCAGATAAGTAGAAGGTATAGGATTTTTGGTCAGAGAGCTAAGGTTTCCAGCTTGAATTCTGTAGAGAGCAGGTTAGAGGCCATAGCAAGTTCGCCTCTCCACATTTTATGAATTGAACACAGTATTTATTATAATTCGTTATCACAACAAACTGTCATCACAGTTGCCATGGCTACCCGTGACAAGAACTCAAGAGTTTACTGAAGGCCTATACAAAAGATGATGTTTAGAATATTCTGAATTGAACTGGATACTTTGAGAGGGACTGAAAGGCCATGGTTGGCGCGACCTAGAATCCCAGTCTCCAATCACACAAAGCGGTTATACACTTCTCTGGCGAAATCTCATACAATGACTGATAGCAACAACAATAACAAGGTTACAATGTTGAGGTCACAAACAGCTATGTGACAAACATATACTGAAATGCCAACCAAGGATAGATATTCTGAATAAACTGCATGCATAACAGAGACAATAATACCAGGAGACATGATGGCATCTTAAAGTCCAGTGGAACATCATGGTGTGGCATGAATGCACGATGCAGAATGATTGTGTCCCTCCTGCCTCTGGAACTGACAGCAGTCAGAAGCAACATGTGAGCTGTGTGGCACCATGGGAGCACAGTCTGCGGTCACACTGAGCACAGCTCTCTGACACGTGCCAAGAAATATCTTCAAAACAAAGCAAAAAAGATGACTCAAATTCAGACAGGAAAGTCTTATCAGTTGGGTTTCTTTTGTTGCTGGCATTTGGGTCCTTGATGTATAGAGCTTGGCTTAGCGGTATTCTTATTCTACAATGAAGTTAATGACATCAAAGTCCTTCCTTTGAATAGCAACACACTGCATCCACATTATGCTCGATTTGCATGAGAAATATGTCTAGACGTGAATGTGAATCGTTAGAATCAGAATTGTTAAGTCAGGTAATCTATGTCTCTAAGCTTATCAATTCCTTTTTTTTCTGCATCACAATGACGCCTGGGCTGCTGAAAAGGAAAAGATAAGCTGCATTAGCGCCAGGCGATAAGACTTCAAATCAATATTACGATTATCTCAAACTTTTACCTCATCATTTATGATTACTGGTGCATTAAATGCTTTCTGCCTGTTTTTTTTTTCCTTTTTGCACCCTGGGCAGAGAAGGGCGAAGAGTTGTAGCAAAGTCTAACCTAATCGGGGGATGTAAAGGTTGAGAGAAAGTTGTAGAAAGGTAAGGTCTGCCTGATAGACTAAAGTGGAGCTTTATTTGTGCACGACAGATCCCAACATGCCAACAATAGGGTGGGCCAGCATAGGCTGCTTTATTAATTAACTCTGTCTTCTTTGTCCGTCTGTTGTTTACAGCAACGGAATATCCCTACTGCAGGCAGTGCTGGCCTGTGGTCATGCAATCACTGCCTCTCTTTCTGAGTGTCTTCTATTTCGCCTCCTTGAGCGCATCTATTCGTAATGGGAGCCTGCAGTCTGCACCTGCACCACTCAGACTCTCACACACACACAGACCTACATACACATACACGCACACACATGACATGTGCACACACACACACACACGCTCCCCACATAAACGCACGCAAAATTACCCGGCGTGACTCCTATTTAAGCGGTGGGGAGCTTGAATCTGCATGCATTACAAATTTCCCAACTGGGGAAAAAAACTGTGAGGGTAAATTGGTGGAGAAGCAGGAGGGTGGCAGGGTGGGGGCTAGAAAGATGAGGAATAACGAATGCTGTTTCTTTCCACTGTTATGAGTGTCGCGTCCTTACGATGTATGTCACGTGTACCGTTTGTGTCAGTGAATTGTGTCGGAGGCATTACGGCGTGCTGCCAGGGTGCAGAGCGTGTTCTCTGAGTGGGTGCTGTAATGTGCTCACACACACAACAGGATGTAAGATCATCAGCGGCACATGGAAGCAAAAGAAAATAGTACTTTTACTTGAGTAAAAACAGCAAAAATGTATTGCTATGGACCATGTGCCCTTAATAACCTTGAACTGATAAAAGGTCATGTCCCACCTGGACACACTGGACAATAACAGGCAGACTCTATTAGAGCGCAGGAAACCGGTTAAAGCAGTGCAGCTTTAAGTACAGTATTTGAGAAATGCTCCCAGTTTATCCTTTCCGTCCCTGGCAGAGAGCGGAACGTACCGTAATGCTCTCAGACACAGTGGGTGGCACTGTGTTGATCATCATGTCGAAAAGCTGGAGACAAAAGGTGTTGGACACAAAGACACTGTCAACATGAATCAGCTACAATGACAGGTAGACCTCCGAGGTAGCGACGCTTTCCTGCAGCGCTGGAGTGTGATCAAGGGGGGGGGGGGCGCTCATTTACGAGAAATGTCAAGGTAAGAATATTTTTGGAAGAAGGCAGATGCACACCTCAAAAGGGTGACGACAGCCAGGTGAGGAGGATAAAAAGGTGCAAATGTTCCTGAGGCTTTCTCTGATTGTGACATCAAAATTAGAAAGAACTCCCCACACACTGTCTTGTTGCTCTTCATTAGCTAAATGTTTGGGTCATTACACCTTCATCGTGCATACACTGCCAGTAACAGGAAGGCTCAGCCCAGGGGCGACATTAGGGTTCATCAGCCATGGGTGCCGATATCAAAAGGGCCCTCTCAGCGTGCGCTCACACATGCGAGTGCAGAGGTGTTTGTCAGATAATTTGGATCGTTTGGGAAGGCTCTCTTTTACGGCCTATATTCTCGTCCTATCCCACCAATAAAAATCAACAAGCAACATTACATTATAAGGTTGAATACTAATAGCCAGAAAATTATAACAAGAGTCTACCAATCAGCCAACCATGCTATGGATAAGCAGGTGAAGATGAATGGATGTATTTAGATAAATGTATTTTGATAGATGAATACAGACATCCCACCCTAGAAAAAACTAAAATATATTAACATTTAGGGCTATGCCACACATGATAAGTGATTAACATATCCTACCATAGATTATATGGTTGCAGTGGCTGTTTTTTAATCAGTAGAGTCAGTAGGATTGTTATTTGGTTACAGTTCCTGTCACCTATGTTTTAAAGCTAAATTAAAATATATGATAAACACATAAGCATATTAAGCTCTTTGTGATTTTATATTGAGGACTTATAAATAGCTCTTGATTATATTAAGATTATATTTTATAAATATAATTGATTTTATATATAGGCCTAGAGTAAAATAGATTATACTGTGCAAACAGACTGAGATCATGTAATTAGCTCCATATACACAGCTGTGTCGTATTCCATATTATTAAGAACGGGGAATCCCCGATATGTGTAACGCCCGGGATTCGAACCCGGGTCTCCCGCGTGAAAGTCCAACATCTTAACCACTAGACCAAGAGGACATCCCCCTGGTCCGGGGGCAGATATTGGTTTTTCCAGGCCATCACGGCAGAGGCTGTAGCCACCTGCTACACTCACCTCCCTTTTGACCTGCTTCCACGGGGAAACCCGATCCGGGTCACGGCACCAATGTAACGCCCGGGATTCGAACCCGGGTCTCCCGCGTGAAAGTCCAACATCTTAACCACTAGACCAAGAGGACATCCCCTTGGTCCGGGGGCAGATATTGGTTTTTCCAGGCCATCACGGCAGAGGCTGTAGCCACCTGCTACATATGCACGGCACGGGGCACAGAGACAGTGCATGGAGAAATGCGAAAATTTCCCCTCTCCTTTTGTGTGATAAATGCATACTATAAACGCATGACCTATATAGCAACTGAAAATATACTTGGATATACTTGGACCACACTTGGAATTATTGAAATCGGGTGAGAATGGCCTGAGAGTTTTTAGATTGGAATCTCAAAAAAATCTCAGCGGACTTTCAAAAGGTAAGCACAGAGTCGAGCAGCAGCGACAACTCCGTTCTCTATAAGTGGCCAGTCCAAGGGTGGCCATTCTACATGGACTTCTATTGAGGATCGGGACAATAAATAGGGACCAACATGCTGCACAAACAGCTCTCGAGCGCTTAGTTTCTGACGCCTCAATGTCGCAGCTTTGACACTAGCTTTGTGCGTCTGACTGTAATAAGGTTGCTGTTTTTTAGATGAAAGTAAAGTGACATTAGCTCATCTCCCGTATGCTGCTCGCGTGGGCCCCACGCGACAAGATATATTTTAATAAAAGGAGAAGGAAAAAAGTCTGTTTGGGCCTCGGGGCCCCCCTAGAGTGGCGATGGGGCCCATGGGTGCCACGCACCCATTATAAATGACTGCCAGTAACAGGAAGGCTCAGCCCCAATCCAACTCGGACCCATATTTGTAGTATTAATAGTAGGCCTACCACATAAACTTCACAAATACTTTAGTTGTCAAATGTGCATGACATGTTGCACACATAAATAGCTCTTATTTGTGCCACCCTCTTTAAAAGTAATGCCTTTTAAACTCCAGTTTGTCCCTATTTCAAGGTGTATGACAGCCTGAGTGCTCAGTTTTCTGACCACTCAATGTCAGTAACATTTCCGCAAGTCAGTGTTGTATCGGGTCTGATGCTTGTGCTATTCACACCAGTCCAAAAAAATCCATAAATAAGATAAAAAAGTATTGGAAAAAGGCAGAATTAGAAGCTCACAAAGCGGCACACTATATTGTCCTGTCAGCTAGCTGACTCACTACAGCAGCAATACGAGTCAGCTCCAGTTTGAAACGGTATCATTGTAGATGGGCGTGCAACAACCGTGTGCACTGTGCGCGCCACCGTGTGCACGTGAGCAAACACGGCTAGCTAAGACGTTTGAGTGAAGCTGACATTAGTTTAAAAGTCAGGCTATAAATGGCTCTCCTCCCTCAGTCCCCTGTCCACCGTCCCAGAAACTCTGCATTGACCACACGTCTCCACAACTGAGGTCTCAGCACTGATGGAAGATGCACTCTCCATTTTGCTTGCTGCGGGGCAGGAGCCTCTTATCTGTTTATTCTAACTGTTGGTGGGTTTTATTCATCCCTCCAATGAATGCCCTACGTGATCTGCAATGAAAAATATATTCAGTGTACATAGAAAAGTACGCAAAACCATACAAGCCCGAAATGTGGTGCATTTGCAAACGAGCCAGAGCCCTAGGGGCTTATTGACACAAAGCCTGTTAATAACGTATTCACTCAATCAATAAATAATAACCTTTCCAAGTGCCTGCATTCACAACTGATTGACTACTGAATGAGATGAGTATATAAATGAAAGTAAAGTCATATATTTGATTTTTGTTCTAGACTAGAGGTTTAGAGAGAGACGAGAGGGACTTGTTTTATATTGAACATTGAACTCATTCATGCGTATTCATTTGCTGAGGAAAACCGATAAATAATCAGAAGGATTATTTTGAGAAGGATCCAATACGACATGGCTTTTCTATGGCCGATATGGCAGAGTGTGAATATGCTACCAATTACATTGTGCATCCCTACTCAGTAAGCAACTAAGTAACAGTTTAAGAGGGTACTGCCTGCCTTCGATCAATACTACAATAGAAACACTACAAAGATAGAGTTGGATATAATTATTCATTCAACTGCAACTGAAAAGCATGCATTCAACATTCTACATACTTGAGCAAAAGTACAAAAGTATTGACATCACATTTGATATATGTTGTTTCGTTTTTGTCAACAAGCTCACAACGCTGTGAGCTCGTGGATGAGCTATTTTTGAACGTGTTTGAAAATTCTTGAAAGCATGAGAACTACTGAGTTAGAAGACAAAGAAGACCCTCATATCTTAATGGGTACTGTAGTGTACCGTATATAGTGGTTGAGTAAGCCCTTGGTTTCCTTCCATCAATTAGCTCATTAGAGCCCATCCCATGGCAGCGTATTCAGGTCAGAACACACATAGGACACAAGCCCTGTCCTCTGAGACCCACACAGCTAAGCAAAGAGCAGACATCGCCCACACACCACCAAACCAGCAGGGGTCCAGGGATAGGATCTCCTCACAGGGTCCATAAAGTGTAGCACTTACAGTGTAGCACTTACATGCATGGGCAAAGAAGCTGTCGGCTGGCTTTGGGTTTTTAGACAGTTGGTGGACGGAAAATAAGTTCAACTCACACAGCAGAGTGCCGCTGGGGGTGATTCCATAGAGTAATAAAATATAGAGGTGTAACTGGAGCAATAGACCTGCGCAGTGACGTCAACGCCCTGGTTTCAGAAGTGTTTTCCCCATTCATTTTTCGAAAATAATTTACGATTTTGCCGTGGACAAAGCCAACTCGGGTCGTGATAAATCATGATGACACACAATCTTTTGGGACAATCAAATAATTTCTAAGATGAAATAACGAAACAAAAAGTGTTGTATCCTGCCGTTTTCTACTTCTTGCTAATTAGATATTATATGATGATATTGTGCGTGTCATCATGATTTGTCACGACCCGAGTTGGCTTTGTCCACGGCAAAATCGTCTTTATATAAATTATTTTCAAAAAGTCTATGAGAAAAATGAATGGGGAAAACACTTCCGGAACCGGGGCGTTGACGTCACTGTGCAGGTCTATAGCCCCGCCCTGTAGGGCTGCCTGCAGTTCGCACTATAACCACTAGGGCCGACCGCTTCAACATTGGAGAGGCTCTCTTGGGATGTGGGTGATTCTGGGAATCTGGATGACAGGGGGTGGAGCTTATTTTCCATTCAACAGCTGAGCAGTATACAAACCCGGAAAAGAGAAGCCCGCCGGCCACTTCTTTCTACCACTCATGAAAGTTTGTTACTTTCCTTTTAGGAAAGTAAGGAAAGTAACAATTGTGAGCGAATTACTGTTCTTTTTCCCCACTGTACTGTCCAGGCTTCATGCCATTTACTATGATCTTGCACTTGTTAAGTCCCTCAGCATAAGTGCTCCAGCTTTATCCAAACTATTGAATTATGTATTCTTTTACTTTACTACTTACTACTCATTACCTTTTCATGATCTGTCTCTAGACCTACTTAAACTCCAAGAAATTATATCTGTCCACAAAACATCACAGGATCTACTGAATGTGACTGTGAAAACTGCCATATTGAGCCTATTACACACTGATGCATCATCCATGTATCTCTTATCCAAAAACAGGTAGGCTACCTGTACCATCACATTCAGTAGATCCTGTGAACTTTGGTGGCCAGATATAATGTCCTGGGGGTTATTCGGACTATAGTAGGTAATAAAAAATCACTATGAATACATGTCCCATGCTAAAATGCCCCACCCGCTGTCAAAGACAACTAAAATCTGTAAAACTAAAGAAGGCAGTGAATGAAGAAAAAGACATAACATCCATCTTTTACTTTCTCTAATAAACTTAAAACATGAACCATGGTTGAAAATGAATGTCCTTTAAGGAGTTTATTGCCTTCATTTGTATACTCAATGAGGTCTCTGCCCGTCCTCATGCAATCACATCTCTTTTTCTCATCAGTGGGTTTACCAACTGATGTGGCGTACTGGGCATTGGCCATTAGCATACCCTGGGAGTGATTAAACCAATTTGCCCGAGTAAGTGTGAAGAGGCGGATTTTTCACTTTTCCTAAACTTCACATCCAGAGAGAGAGAGAGAGAGAGAGAGAGAGAGAGAGAGAGAGAGAGAGAGAGAGAGAGACAGAGAGGCAAAGGAAATAGTGTCAATCATGCCAAAAAGCAGACGAAAAAAACTCTGCTAGGCCTGCTGTATACAATAGACTTAACACACCATTACCAGCGTTTCACTAGTGTATGCCCTCCCTGAAATTCAAGTCAAATGGTTTCTTTATCTCCATATTCTTACTACATAATTATGCAAGCTTTGTGTTCAAGAAAGGCATTGATAATCATAAATGTAATCATACTTCTATCTGTGGACTCCACCAAAAAATCATATCCTGCTTCAAACCTGGCCATAGTACTGAATATGCGCTTTTAATGATTTACTTTTAACATTTGATTCTGGTGGTTCCTCTGTCCTGGTCCTCCTAGATCTTTTACCTGCATTTGACAAAGTACATTTTAATCTCTCAATTAGAGCACCACAGAACACCACTTGCATCACAGATAGAACATTCTTAGTCCAATTAGATGACCATGTATCCCCCCTGCCCCTCTCACATCAGGTGTCTTGATGCTACACTACTGATATAGCAGCATTCCAAATAGCAGCATTCCATTCACCCTCAGCGCAAACATTTGCACTTCTGTTAAAAACCTCGGAGTCACACCACACAAACACATCGTTAATCAAAAGCAGCTTCTTCGACTTAACTACAACTCCTAGCGAAAGTAAAACACATGCCTTCCACCTAAACAACTGGAGATGGAAAACAATGCCTTTTAATTCCAGACTGGACTACTGTAGCTCCCCCCTCTCAGGCATTGACCATGTACCTCCAACTTTCAACAACTACCTGTAAATGAACTGTTGATTGTGTAAAATGTAAGTAAACATCTTCAGTAACTATTATGGGCTGGGCTTCCTTGGAAGCATGTCACTTAAATAAAGAAAAAACAATCAATCAATCATAACCACATAGTGATACAGTATATGGGCGTCATGAATCCAGTTGTGTAGAACCCTAACCACACCAAAGGGTCGAGATGGTTTTAGAGCTGTCCCAGCGGTGTGATATGTCTGTGCACGCTGACGCACGTCGCCCGAGAGATTCAACATGTGGAATTAAATGGCCAGGAACCACACCAAATGCAACGCCATGCAACGCCTTGCAACCAATTGGACCCAAGGAGTTGCATGGCAACCCACTGGTGTGCTTAGGGCTTAAAACCACCATAATACAGGCCATAGGCTGAGGCAATGGCATTTTGTAATAAAAGGGATATGGACAGATGAGTATGGGTACTTTGACAAAACCCCAGCAATATGATATATCGACCGAATCAGCAGTGCAACAATGATGTGAAAGCACTGAAAAAAAAAATCAAATCTTACAAGCTTTTAATGACGTAGCGCTCCTTGAGGGGTGCTTCTGATTAATGGAAAATGGCATGCACAAGTTCTGGAAAGTGTCTGGTTCTGGAAGGTGCTCGGGCGGTTACTCTCTATAGTGTAAAAGAACTGTGAGACAGAGTTCGGTTAGAAACTTACTGTGTACGGTATAGTGTGGGTGTAAACCTACAATACTTTAGTACATCATGGCTCACGCAGTCATTTCCAAAACACATCAGACTTTTAGCCACCAAATAGCCTGTAGACAGCTTTTTTTCCAGTCTATTCTGTGGAATAAGGTTGCTGTGGTTCAAGTAGTTAAAAGAGAGATCAGCTGCATGGAAACCTCTTCCTGTATTTCCATATTTTATTTGTTTTTTTCATGCCTTATCATACCACAGTGTCAAACGGAAGCATCAAAAGTAACAGATCCGCAAGCTCATGTCATTGCACAGCACGAATCCATGCACGTGTGCTGCTGCTTCTGATGATTTCTGAAATGTTTTTTTTACATAATGGGGTTTCCACCCGTCAGAGACGACGTGTAATTGCCGAGTGCGGGGTGTGGACAGCAGCCGGAGAATCTGCCCCCACCCCACCCACCACAAAATAACTGCTGTTACTCATCAGGCAATACTTTTCCCTTCTCTCATTCTGCCTTGCCCTTCTATACAGTACACTAGCTGTACACATTACGTCTGTACTCTGTGTTCTGACAGACAGCGAGATCATGTTGCGACCACAGCCATTTCTAAAAAGCTCACGACCATTTGAAAACAGTTTGCAGTTGTGGCTGTTTTCGAAAAAGGTGCCAAACTTCTCACAAAGGGTTGCGGCAGCGGTCGAAAAATGATTTGGCCCCCCCTGGCTGTTCTCCAGCACAGTAAAACCCAGTGTTTGTTTACGCCTAAACCTTCATTAAGACCTGATGGCGATTCTAAGAAATTCTCTTGCAACAGTTTTCTGAAAAACCTTACACTACATCACTGTTCTCAAACTGTGTTTTATGGCAAGGACCCCTAAAGATAGCGGTATATATCTAACCGATATTTAACTGCAGACCACCAGATCAACCCCGGCTGGGTCGCCTGAGTGAGGGGTATGATGTTGCGAGACCCGAAACCCCGATGACCTTGGGATACATCACTGAGGATACGTCCCAGTTGCATCCATGCGATGTATCTTTAAGCCTAACGCTCACAATTTTTAAACAACACGCCTACTAGATTTATTATGCCACTGTGAGGGAGAGGAGACAATCAAGCCAAACGTATACAGTATATATATTTTTCTTTTTCTTTTGCCCGTCCAAGTTTTCACATGATTAGACTGATGCATTTGTGTCAGTGAGTATGGGCAAACTAATAGCCTCGCTGGCAGGAATGGGAATCCATTGAAGATGGATGTGATTGATACCAGTGTCGTCTCTGCTTATCGGTCTGATACTTTATCGATTCCTCTTATTGATCCCTTGAACAATTTTCAGTCTGGCAACAGGAGTGGGCCAACTACAAACTACAAAGCTCTTCTGAGTTGTTATCTCTGAGACTGACTTTGCAGTTTGCACACTGTGTAGAGATAAAAGATAAGGCCTGCATTTAATATAAATTGCGACTCCACCATCACTGCCTCCACAGTTTGTAAGAAAAAATATTGGATGGCATTTTGTAGTGCCATGCATGTTAAGAACACATGCATTTTTGGGTATACAAAAAGGAAAGTATTGTAGATCCTGAAATGTGACGAAATTCACCTCAAAGCAGTAGAGAGATAGGAAAAGTACATGTAAGATGATTGAGTGCAAGAGGAGGTTGAAAGTTGAAAGCACTGTCTGTCTTGTGAAAGAAAAAAGAAAAAAAAAAAGAACGAAAGACAGACAGAAAAATAAAAACCTTTCCGCACTGATCCAATCTGTGTCTGCATCAGGTCCTTTCAAATGGGCTGGTTAGGAGACACAGTGATAAACAGGAAATGAAACTGAAATACCTTTATTCTCTTCGCTCTCTTTCTCCCCGACGCCATTTACCTTGACACGTAAAAAAGAATGTCTGGCACATAATACTACTCGAAAAACATAGCTGCAAAATATTTCATCATAGCAGACAGTATTTGGGTTCTATTTTTCATATAACTTAGACAAGCAAGATGATTTATTGTCAATAAAAGTACTATACTTATTATATACAATGTTTTTTCGATGGGGTTCAAGTCGGTCAACTCAGCAGTCAAATACACTTCAGTTTTGGAGGCACGGTGGCACAGTGGTAAGTGCTGTCGCCTCATGTTGGGGACAGACAAACAACCTGTTTGTTTGTCTGTCTGTCCGCCCACCCGTCGACTATTTCATTAGTTCACTCGCAGCTGTCACTGATTACGACGGGGTGAGTGATAATTGCGTGTTTGTCCGCACCAGCTTTCTTTTACACAGGGAAAAAAGTATGATTAAGGGATTGCAATTTTTGACAAGTCGCACAATCAGCACCTCCGAATGAAGCATCCAGAATGAGCGAATCATTTCATGGCTAATTAATTTGGCACCTCAGAATTTGCAAGGAAAATATGGAATGCCTGTTTAATGAGTGATTTGTGATTGATTCTGCCCAAACTGAAAGGTGCCAAGAAAGAGAGGTCGGAAATGACTGCGGCGAGGCCTGGTTATCGCAGCTGGATCACTGAGAGTGACTAATAACTGTGTGTGTATGTGTGTGTGTGTGTGTGTGTGGGGGGGGGTGCGCGCGCGCGCATGCTTGCTGCTAGACACACCATTATGACATCTTAGTATGACATTTTACTGCCGTTATTCGTGCCAGGGAATGTGACACATTCGCACTCTTTGAGTAAATCAACAAACAGTAACTCCAACACCTTACAACACTTTAACACTTTAAATGCCTTAATTCTCCTACAACAATGAATCCCAAAAAAAACTTTTTTTCCTCATTTTAAGAGCAAGTCCACAAATATTTGTAACAGTAAGGACTGGAAGAAATTGTCCTCACATGATTTTCTCCCTTTTCTTAAATGTTTGCTGGGGATACTTAACGTGAAAAAAGGTTTGAGAACCGGTGATACTGTTGTCCACAGTACATTACAGCACCACGCCTCGACTGTTGTCTACTGGGCTGCGATACACAGTGAGAGGAATGCCTTATACAGTAATAGCACTAGGCCAGTGTATTATAACAGACTCATTCACACTGCCATAGAAAAACCATCTCTTTTTCGCTTGTAGAGAGATGGATAGATAGATCCCGGTACCTTTATTATCCGTTGGGGGGAAGTCAGAGGTGGCACAGCAGATAAGGTTACATATAAGTAAACAAAAAGAAAGAAAGTACGGTACTATACAGAAGAAACAAGGCACAAGGTAAGGAAGCTGCATCAAGAACAATACAATAAAAATAAAGAATATACAGGGCAACAGGAATAAGAAACAAACATATACAGATGATCAGTCCAAAAATGAACGACAATACATGTTTTCCTGCATTTTGTCCTAAGGAAAACGAGACAGTGGATGTAGTAATATAATGGATGTAGTTAAAGATATAATGTTGCACATTGTCACCAACACAGGTGAATATCCGTGTCAAATACACACAAAATTTGTGAATATTCTGAAGACGACGATGGGATGGAGCATCAAGTGTGTAGACGAAGAGAGAAAATGGGAAATGAATAAAAAAATGTTGCCTGTGGGAAGGTGAGAGCTCTAGGCAACGGATCTGCAGGACAAGTGTCAAGATGAGATGTTACAGAACGTTTTGCCTTTCTACTGTACCTGCCATACTGAAGAGAAATGCACCATTGTGTACAATACATTATTATCTCAACAGAGTTTTTGAAATGGGGAATGAAAAAAAAATGGTAACAGGAGTAACAGCAATCATCGCTGTTCCTCCGTACATATTGTACAAGTTATTCACCCTCCCCTCCGGCATCTTGGCGAGAGAATGCAACCACTGCCAGGTAATTAGCCTCTGCTGTGCTGACATCGCAACTATTGTTTGCAGATGTTACTGACAAGCAATGTTTGGGAGAACAGTGGCATCCAGGTCTAAGAGAAACAAGCCTAATAGCACCGACTTTCACGCAGCAGCAGGCCTTTTGAAAATAGCCAATCCACAGGCTGACAAAACATAACGAGGTGGGACATTGTCAGTGCCTAGGCTAAAAAATGAACCGATAAGGGACTTTGGGACCAGCCCAAAGTCACTTATAATAAGCAGACATGGCAACACCATTGACAACACACAAGGTCGTTGTCAGTCTTTTTTTTTTCTTTGTATTTGCTTATTGGTCCACACACAAAAGTGAAAGCGCTCATTTAAAGTTTGTCTCATGAGTCTACAGATCATGGGTTAAACTTCAGGACTTCACAGTGCAAGGACATTGACTTTCTTCTTCTGCTTCCAGTCTCATGGCCACTCCAGCCAGAGCCCTTGAGATAGAACTGTGTAAACAACTACAGCTACGTTGCTTCATTAACGCCAATCAATGTATGCGCGCAGTAAAGTGGTGCTAACTATCATTACCGCTGCTGCACCTGATGGGAAGCAACTGTAGTTTAAAGCTTGGTGGATAATGATTGAATAATCCAACTATAAATAGGCCGCATCACTGCGTGCATGAGTGCGTGGGTGAGTATGGTTGTAATGCATGTAACTCGAGATGTTTCTATATGGCTTGTTTGTGCATATTGTTCATAACTACTCAACAACAATAAGCAAAAATACGCCATAGAAACATTGAAAACTGGACTTGAGAAATAGAGGACATTAAGATGATGTATTTTTGTATTTGTATTAGGGGAGGGTAGGTTCTTTAAGACAGAGGGCTGCATTTTCGTTACATGCTAAACCCCTTATGTGTGTGTGTGTGTGTATACGCTGTGGCGCTGCTCAGTGGCGACACGGACACAGACTTCGCAGCAGAGTTTGTTTTGAGTTTGTTTTTGTTTGTTTTGTCATTCTTGTTTATCGTCCGTGTCCTATGTTATGTCTGGTGGTGGATCGGTTTATGGAAAGTGACTGACGGGTACACTGTGGACAGAAATACACTTTGGGGTGGACGCTAAAAGAACCTCAAAAGACATTGTGTGGAGCGTTGCCATGGAGCGACAGAGAAGCCGGCTGCCACCAGCGTGGCTACTACTACTAGCTTGGCTAGTGCTGTCTGGCTGGGCAGCTGAATGCCTATCTCTAGAAGCAGACCGACTGGTGTATTCCAGGACTGAACTCCTGTGTCTGCGAGGAGAGGCAGGACCACCGTCGTCCACGCCGAACCTGCTGAGACTGGTCCCCGGTGAGGTGCTGAGACAGCCGCAACAAGCACCGTTCAGTGCCGGGAGAGCCAGGAAAAGAGGAAGGAAAGGCGGCGTCAGGCAACGCATTCGGACGGCCAAGAAGCTACCGCTGCCGCCGATAATACTGTGCAACGCTCGCGCACTGAGAAAGAAGCTGGATGAACTTCGTACGCAAACGAGGGTGAGCTACGAATACCGGGAAGCCGGATTACTTGTTTTTACGGAGACCTGGTTTGATGATGAAACACCGGACAGCCTGGTCCAAGTGGATGGTTTCTCTCTGATAAGAGCGGACAGAAACAAAACAAACTCTGTGAAACGAACTGGGGGCGGTCTCTGTGTTTACATTAAGGACGACTGGTGTAGGAACTATGCTGTTAGAGAACGGATCTGTAACCCAGATCTGGAGTTGTTGTGCATCACGTTGAGACCATTCTATTTACCACGCGAGTTCACAAACATATTTGTATGTATTGTCTATGTGCCACCAGATGCAAGGGCAGCCAGTGCAGCTAGCCAGATAGCAGACTGTGTACATTGTCATCTTCAAAACAAACCAGACGCACCGATGTTGGTCCTGGGTGATCTCAATCATTGTCCACTAGAAAAATATCTACCTGGCTTTCAACAATATGTGAAATGTGCAACGAGGAAGAGTAACATCCTTGACAAGTGTTTTGGTAACATCAAGGAGGCTTACATGGCCAAAGCTAGGGCCCCTCTAGCTAACTCTGACCATAACACTGTCTATCTCGCACCCACATATAAGTCTGTTTTTAAATCTAATAAGCCAGTCTCTAAGACAATACATGTATGGTCTGATGATGCAGTGGAGGAGCTGAAAGGATGTTTTCTCTGTACTGATTGGGAGGTTTTCTTTCGTGATGCTGACATTAACCTAGCCACAGAAACAATAACTGCTTACATCAGCTTCTGTGTGGAGTCCATACTACCCCAGAAAACGTTCACAAAGTACCCTAACAATAAACCCTACATCACAAGGGGAGTAAAGGACTGCATCAAGCGGAAGAAGGCTGCCTTCAAGGCAGGGGACTTGGTAGCCCTAAGGGCCGCAGAGAAGGACCTCTCTCGGCAGCTGAGAGAGTCCAGGAGACAGCATGCTGAGCGTGCAGAGCAGGAATTAGAGAACTCTAACATCAAAAAACTGTGGGACTCGATCAGGAAAATGACCAATATGGAGTCCACCAAAAAGCCAATGGCTGCTCAGAACGAGAGTGCAAAGGCAAATGAGCTAAACAACTTCTTTTTGAGATTTGAGATCGATTGTGAAAAGGAATGCAATGATGTGATCAACTCTGTGCCCTGTAATGAGTTCGATAATAGAATAGTTATCGCACCGGATTCTGTAACTAAAGTGTTTAGAGCTTTGCAGACCAGCAAAGCGGCAGGCCCGGACGGGTTGGATGCATTTCTTTTAAAAACATGTGCAGAGGAACTAACCCCAGCATGGCACAGTCTGTTCCAGATGTCAATTGACACGCACACGGTGCCTGATATCTGGAAGAAGTCTATTATAGTTCCAGTGCCAAAGAAGCTATGTCCTCTAGAAAATAATGATTATAGACCTGTAGCACTTACATCGAATGTGGTCAAATCCCTGGAGAGAATATTAATAGAGGAGCTCAGAAAGAACACTGAGCCATCACTAGATCCATACCAATTTGCTTATGCGAGAAATCGCGGAACTAGTGATGCAATCTCCACCTTAACTTACCGGGTTCTAAAGCACCTAGAGGGTGATGGAACTTATGCAAGACTTCTCTTTGTCGACTTCAGTTCCGCTTTTAATTCAATACATCCCGACATCCTCTTAGATAAACTAAAAAGGATGAAGGTGAACCCTTTTCTAATTAGGTGGTATTTTTCTTTTCTTTCTAAAAGACAGCAACAAGTGAGATTCAACTCTGTGCTCTCTGACAAGGCAGTGAGCAGTACAGGGGCCCCTCAAGGAACTGTTAGTTCATCTCTGTTGTTCACCCTGTATACTAATGACTGTGCCAGCGCTCAACCGAATCTTTACATTATTAAGTTCTCTGATGACACTGTCATTCTTAGTCTACTCACAAACAAAAGTAGTATCAGTAGCTACACTGATGAAGTAGACAGGTTTGTAGGTTGGTGTGACAACCATTACCTACAAATCAACACAAAGAAGACAGAAGAGATCGTTGTGGATCCTAGATCCAAAGGTGACCACACCATGATTAGGATACATGGTCATGATATCAAACAGGTCACCTCATATAAGTACCTTGGCGTACAGATTGACGGTGAAATGAGCTGGCACACTCATGTGGAAAATCTGTGTGCTAAAATACATCAACGTTTGCACTTCCTTAGGAGACTAAGACTGTTTGGAGTAAGCAGGAACATTATGCTGATTTTTTACAGAGCTAGCATTGAGTCAATAGTGAGATACGGTATCACTAATTGGTTTGGAAACCTGACGGTTAAGCTTAAGTCTGAGATCCTGAGACTGGTAAAGATGGCCGGGAAGATTATGGGATGTCAACACCTCCCAACACCCCGCAGACCTTATTTGAGCAAGCCACCCTAGGGCAGGCAAAGAAAACTGTGTCTGACCCATCTCATATATTGTACCCCGAGTTTAGGTTACTGCCGTCAGGTAGGAGGTACGAAGCTCCAAAATGGAGATATAACAGATTTAAATACTCCTTTGTACCAATGTCCATTTCACTCCTCAACAACTCTCTTGCGGAGGGAGCAAGGGGAGGGAGGAGAAGATTGTGAAGGTCGTTACGATGCTGCTAGAATTGCACTAGTTCTTGGACTGTTTACTATTGTATTTTTATTTATTTTTCTCTTTACTACTAGTTCTACATATGGGAGGTGGTGTGTAAGCTTGATGTGGTGTACGAGTCACGACCACTGTATTGTACTGTAACTGTACTGTCCTGTATTGTCTTAAATGTTGCTGCAAGCCTGATTGTCCAAGACAAATTTCTCTCACGAGACGAAATAAAGTAACCTTGAACCTTGAACCTTAATCCCTTATTTCGTTTTCACTATTTTATTATTATTATTTAATATTTCAACATGTCAATCTATTAACACGTCGTGACCTTATAGACTGGCCATTTGAACTACTGAAAAATGTTTTTTGTTATAGTTTAAAAAGTCAAAGAAGTTAAGGGATAAGGGGTTTAGCGGCAACGAAAATGGACCTCTGTGTTTTCAGTAGCCAGACTTGAATTCAGGACCTTGTGCTGTGATGGCTGGAGCTCTGGTCAAGCTCTGCCAGTGGGCCAAAGTCTGCTCACCTCTGCAGTTCCCAGGCAGACAGACAGATACAGACATCTCCATATGCCGCACAGTATGGGCACAAAGGGACACAGACGGACAGTTAAAATGGGTGACAAGTTGACAGGTATTATCATGAGGTTTCCATGTAGCATCATTCTCAAGTACAGTAAGTCTGTGGCCGAAGGTTAGGCACATACAGGTCTATCTCTGTTGAAAATTGGGCGAATATTCTGAATCTGTTTCCTTAATCCACCATTTGATGTAAAATAAAATGGTCCCTTGGATATGACGCAACCCTTTGTTTCTCAAAGGTTCTGGACACATACAGTCATTCCCTACCCTCCTTCAAAACCGCCATAAAAGAGCTCGCCAAAAGAAAGTGGTTGGTCAGTCAGTTGGTCAATCAGTCACGGCCGACAGGAAGCAATATTTTTGAATGGATTGAATTGATGAGAGAATTATGCAAATAAATAAATAAACAAATCGTGTGTTTGATTTGCCAATTTCAGTCTCAATCTCAACCATATTGAGATGCAAAAGCAATCCAATGGCTTCCTCTGAATCAATCACAACCACTGACTGCATGCATTTGGGAAATGATACTGTCAAGTACAGTACACTGTAACGTCACATCAGTCATCGCCAATTAGCTGAAAGTCTCCAGACCAGCAGTATGCTCACAAGAGTCACAGTATACCTAGCCTCGACATCCCCAGGCTTTCATTTTCGTTCGCCTTGCGCGAAAACGGAAAGCCTGGACTAACGCACGTTGGAAAGTGGCCTTGAGGGGGGAGTGAACCTTCCGTGGTTGGCGCCGCTCTAAATGATGTGACGTAAAACAGCAGTGGACGGGCGCGGGAGGGGCCGGGGATGACGACACGTTAGTGAGTTCAAATCAGAGCGCAGCACTTCCGCCGTGTGGATCCCACGACACCCCCGCCCCCCAAAGCCAAAATCATTGAGGGCTAGACCAGGCTACAGTATCCCTAACCTGGGGTTAGAACATTCATAAAAAAATAGAATCTCTACAAGTCACGTATTCACAGCTCACATTGTTGTGAGCTTGGAGATCTGCTATTTCCATCAAAGACATTTTGATGTAAGTGTAGATTGGATAAAAAAAAGGAAGGGTCCTATTAGACAGACCTTTGAGGGAAAACCGACAATTTACTGTATGGGTATAAGTGGTTAAAGGCTATAGTATAGCTGAGGGATGGCATTTTTAAGATGTAAAGTGGAACAGTGAATGGAAACATTGGAAAGGGCCCAAAAGCAACATTATCATTTGGCCAGCAATAGTTTACGTAGGTCAGGGAAAGATAATAAGCCATATGGTTGGCATGGACACTTAATGCTCATAACAGCCTCTTGGTAGAGAGAACATCATAAGGATGTGCACTGGAGCCAGCGCTTCTCAAAGTGATATGTTGTGGAGATTTGTTTAATGAAACAAAAGTGCTGGGTCTTTGAATGGCGCAGGGAAACATAAAATTGAAAAAACAAAACCTCACCCTATCTTATGGGGCGGCAGTAGCTCAGGGGTAGAGTCACTGGATGGTAACCGCAAGGTTGCCGGTTTGATCCAGGGCTCCCGCAGAGTTAGTGTCGAAGTGTCCTTGAGCAAGACACTGAACCCCTAATTGCTCCTGATGTGCTAGTAGGTACCTTGCATGGTTGCGTGGTTATATAGCGCCTTGGATAAAAGGCGCCATATAAATGCACCATTTACCAATTACCATTTATCTTTCCTACTAGGGGTGTGTATCGCGTGAGCTCAAAACTCCAATGCATTCCGTAATTTCAGCAGTCTCTATTTTGTCCCCCGTTCCGTAGAGGTCCATGTAGCAGCGCCTCCAATGGACTGGCCCCATGAAGTGAACGGAGTTTGCGTAACTCTAACTCTAAGACCCTGAATACTACGTCATACAGACACTCGCAGTTTCCTGCACTGAAGGTAGCTGATCTATAAGCAATGTCCCCCATTGTAATGCATGGCTATTTGAGATTCTGTGTTTTTTTGCGCAGCTGATGGAATCATATCGATTCATCTCTTTAGGATCGATCTAATGTCCGATACAGACGCTGTTTTGATCGATCCGACACCCGTGGCTCGATATAGTTGCATCGCCAATTTAACGATTTATCAATATTTTTGACACCTCTATTACCTACTGTAATATACCTACACTTACCTAACTAATTATTACATTAGACTGCAACTAAACTTGACACCCGGGCAGATTGCTCATAGCTTGAAAGAGAGACTTAGCTGTACCATCTGCAATGATCCCATCGTAGCTCAAGAAAGATCAATGAGAGTGCAGGCACAGCCACATACTGTACAGTACATATGTGCCACAGAGCCGCAAGAAAACACCTAGTCTCATCCTGGTTTTAACCACCAGCTGTAGAGGAGCAGGGTGGTGTCTGTTATGGTTTACAGAAGAGTGAAGGCAAATGCAGAGCCAAATGCAGAATAATCTTATTTATTGATGAAGTGAAGCTTACATTCAAAGTAAGAAGCAAATGCAAAACTTAAATCCAAAAAAGCAATTACTTCAGAAGCTAAATGTAAACTCACAGGAAGTCCAAAAGATTAATGCCACACAAAGCACAAATACCATATAGAAGCCCCAAAACAATAAAACAGCAGTCATAAATCACAGGAACAACAATGTATGCACTGACAGTTTGTTAGTAGAATGGGTCCAGTCTTATATGGCACAGGGTGATTACAAAGAGTTCTCAGGTACGGAGTGGGTGTGGTACTGTTGGGCTGCAGAGTGAGTGGGAACGTATGACATGGATTGGAGAGGAGGAATGTGGCTGAGACATGGTCTCCCTCATAACCATGACAGTGTCACACACACAGTACATAGTCATGTGCTGCCCTAAACTGTCCTTAAAATCATTGCAGCATGTGATAAAGTGGTGCACCGTAAGCTTGTAGATCATATATTTTAGCATTTAAAATAGGAATCTTTTTCAGTTGAGAACCAATGGTATAGTATACACGTATATCGACTGTAGTAAATTAACATGGGAGGTTAGGAGAGACTTTGTTTGCAAAATAAAAAAAGCAAACTCAAACAATTCCTGGCTGGCAAGTCTTGGCTGCCACATGACATCACAGGGGTCATGCTGATAGTTTGTGGGGCATGCAGAGTTTTGGGGATGCTTATTTTTGTGGACGCATGACTAAGTCAAACACTAAAACAGTAGAAGTTGGAATGACAGCATTTCACAAGCAGCAGCTAAACTGGAAAGAGAAAGGCACCACAATGAATACTAAAACCAGCTAGTCCCTTCAGCAGAAGTACAGGGTGAGTTAAAATTCTAAGCACACTCCATTCTAAGAGGAGTCCAGTGAGTGTGCATTGAAGACACACACACACACACACACACACACACACACACACACACACACACACACACACACACACACACACACACACACACACACACACACACACACACACACACACACACACACACATAAATTAAGGGACAAAACAAACAGAGTTTTCCGCTCCTTTCTAACACTACTGCAACCACAATAGTTGTAGACCTACAACCTAGAAGTGAGTTCACAAGGGGTTACAGTACACTGTTTTCTCCCACAGAAAATAAGCCCAGGATTAGTACATGTTTTTGTACCCTTGAAGGGCACAGGGAGAACATGCAAACTCCACCCAGAAAAGCCCCATCACCAACCTCACCTCGGGTACGGGCACAGATGGCGCGGAGGAGCAGACACGCCGCCAGCACTTACAGCGGCCTTAGCGGGAATCAAACCCAAGACCTTCCAAAGCTTTCAATTTGGGAAGGTTATACATGACTGGTTGTCAAGGCAGTGGGGTGTATCCGGGTGGAAACCTCAACTCAGCACAGATGTCGCATCACACCACATGTTTTGACCCTGCTACCTTGCATGCTTTTGTGTTACGCTGAAATAAGTATGGGGTTTGAGGTATATGGATATAGTGGATGTAGATCTCTCTCTCTGAGTAGAACAAAATCTCTAGTATGGTGGTAAAAACACACGAGCATGCACACACGCGCACGCACGCACACACACACACACACACACACACACACACACACACACACACACACACACACACACAGTCATCTCTTCATGCATTTATGCAACAGTATGGGTGTCATCCAATTGCCTTTTTCAGGTTTTCTGAAGAATTCACCTTCAACCTCCTTTCTGGCATCTGTGTTAATGGGTGCCCCCCCCACTACCCACTCCATCCCGCAGCACTTCTACATACAGTAGGTGGTGGTGGTACATCAAAAGCTCTGTCAGAGGGTTTCATCCTCTGTGGGAGCTTTTAAGCGAAGCCTCATGCAGGACCTGTGAGGTCACAGCGTGGTGAAAGTGGTTGGGGTTGTATCAAAGCAGACGTGTCACCGGTCAACGCCGCCGGCCGCTGGTGCAGCTTTTAAAACCCATTATAGCCCAAACCATAGCAACAATGTGCAATATAACTCCTTGCAAAATGGGACTACTTGCTACTAGCAGTGCTTTAAGGGTGGGAATACCCTTTGATGTGTGTTCTAAGCGTCATGTTATACTTTCACTATTGATGGAAATGTAGCACAAATTCTTTCAGAGACAATATTTTTGGAACTCAAATCTTTGCTTCTATGGTGCTGGAACAACATATTTTGACGTCCACTCAAAAGCCTTCTGGGGATTCTTGACACTTTTTCAGAAAAGTGTCATGATTTAGAAGGCATTTGTAGAAAGGGGTAGATCAGAGGTTTTCAACCAGCTTTCAACCAGTGGGCAAAAGCAAAATAAATCTTTAGTTTTGGGGGTCTGTGGGGCTAAGATGTCCTCAAATGGTGGTCCGTGGCTCAAATGCTGAATAAATGGTGTCAAAAAGGTTGAAAACCCCTGGGGTAGACAACAGATCTAAACAGGTTAACTGGACTGTATCACAAGCAGGCACATTAAGCACCAAGCTGCAAAGAAGGTTTGTTTTCCACAGAAACCTTTAACGGAGAATACCGACTGGCAGTTGATTTATTTCCAAAAAGTGGTCCAGTTGTTACCGCCCAAGGTTTTTTTTTTCTCACAAAACAAAAAATGCACAACTTTTTGGGAAATAAATCAACTGTAAATAAATGTAAGAAAGCCTTCTGGGGTGGAATTCTCCTTCAACTGGTGAATCTGCTACTTTCAATGCTGTACAGTGATCTAGCAGGGCATTGATTGAAAAGAAGAAAAAAAAACACACACAACAAGTTAAACTACGGAGATAAGAGTTTCTTCCGGGATAGCATAAGAAGAGGGCTTTGTGTACCGGTTGGCATTTACAATGGCAGGAGGAAAGAAAGGGGTTTTCTTCACAGGAGAAAGTGCTGAAACGGGTGAATAATTAAAGCGTCTCCTTGCTCAGACTTCTGTGGCTTTTCCATTGTTCAGCGTGTTACAGTAAAGCCGCTGTGACTGGGTTCTGACTGACTGCTACAGCAGCATATCACCGCTTCCACGCTGACGTTTGCCGTGGGGAAACGGATGTTTTCCCACTTGGCTTTGCCACGCAGGCCATCATGAAAACCTATCTATGTCACTGTGTAATCCGCAGCCGTGTGTGTCTTCTGCTGCCACGCCACAGAGAGCCCCACGCCGCGCCCCATCGATGACACACCGTTCTCCCTGATGTGATTTCACAGGACAGCCAGCCGTGGCGTATCGCTGTGACGCCTGTTCCTTCAGCTGGTAAAACCGCTTCAGTTCAGCACCAGTTTTTAGTCCATGAGCCAGAGCTCCAAAATTGGAACATTAATTCATACTTACTTATAATATTCATACTTGATTCATAACTATATTCAATTGTTTATAGCAGGGGTTTTCAACATTTTTGATCCCAGGGGCCACTATTTATTCAGCATTTGAGCCACGGACCACCATTTGAGGACTTTTTAGCCCCATAGGCCCAAAACTAAGGATTTCTTTTGCTTTTGTCCACAATATGGATTTGGGAAACAAAACAGATCAAAATGACCGGTAATCTTATACATTCTCTGTCTGTTGTGTAGACTTGGGATAATTCAGCTGAAGAATATTTTAACTCTTGAGAGTGTAAACATGAAACCAAATGGACCTGCAAGGTTCCATTTGGTTCCATTTGGTTTCATTTTTACGCTCTAGTTACATCTGGTTAACCAACTTTGCTGGGGACCACCTGGAACCATCTCAAGAACCACTGGTGGTTCCCGGTTGAAAACCAGTGGTTTATAAGATGAATATAAGAAAAATGAATCCCTTCCACAGCAGTAGCATTTTCATATTTTACTCTTTTTTTTGCATATTTTCTTATATAATGCCTAATTTGCATTTTTACAATATTAAAATCTGTAATACAATATATCATTGTCTTTGTGTAAGTTATCAGCTTGGGACGTTTTATGGCTGGCTGATAACAATTTAATATACGGTAGTTATGGTTTTGGACACTAATTAATGTTCCAATTTTGGAGCTCTGGCTCCTGGACTAAAAAAAACGAAAAGAACTGAACCGGTTACCAGACAGTGGAAAGAGGCCTGCGTGTGTGTGTGTGTGTGTGTGTGTGTGTGTGTGTGTGTGTGTGTGTGTGTGTGTGTGTGTGTGTGTGTGTGTGTGTGTGTGTGTGTGTGTCTGGGGGGAGGCGGTCAGGGGGTTTGAGGGGAGCGAGACAGTGAAGGCTCATCCGTAGACTCTGCCCAGAGCTTATGTGTGAGCGACCCAGTAAATCTCTGCCCCCTCGGGCCATACCGTAGTCAGCCTGTCTCTGGGAGTGTGTAGAAGGCTGAGCTGCTGATCTGCAAGCTGTGCTGGACAAGACAATGGTGAGCCTCGCGCTGTCCTTGTGCAAATCCCAGTGGGGTACAGGTGTAACTATGCAACTATACTCCAGTACGGTACTAAAAAAGGGACATTTGTCGGTGGGAAGAAAACTCCTGCCACCAGCCATGAATCTTAACACACAAAAAAAAACGCCATTGCTGTAGAAATACGCCAATTAGATGATATCAAACAAGTGATACACCCAGAGCCATTGCCATTAATTCAATCACTTCATAACTGAGCCTTCCCACCACTTTCATGGCATGTCCACAGTAATTTCCCCATTCATATTCCTAATAGACTTTTCAAAAATTATCTATATAGAGACGATTAAACCGTAGACAAAGCCAACTTGAATCGTGACCAATCATGATGACAAACACAACATTATCATACAATATCTAATTATTAAGAAAAAGTTGCAGAATACAACACTATTGGTTTGTTTTTCATCTACTATTTATTTGATTGTCTCAAAACATTGAGTGTGTTGTCATGATTTGTCATGACCCCATCATTTTGGAAAATTTTCATGAGGAAAATGACTGGGGAATTAATTTCTGGGCTGCGGACAATGTCATGAAAGGGGCGGGACTGGGCAGCTCTATACTGCTTTTGATTGATCAAGTCATAATGCTACTCATAGCTGCTACTGTAGATGTTAATCACAGGATCACGCACAGTGTTGGGTATCGTTACTTTATAAACTAACGACGTTAGGTTATTGGACTACTGCCCCCTAAAACTAATCTCGTTAAGTTACAAGTTACTTTCTATAAAAAGTAACGTAATAGATTATTTTCCGTTATTTTCCGTTCCTGAACACAATTAAAATACTCTCTTTTCTCTTTGTTTTTAACGTATGCACAATTTAGTTGCATTGTATTACCAGTGCATTAGTCTCACTCCACGTTGCGCACATGGAAACCACCACCAACAACAACAATACTGACAACATGTCACCCACTATGAACTAGGTTGCTACAAAGTAGGCTATGCATCTCAGATGCACAGTAAGCCTACAGACAATATTATGTTGTACGCGGTACAACCAGTCCTCTCCACACTGCGCGATGACAACACAACCAGCTCTGCAGGTCAGGCTGCAGACCTGCAGGCTTCTCAATCTCTTCCCATCGTAACCCAGCCTATGAACAAGACAGTAGTATAAGACAAGGCACGGCGGCCAAACAATGAATTAAACATTACTCACCTAATAACGCAGCCAGAGTTTATAGCCGATTCCCAATCGCGTGTTAATCCAAAAATTAATCCAAAGTGTACAGCGTCATTGTTTACAAGACTTTTAGCAAGTCGCGCCTACAGTAGCTGTGTCACTATGCAAGCAGCCAGCGGACTTCCTCTTCCTCTTCCTTTCAAAATAAAAGATTCATACTAGAGTATAACTAGACACTAGCTAGACAGTAGGTTTACTTTTATTTCTTAGGCGGACTTACAGGATGTGCAGACAGAAAATGTAAACTACGCACATCACTCGCAGAAGGATGAAGCCACAACGCGCAGTCGGCTTATTCTACCATAACAGAAGGAGGAATATAGACTACAACACCGGGCAATCTCAAGAAAATGAATTGCGACGAACTATAGTAACGAGTTACTTTTTTGGAAATGTAACTAAGTAACTAACTACTAAATTGCAAAAATAACTCGTTAGGTTACTCCGTTACTAATAAAACTAATCTGATTAGGTAACGTCGTTATTGATAACGGCGTTATCCCCATCACATGATCACGCATCGTGCATGTAAACAGCCATTCAGTCCGTTTCTTTCACATCAAAACAGTGCATATTCCACGGCTGAGAGCAGTCACCATGGAGGCTGCCATCTTGTGGCGGTCGATCGTGTCAACAAGAACTGACTATACCATCGTAAATGCTGGTCTATTACCTGTTAATATCCTAGTATTTGTAGTAGATAACACAAGCACGACATTGAAATGTGCACTCTATAGTAAAGGGCTCTTGTTTTACTACAGGCTAGGGTTTGGATTGCTGGACACGGGTGGAGCCTCAAGAGGCGAATTCAAAGGGTTCTTTTTTTAACACAGGTTTCTCAGGTTAAAGGTACTGTGGTGTGACTGTGTACTGCCATGCAAATCCTGGTCATAGTGACCGAATCATATGAATTGTTTGTAAAGACAAATACTTTTTCTCTCAGTGTGAAAACAAAAAAAAAGAAAAGGGAGATACAGAGAAGGTGGGGGAAGCCGGACTGACATGCTGCAGAAAAAAAAAACAGCATATCTTCACTGTCAGCCAGAAACCTCTTATGTCCAAATTTAAACACTTTGTTTTGTTCCCTACTGTCTTGATCATACTACATAAGCACCAACGGTAGCAGATCTACAAGCTTGAAGTGATGTGTTCTGAGCTTGTAGATGTGCTACTGTCACAGTTCGAATCTGAATCCTGAAAAGGAACATGATCGGACATACAAGTTTTCCACCCGACAGAGACTGTGTGTGTGTGTGTGTGTGTGTGTGTGTGTGTGTGTGTGTGTGTGTGTGTGTGCGCGTGTGCATGTGTGTGCGTGCGTGTTGGCGGGGTGAATGATGGCAGTGTCTCTCAAATGTAGCACACTGCCAGGAAAGGAGGGAGTGGAGGGATGGAGGAAGGATAGCCTTCTTCTTCCCACACTTAAACAGGTGTGTGTGTGTGTGTGTGTGTGTGTGTGTGTGTGTGTGTGTGTGTGTGTGTGTGTGTGTGTGTGCAATGCAGTATGCGTCGGCCAAAGGATGTGGCTGTGATTCTCAATTTATCAATCTCCCTACATGCAGCCCTATATCAAACGTGCACGCACGCACACACACACACACACACACACACACACACACACACACACACACACACACACACACACACACACACACACACACACACACACACACACACACACACACACACACACACACACACACACAGTCAGAAGCCAATAGCACACATTAATGAGATCTGTGGCTAGATGTGTTACAGAATGTGAACCTGCTTCAGATTCTAGGATTGACAGACAGATGCAGTCGGACAGGTGGATGGACAGACAGATGGATGCAGTAAAAATGAGGAGGTGTGAAAGAGTCGGCTTACTTGAATATGCGTGTGTGTGTGTGTGTGTGTGTGTGTGTGTGTGTGTGTGTGTGTGTGTGTGTGTGTGTGTGTGTGTGTGTGTGTGTGTGTGTGTGTGCGCGCGTGTGTGTGAAACATCTCCACGTAAAGTAGATATACTATATATTTCTTCTTTTTTGGCTTCTCTCTATAGAGTGTGGTGACCATATAAGGAGTTCCTCCCTGTCCCCCAGTGTGTGCATGTGCACATTTCATTACCGGTGGGGACAGAGATTTTTTTTTCCAAATCACTGTATGCTTGTTGAAATGGCTAAAATTCAGAAAAAGATTTAAGTTGGGATTAGAGATAAGACTAGACATTTAGATGTTGGACGGATTTACTTTAAAAGATGTAAAAAGTATATGATATTTTTGGCTTTGTGGTTAAAATTTTGCATTAATAAGATCAGCATCCTAATGTTTATGTCTTCAGAAGCATAGTAATACAAACGCCTATGTGTGCTTGTGCGTGTGTATTGTACTGTACTCCACTGTGTGTGAGTGCGTGCATGTGTGTGTGCGCGTGCATGTGCGTATCGGCTGTGGAGTTGCCTTACTGTAAAGCGATCCCCATCTCACTGGGTTTCAATCAATCATCAAAGAGAGTGTGTCTGAGTGCTCTCCCCCCCGCCGCTCTCAATGAGCCTTTTGTAGTGGCTGTTTGAATGGAAAAGGTCACCCCCCTACCCACTGACACCCACCCACCCACACAGACTGGCTCGCCTCGCAGCGAAAAAACCCAAGAGTCAAATCAGGACTCTTAATGTAACTCAGGGAGCGTAGAAATGGAACAAAATGGAGCCTCAAGGGACCATTTGGTTCCATTTGGTACTCCAAATGCAAGCAAAAATAGGAGTTACTCAAGGATGAATTGCACTTCACTTGCCAAATCCATCAGGAGGGGCAAAATCATCTAGGGTTTGGGGAAAAAAAGTCGACCACTTGTAAAGTGCTCTCCGGGGGTTCCAGATCTATAAGCTTCGGCCACTAGATGGTTTCCCTGTCTCGCAATTCCATGAGTAGGAGTTCAGCACAGATAATCTTACTAATCAACTGTATCGATAATTTCATAATACCAGACGTTAGGGATGCTATGCATCAAGCAGTCTAAGGGCTCAACATTGTATTTGTGCAGTGCAACGTGTGACAGCATATACGTCTCTCCAATCTCCATCCATTGCTACGGTCGACATGTGCCATTCTGGTATCGCTGCAACACTACTCAAGACTTTATCTCTGCAGTGTGCAGACAGAGTGTTGAAAAAAGGGAAGAGAGATTAAGTACACTAGGTTTGGGGAGGTATGAAGAGGTCAGAATCTGAGCGCCAAAAAAAATGTCCTTATATTGCTTGCTAATGGACGACCACAGACTTTATGCTTTCCATAATATAATTAACATTAAGCATAGTTTCTGTGAGGGTAAGATTATGTTTGGTTGAGACATGTAACCATTTGTGTGCAGTCCAAAACTCAGCCCAGTGCTCCCAAATCTACTGACAATCAATGACAAGCCGCGAAAAACACATCCATTCTAGAAAATAAATAAATAAATCGCCTCCCGTGCAGCTAGTAGATCTGTATGTGCCAAGCGATAGAGAGAGAGAGAGAGAGAGAGACAGAGAGAGAGAGAGAGAGAGAGAGAGAGAGAGAGAGAGAGACATACACACAGGGATAGTTTGATGGCTTTTTTTCTCCCTGTGACATTTAAAGGCCTCCCCAACCAACATGTCTGGGTGGAATTTTAGATAAAGAATAAATCCCCAGCTTTACTGCTGGCTGTGTATTTTAGACGATGAAGACAGTGGCGGTGTGACAGTGCTGCTGATAAGACCCCCCCCCCATTCTACTGTAGCCATGACAGGGAGTCCACACGGTGAATATATCCAACCACCACAGTGTATCTTTATTAGAACGCAGCAGAGCTGCTGGTTGTCTTCATTTACAACACACAGGTTGTGGGAGTGTACGGTTTGGGGATCCTTTTATTTTCAATTCCGGTTCCTAAAAAAAATCCCTTCTGCAGGATTACCTTTAATGATTTCTATAGACACCTTAAAGGTAATAGAGGCAACTTTAGTGTGCACAAACACTGTGTTCTGGATGATGAAGTTCTGGATCATCTGCAGGATGAAGCAAATTTCTGTCTGCAGGGAAACAGCTGCAGCATCGAAGTTGAATCAACATAGAGGGATTCCATTTTGATTTTTGGCTCAAAAGTTGCCTTTATTACCTTTAACAGACGATGTCACACTGATAAACAGCAGTATGACTGGCTACAGTAGAACCCTGCCTCTCACAACATGCAGTGGAAAAGTTCTCACTCGATTCACATCTGAAAGTTTGGTGGCTTCCTGAGAGCAATTTCCATTAAAGCCCCTATGAAAGCCTGATTGCTCAAAGGGTCTATTTGGATAAAAATTCTACATCATTAGCTGAACAATCAGGCTTTCATATTATATAGGACCTTTTTTTAGAAATTGCTCTCAGAATCAGCTCATCTGGTTTTGTATAATTCCTCTTCCTCCCCTCAATCTTTTGTTCGTTTGCATCTCTACTTTACAATGTTTACAATGTCCACCATTGTTGATTTTCCAAGCTGGCAAGGAATGGAAACAAGCCTGGTTTTATCAGTAGCATTATAATGACTCAAATATTATATAATCTGCATATCAGCGCTCCCACCACCTCAGGACATTGTGGTGCAGCTGAACTTTTCAAAGTCCAGAAAGAAATGACAAGGGACTGGCTAATTCAGGAAAGAAAATATACGCACATTCAACGATAGGGGGTGCCAAGTGCCCGTAAACACGATCCACTCGAACCAACGGTGCAATACAGAGAACCCTGAGTACGCTGAGCGTAATCCTCTGGAGGTAGCGTACGTCAGGTGCCCGTGCACGAGCATTCCCAGAGGAATACCAGCGTGTGAGAATGATCGCAAATGACAGGACCATCCCATTTTCATTCTTCCACGCCCCATTTCTTACCATAAAAGGCAACAAACATGAGTCAGCAGTTTGTCTGAACTCTAGCTGCAGCCCAGAGTTCTGAAATTTTACAACTGAACATTGTGGTCTCTCTGTGGTCCCCCATGTCGCATGGACTTGTTGATCAGCTGATTTTGACAGAAGAGTCACTTGCAATGTCAACTGATTGAATGCAAGCACTAAAAAATATAAGCCGCCCCTTATATAGCCTAATGCAAATGCATTTATTTAGTATTTAGTTCAACCTCAGCTATTTGGTAATTAAAATATAAAAGCCCTTTCTATTGAACAATTGCTCACTCTCACCTTTGCAAAGGTAAACAATAATATAGGCCTAATAAAAAGATATAAGCACGATCATAGGCCTACCATAAAATACCAAATAACAGCCCTTACTTAAACAACGGCCTACTAAATAAGGCCCATGTTCCCACATCATTTTGCTTAATAACGCCTTGTCCAAATAATCGCCCACGTACAAATAAGCGCCCATGAGCTGTTATTTGCAAACATATTAATACTATTATTATTATTATTATAGCTTATGGCGTTACTTTGCAGATCTCCTCATTTCTGCCTGACGCACATGCCCTCAGCATCTCAGCATCTCGCATGTCCCAATGCGACAGCAGTCCTCCACCTCAAAATATATGTTTAATTCTGCCACACACCGCTTATGTACAACAATTGTTCAGAGTTCAGACTGCATATTTTGTCAAACGTGTGCGTTGTAAGCAGGCACTTACCATATATGAATCCAAGCATCTGTCAACAGGCATCAACTCCGCACGGACTCCGTCAAAACTTGAGATTTCAATTGTCCCTTACTCACTCAGTTTGCAAGCGATTGTTTTAATTCCAATGTGTCAATACAGTGTATATTTTATATATTTTATATTTCATTGGGTATAGGTATAGGTATAGGTTTTATATGACTTCAAACAATATGAAAAGAGATAGGCCTAATGCGTCGTCCTTTTTATCTGCGCAGCTTATAGAGCTTAGACAACTTAGACCACATGTGCGCGCCTATTAATTATCAGGGGCTTGATTTGAAAAACTGAGAACCATGTAGGCCTATTCTATAAGGCAAAACCTCATTGAACGAATATACTGTAGGCTACATGTTTGAGGCTATATTACAATATTTTAAAATGTTAAAATATCGAATGTTACACAGCTGTGCAACCAATTAAGTAATTACAGTCAATCATGCCAGTCTGAATGTGGGTCAGATCTATTAAGCAACGCTGCCTACAATATTAAATGAAATATAATATAACAGGCAATAATAATATTTATTATTGCGTATCTGCTGTCAAAATCAGCTGATCATCAAGTTCACGGGACATCGGGGTCTAGGCTAGATGGACTGATCACTCCTCCTCGTCCTCGAATAAATAATAGGCTATTGTGAAGAACTACAAAACTAAGCGAAAAAGTCAGGGGGGGTCCTGGACCACCACCAAAAGCATCCGTTTTCTACATATGGATACCTACCTTCTCATGCATTTCAACCCGAAGCACAGCATATTCTCACATTTATTTATTTAGGCTATTCATTTATTAGCCTATTTCTGGCAAGGGCGCCACCCAGCAGAGCAGCCTCTGCATGTGGTATTTGTGAGATTGGAGAGTCGCACAGACCCATCCATGATAAAACAAAAACAGACACAATAATTTTCGGTGTTGAATTATAATCCAGCGAGTTTGAGGTGGTGTTGGACCTTTGCACAGTTCATTGATTTGGCCCAATATGTAGGCTACAGACCTGCTCCAGTGATTTAATTAATTTAGCGCGTCAGCTGCATTCATTCCACTGGATATAGGCTCCAGTGTTGGATATAACCGGTCCTTTGAAAAGACGTAAGGAGGTAAGTTACTAGGCACATTAAACTATTCTGTGTGGAGTTGGAAAAGCAGTGATGGGCCGTAGAATTGTTATTTTTAAAAAATCGTTTAGGGACATAATTAATGTAAGTTTTATTTTTTTTCGTTAAAAGAAAAAGGTATGCCTATGTATTATTATTTCCATAGAGGTCCGGGCCTTGTTTGAGAGCTGGAATTGTCATTAAATCCCTTTATAATGCCTTTGATTTCGGTGATCGGCGATTTGTTCACACACACACACACACACACACACACACACACACACACACACACACACACACACACACACACACACACACACACACACACACACACACACACACACACACACACACACACACACACACACACACACACACACACACAGGTGGTCCATTTGGTGGTCCGTGGCTCAAATGCTGATTAAATAGTGTGCCCTGTATCAACTCCACTGTTGCAGGTACATATACGCAAGCCATGTGCTCCTTACACCACCTCCTGAGCTGACTTGCCAATGTGCGTATTGTCCGACGGCTGCGCGATGAACGTCTCGTCCTGCGGTGTAAAATTCTTCTTTCTGATTACCGGCGAGGCGAGAGAATGACCGTTAATGTCGATACGCTTCAGTGCGTGGGCGTATTTGCTTCCCTGAATCTGGTCCAAGGACTGGTTATATCAGAGTGGTGATTGAGGCTAAAATCATTAGAAACAAGCTTGACAATATATGCAATACATGCAGTACAATATGATATTCAGTACCATTATGTTTTTTCCGGAATGTATTAGAGAATGTAAAATAATTCTTCGGTTGTTCGCTCTCCTAAACACAGCATGAAATTGTGGAAGGAAACAAAAAATGATCTTTGCTTTTGCGCCCGTGAGGCTACATGTTACATGATCATTTTAGGCTATTATATGCATACAGAGGTTTGCATGGTTCCAGAATGTGATGGAAGCGATTCCACTTCCTACCGTTCCAGATCCCAGCCCTATAAACTCACTACCAGCTGGAGAAAAGAATAAAGTTTAGGGAGCGGAGGTGACATCAGAGGGCAGCAGTTACCATGACAACAAGCCCACCGAAACCTGCAGGGCGCCCATAGCAAGATCAAGAAACCCTTCATGTGGCTTCACACTTCTACATCCAAACATGGGGGTGTATGCACACGCACACATGCACACACAGACACAGACACTGCATGCATGTCAGTGTACAGCACACACAAACACACAGCATCCTACGGGTTTTATCGCGACACCCTATGGACACCTAGGGTACAATACCAATTCATCTCACTTGTTGTGTCAGGTAATGGATTTCGATCAAAACAATCAGCGGGGGTTCATTCAACGTGCACTTATGAGGCACAAGCAGCACACCGTGGGCGCCGCAATGTTCAAAAGTCAGTACTTCATGTGATGAAACGAGAAAAATGAGACGGCAGCTCGACTGTGTGCAAGGCAGTCAGGCAGGCAGTCGGGCCAGCAGTTCTCCACACTAAATCACTCCTTAAATCTCACCCGCCGAAGCGGGGTCAGGCCTGGTGGTCACATAATACAGGCTCTCACCTGGCAGCGCGTTGTGTGTTCTATGTCCCGCTCATGGTGGAATTTGTTGCCTAATTCTCTCTGTCCCTCTTTCCAGTCATTCTTCACTGTAACTTTCAGTAAAAAAAACGAATATAAGACGACACCCATTTTTTAAGACTCATTTGAACATTGATTGTCAAATATAGTCCCAAATATACAGTAAGATGACTCAATTTTTCTTATATTCAGGTCAATAGGGTATTTTAAAAAGGAAACCAAAAGGCTTAAAACCTGGCAATCTAAAACCTGGCCTGATGCCATCGTCTGTTGTTTTTGTAAGACATTTTGTGTAGATTGAAAAAGCGCGGTTCAAGTAAGTACAGACCAACAGGTCCGTAGGCTGGATAAGCATCTCAGCAAAAGCCAATTGATCCCTGTAAAATAATGATAAAATCTCTGTGATACAATAAATGTGAGCATTTGTCGTCCCATCTTTATAGTTCATCCCTCCACCTCCAAGCCTGCTCCTAGCGGCATTAACAGTATGGCAGTTTGACGCTATTGTAAAATGTATGAATTCTGTGGATTTTATGTTGTACGTTACGTTTTAATGTATGCCCTTGAAGGGTATAATGTTGTGTTCATAACTCTGTGCCTTAAGGCTCTGCTTCAGGGCGGTTAGCGATCGCACATTATGTGTCATGGTTGAGCAGATAAATCTGTAGTATTACAGGGGTAGAGGCAACCAGAGTCAATATAATGACATACCAGTATAATAAAATGGTTTAGCTTGAAAGGACCTGACTCGTGCAATGGAGGAATGTTTAGAATCAGGGCTTACATACAGTATCTATCTATCTATAAATCTATAAATAAATTAACGTCAAATATGACATAGGCGTACCACATGGAACTGCCCCAAAAAGGTCCCTGCCAGGGTCTAGACACGGCCCTTGCGAGCTGGAGCTGGCTTGACATCATTCTGATGTCTGCATACAGTATATACGCCAAATTTCCCCCTGTGGGACAGTAAAGGATATCTCATGTCATATCATCATATCTGGCCATGCCCGACAAAGAACTCCTAATATAGCTGCCCTTGATTATTTGAATAATCGATTGGAATGAGTCGACTACCAATGCTGTATTACCAACTTGCATCATTCCAGCTAGTGCCCTGTTGAGCACTAGCTGAAAGAGAGGCCAACTAGTGCCCAACAGGAATCTACAGCGCTGTAAGAGGCCCCACTGGCACCACTCAAGATAGAATATAGGTCATATATCAAACGTCAAAGTAATTTCCACTTACAGTTTGTACATCTACAATCCTTTCTGCGTTTGTGCAGTATGTCAAGGCACATTTCAGCAACAAGGCAATTCAATGTTCTTTACACAGAACAGGCAAAGGAAACACAATTATACATTAGGAAGAAAATACTGTTAAGTAAAGAAAAAATAACAGATGCTTGCAGTGCGGAAGAGAACGCAGAATAAATACAAAAGGAACTCAATCAACGGCGGTGGCAAACAGAAAGGTGTTTAATAGAGAGTGACAAGCAGACCTGCAGTATTCTGGGAGTCTGATCCAGATGTTTGCATATACAAACTAAATGCTGCTTCCCCAAATTTAGTTTTGCTGAACAGAAAGGAGACCTTTCCTAGATGACCTGAGAGATAGAGATGGTTCACAACATCGTAAGATCAGGAACGTATTTGGCCCTAAACCATTCAAACTGTATAGACCAACACCAGCGTTAGTCATTACAAATCAGGACACATATCTCTGCATAATAAACAGCTGTACCAGAAAATGAATTTCTCCCACTTCAACTGCCATAGTTAAAACATTCCCTACAGGACATGACAATCGCAACTCTTAAGACAGTGTTTCCGCAAGACACATCACACCTTTGGATCACGTGACCAAAACAATTCGATTCCTAGGGCTTCTGGGAAATTTAGGCTGAATGCATTGCCTATACCATGTGTAATGGCTGCATCCAACACACTCTGTTATGTGTTGTTGTTTCGGGGAGCTATGGTGATGGATTTTTCAACTCCAATGATGGGAGCATTTTCAGGCGTATTTTCATGAAATGGAGGTTGAATGGCAAGGCCGTTATTCTTCAAAGGTTATTAGAGATGAATTTATAACGCAGTCAACATGTTACAGAAGAAGGCAGCTTACCAATTTATTTTAATGTGTTATCATATTTGTCTCCCTGGTGACAATCAAATGCGCCAAATGTGCCAGAACAGAATGTTCCTTCTAAACCAATGCAAAACTAGCCCAGTGTAAACAAATAAACGCTTGCGGGTCCATTTGGTTGAGTTTTGCACCCCCCCAGAGTTAAAGGAACACTCAGAACGCTGTGTGTGTTACGCCCTCTCCCATATGGTTTCTCTCTGGGCAACCAAGTAGCCAATCTGTTCAATTTCCACAGACTTCCTGCCTTTGACCTCCTCCTTACTACACAAGAATGATCCACGTGTGTGTGTGTGTGTGTGTGTGTGTGTGTGTGTGTGTGTGTGTGTGTGTGTGTGTGTGTGTGTGTGTGTGTGTGTGTGTGTGTGTGTGTGTGTGTGTGTGTGTGTGCGTGCGTGTGTGTGAATAGTGGGGAAACATCTGAAAGCTCACCAGACGATATCAGCTAAATTAATTAATAGTTGAAAATAATTGATAGTTGTTACGGCCCTACTTAACATTTGTTCCCTTGCAACATTGTTACAGAACAAATTATAAAACAAGCTTTACGGGGGACAGGGTGTAACAAATCGCTCCTTGTAGTTCATTTCCGTTGTTTGTTGTGTGCGCGCTCGTTTCATGCACACGGCCGAAATGTATTTTAGACCTCAATCTTGTGAGCTTTTTTTCCTTGCTACGCGATTCTCGTCTGCCAGCACTGAGTGGCACGGCGGAATCGCCACGACAATGTGTGCATTTCAGACTCTCCGTCTGTAAAGCCCTTTAGTGTTAGCCTCTGAATTAATTCAACTATTTTAAATACTTTTGTTTGTTTTTTTCATTTTATGTTTGTTACTAAAATGGGACGGAAGATTTTGAGTTTCCACCGACTAAAACTGACTAAAACAGCATTAACTAAAACTATTAAGGATAGAAATGATGTGACTAAGACTAATTAAGCATTTTATCCAAATGAAATGACTAAAAGGAATAAGCATTTCCTCCAAGTAATAAAATGCCTGCCAGAAACAACACTGGTTACGTATGAAGCAATATTCATCAGCATCTCAAATGATATTAACCTGCGATTAATCAAGAGGTACGTTTACTGTGTATGTGTTTGCGCTTGGGGCACGTACCGGCGTCCACCGTCCGATGTCCATGTACCACATGTGCATGTACATATATGTACGTGTGCACGCATCCTTCAGAGCATGTGCATGCATGTGTGTGTGCGTGCGCAGGCATGTGTGCATTGCGCTTGTGCATGCATGCCCCCCCCATGTGTAATGATAGTGAATGAAAGGAGTGCTGACTGAGGAAGCCGGCCGGGCCGTCAGTGGACCTGTTGATGCAGCCAGGCCAGGGGGAACAGGGGAGCTGTTGTGTGCCGCGGCGTGACCGCATAGATGTGCCTCTCATCTACGATGCGCCGCCGTGCCTCCCTGCCAACGCACTTCCTCATTGAAATTCTGATTAAATAAGGTCAGTCCCCCCTGCCCCGGGTGCACAAAGCTGCAAAACCGTTTAACTACACCTTTCACCGGTTTATTGCCCATCATCAAAGTTGAAACAGATGCTGGGGAAAGGGGGGGGGTCTCGTTTATCAACAGCTTAACATTGAAGAGATCAGATCTGGAATAGGATCCACAACATTAGACGAATTAGACCCTCCATCACCCAAGAATCAGCCCAGCTCCTTTTCCAAACAGTCATATCAAAACTGGACTACTGTAACTCCCTCCTTGCTCGTCTACCGGAATGCGCACTTAAGCCCCCTCCAATTGATCCAAAATGCTGCAGCTCGCCTCGTCTTTAACCAGCCAAAATTCTCACATGTCACTCCCATTCTCCGCTCCCTCCACTGGCTCCCGGTCGCTGCACACACAGAGCTCAAAACTCTCGCACTGCCTTGCATTCAAAGCAACCAAAGGAATGTCACCACCATATCTTGCTAGCCTCATAGCACCCTACAAGCCCTCCCGTGCACTCCGATCAGCCAACACAGGGAAGCTGGTTGTACCCCTGCTAAAAACGCATGGCCAGCGCTTTACTCGCCCCAAACTCTCCTCCCTCCTGGCCCCAAAACTATGGAATGCACTTCCCATAGCAATAAGAATCGCAGACTCACTCAAGGGTTGACACTAAGGTCTCCCGAGGCTTCTACTTGCCCTCAAATCATGGCCACTTGCCCCCAAAATATATATGGTACATTTTGCATTTAAGTTTACATTCTACTTGGGTGCTTTAAACATTTACTTTTGCAGTAGAAGACTATGTTTTGTTTAAGTCACAATCAGCTACAGTAAATATTCAACTAGTAAATCAGTGGTTTACACAGTGGTTTCCCTAGTGGTCACGGACTCAGGGGTCCGTGACCCCAGCAAATGGAACCAAATGGACCTGGGAGAGAGATACGAGAGATGGCTAGAAAGCAGGGAAAGACGCAGAGGCAGCGCGCATTGACCACCTTCAAGACAAATATATCTTGTGTTGTGTTATAGAAAACTAAGTCGCACACTTGCCCGATGGGGCAACCAGGTAGCAGTCTTCACTTGCCCGACCATTGTTTTTACTTCCCCCGGGCAAGCGTGCAAGTGTTAGTGTCAAGCCCTGCGCTATCTTCTGCCGTGGTCTGAAAACATCTCTTCAGACTCCATCTCAGCCCATAGCACTTTCAGTGCTCAGAGGATATATATATATATATATATCGGTATATGGTATATATATATCGGTATATATATATATATGGTATATGCAGACTTGTGCGCTATGTATGACTATTCTACTCCAGACATGGGGAACACACACACACACACACACACACACACACACACACACACACACACACACACACACACACACACACACACACACACACACACACACACACACACACACACACACACACACACACACACACACACACACACACACACACACACACACACACACCTGTGTGTTCACAAGCACTATAGGGATAATGTGCATCATTTAAAACAAGGTTATGTCTACTATAATAACCCAAAAGGATGCAATAAATATCCAGGGGGATCTATTTTATACCAGATACAGTAGATAGTGTTAATTTCATCCTTTTTTCAAAATTCAGCTTTTGAAGAAGGACATTTCAATGGTTGCTGGGTTTTCTATTCCAGATGATAAATACTGTGCATAAAACCTATGCTGTACACTGAGGTTTTAATTCAGACGGTGGTGAGAGCTAAATAGCAATACAGTATTGTGCACACACACACACACACACACACACACACACACACACACACACACACACACACACACACACACACACACACACACACACACACACACACACACACACACACAGACACAGACACAGACATAGACACAGACACACAGAGACACACACAGACACACACAAACACAGTCACACAGAGCTGTGGAATGGCCTCTGGTGACGGAGCAATGAAATGACCTCATAGCAGTCATAGTGATTACATTACATCACGTCTACTGGGCGATGGCCCGCTATATGGTTAGATAATCCATAATAACCAGCCTTATATGGGGAGGAATTTAGTTTCAGCTTCAACCAGCTGTTGTCTGCTCAGGTGGTCAGCCTGAGAGGGAACAGTTAGGGGTTAAGTATCTTGCTCAAGGACAGCTCGGCACACAGCCGGGAGGTTGCCAAGAATCAAACCGTGGGACCTGCCGTTTTCCCAGGCGACCATGATTACAGCTGGTCCCCAGCTAAATGTCTAATGTTAGTAACCAAATGGACCCTTGCAAGCAAGAGGGACGAAATCATTATGCGACCCCAACCTAGGTCACAGCTGATGTTTTAAAAACGCTACTCAAAGCAATTTACCATTGTAAAAATACTGGTCACGACCTTTTTCCACCTACCAACCATTTTAGAAAAACGTCAGGAGACTGCCCTCTCCCCTGACCTTTTTCTAAACCGGTTGGGGCAGGTGGGAAAAGGTCGCGAGACTCGCAACCGTTTAAAAAGGGTAAAACCTATGCCTAAACCTAACCCAAACATCTGGGTTTAGGTGAGGTTGAGGCATAGGCTTTACTGAGGTTAAGTTTAGAGCTAAGATTAGGCTTAGTTGCCGGATGTCCGACCTATACGCATTGGTATGGACCGTTACAATAGGTCACAGGCTCACAGCCATTTTAAGCGTTGGTCGTGACCTAGTTCGAGGTCGCAAAATTATGTTCTCTCTTTGCAGGTCTGTAACTCCAACAGCATATACTGTACGGACACCATTTGGTTCCACTCTTACACTCTTGGGAGTTATGGGAGCCTGGGGCATTAAAAGTAGGAGTAGTTCACGCAAATAATTACTTATTTTCTCTCAATTTCACACCCCATGAAGCGTTGAATTCATGCTTATTTTTTTATTTTATCTCCTTGCATTCCTATAAGCCAATAATTTGATGACCGCCCATGTCTCCTATACTGACTCAGAGTCTCCTACTGAGCTGGGAGGGGGGCTGCCTGGGATGTCAAATTATTGGCTTATACAGGAATGCGACAATTATTTTTTATGAATTACACACCCCGCAAATTCAAGGTTTCATGGTGTGTGTAATTGAGAGAGAATAAGTCATTTAACGCCTAGCAAACTGAGGGTCCTTGAAATGGGAAAAAAAAGCTTGAGATCCATCGAGGTAAGGCAACGCTCTTCTAAAACCTTGTGTGAGACCCTGTCTCACCCAACTCACGCAACTACCACCAGCTACAGTTAAGTATATATTTACCTATACTATTGAGAGTGAATACCGGTGAGAGGCGACTACAGAACAGAAGGAGGATAACCTTGTGCTGGACATTCACTGTATACTGTGCATTGATACTATAGCGTGGCTGGCTGCCAGGCGACTACACAAGGAGCCTCATGCTGTGATAAGCCAGTTGGAGACCCATCGATGACATTTTGAGGGTAGATGAGGACAGCAGAGTACATACTGTATACAGTACCTGTGTACAGTGCTGTCCTCATCCAAAGTTTAGAGGTACATTCAGCAAGTACATTCATCCTTTCAAAGTGGAAAGGTATCCAAAACAGACAAAAAGACAAAGATCCAAAGCACACACTATGGTGTGAGGAGAGACACAAAAACAAAACAGATGCACTCTATAGAGTTCTTAATCTAAACGTTCAGAAAAATAACAACCGTTTGAACTGAGTGGTGCAGGCTGCACCACCGTTGCGGTTATAGTTACAGTGCTCGACACTGAGCTGAGATAAGCCTGCCTGCACAAAACATGTGCGGCGCGCATTAAGCATGTAATACACTCATCTCACGATACAATACATATCACAATAGGAGCTTCACGGTACCAATTTTCACAATATCTTAAATGCAAAAGTAAGTATCATATACTTTAAAAAGTAACATATACTTTTCACGTATAATGACTTAAGTTCTGTGCAACTGTAATGTCATATGTGATGTCATATCACACCCAAGAGAAAGACAACTGGTAGAAAGTAGTACTGTGTGAAGCTCATACGTTAACACAGGTGGTTTCTCCAATCAAGACTCGGGGAGGGAGCATACATAAAACTTGCGGATCGTAGCTTTAAGTAGACGGAAAGCTCAGTTAAGTGTTTTTGCTTTAAATAACCCATTCAGTGTACGTCTTAATAATTGCTCATATAACACAGATTGAGGCAGGCATTCCTATCGGGTCGCTATGCACAGCGATATTCAAATTCTATTAAGTCTGGTGATTACCTGCCAATTCTCTTTAGGATGAACCACTAGCAGAACCAAAATGATATGTACCCTGAGCTTAGAAAAATGAAGGGGAAAAAAAGCTTTCTAATCTAATGGAATGTAATTTATTTTGACTATTCAGAACATGGTAGCAGCGGAGGGTACTTAAAAAAAAACTTTCATAATAAAAGAAATAGGACAAGCCAGTGTCAGCCTGAAAAGGAAATTACATCATTTAAACAGGATCTGGCTGAAATCTTTCTGGTGAAAATCAACTGCTCACTAATGACAATTACAGCAATTAAGAATACTTACATGCTTTATACTGTAGTATATATTCGGTAATAGCTACATGGCATTTCTCGAATGCCTTCATTCCGGGGGAGACGTGTTATTTGTAAAGAGGTTAAGTGGGTTGACCTGCTCAAATGGCTTGCTAAAAAACAAGACAGTCAATTAGAGCCCAGAACAGAGCCTGTTCACGGCTTCCTTCCAACAGACAGACAGAGTGGAGAAGTAAAACAGATGCACTAATAGCGGAAACTAGCTACAAAACAACAAGGTTGGAGAAATCACCCAAATCTACACGGAGGAATAGAGAGTTTATGTGACTGTCTGGGAAATGGAAGCAACCGGTTCCTTCCGCTCATGGTCAAGTTAACAAGACGTTGGGGTCTGTTTTGCGAAGACACAGCGTTGATCACATCCTCATAACAAACTGATGTTTACAACAAACAGATATTCGCACACTGTTGTGTTGTGGAGGCCAGTCAAGGGCTGTCCATATACTCTCTCCGACCTCTGAACCTTTCGTCGGAAAGATGGAAAATGACGACATATGGAATTTCCAAAACGCATTCCTCTGAAATTTGGTTCTGAAAGCTGCATGTCGGATGTTGTCCACATCGGAGAAACAGAGAATGTGATTGGTCGTTTACGTTTACCCTAACCCTAACTAAACTCTGCACTCTGTATCTTGATAATGCAAAGTCATGGGCTTATGTGTGCAATACTGTATGTCACCGTTGATAACCGTTTATTAAGATTTGATTGATGGCTGGGGTCTTACATTGGACAAAAACGACATTGTCCCCATGTCTCAACCAATATGCAAGTATAGAGCAAATCTTTACAGCAATATGAAGTTTTGAAATGGGGAATCTTGAAATCCATCTGTCCCCGCAGCACATATACTGAGACATGGAATAAAAATATATCAAAGAGTACGGTGTGAGTGTAAGAGCAAAAACCCAAGGAGATGTGGACCTCATTTGATCATTTATTACATAACCTCATTCTGGTGTGCAGTGTGTGTGTGTGTGTGTGTGTGTGTGTGTGTGTGTGTGTGTGTGTGTGTGTGTGTGTGTGTGTGTGTGTGTGTGTGTGTGTGTGTGTGTGTGTGTGTGTGTGCGTGCGCGTGTGCGCACGCGTGTGCACGCACAAGACAGAGAAAGAGAAAAGGGGAAGTTGGGAGTAAGAAAGAAAGCGAGCATGGTTGCAGACGAATTTAGTGAACTTCAAGTTACCTCTACATTACAGGGCTTTGACACTGAGCTTCCTGAATATGAGAACAGCACAGTGGCTGTTTCAATTAAAATGTCATGTAGTCTTAACAGTAAACTGTTTGTCCGTCGCCTGAGCCGCAGCATAACAACTCAGCACTTGAATCACAACCAGGACTATAGCAGTAACACGCCATCCATCCATGGTAGCCAAATGGATTGTCATCATCAACAGCAAAACAGATCTGGTATGATCCTGGCAAAACACATGAGGGTGGATTTGAACATGCTTGAAACAGACAGACAGACAGACAGACAGACAGACAGACAGACAGACAGACAGACAGACAGACAGACAGACAGACAGACAGACAGGCAGGCAGGCAGGCAGGCAGGCAAGCAGGCAGGCAGACAGAATGGGGATCGGTACAGATGTATAGGACATTATATGATGATGATCGTGATGACCATTAATCATATCAGTTAACAGCACCTACTATAGAGAGCAGTGCAGTGATATCAGCTCCTGGCAGACAGTCAGACAGCACAGAATGCCTTTTATCTACGTCAGCATGTTAATGGACGTGGTGGACATATGTTTTTAGTCTGCCTAGTGAAAGTCGATACTTAAAGGCCATAACCTTGCCCTGTATATTAACAAAAAAACAATGAATACATTTTTGTGCTCATCATTTCAGTAGGTACTAGGTAGATAACAGAATGTCACTCATCAGTGGTTGTTTACAGAAACACATTGCCCTCTCTCTGCATTTAGATTGTTTTGGCAAACAGCCCTGCTATCTAAAGAAATGGTGAAAAGATAACACCAAAGAGAGAAATTAAGTGTTTCTCCAGGTAATGTTGGATGGCTGGAATTTATTACTTATAACATAGGTCAAGGTTATGTAGCCTACTGTGCCATTAGGTGTGTTAAATGCTCTCATGTTGCAAGCCGATAAATAGCTGATCTACAAGCACGGTGTGCAACTGCAAATAGATTGTGAGCTTGAGACAGATCTATGTCAAGTTGATCTTGGTGTGAACCAAGTTCCTTGACATGAAAAGGTTTGAAAACAACTGGTATAGTGCATGAATTCCATGAGACTCCAATACATCAGCAGACAGCTCCAACCACCACAAACGGCAGGCGTGCACACACGTCCGCGCACGCACACACACACACACACACACACACACACACACACACACACACACACACACACACACAACTTTCTCACATTTGACAGACATGTCATGACCTCAGCAGCTGCATGCCTGATCAACCTTTTTATTATTAATGTACAATCAGCTCTTCTATTATTAATACGCAGACGGCCTGCTGACTTTCGACCTGTCTGGAACCAAAGCACACAGCAGCAGCCTTCTAGATTCCACAAAGTCAATTCATGACACAGACAGACAGACAGAGACTACACTGAGGATTTGAGTATTTTTCTGTGTGACTCAAAGATCGGAGTGGTGCGTGTCTATGTGTGCATGCGTTCTTTTGACCTCAAACAAAATAATCTGCTATTAGCCATAAAGCATCTCAGGAAAACCATATACAGCAGCACAGACACGTTTTTCTAGATACGCTCTTTCAACATCATAACCACAACAACCGACCCAGCCTGAAGCATGAAGTGAACATGGATAATCAGTAGTCGTAATAGTGTCTGTGTCAGCAGCAGGTCATGCAGGCCGTTTGGGGTGGAGATTTTTGTAAAATAATAATAATAATAATAATAAAATAAATAAATAAGTCATGTTTTGCCATGGACATACAGAATGACAAAAAGCAATGGCTCTAACAGTTGAGAACTAGTTTGTATAGCCTATAACACAGATCTAGTAATGTCCTAGCTCTGGTCCAGAGCTCCACTGGTTCTGAGTCTGACTTGCACAGACTCAGAAGCAGTGGAGCTCTGGACCAGAGCTAGTAATGTCCGTAAAATGCAACCAAATGAACCCGTTCCATTTATATGCTCTCAGAAAAAGAAGCCTCTAAAGAAATCCATTAACATGGTGAAAATACATCTTGATGATGTCACCAAGATGTTTCACCATGTTGGTGGTTTTCTTCAGACCTCCATTTCTTGGGAACACAGAAAGGGGGCACTTTTTCATCATGTCCACCCAGCACCAGAATGTTGAAAATGGGTGGAGTTCGCCTTTAATGGCTCATACAGGAGATTTCAGACTTCCTATACCTCCTTTGCCATAGTGTGTGTGTGTGTGTGTGTGTGTGTGTGTGTGTGTGTGTGTGTGTGTGTGTGTGTGTGTGTGTGTATCCTTACCTTTGCCATAGTTGAAGTGCAGCTTGATGCTCTTGCCCTGGTTGATGTGCAGGTAGGTGAACCACACTGCGAAGGTCAGCAGCACCAGCAGCAGCAGCAGCTTGAACTGCTTCCGAATCTTCTTCACTGGGAAGCGCAGCATGCTCGCACACACATCATCCGCTTGGTGGAACAACAACAACAAGCCGGCCCTGGTTCAACTGTCTGTGAGATGATGCTGGTGCAGGTGATGGTAGTGGTGGTGGCGGCGGATGAGTGTGAGTGATGGATGGATGTGGCGAACGGAGTGGTTTCTTTGGCGATCGGTGTGTCACACAGCGGCGGCATAACCCGATGACATCCTGACTGACGAAACAGTGTTCTTCTGACCTGACTGGGAATCGAACCCGGGCCCCCCGCAGCTGCGATCGCGCCAAAATCCTAACCACTAGACCACCGAGTCAATCACTCACTCTGCCCGCTGCCTCCTTGGAGAAGTAGTTTGGCTTGTTGCGAACAACGCGAGGCTCCATCCATCCATCCAGTCAGTCGCTCCGCGGTGGTGACAGCCCAGAGAAACAGAAATAAATCTATAAACATAAACCCTTCGCACAGTTCAGTTCAGTCAGAGAGTGAGTGTGACTGTGACCGACTCTCTCTTGCTGTCGCTCTCTCTGTCTGTCTCTCTGACGAGCGGACAAAATAGCAGTCAGGCGATAATCTACACAAATCCCTCTCCTCTGCTGCTTCAAGCCTTTGCTGGATGATGTGAGTGATCGGTCCTAGTGCACTCACAACACACACGCATGCACCGCACGGATCATCCGTGTGTGTGTGGGGGGGGGGGGGTTAGACGCGCTCAAGTGCACAGCGACGGCGGTGTCTCTCTCTCTCTCTCACACACACACACACACACACACACACACACACACACACACACACACACACACACACACACACACACACACACACACACACACACACACACACACACACACAGCTACAACACTGCACGATGGATGGATGGAATTTTAGAATTGACAGTGTATTCTAAGTTATGACGAGATTGTAGCTTTAAATATGAGGTCATGTTGGCTAGTAGTAGTAGTAAACATCCCACTCTGGTTGAGGATGGTTGTTTTATGGTCCCCAATCAGCTGTCAGTCACAGGCAGCGCTGTGTGCATACTGTATACGCTCCATCACTTGTTCATCACAGCTGACACTGTGTGCGTGACAAAGTGGACGCTTAATTGGTGAGTTAAGTGGAGAGAGAGTCACAGAGTCCACACACTCCCCGATCATTCACACACTGTCACACTCACTCACATACACACCACTCAGCTGTCATCCTTTTATATTCCTTTATATTCTCGGGTCCGTTCAAAGCAACACGAGAAGATCCCGTCCAGTCGTAACAATGGACTGTGCATCGCCAGTGTTTTGGTTTGGATGGTGATGGTGATGATGATAATGATAATCAGGTGATCCCAGCACCAAGCGTCCATCCATGTGCACAGCGCGGTAGAACTCGCTGCTACATGGTGTGTTCTTCTCCCATCAGTCCAAGCAGGTGCATCTCTCTCCTCACACCCCCGGTGGATCCTCCACCGCACGGCCGTATGCGTGGAGATGACAAGCCCACAGCTGGAACAATAACACGGACAGCGGTACAATAACAGTTAGCAGTCAGGAGGGTCGCGGGCTGTCCGTAGTGTTGTCATTTCTGTAGAAAACGATCGCCCCTTCTCATTTAGAACGCATCGTCCCTGCTGCATGCACTGTCTGCGAGGCTGTGCGTCTAGTTCACAGCGTGCAGCGTTGTGTGCACCCGCGGAAACACAAAGCTCTCCCGGCTGCACGCAAGATGATGCGAAGAAAACACAAGCCTATAAATAGCAGCGGCATAACATAGAGGGTTCTGCTACAAATGGATATATCGTTGTCTACGGCGAACGGACGCTTTTACGCCCATCATTTTTGAGCATCTCTTCACGGTGCTCAGCAACCGAACTTGCCAGGAGGGTGAAAAATGACAGGTCTTGCCGTCCAACCAGGAGCCTTCGTTCGACGGGGGTGGGACGACGACGCCTGGCTGTCCTTTCACTGCATGGGGGTTGGTCCCACGTTGGGGGACAACAAAGTATGTTGTGTGAAGGTGTGTGATCCATTGTTGAACACCGAAAGTTTCATTTAATAAAGATGGCTTGCTGTAAGGGCGGAGTGGGGCTGGCCAGGCCATCTGGACTTTGCCATTGGCCAGGCCACCCCCCCCCCCCCACCTCACCTCACAAAAGTCGAAGCATGACAAAGCTACTGTGCCTTCAAAGGTTTATTTTCAAACGAACTAATATTACTATTACATATTACTTTAAAAATGTTTTACAAAATATTTAGTATCACTATTAATAAAATATTGTGTAGGCCAGTGGCATACCTACAATAAAGCAAACACCATCTAGCCAAATCCATTTGAGATCAACTTGAAAAAGGAGTTAAATGTATTCCTTGAATTCATGGAAGCCAGTAAATAATTTGAGAAATTATAGAAAATAAGTAATTATTTAACTTCTGCAGATGTCGAGATAATTTCACATGAACACTTGCAGTGAGACATATTGACAGAAAGTAATATAGAAAGTAGTGCAGTAATGGCAGAAAGAAAAGTATAATGTATTCATTTTTTGTTAAGTAATGTATTTATATTACAAGTTACTGAATTTTGGTTGGTAATATATTAAGTTAGGTAGTGCACATGTCCTAACACTGGTCACCACCAGTGTTGCCAACTGGTCCCTTGCGGGTCCATTTGGTTTCATTTTCACACTCAAGTCTCAAGAGTTAAAAATATTCCTCATGTGAATTATCCCAAGTCTACACACCTTCCAGGCAAGCATCTGGCGCATTCTAGTGCATTTTGGAAATGCCACTAGTGCATTTTGGATTTTGGCAGTTGGCAACACTGGCCACCACACACACAAGAAGGGGGCTGGCAGGGGGTGTGTCCCCCACTGATCCCAGCAGTGGCGTAGCCAGAAACTCAATTCAGGGTGGGCATGAGCTATTCAGAGTGGGCATGCTGCGTGCGTGATGGCCGCAAATTTGCACGTGCAAGAAATCTATTTATTGCTATTATTGCCATATACGGTTATATTTCAGTTTATATAACCTTTACTGTACAATGGTTGAATTAATGTCATGAAACATGAAATAATAATCCTGTCACCAACACAGTGTTTTGTTTCATTAGCACAATCATTATCAAATAGATTTCAGCTGTTCACTATTGAATCACAGCCATTTATAAATTAGTTACCAATGTGTCTGCTGATCATGACAGATTTTCTTTCAGGAGAACAGACCAGAGTTAACTTTTGAAAAATCCTTGTGAAAGTCCCCCCACAGAAACAAGCGCTATTGTTTTGATACCTGCCAAATGATAACGATCTGGCAGGTTTACAAACAAAGGGTGAATGAAAAGCTCCATTTGCATTATACTGGGTGATTAGTGCCCGCAAATCACCCATTATACTGTAACTACAGTGAGTCTAGACCTCTCAAGCTCTCTCTAGAGGCTCTCTGGTCTTTGTCCTTTGTTTTCTCAAGTTCTTAGTCATGTTTTCAATGGGTGGGCCAGCTCTCTATTTAGGTGGGCAGTGGCCCACCCCAGCCCACCCGTAGCTACGCCCCTGGATCCCAGGCCAGCTGGGAGCCTCTCGCTAACTCGCTCTCTCCAGTCCGGCGCATGCAGGTGCACTGGTGCAGGGTATCAGGTTACACTCAGTCACTCACACTGTTTAACTAAACTCTGTAGTACTAGAACACCTTTTATTTTTGGAAGGAGAAACACTAGTTTGCCTGGCCTGGGCTGGCCTGGGCCTGTCGCGCTGGCCTGCCCTGGAGGTTTCAAAAAAAAAAAAAAAAAAAAAAAATTTTTTTTTTTTTTTTTTTTTTTTTTTTGTACCCTGTCCAGGCCACTAGGTGGCGCAGGCCACCGGGAAAAGTCCCGGTGGTCCCGATGGCCACGCCGCCCATGGCGTGCTGTGATGATTGTGTCCCCCCCCCCCCCCCCCCCCCCCCCCCCCCCCCCCACCTCATGTGTTTATGAGGTGACAGTAGACCTACTTCATTATAGGCTACCCATCGGCCTGGTTGTTGTGTACAATGATGATATTGTTGTGGAGGAGGCGAGTGGAATGATGCCATAACAACGTGATTCCCAATAGTGTTTACTTGTCAGAGGGTCGGCATGATTACAGAGAACTTCAGCACTTCACGCAGAACTTGCCTGGATAACAGCAGGTGGATAAATCAAACTCACTTTACAGTCTCTCCTGTGGTTCTTCCCTGGTTGTCTGGTGGAGACGGAGGAAGAGTCACTCACAGTATGTCTACACGAAAACCGGAACATAACTGAACTAAACTAAACTGGCGGGCTGAACAGAACCCTCTCTAGACTGAGGCCCAATCAGAACACGTCATGCTTAGTAACACATCATAGAAGATTTTAGGCTCGTCCAGCAGAGAGGGCATAGATCTGTAAGTAACTCCTGGGAGTTTAAACTGAAACCAAATGGTAATTTTCAAGAATGTACACAATTAGAAAATGTAGAAGAATTGTTATTTTGACCAACGTTTTTCCTGTTTATATCTTAAATTGTGGATTAAACATAAATAGGGACTGGGACTAAAATGAAGAATAAATATTGGGCCATAGGCCTAGGCCTACTGTGTGCCATCGCTCCCCTGTTTGCAATATAGAAGCAGGGCACAGGATGGCCAATGGTCCCTCCTTACAGTATTTAGGGTTGCATCATGATACTTATCGTATTGCTGTTAAAATGTATTGTGATGTTCTCAGGGAAGAGCTTGTTCAAAATGCAAACACAATCAGGGACACGCATAGAGTAGGCAGGGGCTGAAAATCACATAAGAAGGCATTTTGGAAATAAAATAGCAGATCTTCAACTTCAAGCTCTCATAGCTTGTAGGCTAAAGCTTATAGATCTACTATTTTGGGAGCGCAACCCAGCACTCTTTCGCTAGTGGACTGTGCTATATGACATGGATTTTTGAAACAAATGGGTTCAATGAAAAATGTTGCATTTTAATTCAGGAGAGGTTCAAGGTTCAAGAAGGGGCTTTTCACCACAGCTAAATGCTGCATTCATGGTGGGGAGATAAAATTGTTTTACAGACAGTTAAAGGGGCAAGGGTTGAAGCCCCCCCTTGATGTCTATGTGCACGTCCCTGGTCACAACATTTATTTAAATGTGATTAAAATTATTGGGCCTGCATACGTGCTTAATGCTGCCATCCTGTGGTGAAAAGAGAGAAGAGCAATAATGACTCCATCCATCCTCCAGGACGCCCACAGACACTCTGAGCACTTTAATAATTGTATGATGCGTTAATGTCGGTGTGCGCACTGTTAAGGAACACAAGAGCAGCAAGTGCAATTATGTTGTAATTACTTTTACCCACAATACCATTAGAAATAATATACTTTCACCACATGCACTCCTCCCGTAGCTCTACAAGTCTACTGCTTTGCAATTTGCATTCTGTTTCTCAAACTTTCCTGGACCCCAGATTGACCCCAATTTTCAGTGTTATAGATTTATGGTCACTTAATTAGATAGTTAGGTACCCAAATAATAATAAAATAAACTCTGTATTAACCTTTGGCCCATACCATCCAGAACATCTGCAGAACATTGATGCTTGCAACTATTTTTGGCAAGAGATTTAATTGGTTGGTTGATTGAAATTGACTTTATGTACAGGAATGTAAATGGTGTGTGATACAGTGAGACATTTATAGGTTAAAGGATAACACAGTCAGGGCTTGTATTTGATTCATCAGCAGAGCAACAGACTAGAAAATAATAATTACACAGAGTACAAGGTACACAAGCGGTCGCATGTCCTAGTCAAGTTTAGATGGGTTTAAAAGGAATGGACACTCTCAAGATGGCTTTCACTTCACTTCAATAATGACCAGAGAACTGGATTCCTCCATGTTCCTGCGCCCTTATCAGCTACAATGAATTGACTCCCTTTACTACATCTATTCAACAGAGAGGCTTATCCGCCTCTTAACTATAGGTCCAATCATTCATCCCAGCCTAAGCTGCCTGCCTGCCAGGTTACTGACGTCCTTATGGATCTGGATGCAGGATCAAAAGGACACAAAGCCTCGCAGACCAAAAAGGAATATTGTGTGACCCCCGTTCTCCATCTGTGCTCTATCAGAGAGTCAAGCTACAAATTGTAATCCTCTAGATATGGATTAAATAAAATGCAATCTTCAGGGCAAACACTGAACGAATTATATAGAGTCCTTCGAGTATTCAACCTGCTGGTCTTATTGGAGTGTGAGCCCTGCAGAGGGTGACCTTTAAGGCTTACGCCCAATACCATTTACCTTTGCTTTTAATCCAAAGAACCCTATAGTGTCAGATACCAATCTCGGGGGCAAACATTGTTTGGCAATAGCAGACATTAAGGTCACATTTGTCACAATAAGGCAGGCCTCCCAACACTGTTGTTAAGTTGTAGACGAAGGGCTATATTTCTGTTTCTAATACCCATTTGTAGTAGAGCAAAGCGGTTTGTGGTCGTCAACCATCCCTCGCATTGGGCCGTCTTAGACAATGATGTAATGGTGAGGTAATTAAGAGATCTCTGGTCACTCGCTCTGCTCGAGCACAAGTAAGCCATGGTCTACTTGTGCGCAATGCACAAGTTGGCCATACTAAGTGCAGATCTAGTTATTAAGAAAAACAGGGAGAATGGGGTTAAAACTGTCACTTTTTATGGTTTGGCTTTACACAATGCAACATAAGGTGTTAATGTAACTCAGACGGTGTTAAAACTGTTTTTTTGCCTTGTGTTTCAGTCAAGGGTACACAGCAGATTCCAGAACACAGCAGGAGGTCATGCAATGCTTTGCTCTCTTTCACACTGCGGATGACTTTCTTTCTCAGGGGTTACATTGGGAAATGCAAAAATTCTCTCTTCTTCAAATATTCATGACACTGAGTGCTTCTACAACCAAGGTTATGTCTTTCTGGTGGTTTTTATCCTTCTCAAAGTTAAACTTGACTTTTGTCATCTTTCTTCATAATCCCACAGCCTTGCACACAGGCACAGTCAATATGATCCCTTTAACCCTGAGTATAAAAATGTTAAATACACACGTGTGCGGGCACGCGCGCACGCGCACGCACACACACACACACACACACACACACACACACACACACACACACACACACACACACACACACACACACACACACAAATCCTTTCTCCTGTGTGACGTGTGCGTCCTCCATTCTCCCTCCCAGTGGGTGGAATTGGAAGGCTGAATGGCACATGCAGAAGGTGGTGGGTGTGCAGGCCGGTGATATGGGTTGTGTTGAAAAGGAGTGGGTTATTTTCTTCCTCTTCTACAATTTCCTTTTTGAGCTAAATAGTAAATAGCTCTATGGAGGTTTGTTACCAAGATATAAAGAGCCAGTTAGCCCCTGCACAGGAAGTGCACAGACTGGCCTTTACTTAAGTATATCATTTTAAAAGATATGTAATATGTAACAACAATGTACACATTATCATCAGATCACAGAAAATACTGAAAAGCAACAAAAATTGAATACAGTTTAATGAAAATTCCTTCAGCCAGTGACAGTGTCCCTGTGATTTCATAGGTTTAGTTTCTGCTGTAGTGCACGCAGAAAGCAGTACAAGCATGATGGCCGTTGGCATTTTCATTTTCGGTGACTGTCTTGTGTGCAGCACAGAGGGGAGACGACTGACGGGCTGCACATGAAAGCCCGACTGCAGTTATAGCGGGACTTTAGTGAGTCGCATAGGACCACTGGAAGAACTTAGCCTACTCACCCCCTGCCAACGCTAACGCACAGTACTGTTCTTTCTTCACCCATTCCCTTGCAATCATACATCACGCACTTTTTACATACGCATGGCTGCACACAAATAAGTGGTGCATTTGCAGTATACCATAGTGCATACCTGGGCATTATGCGGCCCGGGGGCCAAATGCGGCCCTTTGGCTGACTCTGACCGGCCCGGGGACCACCAGTGGTCCTTGAGAGAGTTCCAAGTTAAATATGGAGCGTTGGTTAACCAGATGTAACTCTTTGAGAGCGTATAAATGAAACCAAATGAACCCTTGCGGGTCCATTTGGTTTCATTTTTACACCCTCAAGAGTTAAAATATTCATCATCTGAATTAGCTCAAAGTCTACACATCAATTAGAGAATGTAAGAGAATGGTCATTTTTGTTATCCTGTTTTGTTTCCCAAATCCAGCCTGGAATTGCGGACAAAAACAAAAGGAATCTTGACTAAAATGGCTAAAATGTCATCAAATGGTGGTCCGTGTCTCAAATACTGAATAAATAGTGGGCCCTGGTGTCAAAATGCTTGGTCTTACTCTTACTTTTATCTTGAAATAAAATTAATATTACGCAGACTTTAGTTCAGCCACAATATTTTAGTCTTGGCCCTCCACAATATTTTATGTATCTCATTTGGCCCCTTGGGAAAAATAATTGCCCACCCCTGCCATAGTGTCTTTACCCAAAGCGCTTCACAATGCATGCAATACATAATCCGCATACTGTACTGATGGCAAGGAAACTATGTAAGCTAATAACCTGCTCATCAGGAGCTGTTATGATGTTATGACCATTATGATTCACTGTTTCATCTGCACACGCAGTCGCGCACACACAAGCAGACATACATCCAGCACTTGCCATGGGCAAGTGCTGGATGACTTTCTATCCTGGTGTGATGATTCCTTTCTGCAGCTGAACGTCTCTAAGACTAAAGCTATGGATTGATTTTAGACGATCTTCACAGTCTCCCCAGAATAGTGTCATAAATGGGCAGACAGTGGAAATTGTCTCCAGCTACAAGTATCTGGGTACAATTATTGACGATAAGCTAAAGTTTGATCTCAATACAGATGTGATGTGCAAAAAAGGACAACAACGATTATACTGTCTGCGGAAACTAGCTAAATTTGACATCGACAAGACACTAATGAAACTATTTTACTGTGCGTATATTGAGTCCATCATTTCTTTCTCTATTATATGCTGGTACGGAAATCTCAGCATCAGAGACAAAAATTCTCTAGGGAGAATTGTCAAAGTTGCCTCTAAAATAATTGGATCACAGGTGAGCAGCCTTGACCTTATATATAACAGACAGGTCCTCAAAAAATCCCTGTCTATCTGCTCTGACTCTGCTCATCCTCTTCATGGGGAGTATGTTCCTCTCCCGTCTGGCCTTCGTTTTCGTGCCCCCCGTGCCTCGAAAAACAGATACAAGTTTTCATTTGTACCTGTCTCCATAGGCACATTAAATGCTGCTAAGGGTAGGTCTTAGCCCTTCTGGTCAAGCTGTAACTCTTACTTGTCTTTTACTTTTTTTTTATCTTATCTATTTATCTATTTATTGCTGTCTCCCAGTACATCATCCCATGTGCTGGAAAGCTTGAGCATCTACTTGCCCGTGCACTTTGCACTTTGACTAGCCATATGCCTAGTACTGTATCCCAGCATTTTAGTTGTGTATTTAAGGTACTGTGTGTATATGTAAAACATGTACTGTTTTTTGTACCGTCTCACTGTTTTTCTTTTGTTTTTGTTGTTTTTCTGTTTTAACTGCCCTGTCTTCTTGTGTTGCACACTACTTGCCCTTTAAGGGACTTAAATAAAACTGAACTGAACATACTGTACACATGCATGCGCACACACACAGACGCACGCAAGCAAGCATGCACTTCTCTTCTCTATTCTCGTTAACATCCATTTGTCTAGTCCCTGGTCAGCAGAGCAGCGACTCAGCTGCACAGGTTTTGTTGAGAGCTGAGCTGCAATGCCATGTGGATTAACTAGAGAGCAGGGTTGGGTTGGTCTGGGTGGGTCTGGGCTGGGCTGGGCTGGTTGCCACATCCTGCCAGATTAGTTCCAGCTGCTGCCTTGTCGTCCTCCACTCTTGAACAGGTGTGAGTGGCATCTTGGAACAAGTGCGTAATGAGTGTGATTAGCAAAGGAGGCCAAATTTGGGGAAAAAAATAAGTGTGTGGGGTTTTCATTATTACATAATTAGGATGTATGAACAAGTGTTTCCTCCAATCAACATCCACAAAAAGACAAATCACTGATGATGATGATGATGATGAAGAATGGTGTTCAGGAGGAGAGCAGTGTTTTATTTCACATTTTGGGGATATCGTCCAGAGATCTGATTTTACACCGGTGTGTAAAGGACAAGGTCAAATGAAGGGTGAAGGCCCAAAAGGCTATATGACCTCCCTGGCCTTTGGCCGAGTGGTAGATGCATCGTTTCCCCTCATGCGAACACCTTGTATTCGAATCCGCTTGGTCATCCACACATGAGCTCATGCCGTTAATTGCAGAGTAAAAAATAGAGCAAATCGTTAACCCCAAGTCCCACCTCCACATACTCAGTGTGGCATACATATATTTGCATGTGTGTGTGTGTGTGTGTGTGTGTGTGTGTGTGTGTGTGTGTGTGTGTGTGTGTGTGTGTGTGTGTGTGTGTGTGTGTGTGTGCGCGTGCAGACACAGACAGACGCACACACACACTCGCTGCCTGCAGCTGTCTCCTCCTAATACGGTCAAGCAGTTTGGAGGATTAGACACCTCCCAAGGGTCTTAAGTAGAAGTGCATAGAGGGGGGAATTTTAATATCGGACGGATAAAATTGGATAAAGCTGAAGGCATCTTACCAGAACTCTGAATTTTATATACGCCGGCCACATCTGAAATCCAAACCCAATCCCAATCCAGTGCTGTCCTTTGCCACTTGAGACCCTCAATTCTTTCACATTTACGGGATCTGCCTTTCTTTGACTCCGTAGAGATCTCTTTACTCTCCCTCTCTGCACATCCATATTCACATACATGTACTACACGCACTGCATGTACATATAAGTATTCTGTGTTAATGTAATTCAGTTGCATACTCTCTGAGCTAAAGCTGCACTATATGACTTTCCCCGTTTATCCAGGACTTGAACCCAGTAGCTTACAACACCGTTCACTTGTTGTCATAGCTTTGCACTTTATCGAATTCATCTGCTGCACTACTGTTACTTGTTGCTTTACTGTTTGTCTTTATTGATTTTATTACACTCAAAAATCCTTGAATGGAGACAAGATACAACCACGCCAATTGTATAAGCTATGTTGTGTTAACATACAGTACCATTACAGATCGACTTTAAATCAATATTGCTTGCAGCCTTGCACGTACACACACACTCCTGTGGCCTCAGGGCACGTACAGACATTTACATCACGACAGACAAACTCTTTGCTGTCCAGCTATCTCAAAAGTCAACATCACCACGCCCCCTCAATTCATTTCCAAAGGGAAAGCAGTGTTGTAGTGGGACTTTTAGAAGTCCCCATAAGACACAGGCCCCATAAGACACAGGCACGCATCCATTCACATGCATTTCTGTGCATGGGTGCAATGAACCCAGAGACAATATTAAAACATACAGATGTGTATAGCCTATTTAGAAACGGGGTTTACAATGCTTATCCATAAAGGATAGCCCGCAAGGGTCATGTCCGCTGCTTCCAACCATGTGACTCCCATTGGAAATGAAGAGGGCAGAGTTGACTTGGAGACAGCAAGACAGCAACAAGTCTGGCTGTATATCAATGTACAGTAAATGTGTGTACACACACACACACACACACACACACACACACACACACACACACACACACACACACACACACACACACACACACACACACACACACACACACACACACACACACACACACACACACACACACACACACACACACACACACACCTCATCTGAAACAGGTGAGGCATCTAAACGCAGCTGTGGTGAAAATAGCTCACTGCCTGCGTTGTCAGTTGCCTGCGATTATGATCTCATGGCTTCAAAGCGTTCTTTCCTTCTGAGGACTCTTTAGAGAGGAGCAGAGGAGGCATGGCTTATCCCAAGGAACAGGAAACAATTCCATTCATTCTTCCCTCGTCAGTCTCACCGATTTGTTTTACTTGAGTATTATAGAAGTAGCTATACCACAATCTGAAAATACTCTGGTTATTATACAAGAAAACTAATGCTGTAAAATAATGGTGTTGACGTAAAAAGTCAAATATTTGCCTCTGACATGTAGTGAATCTAGTATAGTAGGTACCAGTGATGGGCAAGTTACTGAGAAAATATAGTAAGCTACATTACTTGTTACTCTCAAAAAAATAGCTAAGGTACACTACAAGCTATCCCCAGAGAATTTTAGTAAGCTACACTAGAAGCTACGGGAAATGTAGTTAAGCTACGTAGCTTAGATACTTGTAACAAGTTACCACCCATCACTGGTAGGTATACAGTATAGGCTACTTGAGTAAGGCGAATGAACTATACTTTCCAGCACTTTCCACTCTCCTGAATAAACCAAAAGCTGCAGCAGCTTAAACAAGTTGTCACAACTCATCACATCTGAAACACTTTAAATTTGTGCCTGAGAAGAGGAGACCAAACATGAGTATTGCTATAAACCGTCTTTCATCAACGCTGTCAATATCCGTCCAATATCCATGTCTGGCCACATGCACGTCTGCCCACTTCATAGTGACAGAACAGAACAAGAGATAAAGCAGAAAAAATAGTCTGCCAGCTGGTGCCGGAAGAGTCACACCACTTCAATGTTTGCGATGTATTACACAGAAGAATATCTACACCATTTCTCTATCATTAGCATGCCAGCCAGGTACAACAAAGAGAGGATTTAGAGAAATAATGTTCATGTTTGATACTTACTGCTAAGTGATGTCTCACCTCCACAAGAACCACTGTTTTATTGCTATTTTAGCGCCAAGTTAATCAGTGGGTGCAATAATAGGTGGCTGAACCTCTTATCCTCTGTCTACTATGCGTGGCCTGTAAATGTGTTTAAAGGGGATTCTGTCTCAGTTTATTTAAACAGAAAGCGCTCTTGTCGTTTCAGCACTGAGAGCATCAGTGCTGGAAATTAAATGTTGTCTGCATGACAAACCCTTATGTTGACCATGACGGTTTTCGTTACTCTCACTGAAAACAAAGAAGGTAACAAAGGTGCTTAGAAATATTGCCTTCTGATTGCTTTATTTAGCATATAACTTTAAAACAATTCAACCTCTGAAATACCAATTTATACTTTCACACGCAGGAAACAGGGAAATCAGGAACATGAAATGGGCCGTTCTTCAAAAACAGCATCCTTTTTGTGCTTTATTTATTTATTGATTGATTTTAAATATATTTTTATCACTACGATTTTGCAACCCATTTTTTTTACCCAGTGCCAATTCCTAATGTGATCCTGGGCTCTACACACCCTCCACCAACCTGGGGAGGCAGCAGACTGGGCTCATGCTTCCTTTAAGGCATGAGGAGTCACGCTGCCTTCTTTTCACCCAACAGGGGGGAGTTTCCGTGGTTGGACATAGCGTGGATGGAACACCTTATACCATACCTGGGCATTATGCGGCCCGGGGGCCAAATGCGGACCTTGGCTTTGGCTGACTCTGACCGGCCCGCGGGCGGGTCCAATTGGTTTCATTTTTACACTCTCAAGAGTTAAAATATTCATCATCTGAATTAGCACAAACTCTACACATTCAATTCAGAATGTAAGAGAATGGTCATTTTTGTTATCCTGTTTTGTTTCCCAAATCCAGCCTGGAATTGTGGACAAAAACAAAAGAAATCTTGAAGAAAGTTTGATTGGTCTTACTCTTACTTTTATCTTGAAATTAAATTATTACACAGACTTTAGTTCAGCCTTTAGTCTTGGCCCTCCACAATATTTTATGTATCTCATTTGGCACACCCCTGCCTTATACCAACCAGCTCCTGTCCCCTCCATCAGGCGCCCCGGCTGGCCAGGGGGAGGCCGTCTAGAGCCCAGGATTAGTGCATGTTTTTGTGATTGTATCTACCGTAGGGGAGACAGGCAAACTCCACACAGAAAGGCCCTTTCGCGCCAACCCTACCTCAGGTATGGGCACTGATGACACGGAGGAGGAGACACACCGCCAGCACCCACAGCAGTGCTCCTAGCGGGAATCGAACCCAGGACCTCCTAGCTGTGAGGCGTCAGCACTAATCACTCTTCCACCTTACCCCAACAGTGAGGGCAGACAAGAAAGTAAACAGAGAGAAGGGAAGAGACATGCATGAAAGGGACTCAAACATGCAACACGCTGTCAGGCGAGAATCTATATTATGTGGCATCCGTCTGGACCATTAGAAAGCGGCTGACCTACTTTTTGTACTTTAACCACAGTCTCCTCAATTGTGGTGAATGTTAGGTTGACAAGCTTTACGATTGGCTGTTTTCACCAAAAGCTTTAACCACAATAGCATAAAACATAAAATACACCACTAATAGAGCCCCAAGGGGCTCTATTAGTGGTTAAGTATTCTGTGATGGTATTATTTGATGGCAGACACTGACAGAAACATCTGTCGGCTGGAGACCTGTTATGTCCAAAACCTGTTGCTTCGGAGTATTTCACGCTTTGATCTGCTACTTTTGATGCTTTTGCGTGACGCTGTAGTGTGATCATGTGTGTTAATGTGTTAATGTACAGTATGAACAAAAACAAAGTAAAAAATATTGAAATGGAGGGTTCACAGTTTCAAATATTGATGATGCTTGTGCATACGACTTTGAACTGAGAGAGAGTGGAAATCGTCGACTGTTTTAAAATTCTGCTCCATTATGACTCATGATCTGTGAAATTCAAAGATAGCCCAAAAATAATAGACCGATGCTCTGCCGCCCAATCTATTCTACTGTTATTCTTTCATGCTTTTAGGTGGAGTCCAGGGTGGTACCAATCAAAGTGGGGTTCCATGAGGATTGAAAAGCTCACAGTGCATCACTTTGTGCCATGCTGCAAGCTTGTAAATCTGCCATTTTTGAACATTTTTGAAAAATGTTTCTCTTCTGCGCATCAGATAGAGGGTGCTTGACTTGAAAAGTTTTTAGAACCAATGGTCTAGCACTCGGGAGCCGGGCAGGGCATAAAATTGGCCATTGGTGGGGCTCTAATGTTAGGTTATACACTCTGAAACTAAGGCATAGGAAAACAAAAATGCTGGGGCGTTGAGGGACTTTAAGGGCTGCTAAAACCTCTCCATCACCACAGGCTCCTCAGAGAGGAGAAGCATGATGTTCTGAGGAGGGAGCAGGCCTGGCACACATAAACTTCAACTGGCCGGTGGGAGGCATTAGGGTGATCTAGTGGCCTGGGCCCGGCAGTGGTAAAAGTAAAGAGTATCACTGCCACAATATATAGAAATACTGTGTGCATACTTTGACTTGTGCGAAAGTCCAAAGGGATTGGCATCAAAACATACTTCATAAAATACTGTATATGATAGGCATCAGGCTGCCAAAGCAATCAGCTGAACCTGTAGAAAAAGTATTGAATTGTACAATACTTGAGTAAATGCTGTACTTACTTCTTCCACCGCAGGACAAGCCTGTACCCGAGCAGCTCTGACCAGTGCAGAGGTCATTAGGATGATCTATTGGCTCGGTCAGGCCCAGGAGGGCGGCCTGGACCTGGGAAGATCACAACAGACCTGTGGGGAAGCATTAGGATGATCTATTTGGCCGGTCAGGCCCAGGAGGAGAGCCTGGACCCTGGGCAGCTCAGAACAGATCAGAGCCTTATTTGTCCAGAGAAGAGAGGCGACCCAGCTGCTGTTAGTCACATCCTGACCCACAATCACTGTTCATCCATCCAGAAAGGAAAGTGTAACTAAAAGGAGAAAAGACTTTAGTTTAGACGGAGGCAGCAGTCTTGTCGGATGGAACAGCGGCATCCTAGGTGGAGAGGTTAAAGCCAGACGCAACTGAACCTTGTTGAAAAATGCTACATCTGTAGAGAGGTGACAGGACAAGCTAATACCATGTAAGTTTGTGTGTGTGCTTACAGTGCTTATATGTAACTATTCCAGTGAGTACCAAACGTCCCCACATTGTTTTTATGCAGTGAGGACTGCATTGTGGTCCTCACAAGATAAATGATTTAAGTGCTATTACACATTCTTATGGATGGGGTTTAGTTTCAGGATTCTATAATTTGGGGATTATAGTTTTGGGATAGAGTGCTTTATTTATACTTACGTTGTATTATAAATGTGGTGTTGCGAAAGGTTATATATTTTCTTTTCAAAATAGCAAAAATAGCCCCCTGAGCTCAATCGTCTAAAAAAAGGTTGAAAAGGTTAAGTTTTTTTAGGGGTCTAATCTTAGATTAGACGTTGATTAGACGTCTAATCAACGTCCAATCAAAGAGAGCCGCTGATTAGATGTCTAATCAACATCTAATTTAAGATTAGACCTCTAAAAAACTTTCACTTTTAGACCTTTTTATACATTTTTTGGATCTGTGCTCAGTGGAATAATATCTGCTAACTCACAATGTGGCGCATTACAACACATTGTGAGTAGAGCTTGACCGATACATAGGAAGTATCGGTCATTTTTGGCGCCAATGCCCAACCTCTGTTTTTTTATCCAAGGCACTGATAACCATTAACATGCAGTGCAGCAGCATGCTCTGCTGTCTGTTCAATGACATGACAACAACCAACACAGGAAGTGGTTAAGACCTTTAACAAACGGGTTTTAATCAAACATTTATTCTTCCTGTGTCTCTCCATATCTTATCTTTTCTCTGTCTCCTAATTATTATTATCCACAGCTGTGAAACAGAGAGTGCGACCCGTCCTAGCCTTGTATTGTATTTGGTGAGTATGAACTCAACTCAAAACGAGCCAATTATTGTAACGTCCATTTTCTGTTTGTTTGAAGATTGTAGCTTATTGTAGGGCAGGTAGCAGCCATAAGAATAAAGTATCATGACAGTTTGATGTACCAAACTTGTGTGCACATAATGATCCATGTCTGTTCAACATGCTGTCTGGCAGTGTGCACATAATTATTATTTTTAATCACAAATATGTTTTGCTACAAATAAATTACTGTAATGTATTATTGCAAGGTGCATTTGTGTAGTGTATCACCATGATGAGAAGCTCAGTTTCCTGAATTATCTCATATTCCTGCTTGAGTGGCAGTACTTAAAGAATAGTTGACCTAAGCTGGCAAATGGCAATGTGTTTTGTTTTTTCCATTATTTTTTTTTTTGTAATGCAACTTGTAAGTGGAGACTGGGAACTGTTAAACTTCTCAAGGAATTTACTTTTCATTAAAATTTGAAAAATGTTCAATGCTGCAAAATTGGATCAGAATGTAATAATACTAATAATAATAAGTTTACATGCCATGTGTATGTTTATACTTTATATCTTGTATGACTTAGTAAGAAAGCCAGGGTGCATTTCATTGCCATGAATTTAAGTTTTACAGTGCGTTTAATTTTCAAACAAATCCTTATTTGCCAAACTATTTTCATTATATTAATTGACTACTAAAACATCGGTCCACAACATCAGCCTTGGTGATGGTGTTCTCTCCAAAATCTGTATCAACATCGGAAAGAAAAATATGGTATTGGTTGTTAGGTGAAAAAAAAAAACCTCATAATATGTCTAAAATTGTAACTTTTCAAGGTTCAAATTCAAAAACAGCAGAAGCATCAACCATAAGCTTGAATTGTGTTTTTCATTCTTTTGTGTGACAATGTAGTGTGACTAAATATGGTGTTCATTTATGAAAACAAACCTCAAAAAAGTTAGAATATGGAGATAAGTTTCTGCCTGACAGCAAAGGTATAATAATGATGATGTAGCCTACTAGTGTGTGAATGTGTTATGCGTTTGTAACTGCAATTTAACAGGCCTTATGGAGCTGTTGAGGGAGAGCAGAAAGGCTGCTCTGCCACTTAGTGAAGAGTCAGACAAAGCATTTCAAGAACCCAGTGAGAGCATCACGAGAAATAGATATTTTAGTGTCAAGTTCCCTCTTTAGCAGCAACCCGCTCCCACCGCTTTGAGCCATGTTGTGGTAACTACCTTTAACTACAGCGAGTCTCCATCAAAAGACTTTTGCCAGTAGCACCGCATAAAGATGGATTTTGTTTTGCTTCCGCTGGATCGAGTCATCAAAGCTCACAGGATTAATTAGTTTTCTAACCCTGGCATGCTTGCCGCAGGAGAGAAAATACATGTTTATTGTTTTGCCACTCATGAGACTAATCTTTGAGTTATAGGTTTCCCGCTTCCCGCTTGAGAGAAGTAATGCGAGTTCGACTGAGGCTATATGTGCTCAAAGCGTTGTAAGCGAGAAAAAATGAGCACTTAGTCACTCACTTAGTTTTTATAGGGGCTCATGAATATAAGCAAGCTTTGCCTGGCATTTCAGACCATTTTTCATTTTGTGCACAACGGTGGCATGCATAAAACAGAAAGGAGGCACACGCACACGCACACACACGCGCGCTTGCATGTGCACACAAACCCCGTGTCTTTCATCTATAATATTGTTAGAGGTGTTAGGTTGAGTGCTTGGAGATAAGAACATGACTGACAGTCACACATAATTTTTAGTTGGTTGTGGGGGATACTTCTTACAGAGAGACACTAATCTGCTTTGTGGAGGAGACACCGTATACATACATACAGAGAGATAGACATGAGGTATGGACAGAAGAGAGGCATTCAACATTTCAGGATGGATCACAAAAATGACACAGACCGCCAGGCAATTTCCCCCCACAAAGCATGTGCTTGTGTAAATCCATCCAACTTGATATTTGTGTGGCAAAGATACTGGCTTATTATAATCACTGCATATAAAAGGAGGGTGAGCGAGCGTGCGAGGGGTGTGAGGGATGGGCAGAGAGAGAGAGAAACAGTGTTTTCAATCATGTTTGGGAGCGTGCTGCTGCAAACCACAAACCTAATTACCTGTAAGGCCAAGGGAGACACCGCGATGGCACGCATGCCAGCCTGGTGCCTGCACACACACACACACACACACACACACACACACACACACACACACACTCATTTCTTTTTGTGAGCTCTTTGGGGTATTGAGGACAGCTGTGTATGAATATAGAGGACACAGTTAGGCTTGTCCCATTAAATTCCTTTTATCTAATGAAAGCAATGTGTGCCTACAGTACAATATAAAGCAGATAAACTATTAGACAGTAACAAGACCCGGTGGAGTATGTGAATTATGCTGTGCCATTCATCAAGGCCTGTTATTAACTGAGCACACAGAATCCGCTCGCTGTTTGGCCGGAAACCTTGCATGTCCCAAAAGCATAGTACGCTTCTGGAAATGGAAATAAGAACCTTTGTTCTACTCCATACAATGCACTGTGCTCATTATTTAGTTGAAAATCTCTTGTTTATGCATTTCATTCAATATTTATGAAAAGCTGCAGATAGACTTAACCAATTTCACTTTTAAAACTGATCCCGTCTGTCGCTGTGAGCTTGTCGAATGTCGATTGTCAATTTTTGCTAGTTTTGTTACACTCTTTAATGACAAAGTAGGCAGGCAATAACATTAACCACATTCAGCTTTTGCTGAAAATACCCAATCGACAAGCTTTCACTTTACAATGCGCTGGGTACATTGTATTTTCAACAAAGGTTTTCCCCAGAAAACAACCCTTATGGGTTTAACGGAAACCCCATTTGGCATTTTAAGCATTTGTTATACTTTCGCTGTTGAAAAATGCAAATGTACAAATAAATAAATTAATTAATTAAACAAAATAAAAATCCTGTAGGATTCTGATAGAAAACTCCTATAACATTTTGTAACAAATCCTTTTGGATAATTTAGGGTTAAGAAAATCCAAATTTCCCAAAAGTCTTCCTATAGTAAAGTCCAAGAGGATTTTCTTAGGATTCTTAAAAGTTTGGGGGAAAATCATTTTTAAAAAATCTTATAGCGGATCCAAAAAAAAAAAATCTTATAGGAATATATACAATAGGATTTGTTCCAAAATCATATAGGATTTATATAGGATAGGATATATATAGGATTCTATAGGCATCTTCAGATGTAAGTGGTTAATTTACCATAAAAAAAAATGATCAACAACTTCTGAAATGTTTCTGCCAGAGAGCAATGATATTCTCTCTCTGATCTGCCACCCACCTGCCAAGTCCCGACAGCCCTGCAGTCACAGTCTCAGCAGCACCAAGGTGACCTTGTTTAAATTCCGCCATGATGGCAGCAGAGCTGCGCCAGGCTGGCGAGGGCATGATGGAGCAGCAGGTAGGAGAGACCAGGCAGGTGTCTGAGATGTCATCTTTCTCCTCCTCCTCCACCTCCACCACCTCCTTTTCCATGAGTTCCTCCTCCTCCTCCTCTGGCAAGCTGAGAAAGGTCTACCAGAGCTCCTCCAAGACTGCCGAGGGTATGAGAGAAAGAAAAGACGTTTTCTCTGTTACGTATTGTCACAAAGCACGGCATTAACCACTTGACACGTTTTCAACCATATCTCGACATATTATTACACAACCAGTAGTCCAGAGACCAGTGGTCCTTGAGAGGACTCCAGGTGGTCCTCTCCCCCAGCTTGATGGACAGTTGGTAACCAAATGTAACCAAACACTTAGAAATCTGGACCTTACCGTTCCAGTTGGTTTTCAGGATTTAGAATGTCTTCTATGTATTTTGCATTAACATTAGTAAGGACTAAATCTGAAAATAGGTTGAAAAATGTGGCCCTTTAAGCCTTAACAATGATGTGGTCCCTTAAAGTTTAAGGGACCACATCATTGTTGCTCAACCAAAATCACAATAGTGTTTTATTATGTTGTGAAAGGAGAAAAAAGTGAAAACCAATTACAATATGGTCACAATAAAGTGTTTTAAATCCGTATTTTGTGACCATGACATGCTCAAAATAGCTGCGCTTCACTCTGTTCATTTGACTTGTCACTTGTTTGATACAATTGTTTTCAAAGGTGTAAACTATCCAAACCACCCTGTAACCCTGAGCTGACACAATGACAACAAATTATCTGTTGCGTGCATGTGCATTGTCTAAATGGTTGTGTACGCTGTGTGTTGTTGCTATAATTAATCTCTGTGTTATTTGGTGACAATCCAGCCACCACCGAGTCCTTCAGCCAGGTGCAAACATCCCCCCGCATCCCCGAGGGGGAGTCTGTCCCAGATTTTGAGGAGAAACCACGCCCTGTCACAGCCCAGGAGGGTGAGTTAGCGGCTCCCTCTTTTTTTTCCCCTTTCATCTCGAAACTCCGTGAAATTGCAAAGCAGCACCATCTGCATAACCCCAGCATCTCTCATCCCATTACATTATAAACAGGCCCCGGTTCCCGAGACACAATCATGAAAGCACAAAAGTAGCTGTGCTTGGAACTTCTTTGTGCTGGTGATGACCTCTGGGCAGGGGGAGAAGAGAGATGCACTGCAACTCGCTTTGAACAAATACTGCAGGCTTTGAAAGCCTAATTTGTGCTTTATCTCTCACTGTGATTTATAGAATAAGGGTCCAAACACACAGCCTGTTACACATTATACATGATCACGCAAATTAGTGTGATCATTCAACATTAGTGGGATACAGTCAAGAATGACATTTACTTTTTCTTTCTTATTTTTTGGTATGTGTACCTTGTTGTACCTATGTATACTGAATATATTTAACTACTTTTAGACCACTGCTGGGAAAAAGCAAAAGCTCGTATAATGTTTTTTTTAAATACTTTTTTCCGATACCTATACAGTATCTGGACATATAGGCCTACACGTGTGGTGTATGTCCAGATACTGTATCAGTATCGGAAAAATTGGATAAGCCCTTTTCTGTCATTATTTGGTCATAATGGTATTGGCAAATATGCCAGTCTAACCACAGATCTGACAGAGGGGTAAGGGGTCACTATGGTAGGTAAATAAAATGTTTGGTCATGTGGAATTTGCTTTGGCGTTGCCCAAGTGCACATTTGAGTGACGAGCCTGCTATTCACGGTTTGTGGACTTCATATGAGATCTTTTTTCGTTTTTGTATTATCATATACTCTGGTATTTGGTATCGGTATTGGCTAACACAGAAATTGTGATACCAGGATCGGATTTGGAAATGAAAAAAGTGTATCAGAACATAATAACGCTGCTTGCAAGAAAATACAAATTTTACAGTTGCAAAATTAGTTACATTTTTTCTATAAACACATATGACATTCAACATATAGTTACAAACAATACAGAGACATATCTCCCAGACAATATTAGACGACATTCTGATATGATTTTACTATAAACACATATGACATTCAACATATAGAGAAAAACGTCCATGAGCAAGGGGCAGGCGAGTGACTTCGGAGTTCTCTGGAGGATACTGCTGCCAGATCCAAGTTGCGACAATCTCCCTAAATGAGCAGCTAGGCCACGTGATTTAACTGGAAATGGTCCGATGCTGTTTTGGTGGGATAAATTATATATGTGTTTAATTTTAGATGAAAAGGCAGTGTTCAAGGCCAAGGTGACAGGAAGACCTGAGCCCAGAGTGACCTGGGAGAGAGCCAGCGGACAGCCGCTCTCGGATGGCACCAACACATTCTACGACAGCATCAACAAACATCATATTCTGAAGGTTTGCATGCAGACTACGCTAAAACCATTGGTTCTCAAACATCTTCATGTCAAGAACCCTCAAATGAATATTCCATGTTTTGACATGACCTCATCAGACCCTGTACACCCAACACAACAGGGATATGTGGTCAGATCAACATATGGAATGTCAGAACAGGTCAGCGGCGTAGATGTAGATCTAAGGTTGTGGCAGTGTTTTGAGTGCACAGAGTATGATGATGGCCAAGATAGGGCCGGGCCGTAACTTTCAGGCTTGTTGAGAACTCTAGTGCCTCAGTGTCTTGAATATACTGTAGGGTTTGATGGGGTCCCAAGGTCCAGGCAACATCAGACTGACTTATATATCACCATATATGGAGATGTGACATCTTTCACCTGGGACATGTCTCTCACCTGGGGTGTGATAAACACACATGGGAAATGCACAATTTCATAGCGCAACAAACAAGCATTCTCCACTACAATAGTCCCCTCACACGTTGAGGACTAATGCTGTGCACCACAGTTCAATTCTATTGAATAAAAGGTGCATTCTACCGCACTTGTTCACAAGATTGATTGTGGTAACTATATGCCCCATTTACCTTTGCATGGCATGCTGGAGTTAAATCATAACTCCACATAATGGAGTCTTATTTTTGTGTGCAATGTGCATGTCTGGTGAGCAACGCAATTGTGTCTTGTACGGCCGTGGCCTTGATGCATGTCTCTGCCTCAGTCAGGTAGAAACCTCACATGTCCCAAAACTATTGCTTTTCAGGATTCAAATTCAACCATAGCAAAAGCAGATTTACAAGCTCAAGCTGATAGTGATATTAACTTCATCACTTCATATTAATTTATACTAGTTTATATTTTTTCATTTCATTTATGCTTTGTAACAGTTTTGAAAAGAGAAGATGCTGATTGGCTATTATAGTATGGGTAAAATTAATGTCTAGCAAAATAAGTATGTTTAAATGCGTGTGTTGTTTATATTATATTAACTTAGTATTTGGTTAAGTTAGCCTAGTATAACTTGTTTAATAAAATTAATTAAATTGATTAAACGGTCACCATTCCATGCTGGGGTTTATCACCAGATGAATACAAACATATTAACTGATACGGTACATCTGAAAGTATTATAGATATGCATAGATGAAACATAATATAAGCATTCACCAGGAAGAACATTGACGTGAAGAACACATCAATACATAACAGGCCAATAACGATAAGACATAAAACACAAGGAGTAGGGGTGGATATCGTTGCAATCTCATGATAGATAAGTATGATAATATACCTGTAGAGGCCACAGGGGTGATCTGAATACATTTCTTCCAGCATTGTTGTTAAATCTACTGATTTAAGACATGAGAAGAGAGAGAAAAAATAGACAGAAACCAAATGCTCTGGCTGCCAATAATAAACCCGTTCTGCCATCCCAGTATACAGTCACCTCATACAGCACGCCATGCATCATGCAGAAAAGTACATAATAAAAAAAACTTTGATCCTTTTATCTATATCACCACTCTGGAGTGGATTTATATGCCGTCTTCTTACCAGCTGGGGAGCTTAAGCGAAGCTTAAATGGCTATTATAAAGCAATGAACTTGCAGATGCTGACATGCATCTACTATTGCCATCTGTTTCATGGTTGCAGGGACGACTTTTAAGATGCTGGCAGGAAGGCTTATGGGAGCAGATTGCTGGCGTAGTACTGCCTCCTGCTGTTTGACTCAGGCACTGCAGGGGAGTTTATTATTTTGGCCTGAGAATTGTCAGTCATGTTGGCCTGGCTAAGAGATAAAGGAGTTCACAATGCCTCACATTGTGAGCTTGTAGTTGTAGAGCAATTACACTTGGTAAAGAGCAAAGCAGAACAAGACTAGTACAGTGTGTAGGTTAAGTTCAGGGTGCTCACTGACCAAGAGCTCCACCTTCACTTGATACTATGGCCAAGTCCCTCTAGTATTATTGATGGTTTAATGGATATAGGCCTATATTTTCGTCACCGCTAAACCCCTCACCCCTTAACTTCTTTGCCTTTTTAAACATTTTTCAATAGTTCAAGTGGCCAGTCTATAAGCTCACAACGTATTAATAGACTGTCACATTGAACTATTCCAAAAAGTTTTTCAAAATAGTAAAAAAGGGGTTTGGGATAAGGGGTTTAGCATGTAACAAAAATGTTGCCCTAAATGTCTGAAAACTAGCAAGCTCACACGAATCCAACAAAATGCACAGTTGACAGCGCTGTCAGTCTACGAAGCTATATCCAAGAAAAGTTTAATGTGTAACGTAATGCAATATGCAGTGGGGGGTCTCTGCTTTATCTCTCACTCAACTAGGGGGTCCTGGGCCTGGCCTTAAAAAAAACCTGCACTAGCGATACCCAAATCAGCGATTACCACCCAGTGAACCCAGCAGGCGACTAATCTGTTCTGTCTGTCTCCTGTCATAACTGCAGATGTTGTATGAACAGCAGTGCATTCATTAAGCCCAGACACATGTCGACATGCCTGCTGGCAGTGGGAGATACCGTACAAGCAGTGGTGTAAAATATTTGCAGCCTACTCTCCTCTTAGCTCTGCTCCATCGCTATAATGCCCAATGAAGACATTAGACTACAGCTATGGACCAGAGTTACTCTCCTCTAATGCAGTATTTCCACTTTCCTGTAATTCTAGTAATTTACTTTCTCGCTCAATGACCTCAGAGAGAAAGATTACCTTTAGTACCTTTACTCCACTACAATAATTTCAAAGTTTTAGTTACTATTGCTTTGTAGATTTGGATTATTATTACAAACCACACATTAACCTTCAGCCCTACATAGCCCCACTGTATATTATCGACCATTGCTGATCAACATTTTGCTAGTAATGAGTAGCCTATATTATGAATTCCAGACTGCTGCTTTTCTAATTTCTATATTGCAGGGCCATTGAAACTTTCCCTTAAGAAAAAACATTTGAGTACTTTCCCCCCACCACTGAAGTGAATGCGTTTCTTCCCCCTGCCTCAGATCAAAAGCCTGAGCCTGGCAGTGGCTGATGTCTACAGGTGCGTGGCCTCCAACGCCCACGGAGAGGCCGTCTGCTCCGTCTCTCTGACCGTCACAGAGAGTAAGCCTAATATTTGTGATGTGATGTTGTATTACTTAAAACATTATGCAGGGGACCAACCTGTCATCTCCCCCTATAGCAGGGTTGGCCAATTATTTTCCCAAGGGGCCAACATAAAAAACTAAAAGACTAAAGACTAAAGTCTGTGTAATATTAATTTAATTTCAAGATAAAAGTAAGACCAACCATTTTGACACCAGGGCCCTCAATTTCTTCAGTATTTGAGCGACGGACCACCATTTGACGACATTTTAGCCCCACAGACCCAAAACTAAAGATTTCTTTTGCTTTTGTTCACAATTCCAGGCTGGATTTCACATACAAAACAGGCAAACATAGATCAAAAATGAATGTAAAAATTCTTTTACATTCTCTGGCTAATTCAGATGATGAATATTTTAACTCTTGAGAGTGTAAACATTAAACCAAATTAATCTGCAAGGGTTGCAACCGGGATAGCATCCATCGCAACCTTTTAAAAAAAATGTCGCAACCTACTGAAGGTCGAGGTTGCAAAATTATCTTGCCGTCTCCCAATAAGAGTGTGGAACCAAACGGACCCATAAGGGTCAAGTTTTGAGGTGTGCTAGCCCCTGCTATGTCCAGCTTTGAGGGTCTGCATACACACAAACATTGAAGACAAGTGTGTAAACACAAACAGCCTGTTGAAGATTTTTAGTGTTATCTCTCTCTGTCTCCAGACCCAGCAATGCAACTCAAAAAGATGCTGCATCATCGGTAAGAACACAACACAAGCCTCTGCAGAAAAATTCACCCAAAATAAAAATACGCTTGGTGAGCAGATGCTTTTGGAGTACTTGTTAATAGTGGTGGGATTTAGATTTTGCTGTAGTAAATATAGAAATATGTTCTTACAAGAATGAGTCCTGTATTTTGCTTTTTAGGCCTATTTTAGCTAAATATGTGTAGTATAGATTGGCCTAAAAATGTACAGTATAAAGCCTCTATGCAAAAGACAGAAAGGTTTATGAGGATGAATTAAGAAATGCGTTTCTTTGGCATTTTTAACTCTAAAACATCTTGTTTTACTCTAACTCTAGCTCTAATTCTAATCCTAGACCCAACCTGAATTAAAACCATAAATGTATCTTGTGAAGACCAGGAAAATAGTCCTCACAATATAAGTATACGTGTGACGGTCCAAGTCGCCAGTCATACTCATACTCACACTTTCTAAGCTGTAATTTGGGGCTCGAAAGATTAACACAACTATATAAATACCATCCAAAACTTTGATACGACTGGTTGATACTGCCCGTCATAATTATATGACAGGCATCAAAACACCTCCAAAGCACCTCCCCAGTCAAAAACAACTTGTATAACACTTGTGCTTTCAGAATTTTTTTTTAGATCTGTGCTCAGTGGGCTATAATTGCACACGTACGTACCCTGAGGACTGTTGTTGTTGCTGAGCAGGGGTGTGGTGAAGCGTGAGGAGAAGAAGCCTCCGACGGAAGATGAGATGCTGAAGATCCTGTCTGGAGCAGACCGGAAGGACTACGAGAGGATCTGCGCTGAGCACGGCTTCACGGACTTCAGAGGACTGCTCAAAAGGCTGAATCAGATGAAGAAGAAAGAGGAAGTGGAGGTGAGAGCCTGACACTGACTATTTGGAAAATACTGTATACTGTAGGTTCTGGCAGGAACCTCTCACAAATTGATGCCCTTCTTGATCACACTGTAGCGTCGCACAAAAGCAGGTATAAAAAGTATAAAGACGGTTTTGGACATGAGGTTTGCACCTGACAAAGTCATATATACATGAACTTAGTGCTTACTCAAACCCAGTCTAGAGCCTAGAGGGTCTCCCCTGATGAAAAACCCTCAGTGTGAACTTACGTGTCTATTCAGGCTGAATTTCACACTCTGACTCCGGTTTAAATAAAACACTGTTTATCGTACAATAACAGCCACAATCACCTATAAGCTTCAGTATAACTTTTGGAACCAGTAGCAAGAGTGTGCCTCTGTTTCTTGGCAGTCATGACAGGCTTTCATAGCCTTTTTCACATTTCATTCCAGATGGTGCGCGTTCTCAAACCCCTAGAAGACATCACTGCCAAGCCTGACAGCAATATTGTCTTCGATACCGTCCTCCAACTGAGAGACCCCAATGTCAAGATGCAATGGTTCCTGGTAAAAAAAATCACCTACAGTCTGTGTTGGTTTGTTTGTTTATTTGTGCCTGCAGTTCTGTGTGCGTGTGTGTGTTTGGGTGTGAGAATTTGCATAGGCCTACTACACACCATTGTGCCCAAGGTTCCAACTCAACTCAGCCTGTGTGGTTTATCATGCAGGGCACGGAGCTGCTGAGGCTACAGTATTCTCACGGGAAGTATGAAGTGAAGCAGATGGGAACCAAGCACATGCTGTGCATCTCTGCCGTGTGCCTGGCTGATATGGGTACCTACACCCTGTACGTCGGAGACAAGAGCCTGTCAGCCAAGCTCACTGTTGTAGGCAAGTGCACCCCCCCTCCCCTCCCCTCCTCAGCATGCACTGCTCTTCTCCCCATTGTTCCTTACCTACCGCTATAGATTCATCACTGTCTCTTTCCCTGGGAAGTCGTGTGACTATTCAACAACGTATTCATACAACAGCGTGCATCCATATTATGTTGGAATGGCGAAAATAGCTCATTTGCAAGCCCAAAATGTGCCGCATCATGACCATGCCATTTTAGGCTAAGAGAGAAGGGACTTTGGTATATGAATTATGATCAATCAGTATGGACGAGCATGTCAGTTAACAACACATCTAATAATAATAATAATAATAATAATAATAATAATAATAATAATAATAATAATAATAATAATAATAATAATAATAATAATAATAATACATTTTATTTAAAAGGCGCCTTTCAGGGCACTCAAGTGAGTAAAAACAATTAACAAAACAGGTTAAAAGCAAACCAGAGAATCCAAGAAAAAAAAGGGTGGTTATGTTGAGTGGTCAGATCCTAACCCTGTGGTAGGAGCTGGTATAATTATGATATAACTGTATCAAAGAAATCTATTTTAATTTTTTAAAAAGTATATATAAAATATAAAGTATATTACAGAAGTATTAAGTATACAGAAAATATTGTATTGTTTGACTTTTTATCATATTGTTTTGCAATGAAAGGAAACAGTATCAAATTGGTATAGAATTGGTATAGAATCGTTACAAATACCAAAGTATAATTATTTGTATTTAGAAAATTTAAGAAAAGCACATGTTCAAATACAATGTCCATTTTATATGCCATATGTTTTTGCTTATCTATATCCATCATAATACATTTTTCCTAAGAAACCTGCACTATCCACGTGTCACATGTTTAACAGATTTACAAAATAGTTACTGTATTGATTTCAATTCATGGAATGGAATCAGATCGCCATAATGAACCAATATCATCAATGCATCATAACGTCAACCATGTGAAGTGATACACATCGCTCCCCCCCCCCCTACATGCGTCTATTTCGTGATGCCACCTACAACCCTATTAGCAACCCTATTGTGTCATTCATTCATTCATTCATTGTCTAACCTCTTTCTTGGCTCTCTCAGACGAGCCTCTGAAGTTCCTGTCTGACTTTAAGCCCATGAGAGTGACGGAGCGCCAGACAGCCGTGTTTGAGGTCCGTCTCTCCAAGAAGACAGACATGCCGCTCATATGGAAGGTCGGTGGTGCATGTCTGAAATACCAAGATTTATTCAGAGAGAGAGAGAGAGATGTAAGCTTTGCATCCTCGGTAGCCTACAAAGATGAGACACATGTTCCAGTCTACTTCAGTGATTCTCAAACTTTTTCATGTAAAGGACCCCCAAAGTCATGTTTTTGGCCCATCTAAAAAGCTTTTGTGCCAGGGAGGGACCTCCACAAAATATTCAAAAAAGGTGTTGGCTGAGAAAAGGTATTGTATCAATCTCAAAGCATAATGTCTCCTGCTGAAACAGCAAATGCTTTATCTTTAGCAATAGACATTTCAGAAAACAAAATCTACTTCATAGTCATGTCACAGATTTATAGGTGTAAAACAGTGGGTGACATGTGTTGTGCAAGCATCATTTTTGTTTCCATGTAGTCATAGGATATCACATCTGGGAATACATTTCTTACCAAAAATATTCTTCACCAATGTGTTTATATGGGTGAAATACATCCCACTTTGGCTTCTATTCAACCAAAATTACACTATAATCCCTGTAAAGTCTGTTCCCCTGTTGTGTTTGCTTGTCCTGGAACAGATAAACGGAAAGGAGGTGAAGAGAGATGAGAAGTTTGAAGTCTCTCTGTCTGAGGACAGCCTTACCTACACCTTAAAGATCAAGGACGTCAAATCCAGCGACACCGGAGACTACAGCATCAACATCGGAGACCTCTCGGCCACTGTGCCGCTCTTCATAGAAAGTATTATGCCCGAGCCTTTTCATTTCACTGCTGTAGCATGACACATAAACTGTGTGTTTGTGCTGCATTTAGTTTTTTGTCTTAGAGAGGTGCTGCAATGAGCCCTTCTCAAAACTCCAACCTTAGGGGTGGGGTTTGTTCACTGGCCAATGCCAATCCAAATACTTTAGCAACTGTTGCTATCCATGCTCAAGCTTTCCTATTCTAGTGTGCCTATTGGACAAGGACGGATTGGGGAGGGACTAATTCACCAGTGTATTAGTGGAAGTAACTTCCAGAGTTTTGTGACGATTTCTCTCATGTAGTCCAAGTACAACATCCAATCCTCGCGAACAGTGGTGTACGAAGCAAGGTTTTAATAGTTAACTAAAACACTAACTACAAACATTTAAGTTAACTGAAACTAATCAAACTTCAATAAAAAAAGAAACTGTAGCCTATTGTGCGTTCACAAAACTAAGACTAAGTAATTAGACAAAATACTCTTAGTTTTAGAGGAGAAAAAACTACAGTATTTTACTCTGAAGTATTAAGTATCAAAAAAGTAAATCAATATCCCTAAAAATTGGATTTAGGCACAGTTAATTACTTGAGTAAATGCACTTAAAGTCACTTTCCACCACTGCACACATGGACAGACACCTACTGTAGCCCAACTAAACCTCTCTTCCAGCGCCAAGTTAAACATCCCACCAAATCCCTCCACACAACAGGCGCATTCATCAGCTCTGTCTAACAAGATGCTCATCAGCCTCCCGGTACTTCAAGCTGGAAAGCACATTCATTATTACAGCTATACGTCTAACTAGATGCTCACTCAGCCCAGGGTACAAGCTAGAACATGTGTATTATCCGAGCAAGGACACCAGGCTCTCCTCTGGGATTTTACACAAACACGGTCTTGTTTAATTGGGGATGTGCTAATTAGGATATTTATCATTAGAAACTTTCCCTGCTCTTTATCACTCTATGTGCATTATTATTTGGTTGCGAGCAGAAAGGCAAGGCAAGTACTATGCAAAGCTATAAGTAGGCCTATGCATATGCGTAGCGCTCTCAGAAGAACAAGACCGTTTTCCACTACCACATATTTAAATTTTATAAATCGGTTTCTGAAATCAAATGCAAAAAACAGTACACACACAAATGTGTCAGGCAGAGAGATAATGGCTGTTTCTCTACACTCATACACTGAATTTTCCAAAATATTCTCAAAATCATACATTTGCAATCCAATTACCGTATTCAAATCCAAATCAGTTAATTTCAATTACATTTACTCCACTATTCAATTAGAATTACCCTAGAAGAATCAATTAGGTCCAAAAATAATAAATGCATATCCCAAAAACCATCTCATTCTAGTATTTGCTTTCATAACACTCAAGGTTCAAGGTTCAGCACACCCTGTACTATATTGCTGTAGAAGTCACCCTATAACTGTAGCTAACCAGCTAACCACAGTGCACCACTGCACCATGCTATTTCAAACGTCTCCAATTATCACTCTTACTATAAACAAACCAAAAATGAGTTGTGTGCTGTCACAGATAAGTACATACAGTGTTCATGGTATTGCACTCTCTCTCACCTGAAATGCAGAAAATACACACAAAAATGTGTCAGGCAGAGAATAATGGCTGTTTGGTTTTACACTACAGGCTGTTCTCATGCATTACATTTCCTGCTCAAGTCCCTTTCAGAATAAAAGGAATGAGATTCCCCTCTAGAACAGACTAAATCTTATCTAATGGACAACAGTGCCATCTTCTGATGCAAAGTGGCAGTTTGTTCTGGAGAACAGTGTTGCAAAGTAACTGTATATTTGACAGTAGGCATCCTGCACAATAATAAAAAAAAAAAAAAAACACCATAAAACGCTTGATTGGGTTCACCGAGTAACATTAGAACGATGGCATGTGGCCACATGTGTTTCACATCGCCACATATGCATGCATGCAACTATTGCAGGTCCCAGGTCCCATGTCTTGTTAAACAGGAGAAAGCACAGAGAACGTTGTTGATGTTGTCAGACTGGTTGCTCTCATTAGAATTTATTCACAAGGTCATAAGGCACATAGTGTAACTGTAGACAGTGCAGAAAAATGCCATACGGTAATGCAGGTACATATATTCAATGAATCAATGGACCATGTACAGTGCATTGTCAAGTTGTTGTTGCTCTGCCCTCATTCACTTCACTGTGCAGGGATTCCCATAAAGTTCCACAACCACCTGAAGAATGTGCAAGTCAAGGAGAAGGGCAAGGCCCGTCTGGAGTGCGAGATGAGCTCCAAGGACGTGCACGTCCGCTGGAAGAAGGACGGACGTGACATCACGGGGAACCCTCGCTACATCTTCATGCGCGAGGGCAAGAGGGCGGAGGTCATCATCGAGGACTGCGATTGGTCCGACCAGGGGGAGTACGCCATCGTGTGCACCCAGGACAATGATGAGCACGAGTACGTCAGTTCGGCCAGCCTCACAGTGATGGGTAAGGCTACATCTACAACTACATCTAGTTGAAGTGCAACATCAGGAACTAGGGCTGCAACTAGTGATTTTCATAGCCCACGATTTGGACTCTCGTATAGGCGTTTACGATTCTGACATGATCATGTCAGAATCACATATGGCAACACATGGCAAGGGCTGTCAGGGGCGGGAGTCGAATCCGTGGACGTTGTCACGCTGGCTAAGCAACCTAGGTGCCCAGACAGTTGAGCAAACCGCCTGGGCCAGACTTAATACGGTCTGTCCGAAATATTTTGTATTTTTCTTTAGTTTGCTCTGAAGAAGGCTCCACCAAAAGATGTCAGTATTCGCAAATAAACATGCGAAATTGCATGTGAGCCAATCTTGCATCATATAATAGGCCTATTTTGGAGTGCTGCTTTTCCCTTAATGAGCTTTGTATGCGTCTGACTGTGTGCATGCGTGCATTCACACAGAGCGTCTGGCCACGGTGAAGAGTGGTATGTCAGATACCAAGTGTTCTACAGGCTCCCCCGCCGAACTGTGTGTGGTCCTGGATGACGAGAAGGTGGACGGAGTGTGGCTAAAGGATGGAGTAGAGGTGAGAATACAACAACAATATAGCAACATCAAGAAATCAACCACAAGAAGCAGGGATCATCCAACCCCTTACAAAATGTAACAAGACCGCGTTTTGAACATGTCAATCTGCTAATTTTGAATTTGAGAGTTTTGGACATGACCTTCCACCTGACAGAGGTGGTTTATGAATAATTACGCCTAAAACATTTTCTTGTTTAACCTATAGTTCCTACTATGGAAGTAGATTGTCTAATGTGCCACAAACCAAATGTCATGGCCCTGAGAGGCTAATTGTGCCATGGCTGGACTGATTGTTTTTGTTTTCCATAGATACTATATTTCAGTCTCTATGTATCCTAAGACAAATAATACTGCTGTGTTGTACGTGTGACAGATTACAGATATGAGTGGGGTGCAGGTGGTCAAACAGGGCGCGGTCCACAAGCTAACCTTCAGTGGAGTGACCGACGCCCACCAGGGCAAGTACACCTTCAGAGCCAAGGGTGCCGACAGCGAGGCTGTGTTGACCATCGCAGGTCAGTGTCTGGGTGTGTGTTAGTGGAAGTGGAAAAGCTTTAGCGCTTCCCCGGAGCATCCTCTGGTCAAATGTGGAATTAGATGTTCTTACTGATGTTCCGACTCGAGTTCAGTCGACAAACATGCACAACTTCCTTGAAAAACATGGAAGCGGCTGTCTAAACCAACTTAGATGCTCACTTAGCTCACTAATTTTAATCTTAAATTAGGTCACATCGTGGACACTTTTTGGATTCATTGAGCAGAAAATGCCGCTGTGTTTGACCTCATCTCGGAGCTACATAATGAGCGTAGGGAGCTACTGTAGGGAACATATTGGGGCTATATGGTATACCACTGATGGATCAGAGGATGAGGTGCTTTTCCTCTCATCCCTCCCAGACCCACCAGAGATTGACCCTGCGGTGCTGGAGATGCTGGCGGCTCAGCCTGTGACGGTGAAGGCTGGCCAGGCGGCGACCATTAAGATCCCTTTCAAAGGCAGACCCCTGCCCAAGGTGACCTGGTACAAGGACGGCCTGGAGGTGATGGAAGATCAGAGGACCAAGGTGGAGCGAACGGCTGACTCCACCACGCTGGTGATCAGCAGGTAAAGGCAAAAACTCTCACACAGACCAGAGCGTAGACATATGGAAATGTATAAAGCATTTCGATATCATTGCTGCCGAGGCTGGGAAATTAACGTCTCTTAACTTATATTAACACACACTTGATCACACAGTGTCTCACGTAATAGAGCCTTTGCTGTATTTTAATTAGAACGTTTTTTTTCTTTCTTCCTTTCATTTATTTTGTGGTTTCTACCCACCAGAGATATCAGTACCTACTGTAGCAGCAGAGTGACATTACGGTCTATTGTAAGTGCCTGGTCTTATGAGTTTGAGTTAAATCCCCTGCCAAATAATAACAAAGGCTAAATGGTACTGCATTGCCTCCATGCTCAGCATAATACCCAAGGAAATGCGACACTAAACAAGATCAATGGATGTTGTTGTTTTATTATGTAATCTAATGTGTGATGATTATATAACTGTTGATACAGCCCCTGATCACCAGGTGGGGCTGGTAGCCAATTCCACACTTCTGTACATTGGTAATTGCCTGTTGAAAAAGACTGGTTGAAACATTGCAATGCTTTGATCTCAAGGCTACTTACTTACACTGTATCTACAACGTATGTGCAATTATTTACAGAACTCCATTAATATCAATTCATCATTTAATTTCAATAAATTCTGAAATTCTTGAATAACAACAATTGGTGCCATGCTGTGCCATTATAGAAAAATATTTGAAAGGCTATGTTGATGTGTTTTGACATAAATCTTCACTTTTGTGGGTCTCTGTGGCACAAAACACAAGATCAGGGTCTGTGTCCAAATAGGTTTATTTTATGGGTCCTTGACATTTGAGCAGCACTGTTCAATTGCAGGTGCATCAGAGAGGACAGCGGTGACATCATGCTCCGTCTGAAGAGTGACTGTGGCACTGCTGTGGCCAATCTGCACCTCAATGTGATTGGTGGGTCAAAGTGTGGACCACATGCAACAGACGTATCTCAAGCCTAATTTATGCCAAGCGCAACAAAAAGACACCTTCCCTTTCCACTGGTTGGGAACTGTTCAGTTCAGAACCAGTTTTTAGCCCATGAGCCAGACCTCCAAAATTGGATCATTAATATTAGTGGCTTTATTATTGTTATTTTTACATTATTCATTACAAATCTGAAATTTAAAAAACGCACACTCAAATCATATTTTTTCGAGCTCTGGCTCATAGACTGAGAACCACAAAAAAGTGAAGCAGTTCCTAACTGGTGGAAAAAAGGCCAAAATGAAAGCCATTTCAAAGCTGGACCTCGAGAAATTATTATTGACTATAATAGCTAGTCCACTAATGGATGGACACTTGTCTACTTTAAATCATCACATCTGTATAATTGTGTTTGCTACAATACATTTACACCAGGAGGTTTTCAGGTTGGTGAGGTTGAGAACTGAACATTCTAATGTTCATTTCACAATGGCTGCTGCCCATTGCAAGTTTACAAACTCCTAATTAATCAGGATCAACCATGCTCACATCATCTATGAAGGTACAACACTACTATCCATATTATCTTCAGTGTATCTCAGTACAGACTGTTGTACTGTATAGTATGGTTTTGCCCTATAATTACCGTTCCAATTTTGGAGGTCTAAGGACCAGAAAGATCAGAAGCGCTTCAACCCTGATGGAAGTGAATGAAATGCGTAGTCTTAAAACAAAGCAAAACTTAGGCTTTACCTTTTAAATCGTGTACTTTATGTCCTCCTGTTCCCTGCAGACCGGCCCAGGGCCCCTCAGGGTAAAGTGGAGTTCACAGAGCACTCAGCCACATGCATCAGGATGAAGTGGAAGGTCCCTCGTGACGACGGGGGGAAGCAGATCACCAGCTTTGTGGTGGAGCGCCGTGCCGCCGGGAAGAAGTCCTGGCTGAAGGTCAGTGTAGTCACTGCAGTGGAAAAAGGACTTATATTTTGTAGTAAAATATGAATACTGATGCTGTGTATAGAAATAATAAGTCCAGAATTCTAAATTTACTTGAGTAAAAGTAAAATACAAAAAGTACTGATTATACAGAATGTACATTCTGTATAATCAGTAAGTAAAAGTTTTCTAATAATTGCAGTGGAGTAAAAGTACAATATCTGCTTGTGAGATGTAGCGAAGTAGACGTAGAAATCATTGGAAATTGGAAATGGTCGAGTAAAGTGAAAGTACCTCAAATTGTACTCAAGTACAGTAATTGAGCACTCTCCACTGCTGCTGAAGGTGGGCGAGGTGGACAGCAGCACCAGCTCCTTCGGGGACACCAAGGTGGACGAGGGCCAGGCGTACCAGTACCGCATCCGGGCTGTCAACTCCCAGGGCATGAGCGACCCTCTGGAGACCCAGGAGGTGCAGGCAGGAGAGCCCATAGGTCAGGATTTCACAAAATCTAGACAAATATCGGGGATAAAATGAAAATTGTCTTCCGATACCAACGTTAAAAACAAAAAAAAATAGTTAATGCTATACTGCAGTGGTGTTCAACCTTTTTGATACCAGGGCATACTATTTACTCAGAATTTGAGCCACAGTCCACGGACTACCATTTTGATGACATTTTCACCCCCATCGACCCCAAAACTAAATATTTCCTTTGGTTTTGTCCACAATTCCAGGCTGGAATTTTGCAAACAAAACATGCAAACATACAGTAAATCAAAATGACCATTAATCTTCCACATTCTCTAATTGTGTAGTGGTGATATTTTAACTCTTGAGAACATGAAACCAAATGGACCCACAAGGGTCAATTTGGTTTCATGTTTACGCTCTCAAGAGTTACATCTGGCTAACCAGCTTTTCATCTGGATAACAACTTAGCTGGGGGACCACCGGGAATCCTCTCAAGGACCGCTGGTTGAAAACCACTGCATACTGGAACACTATGTTTGTTTTTGTTTGCTTTACATACACATACTGTACATACATATTCTATACAAGAAATAAACATTCAGAATCTACAGCTTGGTAGACTACAGTACTATGAACTTGGTTGCTTTCCACTGCTACGCCTCTATACAGAGCCACCAGGCGTGGTGTCTCAGCCACAGGTGTCCAACATCACCAAAGACACCATGACGCTGAGCTGGTCTCCTCCAGCACAGGACGGAGGGGCTCCTGTCCTGGGCTACGTCCTGGAGAGGAGGAAGAAAGGCAGCAACATGTGGGTCCCTGTCAGCAAGGAGCCGCTCACAGGTCACTATGATATACAGTACAACAACCAGCTTTGCATATAAGAGGTTTCCCCCTGACAGAGACAAAATACTACGTAATTGGTCAACTAAATTATGGGGCAAAAATAATCTGGGTCAGTGTTGAGATTTCATTTTGGACACATGACATTTCTTTTGCTTATATTTTATGCCCCTTTATTTTATCTCCATCTGACAACAACACTATGTGCGTTCCATTTTCGTTACATGCTAAAGCCCTTATGCCATATCCCTTATTTCATTTTCACTATTTTGAAAAACTTTTTTGGACTATTTCAACATGTCTATTAACACGTTGTGAGCTAGTAGACTGGCCATTTGAACTACTGAGAAATGTTTTTTTTAATAGTTTAAAAAGGCAAAGAAGTTAAGGGATAAGGGGTATAGCGGTAACGAAAATAGAGCCCTATGTGCGTTCCGCTGATATTTGGGTGTTAACTTTATGCATGTGTGTTCTACTGGTCCAGATACTAAGTGTGTGGTGGATGGACTGATGGAGGACATGGAGTACGAGTTCAGAGTGACCAGTGTGAACAGAGCGGGAGCAGGAAGCCCCAGTTCCAGCTCCAACGCTGTCATCGCCAAAGACCCCATACGTGAGTCTTCTGTCTCCTGCTCCTTCCCTCTCACATCTTCGTCTGTCCTTTCATTTACAAAACATCTTCACCATTGCCAGTTTGCACTCTTCAGACACAGGCAGACAGATGAACATCTCCATATACACTATGGGCACAAAGAGACACAATTCAAACAGGTGCTGTACAACGGCTATAGGTTCCCAACTTGCATCCTTCCCAACTTCCCAACCAGGTCTGTGGCCAGTGGCAAGTCTTGTTATAGTAATTTGTGATCATTTAAAGGTTGGAGTGGCTTAAACTTATTTAGGAATGCCAATTTAAATATACTGCTAAGGCCTGTAAAAGGAGGCAATGTCAGTGTTTTGTGTGCAATATGTTTTTGTATTTATATCCATTTCTGTTGCTGGCTTGCCTGACAAGTGTACCGTTAAGTTTATAGGTCTATTGTTGTAGTTTGGCAAGCCATCGTTTATACAAACAATAGGCTGACAGCAGATCGCATGTGCGAATCCTGTTTATGATGACCTTTGCTTCGTGTCTCCCCCTTATCTCGCCCTCTTTCCTCAATAATGGCAAAAGGCCAAAAACAAATCTTTAAAAAGACAAAAAAACAAACACAGCCTAAAAAGGCATGACAAATCTAATCAAACTAAGTTAAGCTCTTAAAACCCTAGGGCCTAGATTTTCATCACTACTAAGCCCCTTATCCCTCAACTTCTTTGGCTTTTCAAGCTATTTTAAAAAAACATTTTTCAATATTTCAAATGGTCTATCTACATGCTCACAACGTGTCAAAAGATTGGCACATTGAACTATTCCCAAAAGCTTTTTAAACGAAAATGTTTAACGAAATGTTTAACGAAAATGGAGACTAAATCTTTCCTACAACACACTTACACTAATCAAGATGAGTTGCAGCCACATTGTGAGCTTGTACCATCTGGCATTCTCACAGAATGATACCCCACAGAATATAAAGGTTCACAGACCTTCTCACTTCCTTGTTGTAGGTGCACCCGGCCTGGTGAGGAACTTGCGCGTGTCGGATTCCTCCAACTCTTCCATCTCTCTGAGCTGGATGCCTCCGGAGCAAGGGGACGATCCCTCTGGCTACATCCTGGAGGTCCGACCCGAGGACGCTAAAGAGTGGACCAAGGTCTCCAAGATCCCCATCGCTGGCACCGCTCACACGGTGCTGGGACTGCAGGAACGCATGAAGTACTTCTTCCGAATCCGGGCCGTCAACGAGGGAGGGGTGGGGGAACCGATCGAACTGAAGCGGGGCGTTTTGGCCATGCCCCCACCTGGTGAGAGATGATTACTAGGCTTACTGTACAGTCTATTATGAATGAATGTGCATTTGGCTGTGGGCCACAATTTTATTTCAGTTTGTGTCACAATTAAAATATCTTAAAGAAAATGTGTTTAAAGTGGTTGCAATGATCTTGATGCTATATTGATTGGCTGGGGACTCCCAGGATCCCCCTCAAAGACCCCTGTAGGGCTCCAGAGTTACCTCACTTTGAGAACCTTTGTATTTATCACAGGGTGTGTCAAAATGGAATCCAAATGTAGGCAACACGGGCAAAGTAAGTTCATTAAGTTTAACAGTGACCAAAAACAATAATGGAAAATGCAGCAGGCAAAGGTCAAAAACATGCAAGCACTGCAGTCCAGCTAAGTACATCCAATGTCAAGTGTTTATCTACTAGCAAGGAATGAGGCAGAATGAGTCCAGTCTTATAGGTGGTGGCTTGATTGGGGAAGTAGGCACAGGTATGTGTGGTGAGACGGGAGCTGCTGGGCTGATGAGGCAGCTGGAGACTGGTGTGTAGGTGTGTAGGTTTGGTGGAATTGAATGTGGGAGTGGCCAGCATGGAAGTATTCGTTCTATTCTATATTGAAGAAACATTTAGCTTGTCTGGCTCCTGAATCAACATCTTAAATTATTCCCCCGGGCAAACAATGAAGTGAAACAAAATGTTAATTCAGACGGAGTGTCGGGCAATCATGTAAGAACTTACACCATGTACTTACAGATGTGACTGAGGTCCCACTGGGGTCTAAGCCAGGTCTTCTCCTCTCTTTCTCCACAGTCTACACCAAAATCTCTTCATAGAAAATGACAGATCAAGCTTACAAGGCCTCAACGTGTTGCATGTGTAGCGCTCACAGAATAATCAGGATTGTTTTCTGGGGCCACATATTTAGATTTTTATTTTAACAGGATCGTCGTTCTGAAATGCAGAAAATATATACACAAGGGGTCAGACAGAGAATAATGGCTGTTTCTCTGCAGACTGTCTTTGTACAATGAATTTCCAAAATTATTCTCAAAAATTATCCATACCATATAGAATCATCTAATTAGCATATTCATATAACCATAGTCCATTTCAATTGCAATTACCATTAATCTTCCATTACCATTAACTCAATTAGGTCCCAAAATAATAAATGCATATTCCCCAACATGACAAAACATGTATTCACGTCCAATAAAGAAATAAACCATAACAGTCCAGTAGTTTCATAACACTAACTACAGTAATGTAGTCACAGTACACACACTATTTAGCAAATAGCTTCCATGACCTATAGTGACATAATGGCCACCACAGCACACCAACTAGGCCTATACTGCTGTAGAGGTCACCCTATAGCTAACCAGCTAGCCACAGTGTACCATGTATGTTATGTTCTCTTATTGTATCACTTATTATAAACAAACCAAACAAAAACGAGTTGTGTATTGTCACAGACAAGCACAATAATATACAGTGTTCATGGGTTTTGCACTATATCTCACCTGAAATGCAGAAAATAACAACACAACAGGGTCAGACAGAGAATAATGGCTGTTTCTCTGCAGACTGTCTTTGTACATTGAATTTCCTGCCCAAAACCCTTTCAGAATAAAAGCAGTGTTATTCGTCTCTAGGACCGACCATGAATTCAATGGACAACAGTGCCATCTTGTGACGCTATGTGGTAGTGTTTTGCACTGCAGTCTGGTGTAGCAAAATAACTGTATATTGGACTGAAATTCTGGACAATAAAAATAACAAAAACATGCCAAAAACGTTTGAATAGGGGTCTCTGTGAAACATGAGACTTTAAGAAACATTACAGAATGTGGCCAGATATGTTCCATATCGCCACACCCGGGTAGATTAGCAATATATAGCCTGTATGTGGTTAACAATGTGTGACTGCTTTTCATGCAGCGGCTCCCAGATTTGACATCCAGGGCAAGCTGAAGAACCAGATGGTGATCCGCGCTGGAACAGCGCTCTGCCTTCAGCTGAGCTTCACAGTAAGAGAGGACCTCCATCAGTCACATCACCTCCACAGTCACATCAGCAACAAACCACACCCACTGTGCAGAAGACTAAAGCTTTTCACACGACGAGTAATAAATCACGCCTCTGGTTCATTTTCAAAGAGACTGACCGGTGTTTTGTACTTAGAAAACGCTATGCGATACAGCAAGCTGGGCGTTATTACACGGCATTCAGTGTTGTTTGTTGTGTGTGTGCTTGTTTCATGCACTTGCCTGAAACTACATTTATAATGTCACTCCACTAGTTCACAACCAGTGAACTGAATAACCTGGTGACCTATGATCCATCCATGCAGTAATTTACTGACAAGTTGGAGATCAAGAAATTCCCCCATAAAAAGGGAGTAAGAATCTCAAGAGGGGGAAGTGCACCAGATTGTAAAAGTCTTTATTTATTACAATATATGAAATTATTAGTACTCACAGTGAGCAACTTGTTTAGAAACAGTGGGATGTTCTCCCTCCCATAATGGTTCAGTAGATATACACAACAATTATAATATATTTTAGTATTGTCAAACATGCCCTGCTCTCGTGCATGCACTGCTGGTTGGCGAACATGCACTGTTGGTTGGCGAACATGCACTACTCCCATGCTTGTGGTTACGTTCAGGTTTAGGGTTAGACATAGGGTTGTTCTTTCGTGCATATGTCCAGCTCAGTATCACAAAGCCACGCCGTTGTCTCTGGTCCGCCGTGGAACAGGCCAGCCTGGCAGACAGTGCAGCATGCAAGTGTGGCGAGCCTGAGCAGACTGCATATCTTTTGCATGTAACAGATCAATTCAATATCACCCCCATCTCCCAGGGATCCCCTACCCCGGTGGTAACTTGGCTCAAGGACGGTGTTCGAACCAGCGGCAAGGAGGCCATCACTAAGAGCAAGAGTCACTCCCAGCTGCTCATCTCCTCCTCCAGGAGGTGTGACTCTGGTGTCTACCGTGTCCACCTGAAGAACCAGTTTGGGGAGGTTCACTACGATGTCAATGTCAGGGTGACAGGTACACCGTCAGGCGGAAACCTTATACATGCAAAACGTATATATATGGTATAAACAAAATGTACAATAGAACACACAGGTTGTTTTCATATTCCCTCAAAGTTATTTGGTCCCAAACTCTTTACGATGTGCATCATACACACATGCAGCCGAGGAAGTCTTGCAAGGCACCGACCAGCTCACCTGGAGCAATTAGGAATTCAGTGTCTTGCTCAAGGATACTTTGGCAGACATTCACCATTTTGTTCTTATGTCACACACTGGAAGGAAAACCAATTTTCTGTTTTCATTCCATTTTTTTTTTCACATTTCATGTGTTTATCCAGTCATACTATGTGGCTAAATACTGACAAAGAGACAGCACTGAAAAGAGCACATTTCTGAAGGCAGTTCATTTTAAAAACACCAGTGAAGGAAGCTCTTTGTGCCCTCTCTTATGAAACCTTGATCCTTTGGCTTATTTCTGGAATCCTCACTTAAAGATTGAGAACACCGCCTATAAAACTAACTATAAAGCAACAGAACATAATGGATCGACAGGAACAAAAAAATGTGTGGATTAAGGTGGATCTCAGACAGACGTCATGTGACCAGCTGTGACAATCCTGCAGTCATCAATTTAGTCATAATCCAAATGTGCAGTCAAGCCTCATTGTCTGCTATTATACATTTTAAGTTAAATATATTATAATCTACGAAACATACAGTATGTAAATTTTGCATTGGTGCAATTTGAATGTTGGAGCAACTGATTTAAAAAATGGTCAGGGGTTATGTTATGTTTAGGCTTTAGTTTAAGGTTAGGTTTAGTTCCGATCTATGAAAAAAGGTTTCCCAAAGCTTGACTGTTTTAAAGGGGAATTCCACCCAAGATTATTTCTGAAAAATGATGATCGCTGTCTCATCTCTCTCATCTCCTGGTGCTCTTCTTATCTCCCTTCCCGTTTGGGTGCCACCAGACTTCCCACGTCCTCCCAAGAACCTGTTCCTGGTGGAGGAGGTTCCAGGGACGGTCACCCTGCAGTGGGAGCACACCCCCGACATGCGGGACGACGGGGAGGACACTCACTACGTGGTCCTCAAGCGGGACGCCAGCACGGCGTCCTGGTTCACGGCCGCAGAGCGCATCTACAGCAGCAAGTACACCGTCACCGGACTGCTTCCTGGGAGGAAGTACTACTTCCGGGTGCTGGCCCAGAACACGGTCGGGGACAGTGACCCTCTGGACTCCAAGGAGCCCATGGTCATCGCCAAGGAGGACAAAGGTGGCCGTTGTTTTGCTCGGCCTCAGCATGCAGTGCGGCAACTGCATGTGATGATTCCGTGGATTACGTTTTCTTTCAATTTAGATTTAGATTATTTTAATCTAGACTAATCAGTGCAAAATTAAAATACAGATATTGATTTTTTTATGATTACTTATTAAAGGGATATTTCACTTTCGAATAAAATAATGAAGTAATGATAGAATCATAGGCCGCTTGACCGTTAGTTAGTATGTTCTTCTAATGCAGGAGGGTTCCATAAGTGTTTACTTTTCTGTTCATGTTTATTTTATATAAAAGTGAAATATCTCTTTTAAACATTATAATGCTATAATTCTCAGCAGCACTAAGTGTGTGTGTGTGCGCGCGTGCATGCGCGCGCGCGTGTGTGTGTACCTGTACCTCAGAGGTCATCAGCAGCCTCTTGATGAAGGAGTACAAGGCGCCCCCCCGCCAGGTCAAGCCATCCTTCCTGCTTCCATTGAAGAACCATGCGGTCAGCAGAGGTCACGACTGCACCATGAGCTGTGCCTACCAGGGCATGCCTACACCACAGGTACCATAATATACTGGATGTGAAATCAATGATGATTTAGTAACGTTGGCCCTGCTGTTCTACATTCTGTCAACCATTAGGAGAAAAAAGGAAACAGTTGGCCGAAAAGCAGAATAAAAAAAAAAGTTGTGCATGACAGCTTGTAGATGGGCTATTCTCCCTGTACATGCCTCCATAAGACAGAGACAGAGAACTTTAATGTGAATAATTGCACACCTAAATGAGAACAATGTACAGCTATACCATCCGACATGATGAGTAAACACCAAGTCACCAAGTATAAGCCTGTTGTTGTTAACTCCCGCTGGTCTTGCAGGCCTGCTGGTACAAGGAAGGAGTGAAGATTTCGGACTCGTCTCGCTTTTGGCACAGCACCGCCAACGGGGTTTGCACCCTGGTCATCCCCACCTGTGGTGTCAAAGATGGTGGAGAATACACACTGGTGTTGGAGAACCCTCTGGGAACCGCAAAGTGCTCCTGCACCCTGGTGGTCTTTGGTAAGTACACACCGGACCATCCTGAGTGTTTGTTATAGAGGTCATGTCCCCCTTTTAATAATCATACTGCAGTGGACACACACACTCAGAATTCAGATGTCCAAAGCCATTACTTTGTAGGATTTCAAATCCCCAAGATCGCAAACATAGCAGATCCATAAGATTGAAACGCACAACAATGTACTGTTTCCAGGCTCTGCTACTTTTGAGGCATTTGTGTGGCACTGTAGTAATAGCATGATCAAGTAGGCTGTTATGAAAAATCACAAAGAGTTAAGAGATGAGGTTTACAGCGGTATACATGTCTGAATAGAAGAGCAGGGAGAATATATACCATCACCATTGATTTGTTGATAATACTGTATGATCATACAGATTGGTTAAAATCATGTTCAATTTAGTAAAAGAAAAATAATGACTGGATGCATGCTCTCCCATCTCAGACACTCAGCTACAAAACGTTTGAACATACACTGGAAGAACTGCTATGGATGGAGCATACTGTAGAAACAATCAAGCCTGGTGGATGGAATGTGGCTGACTGCTGTTGTCCCCCATTATCTGTTTCAGACAAGGATGACAACCGCGTCTTGGAGAGCCTGACTGACCGTGCAAACAAAGAGAGGATCATATGAGAGAGCTACCTGCTTCTTAAATACTCTCATGTCAAGGAACCCAAATTAAGATTTTGGCCTGCCGGAAAACTAACTTTCTAAACTATATAAAAAACACCTGGCACTCACACCTAACCTGGATTATTTAACATAGAATTCCTACTTTCAAAATGTAAAGGGTTAAAAAAGATAGTGAAGGCTGATACAAACAGAACTACGGAGCCCCTAATAGGACATAGACGAGTAAATTAAAATTAAAAGGTTTCTCGTGCGCACGAGAAAGTTTTGCGTGCGCACGAGAAAGTTTTGCGTGCGCACGAGAAAGTTTCTGGTGCGCACGAGAAAGTATCTCGTGCGCACGATAAAGTATCTCGTGCGCACGCAAAACTTTTAATTTTAATTTTAATTTACTCGTCTATGTCCTATTAGCAGGGGTGAAAGTGGTTTGAAGTTCTTGCCGGGTCTATAGGAAACAGCATCGTGTGATGTGTTCAGGCCGCGCCGCAAAGCGGCGTGGCCGAAATTTTTTTTGGAGGTTCAAACTCCACAGTGTCCCTAAAATGCATAGGAAATGCTTTTTTGTGGCACTGTAAGCTAACCTAACCTAACCTGGAACATAATATAAAACACAGCAGGTCTGCCTTACACCTGCATTAGGCTCCCTATACTCCATTTCAGCATGATTAAACTGTTTTGTATTTGAGGCATTAGGCTACACAAGAAATAGGTTTCATTTAAGATTTTATTTTGTTACAAACTACTGCAAAACAGCATTATTTCAACCGTCTGAAAAACCATTACCATGGTGAAATACAGCTTGACATCATCAAGATATGTTTCACCATGTTAATGAGTTTCCTTTTTTTTCTGAGAGTGTACACATGGTCCATTTGAAAACGATCTAAAATTGTTTGAGAAAGAATAACACCAGTAGCCGGGCTGTTGCCCGAGTCCACAGCATTTCTTTCTATGTCAGCTTCAGGACTTGTCCCTATTTGCTGTTGCTATTCTAAATAGAAGTCTATGTAGAAGAGCCTCCATTGGACTGACCCCATGAAGTGAACGGAGTTTGCATAACTCTATACTGTATAGATGGCGTAACTCTGTCGATACTCTGTCTCTGTGGCTCTGGCTGTGCGAACCGACAAGAGGAGACTTCTCTCCGTGAGGCGACCTGTTATTTAACCTAATATTTTATTAGACCCTGCGGGACCCTGCGTGAAATCTTTTCCCGGGTCCCAGACCTGGGCGGACCCCCTTCACTTTCACCCCTATGGCCTATTAGGGGCTCCGTACAGAACAGTCCTCAATTGAACATAAGAATGTAGGACTTAATTGCCTCCCAGGACTTGACAAAATGTGCATTCACAGGTATTTATTGCAAGGGAACCAATTGGGTGGTGAAGTGAAGTTGATGGAATGATAATTTTTCAGATCTGTCTGTCAATATACGAAATGGACACCAGAGGTCAGCCCAGCTCCCATTATGTTTATTGGCAGTCTAGTTAGTCTAGTGGTGTGTGTAGACTTTAGAAGGATCACTATTTATAGACTATACATTGAAAGAAAAAGAGATGATCTTTTTTCTGTCAACCTATTTTCCAAGTTTATTTTCTACTTTAACCTAGTAAGCCCTAAATGTATTGTTGTACGATGAATAGTCCTGCGGGGGCCTGTTGCACACCAAGTTCAAACTTATCCTAGTTATAGCTGGCTTTTAAGTAAAGCCAAGTGGAAGTGGTCCACCTGCCATCAACAATAAAAGGAGAAGTTCACTCAAAGTCTGCCAAATATAACACTATATATATCTATCACTCTGATTGGCCAGTATGAAACGATTCATGGTGATGTATGATCATAAGGGCGCCCGTCACTTCACACGGGTGTGATTTCTCTTTTTAATTAGTTATTTAATGAATGTCTTGGGATTGTTTTCAATTTTTGCATGCCCAAAATAGGATGCCAGACTGAAAGTTATTAACCAAGTCCTGTGGGTCAGGCTGTGCTGGGCGACTATAGCAACAGCATCTATTTTGGAATCATGCAGTATCCTCAGGAACATTGTATCCATCCCAGTTCCAATTAATACCATTCACTCAACCTCAGTCCACCATTGTTGGAGGTCGGAAAAGAAGAGTGTTTTAGGGGATCAGCCAAAATGGACTGAGAGAAGGGCCTACTATGACCCCTCTCTCGGTTCTTACGTCAATGCCCTGGCTTTCCATCGCGCCACCAGCGGACTCTGCCTGCACGACCCATCGATTTAGCACAGAAAAAGAAAAGCAAAAAGCCTACGTCAATGACACCTCACCTCATGACGCTGGGCCTTTCAGCGGCAGCTTGGCAGGGTGGATGTACTTTGATTGGAAGAGTGAATGTCTAAATGGTCCCTTTTTTCATCCAGTGTTTGCAAGAAGGACACCAGAAGTGGGTGGTTGTTGTTGGTGGTTTCATTTGCAAGAATATGTTTGACAGAGGGTACACAGGGGGAGGACGCCATGTAAATCTACTGGGAATGCAAATAGCAGCTCAGTCCCTGAACAGAGAGATCTGGGCACGACTTGGGTTGATTCATTTGAGTTGAGTCATTTATCGACACGAATCCTATTTTTACAAATTTTATATGGGGGGGCAATTTCCGATCAGAACAGAAGATCAAATGATTCAACATCCAAACATTGTCTATAGTATAGTTTTCAAAAAAAAAAAAAAAAAAAAAAAAAATGCCTCCTATTCTGGGAGGCAAACATTCAGACCAAATGGCAGATCTACAATCTCACAATGCGTAGCAACAGGTTGTAGAGATGATATTTAGTAGGCTACACATGCAGGGAAACAATCAAGCAGCCTCTACAGGCCCCTGGAGGAATCCAGTCCACGAAATATAGGCTTTAAGAGGTCAAGAAAAACCTAATATTCAGAATCACCAGACACTGAAGTGAACCATAGTCTTTTTTTCTGCATTGACACTGGTATTTACAAAGAAGATGGACTCCTGCCTGGACAGGTGTCATCCCTTCAGCTGAGCCGTTCAGTGGTGTCCACAGAGCCATGATGAGGCGTTTTTATAAAGGCACTCACAGAGAGGCCTTTTGATGGGCGAACCTTGGCTGCCAGTGAATAGGGTGCATTAGGGAGAGAGGAGGACTGGCACATCTAATGGGGTCGTTCCTACAATTCTGTGGGTCCCCATTGCATATTATTAGCCTATGCATCCTCTTTTGTAAAATAGGCAGAAGCATAACATCTAATTCAAATTTGAATTCTCACTGGTACTATTAGTTATAATGTGAAAGTGAAGAGGAGAGGCATGCAGCAAAGGTCGTCATTGACGAGACTCGAAGTCTCGAACACACAACACCCTGTCAGGCCAAAACCTATGTAATATGTAGCATGCACCTGGACCACTAGGCCAGCGGGTCCCCCGTGATACATGTATTTTCAAAGCTTAATATCTTGAATTCAAATCAGGGTTTGTCCCATGTAAAAGTGCCTGCGTATTACTTGAGCTACAGTACATTACTTTGCAAAGTTGCATATATTTTGAAAGGAACCCCTATACCATCACTGTTTATTTTGTTTTATTTTTTATTTTTTAATCAATGATTTAGGATTTTAGGTTGTACAAATACCACAAAAGATACCACAAAACACAAACACATCCAGCATGTTATGCATTAGAGAGGAAAATAATTTTGAAAATACAGTTGATAAAAATATTAAAATTAAACGTGCCCCTACTACAACATTATATATATTGATTAATCTGAATATGTTTTTCTGAGAGATGAACATATTGTATGAGTGCGTGCGTGTGTACACATGTGCGCGCATGCATGTGCGCACAGGCATCCATCGATGCATATCTGAGAGGAAGTGAGGAGAGAAGAGGAGAAAGTGAAGTGGAGCTACACAGGCCTATAGGGAGAGGAATAGAGAAAGCTGGATGTGTTCCCACGGGACTCGGCTCTGTTCAAAGGACACGTCGTTCTGCCACAGAGAGACAATGGAGTGTAATAGAGCAGTCACTAGAACAGTGCTGGCCGCTGTCCTCTAGCCCTCTGCAGTCTACTGCACTTCGGGCTGCTAAAGCTTAATAAATAATACAATACCACGGATGTATTCCCAAGTCATTAACCACTTTAACCCTGGCTGCCTCATATTTTGGCCATGTCTTCATTAGGCGAAAAATAGCCCAGGGCTATTTGCATAATTTAGGCAATAGCAGATACAAGTTCGCAACGTGTCACATTGTGAGCTTGTAGATTTTCTTGTGATGTATCAGCCTTTGAATCCCACATGTGTAGACGTGCTTGAAACTAGAGCAATACCAAAACTGGGGTCCCGGTCCCTCAGAGGTAGTTCCGGAGGGCCTAGATCACAACATAAGATGAATGAATGATTCTAACCACTTTATCCATTTACAGTATAAGCTGGCTATTTGAAAATTGCATACTGTATACAAGCTTGTACATATGCTATCTACAAATATGTTGTGAAGATCTGAAGTACAACGTAAAATTGGTTTTCTCAAAAGAAAGAAAACCCCACAAATCTTCTCCCCAAATATTTTCAGATGGGGGTCCTTGGTAAAAATACATTTCAGCTTGGAGTCCGTGGCTTCATGTCAAGGAATGTCCGAGAATGTGCCGATTTAAAGCTACAATGAGGCAACAAGACGACAGTGTTCGAGTTGCATTGTGATTGCATTTATTTCTCTAATACACATATTCACATTCATATCAGTTCACTACAGGAAAGGATCAATGTGGTCCTTAATCTTTATACAGTCATGAGGGAAAATAAATCACAAAGGTGAAAATTGAGGACAAGGTGAAATAATAATAATAATAATAATAATAATAATAATAGGTACTACAAAGAATAAGATCCATTCATAAAAACAATGTCAGCCTTTCTTTTCTAGTGAGCTATAAATATAGATCAAAAGCCATTTGTCAGAACCATCCCAGTTCTTTCCCTTACGTGCTAGGGGGGCTACACACCAGGCGTATTCCCGGAGCTTTTTTCTGAGAATGAAAGGATAACACCTTCATGAAAACTCTATGCATAAGGTGGCTGTAACACTTCAAAAGCAACTAATGCCATCAAAAGAAAAAAGGAAAAAAACAACAACAAAATATTCCTTTTGTTTTCAATATAAATGCATCCTCACAGGATCTCTTGTGCATAAACATTAAATAAAACAGCATTCATGTCTATAGGCTACTTGAAAAGAAAATGAGGGAGATAGTAAATAGAAGTGTATACTTAGAAGAAATACAGTACACAACAAACCCTTTGTTTTACATTTTGACAGAGGATCGTTTTCAAAGACACATTTGACTGGCCTGGTAATTAAAAAAGTGCACTGTACAGTAGTACTATAAGCTTTTCTTCTCGCATTATACTGTATGAAAAATAAAGACTAGAAGAAGAAATTAAAAACTGAAATAAAAGATAAATAAGTGTGTGTTTCTTGCAAAACCATGCCCATCCAGCAAAGACATTATTTACACTTGATATTACTTTGTAGGGGGGTAATTTGTTGACCGGGACACTGTTCAGATTGAAGACAGCACAAGTGTGATTCAGACCGGTCAGTCGCCGTATATACAGGTATATACTGTATATTGAAGCACAGCGACACTACAGCTCACTCTTTGTGAATTGTAATGGGACATATGGCAACAACCCCCAAAAAGTGTCAGATTCAGGATCACAATCAACAACAGCTATACATTAATCGGGGGAGGAAAAAGTGCTAACTTCCAGCTCACCCTTGGGGACAGTCCAAACCAGTGTTTCCAAACCTTTCCAGGCCGTGACCCGCTAAAATAATAATTTTTGAACTGGGTAACACGGCCAGTGTGCTCGTTGATTGGTTATATTTACAATGTTTGCCTCCATTATTTCACATTAGTTCGACCATTTTTTCTAGTATATTTCTGAATGCTTTTGATGCAATTTTGATATTAAATTATACTGAATGAGCTTGTGGGAATGGCATTTTTGAAAAATTGTTAAAATGTGGCACACAATCTTTGAATATCCTGTCATCACAAACATTTTAACTCATATACTTTGCTTCTGGGGGGGTTCGCTGGAATTACATCTTTTCAGATCTGCAACAGCAGCCATATACAGATGATTTTGCGGGTCCTTGACATATAAAAAAAATATTGAGGACAACTGACAGAAAACTGCCATTATTTAGAAGACATTTGCAGAAGCAATTTTCAGGTGGGTTGAATTGTTACAAAGAAAGTTGTTGACCCTCACATCCACAGGTTCAGAACCACTGGTCTAAACTGGTCTCCCACACAGCCCCTCTCTTTCTCTGCACACACAAAGCCCTGTGAACAACAGGTTCTGTGGAGGTACAGAGGTAAAGTGATGCATGTGCCTGCTAGCCTGCCCTCCCCACAGGCTATAGCAGCGAGCTATCTTCTGTCTCTGTGTCACATTTCACCTCCTCAATCACTTCCAGCTACAGCAGCTCAAAAAACAATAACTGTTCTTTTAAAATGCCTTGCCCCTGAAGAGCACCTGGCCTACACACAGGGAAGTGTCCGATTCCAGACAATGGGTTGATTGATACCGGAGGAGGGCTCCAATGGACCGCAGAGAGTTTATACTCACTACTAAGTAATGACTTCTGTTTTCTACCACTATGTGAGCTTTGGATGTCAGGGCCAGCATGAAACGGGATACATGGCCTTCCTAATGGCTACACTGTAGTCAAAATATAAATGTATTTGCAATTTTTGCATCATAATAAGGAGTGACAGGATCTAGTCTGATATTTTAGACTGAAACTTTTTTTTTTTTGCCTTTATGGCCATCATATATCTTGACTTTATAAAATCATGTAGATTGCTTTGTTTTATAGTGATTATTCTGTTTTAGGGAAAATTAACACATGTATGTGTGTGTAAGCATGCATACATGCATGCCTGCATGTATGAATGATAATTCAAAAATGAACACGACACTGCAGTCATTACATATATATTAAATTAAAAAAGGGTTAGGGTGACAAAGACTAATAGTTGCCGTTGTAACTGGATGAGAAGACAACTTGACTCGCTAGTCAGCGAGTAAAGCTTTTACTTAAGGCTGAAAACCTGAACTACTTAATCCGTACAATGGGCAAAGTGCGGAATATAAAATAAAACCAGTTTTCCCCACAAAAAACATTGTTCATTAATCGTAAGTGGGGCAAAAATCTAAATACTCATGATATTGATTTGAGGTCATATCAGAGTCCTAGATAACACTGATTGCCAAGCAGGCCTCTAGTTTGAATCAAGTAGATCTGGAAGCTCAAAAGACATTTTGAGCTTGTACTACTTTTGCCATTACAGAATTTGTATCCTGAAGTTTTGGACATGATGTTTCTACCTGACAGAGATGATATAGCAAGTCCAGCACATGTAAAGTTACCCAAATTATTAGAACTGCTTTGCGTTGTAAAGACATTATTTGCAAAATGTCTTGATGCGGTCAATGAAAAAAAAATCCATTTAAGAGTACAAGCTACTTCTTGCTGTAAGTTTAGTACTATCTCCACTAGACCCATCTAGCCAGACAACCATTCCACAATCTCTGAAAGCTATGCAGTCTGCAACAATCTTAATTTCAGTTCACATAAATATATTTTAAAATATATTTAGATTTTGTTCTTCCATTTACTTCATAGGAAGTAAATGGAAGAATTTTATTCAAAATCCCTGCATCTTTTAATACAAGCTTTGAAAAGTCTCCCCTATACTTGATAATCTACTTTCCCAAACAGGCAAATTCTATTACATCAATGCCGAAATTGCAACCTTGAGCATTTGACCAACCATCAAAAGCCAACAAAAGAATAGAGTCCACTCTAGCAGTGGGTTCAATGAATCAATACGGTAATAATTATATACTCTTATCCGATAATTGTATGGATACAGAGCACTATATTGATACGGCAGGTTATGCTGTGTGTGACATGGCTTTAAAAACAACAAAACATCAGTTTCTGCCCGGCATTGTGACATATGATTAAATAGTTAAAAGTAGTAAAAGAAATTTCTAGACATTTTTTAAATGCCTGACATACTTTGATTGCGAGATGTAGGCAACAACAAGCCCAGGACCATACACTGGATGAAGATCTAAAATTATTATTTATTAAATTAAATCACACTTGTGTCATAAATTAGCACAAATTGTCTTGCCTGGGTTGCAGTCACAGCACTGGATCATTAAGTGTAATAACACATAGATTGCATGCCTCTGAGAGATAGAAACGGTAGCTCGTTATATAACAATATAAAAACGCTCAACCAGACAGTCAAGGCAGCAGATCACATCTGTCTGACTAAGCTGAAATATTGTGCTGACCACACACATTGCTAAAACCAGCCTGTCGACATAAGACTGCACAATATTATTAGCCTTCTCAATACCTTTACTAATGTCAACAACAGCATAGTCAACAGCCTAAAGATATGGCGTAGAGTAGATGATGTATACATACTTGTGAAGTGAAGTGTGAGTGTCTTGCAAGTGCATGCATGCACCGTGTAAGTGTTTGTGTGAGTGTGTATCACGTGCGGGCACTGTGTGTCAGTGTGTGTTTTGTGACAGATTCTGGGGGTCACTGAAGCCGTGGAATGAACACATGACTATGTTGTGCCCGCACACACTTTGCTCTCCAGTCATTTGTGTGTAAGTTTTACTCAGTTGTTGTGGCTTACTGAATTTTATAGCGTTGCTGTCGGGCAGAAACCTAACATCCATATTTTAACTTTTTTTGTGTGTTTTTATTAAATTAGCGCGCAACTCGATCAAAAGTATCAGATCCGCCAGCTCTAAACGTGGCACAAAGCAGGCATTTGTCTTGTTTCAACCATCTAGGAACATTCACACCAACTCGGCACACAGCAACCTTGAGTTTGACATTCTACTAATATATATAAAATATACACATGTGCGCACACACAACACGGAGTGGTAATCGAGACATACAGATAAGCACCGGGTAAGAACAACGAGGGAAAACATCGACATAAGTGTCTGGGAATCGCTCCAACCGGATTACACTGGATTCATTCTGAGCTGAGAATAACTGGAATAATGGACCAACTGTTCCCTTTAAGTTTGATGACTTTCCCCCTTTGTTCTTTTGGACCATGGCAATGCAGTGTCAAAATCAGGGTGCCCTATGGGGTGGTTTATTTAAGGGGTGTATATAAGTCTCAGGTTGGCGTCCCAAGACTTATTAAAACAAAATGTGCTACAGAGCCCTTGCTGTTCAGACCACTACAGCACACGGAGCCAGCAGCGCCAAGTGCGAAACACTCCAGCAATAAGTACCCCACTGTTTCTTCCTAATAATCAAACCAGCGGGAGCACACTGGTGCGTACAGTACACGTGCGAGCCAGTGTGTACGCCTGCATTTGTCACTACAATGGCAGAGTGTAGCAGCAAGGAACATTGGGCAGACAAGAAACTGTGTAACACCTTACACTAGTGCTAGCAGGTGTCCTGCAATCTGCAGTTTGATATTCTTTTCCTCCTTGCCAACATAGCAGGCAGTAATGGGCAGGTGCAAAAGTGCACAGGTGCAAAACATTTTTGAATACAGTCGAAAACGCCACTGCGTCGAAACAAAAGCATCAGGCTTAAAGTCTACCGTGTCCCAAAGACAGAGTTTGCCTTAAATAAGGATTTTTTTTGTATTATTTTATCCCAGTCTTGCAACCACGCTACAACGTGTCAGAGGACAGCATGATCAAAAGGGTAGCGTGAACAAAGGCAGTGTGGTTATTATGAGTGAAATGGAAGGGACAGAAATGTGATATATCGCTTCTTGTGACTCATGTCTCAAGTCTTAGATAATAGCACCCTTATAAAGAGAACAGAATGTCAAGACAAAGGGGAAAAAACAACAACAACTCCCTTTTCACTAAAGTGGCATTGACTAAAACAAATGCGATAAATACAGAAGGGAAAAATGCAAATTCTTGAAATTTGCCAACACAAAGGAGACGTTGAAATCACACCTGCGTGAAGTTAGGGCGATCTCACTTCACGCTGGTCTCGACGCAAGGGTTCGCTCAAACACGCACACGCGCACACGCACACACACACAAAGCCCCGCCCCTCCCTCCCAGAATGTTCCCCTAAAAAAAAAAAAAAAAAAACAATAAGAGTAAAATACAGAAATTATGCTTCAGGCAGATGTAGGTAATAGTAGTATATACATTTTCTCATTTAATTTGGGTGCGATAGAGAACCCTATTCTGGAATTAATGTAGAGCAGGTAGGACTGTTGTCAGGGGCGATTATAAGCCTGATTTATACGTAGCCGCAAACTGGTGTGGAGTGAATAGCAGATGCACAAAGATTGTAGATCTGCCATTTACTACGTATATAAGTAAGGCCGCAGACAGCTACTGCCGTATCTCTACGTTATGGAGATGACCGGGGTGGTCATAGCCGCGAGGGAGCAGTAGCGGACCGCCATTATTATCGGGGTACCAGACTAGGACGTGGGCTAAGAAGGGTTGATCATCCGGCGTCAGGGCGCGTCCGCAATCGCAGAGGGCCAGAGGAGGTGCGGTGGCCGTGGCGGCCCTCCGTCGGCCTCACGTCGTCTTCTTCCGGGCCACGCCCTGCTCCTCCGCCTCCTGCTGGCACTCCACAGCCGACAGCGCAATCAGCATCTGAGCGGCGTAGTACGTGGCCATGATGACGGCGCGCGCGTGCGGCACGGGGAAGCAGAACTTGTTGACGGCGATGGTGAGGTCGGACACCATGAAGAGGACGGCGCCCAGGCAGGCCGACAGCTTGGTCCACGTCCACAGGTCGCCGGCTAGCTGCACTCCGGCCACGGCGCGCCAGCTCATGAAGCCTATGAGCGCCACGTAGACTCCCACCAGGTAGGTGAAGGGCCCCCACAGGTAGGGGTAGAGGAACACGTAGCTGAGGATCGAGACCACGGCGGTCGCCAGGCCGGCGCGCAGGTTCAGGGGCTTCATGCCAAAGGCGGACGAGTAGAGGATGTGCGTGATGGCAAACATCAGGAGGCCTAGGGTTGGGGGAGATGCAAGCAAAGTAATGTTTTAGAAACCTCTTGTCTCCCATATTATTGTGAGTATTGTTTCTTGTGTGCCCTATTTGCTCATACTACTACAGCTGTGGTTTTCAACCTTTTCATATCAGGGCCCACCATTTATTCAGCATTTGAGCGACAGACCACAATTTAATTGCTTTTGTCCACATTTCCAGGCTGGATTTGGGAAACATTAATCCATTAATCTTCTACATTCTCTAGTTGTGTACACTTGGGCTAAGTCACATGATGAATACTTTAACTCTTGAGAGTGTAAAATGAAACCAAAGGGACCCGCAAGGTTCCATTTGGGAAAGCGTTGTACCACGGAGAGACCCCTCAGCCCCTTGTTGCCTCTCCTGTAAAGGAATCTCGGGAAAACGTCAACCTCCCTTGGGCCGATACACTCGGAAAAGGTTTATGTATAAGGGTTCCCCTCTGTGTTTCTTTTCCTGGGGGCGGTTACAAAAAGTAACAGACATGCTTTATACAGTAGGTTAGAACTAATCAATCAGAGCAGCACAGCCTGCTATGTCACTTACATACTGTGACCTCGTTGGTTAGAACCAGGTAATCCCACCCTAGGGGCTCGATTTTCGCTCCCAGCCTTATCCCTAACGTTATCCGAAACCCGCAACGAATTCCCTTATTGGTATTTTCGTCACGTTTCCTTTTCCCTTTTCCCTTTTTGATCATTCATTTATCGGTCAATTCTGGACAATTTTTTACATTTCAAAATGCAGCGTGACGGGCAAACACCACTCTCTCAGATGCTGTACCATTTCCACCGAATTCCGACTGTTACATTTTGCTTGATCCCGCATCGTAGAGAAGACCTACCCACATACAGCATCTGAGAGAGTGTTATTTGCCCGCTGCATTTTGAAATGTAAAAAATGGTCCAGAATTGACAGAGAAATGAATGATCAAAAAGACGTCTGTTTTTGCCGCGAATTCCCGACTTTTTTTTTGCAATTTACTTTATAACATTTCACAGACTTGGGATAAATGCACGCCACATACAGCAAAAAAACATGGAACATGTTTTTTCAACATAACATGTTGAATGGTAAGAAATGATTGAGAATTGACCGAGCTATAATTGTTTGAAAATGAGAGCTATAATCTTTGAGAATAGGCTACTCATGCATGTGTCTGTCCTAAACCCGCAGCCAGGCTACGGGTTTAGGAGTAGGCATAGCAGTAGGGATAAGGGAAATAGATTGGGATGAATTAAAGGGAATGGCAAGACCAACACGGATTGGATGAAAGCTAAAAACGCCCAAACCACACCTATGCATAATGTAACGGGTATAGTAGGTGTTTAAGGGAGATAGCATGGTAACGAAATTACCAACTTTAGTGTGGGAACGCCTCTTCCCCAATGCTAAGTGCGTTTAAGGGCGTATAAGGGCTAATGTAACCAAAATCGAGCCCTATATTTGCAAACTGGGTCCTGGTTAATCAAGACTCACTCTCCTGGGGCAATATGCATTGCAATGGTACATCCAAGGTTGCCATGAGAGCTTCAGAAGCGGCTTGTATTGTGGAGTTTGTAACACACTTCTGTCCAACAGCAATGACGTAGAACAGTATGCCGTATGTGATGCTTTCCGTTTTCGTAGTCAGACGTGGCACACGTAAATGCGTACATTCTAACCCTGCACCCCCAGGTGGGAACTCAAACGTCTACTACCACTAATAAAGGGGAATGACAATGGTGGATATTAGGCAAGTGCGCTTCATCTCTTTAACAGTAAACAGGGATGCCATTTTGAAAGTGGTTGCTGACAACAGCAGTAAGGAATAATATCAGGTTTAAAACCTCATGTCCAAAACTGTTGAAAACAGTTTGAGTCTGTAGAAATCTACAGCCTCAAAATACTCCAACTCAATGATTTGTTGGACACTAGTAGTATGATGATCAAGTAGAGCATTCAGTTATAGGAAAAGTAATAGAGAGCTAAAATATGGCAACGATAGTTGAGGTGAAGCACATTGACAATGTGTGTGGCAGAAAGCTCTGTAAGCTGTCTGAAGGATGAAAGCAATAGAATTAATTTAATGAACATAGTGAATAGAAAACAAATAATTCAAATAACAGAAGTGAGCAACCATTGACTTGAATTTTCAGATACGCTTTTGGGTCAACAAAAACAGGCCTTACAGTAAGTACATCCTCACCGTGGCTAAAGTATCCCTGCTCCTGCCAGATGAGAAAAGCGTCCCCTATGGCGGAGAAGATGAGGCCGGCCAGGATCTTGCGGGCACTGGAGCGCGCGCCCAGGAAGCTGAACCCGTGGGCCAGCAGAAAGACCCACAGGCAGAATATGGGAAGACATTTTATGAGGGCACTGAACCAGGACGGGGTGGAGGTGGGCAACCACAGCACGAAGTAAACGCAGGTCGACTTGAAGAAGGGGACCAGCTTGGGTCCCTCACTCTTGACCTGCAAGGAAAAGGACATGAACCTGTTACAATCTGAAGCCGATTCCACCAACGTTAGTTCTTTAATCACCTTTTTTTAACATTTGTTTTTGGCTTTATTTATAGTATCAAGTGAAGAATGAGAGGAAAGGTGGAGACAGAAGGGGAGAGACACGCAGCAAAGCTCCTCACAAACGGGACATGTGTGTGGCGCATGCAACACGCTGTGTTGCATGCGCCTGGATCATTAGGCCAACGGGCTCCCTGAACTTTTTCTAAAAATGTACAAGCTAGTATATTTCCTATTTTTAATGCTTTTTTTGGGAAGTTTTTCTTTGTTATTTTAACATGTCTTAAATAGCTCTATATATCCTGATAGTACTCACTACTACTCATACTTATGGGATGTTGGTGGAGAAACAGGAATCCAGCTCTTTATCAAACAGAAATTGCATTTTCAGGACAGGATACCAAATACTGATCCAATCAGGATAGAGAAGTCAGCCAGGAGGATATCAATCGAACACTGTAAAAAGGATGCTGGATAACAAGTTTTTCTTTCACGTGTTTATTTGAGGAAGCAAGTCGTCTGGTCTGTGGCTACTATAAATGTAAAATGAGGAAACCATGAACCTGTGGAGCTGAAGTGAAACTCAACGATTAGACAAAATGAGAAAGAAGTGGGTATAGTTCCAAGAACTGTTTTCTTTGACTACCCGTAACCTCTCCTCTACTCCTCCTGTTGCCTTTTCTCCTCTGCGGTGGTGGAAGAGGTAGAAGTAGCAATACCACAATATAAAATACTGTTGCAAGTAAATATTCTGGTTTATTCAAAGGTTTACTTGAGTGAAATATTTCTATGCATTGGCATCTGAATATACGGTATGTATGAATGTGGTTAATGTGTAGGTAAGTAATTGATTGTGTAGGTAAGTGAATTGTGTAGGTAAGTGATTGTACAATACTTGAGTAAATATAATTATACAGACTTATATAGACCACTGCTTGTCTCCTCCCATGACAGTCTGTTGTCTTCATTGTATTCTGCTATCTGTCATTGTCTAGAAATCATATTGTTCTGGCATAATGATGATGTTTTCCTTTCTCTCTCTCCACAAGGTTATATCGGTCCACTCTCTTTTATGTCCACGTCCAAGGGGCCCATGTGGGTAAAAATAGGACAAAGAGAGCCACTGAGAGCTCCAACACTCCCTGACTGATCAGTTCTGAGAACTCACTCAGTGGGATTTGTAGGACTACCGCAACAAGAAGCTGCTCTTTCTGGCCTGTACTAAAATGGTGAAAGGCTTCGGGTCCATCAGCTATGCACGTTAAAATAGATAGGTGCAGGGCTCATTATCTGTTATCACCATGCAAGCTTGTGATGGACATTTCAATCATTTTTTAACCACAGAGAACCACATAGGCTTACCCATAAATATGTGCTGGATTCCTTATGTGCCATCCAATTTATATTCAAATGTGCTACATATGTGAAGAAATATTAGATATTATCGGACACTTTGCAACACTTTTTCTCAACTGACACAAAGCAGCGCTTTCCACTTTGTTCACTCACATACCATTTGACTTTAAATTGTTTTGTTTGTTGTCTGATGCATTGCATGCAGCTCATACACTCCATTAATTGTTAACGACAATTAACATTGTCATTTACATGAAAGGGTCAAGAGATCAATCCTAGCATCCTGACATTGTCATAAGTATTCCACCACATGCTGTGCAAGTCTCAATGAATTTGAGACGCATTTCCACTCATGGCAACACAGTGCTGGCTTCTGTGTCTAACATGGAAGACAAAGTAATCCTTGTATGACTTTAAATGAACTGTGTATTATGGTGGCAGAGTAGAGAAGCATCCAGAACCATACCAACTACGAAGCAGGAGGTATGAGGTGAGTGACCGCTGAGTACTTCCTCCATAGTCTCATGATCATGCTGGCTCTGTCAAGACTCTGAGAACGGTACTGTGCTATGAACAATTCAGTTGCATTTACTGTCCTTCTCTGCCTTTATATGTCTTAAGACATAGGCGTCACATGGAATTGATACTTGAGTGTCAAAGTGTCTTTGAGCAAGACACTTAATACCTAACAAATGTTGTCTTGGTCATGATGAACTATGTTTGCATCCCTGCATGAGCCCTCTGTGTAGAAACAAAAAGCTGCGGAAAGGGAAAGTCCAGCCGAACAATAACCCTGAGAATTATTGCTCCAACTCAGCATGAATACGACAGGAGGTTATGGGAACTGCTTTGACCTCCTCCCACCTTCATCTCTACGATACACAGACTTCCCCCTCCATCTCCAGGAACCTGATGACCTGCAGGTTCACCAACGGTCGAGCCATTTTGTGCAGAGGCAACGAAAAGAAAATAGAAGATCTAAGTAGATATGAGAATAATGCATGTAGATCTGCGAAACCGGCAATTATTTGTGGGGGAAATAATAATGACAAAATACAATTAAAATATAACAATATCGCTAAATATTGTCGGGTTGAACCTCCAAATCACCCTATAAATAAAAATAGATCTACGAGCTAAAAAGTTGACATTTGCACAGCATTTCGAGCATTTAGGCTTCTTATTTATTTTTCCTCTGTGTTTTTGTTTAAGTGACATTGTATGTCGCTCACGCCACAACATCGGGCATATACTTGGGCTCCAAACAGAACCTTAGTCTTTGTCTGTTTGGCGCCGTTATGTGTTCTAAGTGACCACTAGGCAGTTTCAGTAAATAGTGGAGAGTGAGAGAGTGCTTCCACAGCCAGCAGCCACTATCTGCTGCTTGGAATAAATGGGATGCATGCACACATACACACACTCAAAGAACAGACAGACAGACAGACAGACATACTTATTTTTATCACAAGACTCTAGTACTTCCTTTTTATTTATGCCTCCATTAGTCCGCTAAGAGGGAGTCATAAAACATACTCGAGATGGAGTGCATGAACGACATGCACTCTATCCAATGCAAAATTACCTTCTTTGAGGCTTTTTGGAGTGTGCGCCAAGAGCTGGCACGCCACCGCTAAATTTGATTTGATTCAAGAAGACATGAATGTAGTTAGCCTGGTTGGACCAAAGCTGGTGTCACTATACTTCCCTCAAGTGTGCTGAGAATTATTACCAGTGTTGTGAATAACGCCCTTACAAGTAACGCCCTTACAGTAAGGGATTACTTTTTTCAGTAACTTCTAACGTAACTCCTTACATTTCTCAAATTCATAACGGCATTATGATTAGTGTACCATCATTACTATCATTACTTCACGGCGGCGGCAGGACTCGCTGCACTGTGTGCTGTCTGTCTTCTTCAGCTCGCTTCTTCACAGTCTAACAGAGTATATTGAATAGAGAAGGCACCGAAGGAAAGTTCCCCTATCGTCCACTTGCATTGTTTCCTCCGGATGCCTGATCTAGTTTTAATATATCTATGTGTGTAACGTGATAAGTATAAGCCAATCAGAGCCAGTCTTATTCGTCGAGCAGAGCAGAGCCATCTAGTAGAACAGCTGCGACATTGAGGGGGCAGAAAAAAATGCTTATGATCCCATAGACTTAAATGCATCCGGTAACCTCGGTGTCCCAATTCAATAGAAGTGTATATAGATGAGCCGCCATTGAAGTGGCCCCATGAAGTGAACAGAGTTTTCGTGTAACTAAAGGCTCTGGCCTCTAGCACACAGACACAACCAGCTGTGTTGTTGTTGCTGCGCACACACTAGCATTTGAGCTGCGGTAAAATACGCTCTCAGACGCAATGATACGAGGACGACAGCGTGACTGGAGCCTTTGCAGCGTGGAAATATAAACACTATTTTACATTCTTGCTGGTAAAGCAGGGGTTTTCAACAGGTGGTCCGGGGAGGATTCCAGGTGGTCCTCACACTAAATGATGGAAAGTTGGTTAACCAGATGCAATTCTTTGAGAGTGTAAACATGAAACCAAACGGACCCTTGCGTTTCCATTTGGTTTCATGTTTACAAGAGTTAAAATAATCATCTGAATTAGCCCAAGTCTACACAAGTAGAGAATGTAGAAGTTTAATGGTTCTTTAGATCTGTATGTTTGACTGTTTTGTTTTTGAAATCCAGCCTGATATTGTGGACAAAAGAAAATAAATCTTTAGTTTTGGGGTCTGTGAGGCCAAAATGTCCTCAAATGGTGGTCCGTGGCTCAAATGCAGAATAAACAGTGGGCCCTGGTATGAAAAAGGTTGAAAACGACTGTGGTATAGGACGTGGACGAAAACAAAAACATTGAGGTGAAGTGTAGACAGCAAGCATTGTCCTCAGCAAAGAAAATCTTAATACAGCCCATGCTCAGCATGCTGCCATTAAAGGGGAATTCCAACCCCTTTTAAAAAAAAAAGGTCCTAAAAGAAAAATCATTAACATGGCGAAACACAACCTCCATTTCTAGTAAACACTAGGGGAGATCTTTATCATGTCCACGCAACATCTCTAAGGCATATTAATGTCAGTAAAATGTTGAAAATGGGAAGAATTTCACTTTAAACTTGTAAGCACGAATACTACAGAAAAACACCCCTTTTTTGTATGTTTTAAAAAAAAAAAAGTAAAGTAAAGTAAAGTAACGCCCTTACTTTCATAATTTAGTAAGGAATAAAGTAACTAGTTACTTTTTCAGGGAAGTAACTATAACTATAATTCCCTTACTTTTTAAAAGTAACTTCCCTCAATGCTGAGAATTATTACTTATCCATTCGTGATGGCATTGAGAATAGCCAAGTTAATGGATGAAAGGTACATTAGGGCTTAGCTTTCATTATGAATGGTGCTATGAGAGGTGCTGATTTTATGTGACCTACAGCTGTGTTTTTCAGTGTGCTGTCCAGGGACCCCGCAGAGGTCCTTGAAGGGATTCCTATGGGGTCCCCAGATAAATTAGATAACTTAATGATTAAACCATGGAGGAGTCCATTAAACCCCTCTAAACATATTCTTGCATGAATTGTGTGGTGCAGATATGCCACTTTCTAAATAATGTCAAAGAAAAATATGAAGAACATTTTTAACAACACAAGTCTTGTGTTGGACAAAAACATCACAGTTTTACGCCCTTAACCACTTAGACCACTGCATCGGTATTGTGGGGAAAGCTTTTGTCATATTACAAGCTTTCCAAATGGCTTCTAAGGCTGGCTCTCCACAATAACAGAAAATACACTATTGAAAGGAAAAAATATACATACTGTATAGTCATCATATGGTGCTTAAATGGTTAACATGAAAAACTTTGATAGCCGGTGATCCACTACATACACCCATGCAGTATTTTGAGAAAGCCCTTTCTATCCGGACCTTAGTTTCCAAGTGGACACGGAGTAAAGTGCTGCGAGGAAACATTGAGCTTTGCACAGAATTTTGGCACCACTCCAGTGTCTCCAAGGTGAGATTCTCCTTTTAAGCCCTTTAATTAAACAAGTTCAACTTCAGTAGAGAGATCAAAAATATACTGAGCTGTAATGTCAGTCAGGGCTATGTCTCTCACTGTCACACACACACACACACACACACACACACACACACACACACACACACACACACACACACACACACACACACACACACACACACACACACACACACACACACACACACACACACACACACACACACACACACACACACACACACACACACACACACAGAATTAATATTCGGAAAATGTCTGTTGTTTTGCCGATGTTTGGGTCAGACTCAGGCCAGGGATGCTGAAGCAGATGAGAGATCAGTCATCATCAGTGCAACGCCGGGCCTGATCCTGAACCGTTTTGTGGTCTGCTATTGATTCATTGAGTGGTTGTGCAACACCTCCCACCCTCCCCCACTCCTCCTTCGCTCTACTAGGTGACAAGGCCAAAATATTTCAACAGAAATGCCCCCTCATTCTAAATAGTCCTCAAACTTTTTAAAGATACGTATTTGTCCCGCCATCTAAAGGGATTTTGTGCCATGTTGGAATCCCATAAAGGAAGATTTGTGTGAATGCTTCATAAATAGCAGGTCTACAAGCTAACGGCAACTGCACCATTACACAAAAGTCAAGTAAAGTTAGTAAAGTTGTGCCCTTAAACTATTGCTCCCAGAACTCTTCAAAGACCCGTTGTGGTCCCTGGACCCCAGAACTACTGTTCTCACTCTCTGTCTCTCTGTTGTCTGGCCTCTGCCCTGCTTACCTCTCTACTGCTAGATATCATTGTCTGCACAAGAGTAACCCCCACCCCTCTCCCTTCAGAGAGCTTAATTCCTTTTTCCCTACTCACATTTACAACAGTTGGCAGTGATGTTGTGTACTGTACTTGGTGAGTGACCTCTGTGTTAAAGAGTAGGGATACAAACAGTCCATGAATGTTTATGTTGTTGCCATTGCGCAAAAACATCGTCTCCAAATGTACCATCTTATGTTTTTCTTTTTGAGTTTTTTTAATACAGTATATAAATGCCATATCATCTGCTTACTTACAAGCATGCCTGTGAGCTGTCTACCATATTATTACAAATATAAGACAATGGTTATAAATAGACCCCATTTTCCCTGACTCATTTGCAGAAAAACAACACTGAATGGCAAATAGCACAGCCCCCAGATAATACGACCCCTTGTTCTAGGATATTTCTATAAAAAAAAAAAAAAAACGTGATCTTATATCTAGGCCAATAAGGTATTTTTGTCTAACGGTAATCCCAGAATAGGAAGGCTTGAGTTCAAGTGGGTGAAGCTGAATCATTTTACTGTTCCTATCTTAACCACTCCAACGGTTGGTTGGTTGAACGATTGTGGGAACTCCTTGCTCTTATCGTGGCAACACAGCAGTCTACAGATTAGAACACCACCCGAGGTATTCTCACAACTGTATGTGTTGGGTCGAGTGATGATCTGTTTCATAAGAGTATACGACAATGCCCAAGTTAATTGTACCAATTAATCGTGCACCCGTAGTCACAATTTTACTGAGAAGCAACACAAGTCTAACAGAACATATAAATGTGTTTCCTGGCCTTAATCTCCTCTCCTTTGATTAGCCCACTACAAATGGAACGCTGTTTACAAACACAGGTTATCACACACTTGGTTGGTTGTACAACAGCTGCTACATGTCCTGCATGCATGGGTTAACGATTGACCAAATTTACATGACCAGTGAACTGTATTTTGTTTCTCTCCTGGTGAAAAAGGAAGACCCAGTAGAATGACTAATTTCTGAATGCAGCTCCTAACTGATACCAGGAGCATATACAGTACGCCTCAACATTAGATCGGCCACAGAAGTCCACAAGAGGTTTTTGAATCCTCAAAGACTTGTCTTTTTATCCCTGACCTTTACTCCAATTTGATGCTGGCCAGAAATTTTGATGTGAACTTGTGCAGCATTTTGCAGTTTGGCTCCTTTGAATGTGCTTTGTGATTCACATACATTTTAATTGGATTGAGGTGCACAGATTCCTGTGTCATCTTAAATACTGTAATCCAGTCTAAGTTCTTATTATACAGAACGGATTCAAATTCCAAACTGTCACCATCAATTTCAGAAAGCCACATCGAAGAGAAGACTACAGAGTTGTACGCAGATTTTGTGTAAGATAGTTTAGATAGCTTGAGACTGATGGTATGCCTCTCTGGCCCCCAAACTAGTGAAACAAGGTGCTCTACAGGCTAACAATGCAAAGCAAAAGGACTGTTTGTTGTTTTTCTGTTTCTGGTTTATGTTTATGACATTTTCTTGGAATATATAAAAACAAATGGATGGATATTTTTGAAAATCTTTGTAAATACTAATGCACTGAACAAAAACGGTTTTAGCTTGAGATGCAAAAGGGACATTTTACGTCATTTGTGGAACCCAAACCAATTGAAAATAGCTGCTCTACAATGACAATGCAACGCTCTGACAATGCAATGCAAAAATACATGTTTTTCAGTTTGTTTTATATTTGTGATATTTTCCAGGATTTTTTTTTTATAATTGCCTGGACATTTTTGAAAAACTTTTGAAATAATAAACTTAATACGTTGTAATAACAATAATAGTAATGCAAACAAAAACAAAACAAGAAAATGTATTCTGGAACCTCTCTGTAAGACCTTTTATTTGTAACAGGACACACAACCCTGTTTGGAACAGACAGCTGTGAGGCACTAGCGGCCTACCACCAGCCACAAGACAACAAAAGCACATGTTTGAACAGCCACCCATGATGACATCTCCTCTTCTATTCTAGGTAATCTGAGAGAGTGTCCGTGTGTCCGCAATATGACACACGTACACAAGCACAAAGAACAACGTGGCCATTGCTGCCTATATATCCCGCATGTGTAGGAGGCATGCAAAGAGGCACGCCAGCAACATGAATGTGGCTCTGGCACACAGCTGACAATGTTTATGAGAACACATCACACAGCACCATGATCTGTCCCGTTTACAGCTGTCGTGCCACCAAAGGTAAGTTAGGGTGAGCCACGAACAAGTTGACACATGTTGAGCTGTATGCCGTCATCATCAAGATGAAAAAAAAAGAGGTTCTAAATATTTCATTTTATGCACAATGAATTAGCCCTTCTCAAAACCCCACCCTATGGGGCAGACTTTAGTCATTGTCCAATGGAGGTCAAGTTTTCCTTTGCTAACATGCCTATTGGACAAGTGGACGGACTTAGTGAAGGGCTAATTTCGAGACCACTGAATAAAAAAAAATGTCAATCATCTGAAAATTATATTGATGTATTCAATACTTTGTATGTGATACTCTTGAACAAACTTTTAATTCGTGTCATCCTCGTGATCAAGTTGTGACACTTATGTCTCACACCTTCCTCTTGGCAATACAACCTAGATTCTCTGAGGGGTTCATGTCAGGCCATTTGGCTGGTCAGTTAAGCACAGTACCATGGACAGACTGAGTGCACCAGTTAGTAATATTTTTGACTCCTTGGGCAGGTGCCAAATCAAGCTGGAAAGAAAGATTAGCACCTCAACGAAGCTTGTCAACATGTACTCTAAAAGGATGGCTAAGCTTTCATGGTCAGTGTGGAGTGGACCAACATCAGCATCCCTTTTTAAATGATAAAATTGTAAAATATTATATTAAGAGGGACTATACAGTAGGCCAGGTCCCACAATACCACACCTCGATCCCAGCTGTTGTTAAGGATACCATTTCATAGCAGCAACTGTCGAAGTAGGCCTATAAGTCGATGCTGGAGGCTGATGCACTATAAATGATTGACTTGTCCAAAACAAAAAGGGTTTCTTACTTAAGTGAAGATGTTCACCACCATATGCTTAGATCATATTACTCCAACACACAATGGTTGTTGGTGCCAAAAAGGGAAAGAGATCTACAAGGTCGCAATGCATATTCATGTATGTAGGCGCGCGTGCGTTAATCTATAAAAAATAAAATGTATTTGTATTTATAAAAAATGAAATAAGAATCTAATATGACTATCCAACAGCAGCAGTGGTACATTAGTCGGCGCATGCGCGGCATGAGAGGAAAAAAAGACAAAAAGGTGGTCACGTGACCAGCCTTTTTTGTCTGGCAGCGCTGGGCTTTTGGAAGTGTGTAGAAGAGTCCTGTTGTCCTACTCAGATGCTGCTGCAGAGATTCTACAGGAAAAGACAAGTTGGCGCTCGGCCTTTGTCCGTTTTGTCGAGACGTGATGCCAACAACAAGCCAACTAAACAAAGAGCAACCACACGAACAAACAAACAAACAGAAAAAGAGTTCGTATTATTTTGTGCCTGCAGCCACCTCTTCTCATTTATATAGACAGTCACATAAATCATAAGGGGGTGATGACGACTGGGGAACCCGTAGGTGGTCTGCAGCTTTTCTTAGCCTGCAGAAAGGGCTATACATAAATCATCTTCTAAAGAAATCAAACGTCAACCCCGGGGTTTACCAAGCAAGAACATTACAAACATGACATAACAGACCGACCGTGTGACAGACAGCCCTGAAAAGACGGGTTACTTCACATGGTGGATGACAGACAGTTGTCTGAATGTATAGGATTATCTGTCTTCCATGTCATTAAAGACGATAAAAATAATAAAGCCAGTTACTCACCACTGTCACCGGAGACACCATGATTTGTCATTCGCTTTATGATACGCCAGGTTATGCTTTAACGGCTGACAGTTTCCCCCAGTAGTACGGTGTGTTTTTGTCTATGACTGCGATGATGCCGATTGTTTTTGTCTCTTTTCAAAAGGGGAGGGGGGCTGTAGCCTCATTAATTCTCCATCACACGCACTCTGGTTGGTGTCGGGCTTCGAAAAATACCAGATCTTCAATATTAGAAGACGTCGCTTCCAACCTTTCACGACGCTTTGTGAGCTTTTAGATCAGTTATTTGCGAAAAACAGGCATTTTAGATGATGGGGGCGGTGACAGGATTGCCAAGATGTGGGCGGGGAAACACTGCGGGGCGGAGCCGCGACGTGTTTGGGCCAATGAACCCAAGTATGGTCCACGTCCAGTGGGAGGGATCAGCGGCATAAGTGAACCGGAACCAGAGCTCTTGAGATGAAGTTACGACAACTCCGTTCGCTTCATGGAGCCAGTCCAATGACAGCAAGTTGGCAGATAGAGAATGCCCTGGGCCCCCTTTATTTTAGATTGTTTTTAGTAATAGACAGTACAACATAAACATTACAGAGGCTTTAGTTGACACTATACAGTACTTTAAAACAGTTGTCGTGTTGCACACATGCATAAAATTGCTTATATTTGCGCCGTCCTAGTCAGTTGATGCCTTTCTAACTCCAGCTTGTCACTCTCAAAGCTGCATGAGCAGTGCTCGATCGTTTCTGCCTCCTCAATGTCATCACTGTCTTTACTCCATGGCGCTGAAGTGAACGCCCACATTTGGAGGAGGAGTTTGGCTCGTGTTTACATGTATATGAGAGCAGATGGCTTTTATTTACGTTTGGATTGTATTGTAAAGTTTGCATGTGTTGCAAAATGCAGACTGCAGACAAAATAACTCGGGTATTTTTGTAACTTATTTGAAAATAGCCCATTCGAATGTCCGATATAATAGGGATATATAATATAATAGGGAATATAATTAGTTGTACAGTATGTACAGTTTGATTAATTAGGCTAACTAACATTTTAACCTATTGTAAATAGATACTTGTCTGTCTTGCACAGAAATAATATACTGGTACTTATTTCCCCCCAACAGTGGCATTGTGTTGGATTTATATTTTTAAGTCTACATAATAACACTGACGTAAACTATCGTTTTGCAGGATTGACTACAGAAAAAAGGAAAGGAGAAAACAAGGCCGACAGTAGCCTATGCTTTAGCTCTACTTTCCTCCTGAAACTGTACGTCTTCCATTTGATTCGTTATAGTGACATCTAGTGGCACAGAAACACACATTGGATTACAAAGGCAACAACACGTCACTCAACGCCACGACACTGGAGATGTGGATAAAAACCGAAACGGAGTATACCATTAGAACGGAACGGGTGAATGGCCCAGGCAAATGTTTCCGTTTTGTATGCATGTGAAGATAGGCTCACTGAATGACTAATCAGATGTAGGCCTACTATGTTCAATTTGAACACAGTATTATTATAATGGTGTTACAGCATTCATTCATTCATTCATTTAATTAATTTTGATTTAACGTGGAACCAGGCTAATATTGTCAATTAGGCTGTGGTCTTCTGTTTAATTCACCAGATGGACTACAATCAGTATGATAATTTACATTTTTACTTCCTTAAATCCACTCAAATAACACCAGATACCATAAGCAAGTTCAACTAAACATGTGCAAGCTAGATTCAGCACAAACAATGAATGGACTAAATTAATCTCATGTCACCAAAATGTGGAATGTCCTACCAACAGTCATTAAGACAAACCTGTACCTTCACTTCTTCAAAACCACTCTCAAGGTCAAAGTCTCGCTCCAAATTATACTTGGACCCGATTTCAAATAAAGCTCGCTCCAAAACGTCTGGCATGCTCGGACCCAAACATGGAGAGAATAGTTAGGTCCGTTGTGAGCTAGTGTCTATTGTTTTACAGTTCCTTGCACTATCATGTTACGGTCCAAGTACTTGTTTGTGTGTGTGTGTGTGTGTGTGTGTGTGTGTGTGTGTGTGTGTGTGTGTGTGTGTGTGTGTGTGTGTGTGTGTGTGTGTGTGTGTGTGTGTGTGTGTGTGTGTGTGTGTGTGTGCGTGCGTGTGTGTGTTACAGTTAGGCTACAACTTGTTTCTAATTCCTCTTTACTACTTTTGTATGTGCATTTTCTCTTGTTAATGGAGAATTCCACACCAAAACTGGGCATTGGGCATTATTCATCCTTGATTCCTGGGACATCATATATACTGTACTTGATTTTTGTCATGTCGTAGATGCATCTGCTTTACATTTCACCCCTGAGGTCCCCCTCCCTTCCCACAGTTTGCGTTGCTGCAGGTTGTCTTTATTCTAATGTGCGTATAGTAGCTCTAAACCTTTTTTTTTTTTTTTTTTTTACACACATCACATCAAACCACACACTACAGGACCATCAGGCCAGATTATTTCTTCCAGCACGCATTACATGACTAAAAAACGCAGGCAGCACCACCACTCCATGGTGGATATGCTCTAGAGGCAACCCTGGAGGAGGAGGTTTGACCTGAGTGATTGTAGAGGAGTGTAGCAGAAGGGAGGGGAGGAGAGGAGGAGGAATAGATTACCTATGGGATTACAAGTAAAGTCTGCCCAAGAGTGACGTAAAACACATGCATGAGTATCAGTATACTATTAAAACATGATGTGTGAAAAAACTAAGTTTGGAGGTACTAAAATACCTGCATTAGAATAAAGACAACCTGCAGCAGTGCAAACTGTGGGAGGGGAGGGGGACCTCAGGAATGAAATGTAGAGCAGGGGTCATCTATGACAAAAAATCAAGTACACTATATATGATGTTACAGAGATCAAGGTAGAGTAATGCCTAATGAGTTTTGGTGTCGGATTCTCCTTTAACTATATCAGCAGTTTAAAGAAAAGCACAGCATCAAAGCGCAGCATCTACTATCCATATCTAAACAACTTGTTTATACCGTTTCTAATTCTTTCTCATTCTTTTTTAAAAATAATTCCAATTTTCTATGTGCAATGGCTAAGTAGGAGTAGATTTTTTAAAAGCGCTGCAGCCTCTATACAACATGTCAAGCCGTTCTCAGCAGGCGTGTGTTGGATGCCGCTCAGGCTGACCATTCCATAGGTTTGGTCTGAGTTTTCTTCCCGCCGAGTTCGACCCATGCACTTTTTGTGGGTCCGGGTTTGATGTGTTCAGAATCAGCAGGGAACTGTTCTGCCATCCGACCATGTCAACTCCATATAGCCTACTGTATGAATTGAAGATCAAAGGTCAGATGTGCAGGTCAAGTTGCTGTCTAGCTCCATACACGATAAGTGCCGACTATCTGAAAAGTATATTAATTTATGCAGCTAATACTTAGTTTGGACTACTTTTGAACAAATGATTTAATCAATGGGGCGTGTGCATGCCATGGAGTGATCAGCCTGTGGCACTGCTGAGGTGTCATGTCATAGAAGCCCAGTTTTGTTTTGATACCAGCCATGAATTATTTTGTTATTGTCCAGTCACACCTTTCTCTTGTCTACCCAGATTCTCTGTGGGGTTCAAGTTGTGTGGTCAGTTAAGTGCAGTAATACCATGGTCAGTACAGTTACTACTATTACTAGTAGTACTACTACTACTACTAGTAGTCAGTGTTGGGACATGTGCACTACGTAACTTAATATATTACATAATATATAACCAAAATGCAGTAACTTATAATATAAATATATTACTAAACAAAAACAATCTAATATATTATACTTTTCTTTCTGCATTACGGCATTACTTTCAATATTACTTTCTGTCAATCTGTCTTGTTGAAAATGTGCGTTTGAAATTATCTTGACAACTGCAGAAGTTAAATAATTACTTATTTTCTATAATTTGTCATCAACTTCCATGAATTCAAGGAATACTTTTAACTCCTGTGTTAAGGAGTGACTTTTTTCAAGTTGATTTCAAAAGGATTTGACCAGAAAGCCAAGCTTTATTGTACGCATGCCACTGGCCTACACAATATTTGATTTACTGAAGTAGTTGTTTTGTATGTACGGTATTTGAATGCCTTAATGAAATGAACAAGTTGGCCACTATTGTAAACAAGTGTATGCTTAACTAGTGTGACCAATCAGCTTTTTCAGATTTGATGCAGTTGTACTTGAATTGTACTGTAATTCTCCAAGGTGTTATCAGTTTTGTAGCAGTGTGTACTTGACTTGTACTGTAACTATCATCTCTGTTAATAAAAATTTAATTCATTCATTTAATTTAATTATATATTTTGTAAAAAGTAATATGTAATAGTAATATTAATATATTACACTTGCTCAGACAGTAATATTGTAATATAATATATTGCTTTAAAATTATGGTAATAATTAAAAAGTAATATATTAACAAGGTAAAAGTAATATTCCCAATACTGGTAGTAGTAATAATAGTAGTTACTTCTGGCCCTGTGGGCAGGCGCCAAATCAAATGGAAAGGAAAAATATAGCATATCCATGAAGCTTGTCAACATACTGAAGTACAATGTACTCTAAAGACTCATTGAGATGGACCTGGTTGGTTCCATGTCAATGAATTAGAATATTGTGTAAAATCATCAGTTGCTGCTAGAAGGAAGACCAGCATCACTTGGTCTTCATAAACACGATACAACAAAACAGATGAAAATGGGTTACAGTTGGAGCGGGTACAGCATTTATCATCATGTTTGGCAAAAGACATACCAGACAGATAAACAATTACAATGGGCGAGGTCGGGGTTTCAGGAGGTGTTTGTGTTGGCCGTTGGGGGATTTGAATGCTAAAGTAGTTTCGCCCTTCACCCCCGTTGAGAGGTGGGGGGAAGGAGTACAACTGTGGGTCGCATCGCCAGACAGCAGACAAATGCTTGACTCTTTCGTAGCTTGGAGGAGTTCAAAATGCATTTTCGCAGTTGAAGTAAGCATGCCGTCCGTTCGTTTGCTTCGGATATAAATCGTAAAGTCATTGGACATTTGAAGTTCACTGAACGTTATCTGACCTGATGCGGTCCTGATCCTGACCCGAGTTCCAGTCCATCGGAGCGTTCCTACCACCAGATCTGTTGGATTCGAAATCTGGAGTCTGGACCTTTAATTCCACGATCTGTTTTGCATCAGAGAGTCACGATCAAGTCCGTGTTGATTTCGCTCTCTTTACGTTGCTTTATATAATTTTGGTTGGTTGGATCTACAAGTCGACACTACACAGACAGCCCCGGGGAGGATCTCGTCTGCATTTTGTTGCTGTCTTAACAGCAGTGTCAGTTCATCGCTGAATCCCAGGATCTGTAGCTAACTGGGCTAGCGTTAGCATGGTGCTAGCGGCGAATAACGGTCTCAGCTTGTAGTTTCATTTGATTTCTCTGATAACGTCATCATTTGGTGCTGGCCCGTCTAGATCAACCAACAGCACAGTCAGCGTTTTATTTGACGAGGGAGGTCGGCTACTGTTCCTGGGCTAAAACCCAACATTTAAAGTATTTAAAAACTGAGTGAACTACGTGGCTGGATCCTCCTGATCCAGCCAGCTGACTGAGCGGATCCCACCTGCTGTAAGCCATCATGGACTTCGAAAACATCCTATCCATCGCCTCCCAGAACCAGGGGCTATGTCAAGTGCAGACGGTGAGTTTAAAAGTTTGAAAACGACAGAATAGAGGCACTATTTTACCGTTTCAAAGTTGACGATCTTCTTCCACAGTGGCTTATTCCACCATGGCTAGTGAAAAGCAATAGAGCTATGCCGCTAGCTCACCTCAGGGCCGTCTTGTAGACGAGTTGCGACATTGGGGTGTTCAGAAACTGAGCGCTCGAGCTGTTTATGCACCCTGACTATTAACCTCGTTTCCACCAAAAAGGAAAAACTGGAGTGGGAAATACATTGTTTTCAATGAACGGTGTGGAAATAAGAGATATTTTGGTCATATGTGCAATATCTAAAGATAAAGTGATTCAAGATCAGGGCCTGAGTGCATTTCTCGCTACTTCCGGTCCAGGGGTCGTTCACATTTATTTTCCGTAGAAGAGCCGTCATTAAAGTGGTCACATGAAGTGGACCTAGATTGTCGTAACTCTATGGCCCTGGTTCAGCTAACGGCTAACTCGCCCCACTCCCCGTTTCATGACAGTAAAGTTAACAGCTGATCTTCCCATGCAGGGCCGGCTTTTACAGGGTTGCAAAAACATGTGCGCGTGGAATCCTTTCACTGCAGGAGGTTGCATACCACAATGCTAGGCTACATTGTGATTTGCATTGCAGAACTACAAAACAGACTTCACTGCCAACTTTGTAGCCTAGTATAGTGGTTCTCAACTTTGGTTCCATAGATTATTTTGAGGGTCCCCAGGTGTCCAACATTAATATTAGAGGTCCTAAAAGTGCCCTTATCATACATAATCATGACATAAAATGGACACTGACATAAAATTCCCCTTTCTCAATGGAAATGTAATGTTTTGTAGGACTAGCATTCCATTTGGGGTTTATGATCCAAGAACAGATGGTAACCTTCTCAATGATTTGTAGTTATCTGTCAACCACAAGGCAGAATCAGTATTATGAATGACAACCTCCACCTTGTGGTTTCCTGCCTGATAATTAGTGACTGCAACATGATGTAAATAATCTGCTTCAGACCGGTACAGCCTTAATTTTGTAATATAGGCCAGACTTACTTCCGAGGTGGAAAGCCTGGTGTGAGGTTAGTGTAGTAGCACAACAAACAAAAAAAAAAGACAATGACACTTTGCCTCCTATTTGCTCAGACACTCTGAGGTTAATTCTCCAGTGATTGTCAGTGGGAATTTACTGTATGGTAACGTCTGTGACAATACACTAAAAGCTGGATAGTGCCCCTTGAAAATATGGAGGGGCATCAAAAGTAATGAACAAAATATTAAACCGTTCATTGTCCAAATAGTACAATAGGGGAACTGTGAAAATGTACAAGCTCAAATGCCACAATCTTGCCGATCGTGGCAAATTAAGTATCTGGAACAGTGACTGTCCTTGATTGAATCAGTGTTTGATTGTCTGCTATTGTTGCTTGTGCTGGAAAAGCTACATAAAAATGTATCTGGCTAAGGGTAACTGCATACTGTAACCTTTCATACGAGCTTCACCAAATAAATAAAACTAAACATAAAACTGTGGTTTCACATAGAGCTTAGTAGATCATAGAGCATAGAGCTTAGTATGTACCCACACCATATGTTCCGAGTGCCATGAGAATGACGATACAGCTACAAATAAATGTTTTAGTGGCAATGGACAAATTGCTGTTTTGTTTATGTGCCACTATAAATGTCACAATGTAGATTTTATGAAAATAATCATAAAAAGTAACTGCTAGCTTTAAAGCTGCATCTTTTATAATAGTTAGGGAAAGTTATGAAAACCTGTGAACTAAATCCATACCAAGAAATTTCTCCACCAATTTCTCCACCAATGATTTTGTCTAATAACATGTACTAACTAAAATGTTGAAATTCATTGCCCGAGGGAAACCTAAAAAAAAAATCACTAATCCATTAGGAGGCAAAAAAAATCATCATGCTTTATGTAGCATGTGATATGTCTAACTAGTTCATGATGCTGAATCCATTTCAAGCATTAGGTTTTCTCAGAAAATAAGTCATTGGGATAAAAACCGATATATCTGTCATCATAAATGTGCTTAGTCGGCACATTTGGTAGCCCGACTTAACCTGTTTTTTATGAGGTTTCCCACAGGTGTTGAATTTCAACTTTTAAGTAAATATTATTAGACACCATTAGAAACAGAAAGGTGAAGAAATGTCTTGTTAACGGTTTAGTTACCAGGTTGGTCAAATATATGATAAAATGCCCTAATTATAAACTGTGAAGAAACTACGAATAAATAAAGTTAAGCTAGTAGTCTAGCTTCTGTAAGCTACTACAATATTGAACATACGGTAACCTAACGGTATATCGATTATGGACAACAGGTATTTCAACTAATGTTTTTCTTCCTCCCCAACAGCAACAGAAAAGGTACACCTTACAAACTGGACCACCCAAAAAGGTTCCACAGGTGAAAGGTGTGAACTCTTCCGCTGTGCAAGCATTTCTAAAGAAACAAGAACTTCTAAACAAAAAGAAAGGTAACCCACAGTGTAAATCACTTGATTCAGCTCAGTTCACATGTAGCATACAGCATGGTAGGAAAAATATCATGGGAATGCATCAGTTCTTAATAATTCACCTTGTTTGCATTTCCATTGACGTATCATTTTGCTATGTAAACACAGTTTAAAGTTGCATACAATGCCTTTAATGTAATTGTGTGTGTACTTTTTTTTTTCAGAAATAGAAAAGAGGAAAGCAAAGGAAGAACTTATGAACAAGAGGGTCGAGTTAAAGTCGGACCGTAAGGCACGTGCAATGGCTTCCAGAACTAAGGACAATTTCCATGGGTACAATGGCATCCCAGTGGTAGAAGAGCCCAAGAAGAGGAGATCAAAAGGCGATAAGAATGAGGATATACCCATGAGTAGGCCGGATGATGATTATTACGATCCGGAGGATGAAGACAATTATGAGTACGAGCAGTCAGATTCTGAGCCCGAACCTGAGCCAGCGAGGCCAAGCAAAGCCCCCAGTGGTAGTGGGAATAGCAAGAGCAAGCCAATCGCCAAGAAACCACCCGCTCCACCCCCATCCTTTGCAGAACTGCTCAAGCTGGCAGAGAAGAAGCAGTTTGAGCCAGTTGAAATAAAAACGAAAGCAGTCAAGTCCGACGAAAGACTCCGCACGGCTGATGAGATTAGGGAGATGGAGATGGAGCGCAGAGCCAAGGGGCTGCCGGTTATTAAAGGGAGGGATTCGAAGCCAGAAAGGGAGGGGGAAATCAAGTCCCAGTCTAGCTCAAACTCATTTAGAAAAGAGCAAAGGAATGTGAAGTCTCAAAAGGGCTCATTGGAAAAGCCCACGTTGCCCGTTGGGTCAGGGAATAGACCAAAGCCAACGCTTTCAAGTGATCGAGGCCACAGTTCTTCCAAACCCTCCCATAGTGATAGACCCAAACCCCCTCCTAGTGATAGAGAGAGACAGAAACCCTCTTCTACTGACAGAGACCGACCAAAACCCTCTCCTAGTGATAGAGAGAGACAGAAACCCTCTTCTACTGATAGAGACCGTCAGAAACCGCATCCGAGTGACAGAGACAGACCAAAACCTTCTCCTAGTGATAGAGACCGTCAGAAACCCTCTCCTAATGACAGACCGAAGACCTCGCATAGTGATAAGGATAGGCCCAGATCAGGCTTGTCTAATTCTTCAGGTACCTTAAGCAGTAAAGTCCCTTCTAAGGGAGCAAGTTCTCAGGTTCCACACAAACACTCAGATCCCAGGCCCTCATCCAACCACAAGTCTGGCACCACAAGTGACCTTAACCTCAAGAAGGGACCATCATCATTACCTCAGGGAAGGCAAGGAGGTATCCGGCCACCCGGAACATCTTCGGTGGGCCAAAAACCTCAGCAGGGCGGCTCCGGACAACCAAGACCCAGTCAAGGAAGCACATTAAAGGGAGGGTCCACGGGCGGAGGCCAAAAGCCTGGAAAGGGAGAACCGTCAAGGCCTGGAGGTAGCTCTGTGGCAAAATTGGGCAATAATGGACAGATAAGACCAGCAAATAATGGACAGATGAGACCTGGCAACAATGGACAGATGAAACCGTCGAGTGGCACACCAAAACAAGGGGGCCAACCTCAGGCAAGACCTGCAGGTGCACCCAGGCCTGGTGGAAATGGCCTCAAAGGCGGAGCCATTAGGCCCACCGGGGCTGGACCTAGTCGACCAGGAAGTGGGGCACCTGGGAGGCCAGCTGGCATGATGGGTTCTGGACCAGGGAGACCCAAATGCACTGTAGTGTCTGAGACCATCTCAACAAGGGACTTCAGTGGATCAAGACCGGGTGCTCCCCCTCGACCTGGCATGCCACAGAGGCCTGGCATGCCACAGAGGCCTGGCATGCCACAGAGGCCTGGCATGGCCCCAAGGCCAGGGATGCCACCCAGACCTATGATGAGACCACCAGGTAAGGAGAACGAGAGGCGCATTAACCTCCCAATATGTATTGAAACCTCTCTCTGATAGACAAGCTACAGTTCTCATTTTAAGTGGATCTGAATGCAAGCGTTTACAGTTTATTTGAGTTACAACTGATAATTACTGACTTGTATCTTATCTGAGATGTCATTGTAGTCAGTGATGATTGTATGATCTACATCTGCGGTTGAAAGAGTTGGAGTACATTATTTAGCTTGGAAAAGCTGATTACACCAGTAGTGTTGTGTGCCAGAATGATCATGTGTGAATACTGAGCCAGCAGCGGCTTTTGTCACCACTCTTTGGTCAGTTCCGTGGAATTGCTGGACCAAGTTCCATGATCAGATAAACATAAGTTTCTTTATGCTCATCGTGCCCATAATGTAAAAAAATAAATGGATAACATATATTTGCTTTTCCGTGCTCCATAAATGAATCACATACCGGTAACCCCCCTTCATCGTTTCTGTTCAAATATTCCCAGGTAACAAATTAGGTTAATTGCCACTGCTGAAAGTCTTTTATTTCTCTCCCAGGAACGATGCTCCCACCTATAACCTCAGCATACAAGAGGCAGTTAGAGGATGAAGAAGATGAATATGACTCGGAAATGGAAGATTTCATTGATGACGGAGATGAAGATCAGGACGAAATCTCTAGACACATTAAGGACATCTTTGGCTATGATCGGACCAGGTACAAAACTCCACAGTACTACTTTCACTTAATTTACGATACTTTGTCAGCTTGCACTGAAATTTGTTTTGCATCCATGGCATCACTGTTCAGACATAATGCTAGAACAGACACATTACAGACAGTAGAGCAGAACGTGTCAAACAAGACCTTGGAATTATCTGATTTGCAAAAGAGTTATTTTAGTTATTATTTTTAGCGCAGACCTTTATTTGGCTATACAGTTTGTACGGTTTATTGACAGGCTGTTAAACCAGCCCGTGCTACAGTACAACAACACAGTTTGATATGCAATAGATTGCAGATCAACCACAACAAATCATTGACTGTGTCGTGATCCACAGATACAAGGATGAGAGTGACTATGCACTGAAATTCATGGAGAGCAGCTGGAGAGACCAACAGAAAGAAGAGGCCAGAAGGTAACACTCTTATTACTTATTTTGTTGTTGCTGTGAACAATTTTGTTGGGATCACTTTCAGAAGCATTTACGAACGCTGACGTTCATTGCTGTTAATAGAAGGTGTCATACAATACATGTGGATCACATGACATTTTCTGCTTCTGATTCTTTGTTTGTGCCCCTATGTTTTGCTCTATTTAGCTTGAAGATGGCTGTGAAAGAAGATCAGGAGGAGGAGAAGCGAGAGTTGGAGGAGATGAAGAGGGCAGCCAAGAGGAGGAAAATGTGATAGCCATGAAATGAACAGAAACTCTGGGGTCTCTGGGTGGGTGCCAGCTTACCTGCTCGGGAGGCCAAGCACTGTGTCCACTTTACTGCATCTTTAGTTTTCTTTGGACGTCTCTCAGACTACATTTGGTTAACAGGGAGAATGTCCTTTTTACCTGGAAGTGGAGTTGAGAAGAGTTAATGTCAAGAAATAAAACAACCACGACACCTGACTTACATCATTCTATGAGAATATGCAGGTTACAATTATCATATTTTCTCATGTAATGCTATTTATTTCCCTCTGCTAAATGTAAGGTTTGCAAAGTCAAAGAGAAAGGGGGACTACACTACACAAGGCAGAAAGATTTGTATACAAAATTGTGATGACCACAAAAAGGAGTTGACAATGTGCCATTTTCTGAACCAAACCATTTTGTGTTTCAAAGATTACATAAAACAGATGGCATCACTCTTTATTTTTTAAAACCATTTCACGTTCCAATTCATGCAAACATGATGGCAGCAGCCTTATTTTTATTTTTTTTATTTAACAATTGATAATATAATGATGAAAGAAATCATGACCATGTAATGTGTTGTAATATATTTTTTTCCTTTAAAAGGTTTTGACAGAACTGAATGGCTAATGACTTATTTACTTGTGGTGGTCATTTTCCTATTGGTCAAGTGACCTATTTTAGGTCAACACAGAAATAGGTGATTTGATAAATGGTAAAGCAAACATGTAGCAATAAATGGTGTGGACCATGCATGTGTATTTTTACATCCGTATATAGTAAATTAGGTTCCTAAACTTTGCCATGTCAAATTTGAACGAAAAGGATCCATTTGGTTCCATTTGTACATTCTCAGAAAAAAGGGTTCTAAAAGAAAAATCATTAACATGGTGAAACACAACTCGATGTCATCAAGTTGCACCATGTTGTTTTCATACCTCCATTTGTAGGAGAAACAGGATGGAGGGAACTACTTTATCATGTTCACACAACATCTCTAAGCCATATTAATGACATCGTAGTGTTGAGGTCCAATTCCCCTTTAAATATAGTTCGGTGCATTCCCGCCCCCTGGCGCCCACTACTTTTAACACAGCCGCTAGCGTGCTATGAGAATGACTGATCTGTTTTTTCCTCTCAGCTTGCCGTAGCCTATACATCTTGTGGTTGTGAGGGAAGTGCTATAGTTAGAAACCGCGCCCCTTTGTCAACAAAGTTTGCGGAAGTTGTGTTGTGTGTGAGATTCTGACAAGTCAACCCACGGAGGAGAGAGACCACATTTATCATATTAGTTTCATAGATGGATCTGAGTTCAGAGACCACAAAGAAGATTCTGTCAAAGGTTTGTTATTTACTTAAGAGAGATTTGAAATGAGAAAGAGAAGAACTTAAAATTAATCCATTCGTGCCGGCCAGTATTGTGGCTGGTGGAAAGCAATTAATGGTAAACGCCTCTGTTCAAAACGTCTAACTGGTCGGACCAGCCTGTCAATATAGCTGTCATTCAGGTTTCACGAGGACATACATATGACTAAAACAGTGTGCTCATTGCATGGGTACCCAATTATGGCCTTGGGCTAAAATGTCTATAAACCTGTTGATAAAAATAAATCATATTGGATGACAGATGACCATCTTGATCCTAGGCTAAGCTAATCATCAATGTCACTATTAATGTCGATTTACAATATTCCTGATATAAAGCCGTCCTAGGTGAAACTAATGAGTTTGTTACCGTTAAATTGCTGCTCTTGATCAAGGCATGATTGTATGCTACTTTAGCTCTGCTATTTTCAATAGCCATAAATACAGTGATTAAGAGCATTGTGGTGTCATTAACTACTCTTGATGGGAACACAATCCGACTTCTGGGACCATCTTGAGGAAGAGGAATCAGTAGTCTATGAATTGGAAGTATTGTGCTTTCATCACTACCTCCTTAAAGAAATCAGTTATTCAGTATTTGGTCAGTTAGATTTTATTTCACACAGTGTGTAGAATAGATAGAATATAGAATAGATAGAATAGATATATTTTAAACAAAAGTACATAATACACATCATAATATTAAACAAAAGTCAATAGAATGACTGCTCCTTTGTGGATAAAACTACGATAAAGCACCAAGGCCATGTTCCACCATTGATAACTAAGTAAAAAATATGCAGAAAAGAGGGCTAAATGGTGGATTTATACAGCACCTTTATCCAAGGCACTTTCACTCAGTTGGTGGAGGAAACCATGCAAGGCAGCAACCTGCTCCTCAGGAACAATTAGTGTTTCAGACTCAACACCAACTCTGCAGGAGCCTGGGTTTGAACCGGAGTGACGCTATAGTGTACAAATATTGGAGTAAAATATTGTATTAAACCCACAGTATATTGTTTAATCTATAAAGCAAGGTTTTGCTTTAACATACAGTATGGTCTGGGTATCTTACCGATTGATCATTCACCTTTATATTGCGTATCCCCTCCCCCACTTTTGTGATATAGTACAAATTCCATGATGTTGCCGTTGAGGAGCTGCAGAAGATACATCGGATATACCCTGGGATGAAACCAGTGACTGGCACATATAGTAAGGCTTCTTCAATAAAGCTAGTAATAAAAATACTATACTGTTGTTTAAAACTAGTTTAATAGCTGTCACAGAAAAGGTCAATGTACAGTATGCTCTGTATACAGTAAAACCTTCAGTGTTCATTCATGGGTACATTTGGTTCCAGTTTGAATTTCTGAGACCAAACTTACACTCATTGCCCATTTCAGCTTTCAGTGATGGCTCTCAAAAGGATCTCCTGAAGTTGATTGGTAACATCCCTGTAAAGTATGAAGGTAATGCATTTTCCACACATGACCGGTAACTAAACCAGCAATTAGTCACCATCTGTATGTTGTCTCAATATGAATCAGGAAGGAATCACTATTATTCAATTATACCAACCAGGAATTTGTTACTAATATGTACCAGGAAACAGTTTACCACTATTCTTCAATGCACTGAGCTAGCCTGGTTTTCAGCCTAATTTGCAGTGTTCTGAGGATTTGTAAATGCAATGGAAAATCCACAGAGCGTAGCAAATCAGGCTGGGACCAGGCTAACACCAACCAGGAATCACTCACTTTAAGGATTGGTCTAACTGATGTGAAAATGAAATGAATTCAGGAGAGCATACCCATTCATCAGCTTCTCATATAATTTGCCAGTTCCAGTTTTGTTTGTGTGACCTGAGCACTAACGCCTGGAAATAGAGCAGACTGACTACGCCATTTGGGGAAAGAATTTGTACAAAGGTGCAATGCTATACACAATACAAAGTCCACTGATCCAAGATCAAGACAGAGCAGCACATGATTCCTTTTTTAAACTGCAATGGTTTATTAATGACTAATAGAATTTTAATTCACCTTCAAGTTGATACATTTATTACTAACAAAATACTAATTAAAACGACTGCAACTGGGGCCCAAAGCCTAACACCAGGTGACCCCAACTTGTCGGACTACAAGAATATATAGCCCACCCCTACTACTGCCATGATGACCAGATTGTTTACATTTACTCTACTATAAGTAAGTCTGATAGCAACCAAACTTAAACAAAAAAAAAACAAAAGGACAAAAGGCAGACTGGATTGAGCTTCTCCTAATACAAACAAGAGGACATCATTACTAACTGGACAGGAGTAACTGAAAGCACCTTATGATCTAGCAACTTTACCTCTGTTAAACGGCTCATACACATGAAGACATGCCCAGAGCCAGGACGAGCCTCTGCCTGCATCGGCAATCGACGGCAGTGCATGCCCACGCCCACGGCACAGGACAATGCATCACTTAGTTAAACAGTACCAACACACAGGCTACACTGAGCAGATGTGCTCAAAACACCAGACTGTCTTGTTTGCCTCCGCTTGCAAGGCAAACGACGGCAAACAGTTGAGGGGGGTTATCAGTGAGCACCTGCAGAGTTAACATTATGTTTTAAAAACACGAGCTGCTCATGTTTTTTTAAAAACACGAGGTGCTCCCACATGCGACCCCATGGACAGACACAATGCCAGTTGAACAGCTGAACAGGCCATGCAAGGGTCCTCCTAATCATCTTGATAATGAGGGGGCGTGGCATCACTATGGGCAGCCTGTCAATTTTACATCTGTAAAATTGTTTTCTCAAATTTACAATTTAGGCATGTCACACAGTGAGACTTACAGTAAGCAAGACCAAAAAAGAAATCATGGGAATACATCAAAACAAAGATTAAGAACCTAACATTGGAATATCCATCTAGGAAACTGTACTGTAGGTAGAAGTACTGTCTTACATAAAGTGCCATTTAAGTTTGAAATTTCTTTTTCTGAGTCAAAGTGATCAGTATTAAGCAGCAACCCCTTATTTTGATCATCATGCACAGGCCACTCCTACAACCTTCCCATCCAGCTGTGGTTATTGGACTCGTTCCCCTTCACGCCTCCCATATGCCTACTGAGACCCACCGCCAACATGGTCATCAGGGAGGGCCGGCATGTTGATGCACAAGGGCGGATATACCTGCCCATGCTACACAACTGGGACCATGTAAGAACCAGTGTTCATCAGAGTTGTTTTTGTGTAATCAGTCTGGCTGCATTGTAATCCTTTCACTGGGTTTGTCTGTCTCTCAAATCCCTGTCGACAGCCAAAGTCGTCTGTGGTTGGTCTCCTAGCTGAGATGATCTCCAAGTTTGAGGAGGATCCACCTTTGTCCTCAACGGCGACTGTAGGCACCAAGGATCCCCATGAGCTGCTGGCCTTAGTGTCAAACCTCCAGATCAACCAAGGTCAGCCACACGCACAGTAACACCAGTGTTAATTTAACTTCAGAGTATCAGTTTACCTGCTAAGGTAAACAAATACTAAGGATTTGGCTGCATTATTATGTAAAAAAAAAAAACACACATTTCCAGTTGCAGGTGGTGTTCGACATCATGATCAGCAAATCAACAAGGTGACAGTTATTGGGGGAGGAGACTTAGGAATGGCGGCAGTTTTGAGCATCTTGGCCAAGGTAAATCATGGTTTGTATTGTGATTCAGGTGTTTAAAGACGGCAAAATTCAACATTAAACTTTCTTGTTCTTTCACTTTTGTCTGACACTGATCTAGGGCAAAGTGGATAAACTCGTTTTCATCGATGTAGCAGAGAGTTCGACCAAAGGTGGCAGCACAGACCTGGAAATTTTTAAGTTGCCCAAGGTTGAGGTATCCAAAGGTACAGTTAAATATCTTGTTATTTCAGACTGACGCCTCCCATGTGGCCATCCGGGAGTACATACTTACAATTTCTGTAATACCCACACACAGATGTACGGTAAATGGTCTTCAATAGCACCAATTCATTTAAAAACAAGAAATGGATGGTTTCTGATAGACTGCAAGATAATAACCACAAAATATTGTTTGACACAGAATCAAATGTTCATTTCACCTGGAGGATCATGGATGGCTTTATTCCAGGTTTAAAATAATTGATATAGAATATATTTCTTAACTGTGGCACCACAAAATGGCTACCACTATTATTCCTGTATTGGTCACAAAGCCTTTCCTTGTCTGAAACCACAAATAAAACAACCTGACTCTGTTTGGGATATTCTTATACTGTATGGGGATTTGTTTGTTATTTTAGTGCAGTATCTCATATTTGCATAATATATGGCTAAATGCTGTCATGTATGTTATCTTCTAGATCTGTCTGCCTCGGCGGGGTCGAGGGTAGTGGTGGTGACGGCAAACGCATGGAGCAATAAGCAGTCCTATGTGAGCGTGGTGCAGACTAATGTAGACATGTTCCGTGGAATTATACCTGGCCTGGTGAGACTCAGCCCCAACGCCATGCTGCTTATCGCCTCACAGCCAGGTCAGAACACAATACAATACGGGAAATCAATTAAGATGATAAAAAGAAACTATGGATGATCATCAATAGGGTAAAATAAACTATAAATAGACAATCCCTATTTCGGGTGTAATACTAAAGCAGTTTCCAAATACGCCTTGCTGTTTTCACTATTTATGATGTTTAAAATAATGCTGAATTGTTGATTCATGTGATGTGTTATAAAACAAACATGTAGTTCTCAATCATTGGATTGAGACGAATTGCTTGAACAATCAATAAGGAAATAATTAGGTACTCCAGCCCTAGAACACAACACACAGATACCGATTCATACATACTGTAAACACCAACCCTGTCTATATGTTGTATGTTTCTCTCTACTCCATTAATGATGATCACATTCATCACACCCACCGTGTTGTGTTGTCTCTTTGTGGTTCCAGTGGATGTATTGACCCATGTAGCCTGGAGACAGAGTGGGCTTCCCCCATCCCGGGTGTTCGGTGCAGGGTGTAATCTGGATTCGGAGCGACTCTGCCACGTTCTGGACATTAACCTGAACACACACAAACAGGCCTGGGTCATAGGAGAGCTGTCTGACAACAAAGGTGAGGGCAATGAGAGTAATCCCACGTGACGGCATTTTAGGGTTGATGATATGACTTCAAATTAAAACCTTTGCCTTGACTACGATTAATGCTTGTTGATCATACATTTTAGCTACTTTGCACACCACTAATGTGCAATGAAGTACAATACAGGGTTAATCAGACTAATAAATTGGGACAATTAGCCCTTCACTAAACCACTGTCCAATACCGATCCAAATAGCTTAACAACTGTTGCTATGCAGGTCTTGTCTTGTCCCCTCGCTGCTATTGGACAAGGACGGATTGGAGAGGGACTGGCTAATTATAAAACATTGAATTGACTTTGTGTACATTCATTACAGTATAGTAAGAGTTAAGAGTAGTCGTATTTGGTCTCCCTGCTCTTTTATTGAGACATTCAGATTCTTTTACACAATCTTCGTTTTTCAATGAAAATTACAAAAAAAGTTCTCTTCACTTAAAACCAAAATAAGAAACTCCAAAACCAAAATATAGTTCAAAACTCAAATAGTTCAAATTCAAATGAAACAAACTCTGCTTTGGGTTTTGATATCCTCTTGCTGTGTGTGCAAAGTTTTAAATAAACAAAGCTGGCAGTCTAGTAGGCCTCTCCCTTAGAAGTTAAGTACCTGTATTTCCTTTTTGAATTATTATATTCCAAACAAATCCAGATATATTCCTTGTGGCATGTAGTCTTCTCCAAATCTCCCTGGTCTCGCACAGTGAGCTTGTACTGTATATCGGCAGCCTAGCCACTAGCCAGTTATGTAGTTTGTTTCTCTTATTTCCCTCTTGCTCCAACTCGAGCTGCATTGTACTTTTAAAGCACAAAAAATAACAGGTTGAGAAAGTAGTAAAGAGCTGGACAGTGTATTGCTGAGCTGCTGCCAGCCAGCAACTGATTCTCACTCTCTCACGCACACCTGTGGCAATTACATCTGAGTGAGTAGGGAGATTGCCAGGTGTCAATAGCCCGTCTGGTCTTTAACCAGCCCAAATTCTCACATGTCACTCTGCTTCTCCGCTCCCTCCATTGGCTCCCAGTCGCTGCACGCACAGTGTTCAAAACTCTCACGCTTGCATTCAAAGCAACCAAAGGTTTGACTGCACCTTACCTCAGTGGCCTCATAAAACCCTACAAGCCCTCCCGCGCACTCCGATCAGCCGACACTGGGAAGCTGGCAGTAGCCCCACTAAAAACGCCTGGACAACGCTCCACGCGCCCCAAGCTCTTCTCCCTCCTGGCCCCAAAACTATGGAATGAACTTCCCCCTGCAATCAGGACCTCAGACTCACTACCTATCTTCCGCCGCAGTCTTAAGACACACCTCTTCAGACTCCATCTCAACCCATAACACTTGTATTATATACCAACCCACAGTACTTGCTGCAATGGCCTATATAGGTTGCCTAATGTATTACAATGTTTTTAGCGCTTCATTGTATGTTGTAAAATGTATTGTAAATCCAGATAAAATTGTAAACTTTTCACCATTGTAAGTCGCTCTGGATTAAGAGCGTCTGCTAAATGCCTAAATTGTAAATTGTAATCGTTGGGTTGGGGATGGCCTGGTAGTCAGTCCAATTGTCATTTAGGAGTCAATTGTGACTCACATGCTTTGACACATGGTTTGACTTGAAGGTCAAACATTTTAAAGGTCTTTCTTTACAAAGGGACAACCCATCTAATTTTACATATTGTATGGTTTTATTCTGTATTACACAAAGATGACTTTTCTTCTGCTTTCTCCAAATAGTCATAGTCCAGTTGTTTCCGTTCTAAGAGGCCTCATGACGGCCATGACTCATGTGATCTCACACTGGTCTGCTTATTTCTTTGGGTTCAAGTTGCTGTGATGAGTAGCATTGGGATTGGGCTGAGTTCCTGTCAGCATCCAGAGATTGCTCCAGCCTCCAGCATGTCCAAGCCATTGTTAGACAGGTAAAGACAACACAGAGTGACTTGAATCATTTGATGGATTTGAAGGATTTCTTTATATTTATTATTTACAGATCACTTTGAGATCTGTGAGTTATTGGTCAGTTTTATTCACTTTATTCATAATATTCAGTTTTATTCACAATATACATGGCCATAAGAGGTTGAAATGTAAGGTGTAATTGTGTAATTGGTTGCTATGCATAGTAGGTAGCTCTACTTGGTGACATATGGCAAATTGACTTAAATACAGTATATACTTGCCTTTAGGGGGATGGAAATGACGAAGAGCCGAGGTCAGCGCTCGTGGTCTGTGGGTCTGTCCATTGCTGATATTGTCTGCAGTATACTGATGGATAGCAGGAAGGTCCATTCAGTATCCACACTGGCTCAGGTAAAACACCTACACTGATGATCCCCAGAATGTTGAGTTACAAAATGAGTTCTTAAGGGTAGTCTAACATTTGTCTGTCTGTCTGTGTGCGTGTGTATGTGCGCTCCAGGGCTGGGGTGGCATTGGTGCAGAGGTGTTCCTCAGCATACCCTGCCTCCTGGGAGCCAACGGCACCACGCGTCTCGCCGGCGTGTCTCTAGGAACAGAAGAAGACTCCAAGCTGAGGGACAGTGTCACCTCACTCTCCAACACCATGGCTCAGCTCAAAATATGATCGCACTCCGTACATCTCAACCAGTGGTTCTCAAACCTTATAATAATGGAGGTGGCCCCTCCCCCCCAGTTCGGTTTGGATTAACCCAAGACCCAATAGTTGTCAAACATTTTCGTAATTCTAAATAGAAACACTCAAGATTTTTCAAAAAAGATCTTGAAAAATCTCTGAACAATCCATGAATCCCTGAACACCACTTTGAGAACCACTGACCTGAGCTGACCAACATAATGCAATTTTAAGTCTTCCGACAGACTCATGAGGAGCACTAGGACTCGGAGCTGATCTCTAAGATCACAATGCATCCGATCAAGACACATTGTGATCTTGTCGATCGACTATTTTTGGCGCTAGTCGAAGTGTAACAAACACAGCCTTATGTTCGCTGAAGTGAACATGATCTACAAGCTCAGGTCACTGTGACTTGGTACTGTAGCTTTGTGCAGAATGATGACATTGTACCTGTCGGACCAGAGACACTCCCACTTTAGATTCATTAACTTTTTAAGTTAATAAGTTAAGTTTGTTTATTGCTGAAATATAAAAATGAATCATGAAATATTTTGCCAAAGCTTCCATATTTATATAAACATATCTCATAGATTTAATGTACACTGTAGTAATGCTATACAGTGCACTATACTACTATAATATATATTTTTTATATATTGAAACAATGCCAACACATTTGCTAACAATTCCTGTCCTCAATGGAGGTAATAACTTCACTGGGGGCCTTAATAATAATAGCATTGTTAACAATTCCAGTGTAGCTTGAATTATAATATAAAGTCTTTTTTTTTATGGTACAGGTTACAGGGTTGTAGTTGTAATGTTATACTGAGCACTACTATGATTGTTTCTTTTTTAATGTCTCATGATGTTGAGACATATCGTATTGTTGGTGTACAGCTTAACTTAAATAGCCTTATCTAACTGCTTACTAGTGCCATTGACATTGAGTGCTTTCATATTTAAATTGTCATACTGTAAAATATATATTTTTTGTGGAAGTGCAATAAAGACCTAACAGAAGGAATGACATGTTTTTTTCTTATCTCATAATACAGACATCTATCTTCCTCTCATGTCTCTACTTTTCTTCCTCAAAAATGATGACATGCAATAGTATTCATGTATTGGAATAAAATATACAATACACCTAATGTTTTCCCTGCTTTCACCAGAAGATGGAGCTACAGTTCACTACTTTGCCAGTGTAGATTAGTTTTGGGATTGTCTGTTCTATCTTGACCATGATGACCCATAATGTACTAGCCTGGGATTCAGCCTAAGGTTACTCCATTCTGCACATTTGAAATGTCACATTGCAACTTATTTCAATATTGTTAAACAGCAACAGCTAATCGTTTTGGTTATCGTGACAAGGCTGAGTTTCACTTAAGTTATTTTCTGAATTTACCTGGCTCTTTTAGATTATTTCTTCTATGGATTATTTTTCTATAAAACAGTATTAAGTTCAGTAATCTGTCCACATCTATCCCTAGCATGTACCCAACACTATTCAAACGGCTGCCTGCTTTCAACAAGTTAAACTATAATTTGATTCATGTGAATGAGTGAATCATGCTTCTGTGGTTACACCAGAGAATTTATTGGAACATGACTTCATCAAAGAGCAAAACGTTCCCTTGCTGGTGATTAAGTTATCAGGTCCAGAGAATGTGAAAGCAGTCTAAAATGGTCACCTGCTATCAAGTATTAACGTGTCTTGGAAAGTATAATACAGCAAGTAAACATTAACAGATAAACTTTCAAATGCTTTTTTGGTTACCGTTTTAGCCCATTAAAACCAGGTAAGCACCATTATTTTAGATCTTAGTGTTGACTATTCAAAAATAGCAGGTATACAAGTTCACTTCAAGCCAGCCATGCATGAGCTTTGAAGATCTGCTATTTTTGAAAAATCTTGAATGTGTGCAATCTTTTTTGTCAAATCTTCTGGAGGTCCCTGGAACAAAATATTTTGAAACAGGGGTACAGGGGGCAAATTCATTATTTTATGAGGAGAATATTTTTAAGCTTCACTGATACAGTATAGCTGCAAAAAACCTTTTTGTTTCTTTGTTTGCTTTTTTTGTTTTTCAGAAAACGGTTGGCTATTGTCACAGTTTGGGCACCTAGGCTGCTAAGCCATCCTGATGGCGTGTCGTGGGTTCGATACCTGATCCCCATGACCTTTGACATGTCGCCCCATCTCTCTCCCATTCCCTGTCATCATACTGTGTCCACTATCCAATAAAAGGCAGAAGAGTCCTAATGGGTTAAAATGTGACTGTGCACAGAGACAACCATAAATGGAGGATTGGTATAAATGTAGAGGCTTTGTGTTAATTAGTAGGCCATGTGATGACCAGAAAGAGCCCGCGAGTCAAGAGTTGCTGCCCTCATTGCATTGTGATGAAGTTAAGACACTTTGTTGTTAACAGGAGAGAGAGAAACAGCTCAGGCATTAGGTCAGCCACACTTCCTTAGATCACTTCATCCGTCAACATGGAAACCAAATCAGGGATTCAGTACAGTAACAATAGACATACGGCAACACACTGCCATTTGTGCAACAATTACAAACAGTGGAAAACAAAAACCTATACAGCGGTTATAAATACAAGTTCAAGTGAGAATTTACAAAAGTTAAACGGCCCTTAAAACGGGTGCAATCGTAAAAAAAGAAAACAAACAAGAAAATTCAATCTGTACACAGGTCAGTGAAAAAAAAATGCTTTCACAAAAAAGGAAGGAAAAAAAGACAAAGGAATCTACTGGCCATACTGAAGGCCTTTCTCCTTCATTTACTGTAATTATTATTTTTTATTATTACAGTATTATTAATCTCGCAGCATGAAACAGTCAAACCTTTTTCAGCTTGCATAGGTAATCCCAAACCAAAGTTCAGGAATGACTAATCTGTTTGTTTTCTATTGTATAATACTCCACTCTAGGTTCTGAACATTACACTGTATAAACTATTGGGACAGTGATTTTTTACGACAGACCAAACTCTGTTGTGTTTTAACATAATAATGTTGCCCATTCTGGCAACAGACACAATTGGACAAAGTGTGTGCTATCTCTATATTCATTCATAGCCACATGGTTGTGTTTGTAGTACTGCTGAGCCAATCGCACATAATGTTTAGTAATAAAATCAGCAAAAACTTCCGAACCAAACGAACATCAGCAAATATATGTTATTTTGTTGTAATTGACCTGCCAAAGAAAAAAAACATTGTAGTTTGTTTTTGAAGTACTAGAGCCTGTACACAATCCAATAGTTACAGTAAGTGAAGGAACTTGATTATTATAATCAAGCATGATGGGGAAGGTGGACCTTCATTTTATCCGAGATAAGTCACATCCTCGGGGGAAAGAAAAATAATAAGTCAGAAGGTGACAGATTTGGGCAGCTGTTGGCTTCCTGGGTGCATCCTGTAAAAGTCTGGGCTGGACCGCACCAAAGGCACGCCCGCTGCCGACTGTCCTGAGGGCCTGGTCGTGGCGTGGCCCGGCGGGGAGGAGCCGGTGTACAGCAGCGGTGCCGGGAAGGCAGAGCGGTCCCTGGGAGCCCTGGAGAACGGCTGCGAGTAGCCGGTTGGGGGTGAGGAGTGTGGACTGAGCTGAAAGGGGGAAAGTCTGTCGGCGAAACAAGGCGGAGGAGGGGCGATGATGCCGTCCTCCACCCAGCTGTCGCCGGAGCCCGCGTACTCCGGCAGCCGAGGCAGACGGGAGAGCACGCACGGCGAGGGAGGGAGATGGGACGGAGGGATGTAGACGGGCGACGAGGGGAAGGGGCACGGGGCGAGTACGGGGCTGTGTTCCTTGTCCACCGGGGGTTGGCCGTACGTTCCCGCGGCCTCCTCGGGAGTGGCAGGCAGTCCCCCCGGGCTGTGAGGCGACCCGGCGGTCGCCGCCGCCTCCAGCAGCCTCTCCAGGTAGCGGTCGTCCTCGTCCTCGGAGAGGTTGTCGTACTGGGAGGTGTTGGAGGGCCTCCGGTTCCCCACTGCCCCCGCCGGGACGCACAGGGACACCGGGAACTTGGTAGGCTTGGGGGGCAGGGCTCTAGGAGAGGAGGAGGAGGTCTGGGCGAGGGGCAAGGGGGGCCGTGTGGAGCCGGGCGGCTCCTTCTGCGTGAGGTCCAGGGAGGTGGGAGGCAGCAGGCGGGGTTTCGGGGGGAGCGTCACGTGGGGAGGAGGGCCGTTAACCACGACCGATGGAACGGAGGAGGGTGGCGCGGTCGGCTCTACGCGAGGAGGGGGCTCGATGTCCGAGGAGGTCAGTCCATCCTCGTCGGAGTAGCACGGCGGCGGAGGTGGGAGGTCAGGGAGGTCCAGCAGCTCCTCCTCGGCCGGCATGGCAAAGACCTCGGAGGCAGGAGGCTCGTAGGGCGGAGGCCAGTCTCCACTCTCCACGTCGTGGTCCAGGTGGCACTCGCCGGCCACCCCTGCTTCGCCTTCTTCTGCTTGCGAACAGGGTTCTTTCACTGGTTTCGGCGGCAACGGAGGTGGACCGCTGCACCGGACCAATTCAGGCGTTTGCGAGTGGGCCGGAGGGGAAGGCACGGGTTGCAAGGCCAGTGGACCCAAGAGGCCCTGCGGGTCCACAGGAGAAGCGACAGGCTGCGAGGCGCCCATGCAGGGCGGCGGTGGACTCTCCATAGCAGAATGAGGCTGCACAGGGAGCAGGACGATGGGCCTCTCCTCGCCCAGAGGTTTCTTCACCAGCTCGTCCGGCTTGGCTGAAGAAAAAAAAAAAGAGGACATTTTTTATTTATCCAAAGGAAAATATAGAACACGCCTGGGGACTGTGGGGCCGAAGCCAATACACAGGAAATGGATGTGTATTTTTAGAAAAAGAATCCTGCCCCCTCCTCGTCCCTAAAAACAACAAAACACTAAGAAAAAATTAAATGAGACTGTGGGTGCTGTTGTTTTTTCATGACAGACGGGTCAGTGCCAAACCAGAACCTGCTACAGACACAATCTCCAGCACAGGATAATAATGATACATAGTTATCATGTACACAAGTTCTTTAACTACTGATCATTTAGTCCACTACTCATTTGTTCTACTACTCATTAACTAATCCATCAACAAATCAATTCACCTGTAGCTAAGCACCTCCCCAAACTGATATGGTCCAATCAAAGCTAATCATGACAAACCTCTCCACTAATAGATTTCCTATATGATAAAACATTATGTTTTATGTCTATGGCAGGTCATGTTGACAGATTTGGAAGACATTTTGAAGGTCTGGTTTCAAAAATGAACCAGTATTTAATGTCCATGATATTTACATGGGAATGAGTGAACCCAGCTGGAAAGTGGGAGCGTCTAAGTGGGGTAGGGCGGGGTGAATTTGTTGTACAACTGTGCCACGCAAAAATTCTAAAGGCTCACTCTGTGTTGTCCTCGTGACCCATCCAGCAAAAATCTATTATTGTTGGAGTTAAGTGTTGCATGCGCAGTGCCCACCTGAAGGAGGCAGGTCCAGCTTCTTGCTGCGCAGCTCAGCCATGGCGGCTTGGAGCTGCTCCACCACCACGTCATCTGGAACCAGGAAGGAGACGGCAAGCTGCTCCTGTAGGAACTCCCTGAGGTCCTCTAGTGGAAGCTTCAACAGACGCTCTGGGATGGGACGCCACACACACACCAACAAACACATCAATATACTTAGTAGTATACTGTATCAGCATTTTAGAATGCCACTTTTATGAATGGCACATTGGAAGTATATCTCCCCAAATTAGTTTGCACCACAAAACAACATTTTGTAAATACAAGGGAAATTATTCTCCCAATGTCAACGTCTCAAATCCTACTGTAATTTGTACGCATGGACAGACATACTCTATGGGATGGGACATTTGTTCTACGTCGTTTCAACATCAAGGTAACAACATGCAGTATCCTGTCATTTGAATGACTTTAGGAACAAGACACCGGAGCGGCAAATCGCGTGAACCAATCCATGGCATTCGTCGACTGAACGCCCAATGAGAAGTTAGCATTGTCTTCTTCTCCACAGCAACGGGGCTGCTTTGCATTATGTAGGCCATACACTTATAGGCAGCCAACCAGGAGACAGTGGAGCATGTAATCCATGCATGCAATACGCAGCCATGCATTTCTACTGTATATACAGTATGAGCATAAAGCTGCTCTCTGTGACTCATTCTGAAAGCACAGTACAGCCTTGGCCTGTCAAAATGTATTACATAATCTATTTTGAGGTTTGAGATAATTGCAATTATGTTTACATAAATGTATGAATCATTTCAATATATTTTGTATACATTAATCTGCTCAAAAAATACAGTACACATTTATGAAAGATGTCTTATTTTAGCCATAGTTACAAAGCCTACAATTTATGTTCCAATGTTCAATGCAAAAAACACAATTATTTGAATTGTGACCTTTCGGGGTTCAAATAAGAGCATGTATACAATCTTTTCTAATCAAACTGTGGCGTGCCTATGACATGATGTCTTTAGGTCCATCAAGTAGGGCTTGAATTTACAAACAAACAAACAAATAGAGCAAAAAAAACAACTAAAAGTTGGAGAAAGAGACATCAAGTTAACTTTCAAGATGGCGACAGGTCTCCTTGAGTCCTCCGTACTCACTCTTATGTACTTTGAGGGCAGTGTAAGCCATGGCAGTGAGCAGTCTCTCCCCCTCCAACATGTAGATGTCCCACAAACGCAGCGTGAGAGTGAATGGGCTCTGTTAGCACAGGACACACAAGGAGAGCATATCACTCTCAAACAGCTGTTATGTCAAGGACCCCCAAATTGATAATGCCACATCCATGTGGTGTGGAGATGAGCGATGATGTACGCAACTACGCATAATAAGCATTGTGTAATGTGTACTGTATGCTCATACACAGAGGGAACTAGGGACATTTAATTAACCATTACGTAATGCATGTTTTGTAAGCGGGGACCCTCTAATAGCAAACAAAGAGGCACATGGAAAATATGACATGCTGAGACTCACTCGATCGATGAAACACTGCAGAAACCATTTAGTGGTGTATATTCCTGTGGTCATCTGCTCCTTTTCCTGAGGGTGGACAGCATTTCACGGCTTTATGTCTCAAACATGATCCGGACAGTTGGTTCTCTGACTACTTGTCATTGCAGCGGACTATTGAAACTATGATATGCAAACCTCACCTACCATACTGCAGGCATATCGCTGCTGTCAAGCAAGAACCTCTTATCTCCATATTTTTTTTTCCTTTTGTGTATTCTTGTAAATTAACACCCACTATGTCACAACTGCTACTATGTTATTCCATCTGGCAGAAATCTTGTATGTCCATATTTATTTATTTTTTTGGCAAATGAATGTGCTATTTTAACACCACATCATGCAATTGCCACGCAAAAGTAGCACAAATGGCAGGCCTACAAGCATAAAACATGACACAATGGGAGACGCTGTGTGCTTGTAGAACTGGTTCTTTTTTTCACACCTTGATCTAAAAATGGACATTTCATTTCATACCTTCTGACCACCAGAGGCGGTGTTTTATATACTGTATCATAGCGAGATGATATCCAGGGTGTGAAAACAACGCAACTGGCAGTCAGGTACTTACTCTCCTTTTGACCATACCGGTACAAGGTTTCAAACCAACAGTAAGGATTTAACAGCACAGGTCATGGGGTGAGGCTCACCAAGTGCTTCTTCAGCCTGGGGAGAAGTTTGGAGAGGATCTGTTCGTGGTGGGCCTGGAACCGTAGTAGCTTAGGAAAGCCGGGGATGAAGAATCCTATTGCAGTCAGAGAGCAGACAGTTGGTCCATGGTGAGACACAGCAAATAACACATTCAAAGCTATACTGGGGAACCTTTTCATTCAAACAAATCTTAAATTTGATATATATTATGGCTTTCATAGTTCCCTGACTATCAGCCTGCAAAAGCTGTTCTAAATAAGTTTTAGGGTTAGGAAAACGGCAGGTACATCTCAATTTACACATTGGCCTAAAACACTATATCTCGTTTTTGTGGAAAAAGCTTAAATTCAGGAAAATGTTTGAAAATCAATAACTCCTCGCCCATTGGGAATACAATGGGGTGTAACAACTCATTATACTCGTGGGGTTGTGAAGAAAGCACAAAGGCCTAAAACGCCATATCTCAATTTTGTGGAAAAAGCTTGTGATACAGGCTTGAATGAAGGTTCCCTGTACCCACTTTCTGTTGCAGTTCAGTGGAACGGAAAGCTTCATTTGATTGGCTTGGCAACAGAATTAAACAGGAAATGCAACCGGCGCCTTTTATGTGCGTTTCCTCTCTTTATTAGTCATGGTTTTTGACCAATTGTTTCAGTGGTATTTGCAAGCCCACGCTCAGGGTAGGATTTGCACGGGAGGATGTGGTGCTAAGATTCTATGCCTATGCATTTGACATCCCCCGTCTGGTTTATCCTGTTTCTGACCAGACTGAAATAACTGCATTTTGAATTTTACAAACAGTAAACAAAGGCATTTCCTTTATAGAAATGTAGACTGATATGCTTGACATTTATATTTATATGAAAGTATAATCTCAAGAAGTTAATCATCTCCGTCGGGTGGAAATCTCATATTTTCAAAAGATATATAACATTCATATTTGGCGTTCTGCCTTCGGCCAAACGATATTCTATATTCCGTTTGGTTTCGGCCAAGAATTTCCCTTTTAGTGCATCCCTGGAGAAAACAGAACAAGAGGTAAAAGTAAACCTCTGGAAATAAGAGGTTTTGGGTGTCTCTCTCACCGTGCATGACGTGTTTGCTGCTGGTGAGCAGCTGTGACAGAGCCCAGAAGGCATCCTCCTCACTCAGGTACATGAGCAGCAGGGCAGCGATCTGACTCATCCCCTGGCAGTAGTTCACCTCCTGGGGGACAGACAGACAGACAAACAGGAGACAGACAGGGTCAATTAAACTGCTTGGTTGGGACGAGAGGCAGAGGAATTATTTATAACTTAATGCAGGTTTCCAGACTCAGGGAGGAGGAGGACAGGGTAAAAACATGTGAATGTCTGATGTGGTTCTGAGTGGACAGTGGATGTCAGTGGATGTTTTGTAGGCTTGTATGATGACTGTTAAGTGGAGTCGGGGAGCCTGATGTTTGCCTAGCCTTTTAACCAGTGGCTCTTGAACATTCAGGGATTCACAAATTGATTGATGTATGGAAAAATGAAATTATTTAACATTTTCAAGATTATTTTTAGGGTGAAACCCTTTGACTAGAGGGTCGGTTGGCTTCCTTCAAGGCAGCGCGTGCGCTATGCTGGTCGATGTACTAAGCTAGCAGAGCAGCATGATGCTTGCTATTCAGTGATTTCACTTAATTCAAATAATATTGTTTTTCTTCTTTTATTGATACTCCTCCCTACTATAGAGTGTGCTGACCAGTTCCTCCTTGTCCCCAGTGAGCCCCTGGGGTAAAAAAAAAAATTGTTTCAGTTTGGGCTTTGGGAGAAACCCTTCATCCAATCACAATGACATGGGGCCTTCCTCCAATCAGGATCAATTGGGGCGGGCCTTGATGTACGTGCTGTGGTACTTCCCCACACTGTGGAGTGTGTGGATGTGCACATCTTGTTACCGGGGGTTACCATGCTTCTTTAAGTATATACAAAAACTATAAATGTTCCCAAAATAGCAATGCCAGGGTTAATGTGGTTAACAGCTCCAGGTTCTGCTTTTAAGTCTTATTTAGAAATGTCATTTTCTTTTCAAACTAGGCTCCTCATGATTGCATTTAATATGCTGTTTTATTGCATTGATGTTTTTATGCCTTCCTAATTAATTAACTGCCTGAGTTAATTAACTTACAAGAGTATGTTTTACTCTCCCTCCCCTTGTAATTATGGACTGCTGTTGCGTTTTTCATACTGAATGATGTTGTAATTATGTAGAGTGCTTTGTAAACTCTGTTCAGTAAAGGAGGTTTATTATGATGGTTGTCAGGCTAAGTGCTCCTATAGTATCCTAATGTCGTTTTACCATTACAATAATTCAGTCTCATAAAGTTCTGCATTAAATTATAACACACGCACGTGCACGCACGCGCACGCACACACACACACACACACACACACACACACACACACACACACAGATCAAAGTCACACATTTGCCGTTGGTCTGCACGATGAGTTATGACTCATTTATAGTGCCACTGCGACACGGTACTCACCAGCATCAGGCGTCCCTTCATGGGAGCATAATTAATTTAATTAGAGTTACTTTGAGGCTAAACTGCACATTCTCTACATTCCATCCCGGTCTGTCCCCATGCGCCCTCCCCCTCCCCCTCCAACACACGCACGCACACACGCACACACACACACACACACACACACACACACACACACACACACACTTGTGAGGGCGCGAGTGTTTTAAGATGGACACATTTACTTCTTTTTCTTTCTTTCTTGGGTGCCATTTCTACCCATAAACACAACCGAAACGCAATACCACTAACTAATCCTAAACCCCAATCCTCAACCTTGAATCCTTTAATAATTGTAACCTTATAACACTCACAATGTCGATTGTCTGCGTCCTTCTGGAGACGTCTGCGTGCCCCAGTGGTGTTTTGGTCGCATCACGGGGTACCGTGCGCGTGGCCAGTCATTTTACACCCGAGGCACCGTAATGTTACAGTGGACATTAGAACGTCAAGTTCAAACAAAAATGCATCAACATTATACCCCATGAGTCCACTGCTCGTAATTACTCTAACACCCATGTAGACATGTGCGCACACGCGCACGTGCACGCGCACGCGCACACGCACACGCACACGCACACGCACACGCACACGCACACGCACACGCACACACACACACACACACACACGCACACACACACACACACACACACACACACACACACACACACACACACACACACACACACACACACACACACACACACACACACACACCTCCTGTGGGCTCTCTTTACTACTGACCCAGTTTCTGGTGAACAGGGACTGCGGGGAAGAGTGGCGAGGAAGACACAGCGTGTTTAGATTTCCCCTCTGTTAGACACCTCACACAAACCAAGTGCAGTGTGTGTGTGTGTGTGTGTGTGTGTGTGTGTGTGTGTGCGTGTGTATACGTGTGTGTATACGTGTGTGTGTACGCGTGTGCCTACTTCACTCAGTGTACATTAGCAGCCGACTGTGTTTATGTTTGTATGAATCATGAGACGGCACTGTAAGTCACTCTAACCCAAACATTTGCACCTCTTTCATTCCCTGTCTCCACCCATGCAGAGGAGCATCAGCTGTTGTTGGATCCACCTGGGGTTTGGGGTGAAGACGACTTGGGTGTTGCCAAGTGTTCATGGCACTGTCTTTTACAAACAGCATTAAGTCTACCTGCGACATGACTGTGTACAAAATGATGCGTGGAGGCAGATAAAGTCCCTGTTCAGTCACAGCACCCTTATGCTGTTTTCACATGGAATCTGGCAAGTGGTAGACGGCAAACCAGACTTCATTTTATAGTGAAGGGAACGGGAGCAGGGTATGTGGAATGTGTAGATTTGTATGGCTGATGTATGATGATAAGAGCGCCCCTGGCTTCATACGATTGTGATCTTTTGAAGATCTTTGCCTTGAAAGACATTCACAGCAGGTTGCAACGAGAAAAGTGCCCTTCTGAGCATAGGCCTCCACCAGGCCAGGTCAGGTTGTGGCCTCCTGGTGGCGCTATAATAAGCCAATGTTAAAAGTGTGCCATTTCTTCTTGTCTCTCGCATTTGGATGATTTGAGGCATTTTGTCCACAAAATGGGTTTTGCAAATATCCACCTGTTGGTGGCACTGTTGGTGGCACTACAACATTGTGAAAACAGTGGGATATTTTTCTCAGCCTAGTAGGAAAGTGTGTTAAAGATTTTATGTAAATTGCCTCTCTTTGATGGCTTTTTGTTGTAAGCCAATCTTGCAAAATGTGAAAGCGAATTGTAGGCAATTAGGATGGAATATGAAAAATGGGGCAGATCCATCATGAGCACATGATGGTGGTGCTATAAAAAGCTGAAATGAAAAATACACGTGGAAGGTTCATCTTTGTCCTCTAAAGAGTGTACATGCAACATTTCATGCAAAAAGTGCGTGCTGCCTAAGGTGGCACTATAACAGGCCGTTGTGGAGAATGAAAAATTTGGGGCAAAGGTTCATTGTTGGCATCCAGGTAGTGTCTGTGTAAAGTTTGGCATCGATCGGGTTAATGGCGCCAAAGATTAGCTGGTAACAGACGGACACACACAGACGGACGGACACACACACGGACGGAGAGCAAAACACAGTCTTCACCATGCCTTCGGCCTGGTGGAGGTAATAAGCTAAAGGTTGGTTAATTGGTGATGTATGCTATAACTTTAGCCATAGAGCCTGTGTCCTATGTCCAAAGCTATTGAGTATATCACCAAAACAAAAAAGCAACTTCGACATGACATGAGTAAAGTGTTGAGTCACATCGGGGGTGTATTGGGAATACGCTCCAATGCTATATGGCCTGTGGCTTCCTTCCTGAAATATGAAATATGAAATTCATACATACAAGTTTTGGAAATTACCCTGGCAGACAGGATGTCTGCCATGTGAACAGTGATTGTTCCTCGTTCAACATTATGAGGGTATCTGTATCTGTATCTCTTACATTTTAATTTAAATAATTTGTGTTATTTTGTATTTTCATTTAGATTAAAAAAGGTACAGACCTTTTTATATCCGATTACAATAGGACAATGCCCACACTGCCATTTAAACACGACAAGTTATTGGACTGTAAATAATATACTACATTACATTGAAGTGCATGCTAGTGGGCAAATGTGTGTTTTTGATTTGTTCACAATGCAGATGGGTGACTTACATTTAACAAAAGGCCACTGATATTTTGCTGCAGTTCCCCCAGATTTGAAATATCAGCTAGTGCTGAACATCTTCACGATTAAAGGCTGTCTGTTTCTCAAAGGGATGAATGGAATCAGGTCAAAATCCATGTCAGATCCTGTGTCTAGGTGGGACGTGACCTTTGACTGAATGTCTCAATAGAAGAGAAGGAAGCCAAAATACATACAACCATCCCAATTGCTATACCATCCCAATTAATGTATTGTAGTAACACACTCCATACCATACAGAAGATTGGACACAATTACATTTTATTCATTAAGTTACTTGTCATGGCCCAAACGTAAGTTAAGTCCGGTAAGTATTGCAGGAGATACAGTTGCCCCTGTAAGGTATTTTCAAATATCTCCATTTGAAAAACATATGGATGGATACCCCTGAACTAAATTAGTCACAGTTGGAGTCATCAGAATTATAAAGCAGTGAGTATTTGGTTCAATGCTGGACTTAAAGTCCTGATGATGTACATTCTGGCAGAGCTACAGTCATAAATAAAATACTACCCCTGCCTCCCTGCTCCTTTCCCCTTCCCCAGGCGAAACAAGGGTCAGAGTGGACGGTAAGGAATGCTTACACTGTTAATTTAACCACTTGAACCCTAGCATCCGTATTCTGGGGAGAACATCGGCAACAATAGCTGATCTACAAGCAAGGAAATGCAAAAAACAGCAGTGGTTTTCAACCTTTTTCATAGCAGGGCCCACTATTTATTCAGCATTTGAGCCATGGACCCCCATTTGATGACATTTTAGCCCCACAGACCCCAAAAATAAAGATTTCGGTAACACTTTCTATGATCCCTACTTTATAATGCATTATGAGAGCATTTATAGTGCATTATAAATGCATTCATAATGCCTCATAACTACACTCATAAACAGACATAATGCTTTGTGATGCACTATATCAGTAGTCATGAAACATTATAATGTCACTGTCATAATGAATTATAACAGCTTAAATTCCAAGGATTCTATGGATGTTCTTGAATACTTATGAAGACCACATCTATAATGCATGATGAGGGTTTATAATGCACTCTTGACTGACTGCTTATAATAGATTATGAAAACCTACACATGCAGTTCATGTGAACTGTAGCAATGACTTATGGCATGCTATAATGGCCCATTCATTATCATGAGTTATCATTGCATGGGTTAAGTAAAGTGACACACATGTATGCATTTATAATCATGCATAATTGATCATAAAGCGTCATTGTTGGGGCTAAGTAAAGTGTGATTCATTTGCTTGCATTTAAAGGTAGGGTAAGTGATTTGAAATTCATGGTGTAGTACCAGCCTATTGCACTAGGGGCGTCCAACAGTAGCTACACTATGTGAACCTGCTGCTCGATCCTGATTGGAGGAGAATTCGCCACCACCTGGGGAACTTTTATTAGCTCCTCTGCTAACGTGGGGGAGGGGGGAACTCCATATATGGTTTCCACACCTTATAATAGAGCATTTTAACAGAAAAAAAATTGTGGGTGATATCTGACAAAAGTGAAATCACTTCCCCTACCTTTAAAAGAATCTATGCTGCATCTTGAGTGATTATTATGCAAGACAAATACAGTAAAATGTGTATGGTGGGAATTTATGGACAAGCGACCAAATACATTTGTCACATTTATTTTGACAATTTCAATTTGAAAATAGCTGGAAACACCAAGGCCAATTCAAAAATGGGTGGCAACCCCAGCAGAAGAAACAAACAAACAAACAACAAAACACACTACCCATAAAAGGACAACTTGTGTTTTTTTGTTTTTCAGCCAAGGTTAATTATGTACGTTAGAGAAAAGATGCATGTTAATTTTTCCTTTCGCCGTTTTTAATTTTACTGATTTTAGACTATATATATTTTACTGATTTAGACTATATTATGGAGATTTTTATTACCTACTATAGTCCTAATAAATTAACTGGCTACAAGAGTTCAAAGGACATGGGCCTTGGTTGAAAAACAAAAAACAAAGTTGTCCTTTTATGGGTAGTGTGTTTTGTTGTTTGTTTGTTTGTTTGTTTGTTTTCTACTTGGGATTGCCACCCATTTTTGAATTGGCCTTGGTGTTTCCAGCTATTTTGGTGTTTCCAGCTATTTTCAAATTAAAATGTTCAAGGTAGAAACACACATACACACACGCACACACAAAACCTGACCCTGTGCATGGGGCACCTGCAGACCTGGCCAATGTCCTTCTCTATGTTTGTTCCATACACTAGTTAAAGAACAAACATGCTTTAAGGTTAATTCTACAAAGAGCATAGCCTCGACACCCAGGCTTTCATTTTCGTTCGCCTTGCGTGAAAACGGAAAGCCTGGACTAACGCACGTTGGAAAGTGGCCTTCAAGTGGGAGTGAACCTTCCGGGGTGGGCGTCGCTCTAAATAATGTGACGTAGAACAGCAGTGGACGGGCGTGGGAGGGGCCGGGGATGACGACACGTTAGTGAGATCAAATCAGAGCGCAGCACTTCCGCCGTGTGGATCCCACGACACCCCCGCCCCCCAAGCCAAAATCATTGAGAGCTAGACCAGGCTACAAAGAGCAGAACTGGGACGGATAACGTATTCTTCCACCTGCTATCCCCTCATGACAACTTTGTTGTTTGTTTGTTTTTTTTGTTTGTTTTTCTACTTGGGATTGCCACCCATTTTTGAATTGGCCTTGGTGTTTCCAGCTATTTTCAAATTGAAATTGTCAAAATAAATGTGACAAATGTATTTGGTCTCTTGTCCATAAATTCCCACCATACACATTTTACTGTATTTATCTTGCATAATAATCACTCAAGATGCAGCATAGATTCTTTTAAATGCAAGCAAATGAATCACACTTTACTTAGCCCCAACAATGACGCTTTATGATCAATTATGCATGATTATAAATGCATACAGTACATGTGTGTCACTTTACTTAACCCATGCAATGATAACTCATGATAATGAATGGGCCATTATAGCATGCCATAAGTCATTACTACAGTTCACATGAACTGCATGTGTAGGTTTTCATAATCTATTATAAGCAGTCAGTCAAGAGTGCATTATAAACCCTCATCATGCATTATAGATGTGGTCTTCATAAGTATTCAAGAACATCCATAGAATCCTTGGAATTTAAGCTGTTATAATTCATTATGACAGTGACATTATAATGTTTCATGACTACTGATATAGTGCATCACAAAGCATTATGTCTGTTTATGAGTGTAGTTATGAGGCATTATGAATGCATTTATAATGCACTATAAATGCTCTCATAATGCATTATAAAGTAGGGATCATAGAAAGTGTTACCAAGATTTCTTTTGCCTTTGTCCACAATTCCAGCCTGGATTTCGGAAACAAAACAGGCAAACATACAGATCAAAGTGACCATTAATCTTCTACATTCTCTAATTGTGTACAATTGTGCTAAGTCAGATGATGAATATTTTAACTCTTGATGTGTAAACATGAAACCATTATTTCATTTTTACGCTCTCAAAGAGGTACATCCGGGTAACCAAATTATTTAGCCGGGGACCAACCTGGAATCCTGTCAGGAACCACTGGTTGAAAACCACTGTATTACAGTCAAGGATACATTTTACATGGTTAACTTTGATTATGTACAAACTCAACCCAAATAGACACGTAGGAGTTATTTTCTCCAGTGTTCTGCCAAGCAAAACACACATGCACATTATGTAACACACACACACACACGTGTGCGCACACACACACAAACACACTCACCGGGTTGTACACGGAGTAGGCTGCCAGAACATGAAACAACGCCTGCTGCCTGGAGAGGGAAAGGGAAAGAAAAACAGAGACACCGGTCTTTAACCATAATAATGCAGAAATAATTGGAGTTTAATAACAGCCGGTAAGAACACGGGAGTTGGATAAGGAGGATAAACACACACAGCCCATGTGAGAAAACGACCGAAGCACAATATCTCATTGTTAAATCAACCACGTTGACTAGCACGGCTTGCATGGCTTGACACTTATGCCTGCCTCATTTACCAGCCCTTTTGTTTCTATAATTACATGATGCCAACACGATTGCATTAGGGAATATAAACTGGATGAGTGCAAATTCAGACAATGTAAATCACAAAATGTCCTCATTCTTTATTCATGTGCTAAGTGGATATACGTTTAAATCATTAAACATTTTCTGTTATTAATTTAAAAGAGGAAACTTAGTGACAACAGACACCATACATTAGCTAAAGAGTCAAACAATGTAAATCACAAGATGTCCTTGTGTTATTTATTCATCAACTACAATTCAACATTTGATCATGAGAATGTATCAAAACATGAAATTAAAAAAGCATGTACTGTATATAATCTCTAAAAGCCAGACAACTATCCTCCTTCTTCTTTGTCATAGTTCTGGACCATGTGTTAAGAAGGCCATCAATGGAAAAGGGCAGGATCATGGCCATAACAATGGCCCTACAGCCATCCCTCTGACCATGTGGAACAAGCTTTGGAGCTCCTGACCAGAGCGGAGTAGGGAGTGCCAAGGAGTGTGCCTACTCTTGACGGGTGCTACACCAGAATCCTGCGTGCATGTGGAACTCAAGCAAGACCACGCGTGATGTGATCAACACAAATCTGTACGATGGAATACCACCAGCCAGAAAAGAATCAGAAAATAGCAGCCTGGAGCATGAGACTAGCAAGACACTGTCAGAGACACCAATAGCTGCCAGCCAGCAAACTAGTGCTGTGGGAACCAACCAACACACGGGCACCGGTCACAGGGATGTCTGGGAAGGCTGGAAGCGATAATGCAAGTACTACAGAAATCAAAGTAAAAGTGTATATGGGAAGCGAACAGCGTTCGATGGTCCATTGTACTCAATTGTGTTCAAAGTGTGTCAGAAGGAAATAACATATTCACAGACTGAATATTGCATTGTGATTTATGCCGCTGTTCACAAACTGGAATGTGAAATATGGAATGTAGCTTGTTTTCACTCTATTTCACTTACTCATACTCATGAGTAATATAATAGTCATATCAGGAATACTTTCTTTTTCTATCACTATTCTTTGTCCCTTTCCTGAAAACTACAAATGATGCTAGCTTGTATGAAAAATAGTGGATTTTTCTTTTACTCTAGTAAACCCAAGGTGTGGCAATAAAAGTTGAAGATACTATGGAGCTACTCTTAAGATTGGACAAGGAGACTGTGCTGATTTTAGACTCAACTGTTTTGTTTATTAATGAAACTTCCCTTTTAGTTTCCTGTGTTGACTCCTCTGTGCTGCGGTTGAATGAGTCATGGCTTAGCACACGCAGCTACTGTACAATAAAAAACAACCCCTGGCCATGCATACAGTGAATACAAGAACACTCCCCCCAGAAACAAGGTGGCCCTGGGGCGAATGTGGCAACCCCTGAATGGACGGTCACAGGTACTGTATTCCCAAACGTAAGCTCAGTAAAACTATGCCTAAATCTAATCTTATATTCCTAAACGTAAAACTAGTAAAACTATTCCTAACCCTAAACTTATCCCAAACTTAAGGATAGGTGGAGGTGAGTGGGCTGCGGATGAAATGGGGGTGTGTGCGCAGAGGCCTTGTAGTGAACAACAACAATGAACAACCACTGAATCCGGTATTGTAGTGTTTGTTATGTGTGCCCGGTTGATCTCATCGGTTTGTGACGCAGAGCACAAAGCAGCCAGTACTATAGGGTGGATAGGGGTTTCCCAGATGAGTGGGGCTTTGTCAGGGCATTAACAGATATAACAGAGACAATTAGAAACACCCCCGTCCCCGGGGACTTCATAGTAAAAGCATGGCTCGCAGATGCTGACAGAAACAGGAACGCAGCTTTAAATAGCTCTCTGCTGTGTGTGTGTGTGTGTGTATGTGTGTGTGTGTGTGTGTGTGTGTGTGTGTGTGTGTGTGTGTGTGTGTGTGTGTGTGTGTGTGTGTGTGTGTGTGTGTGTGTGTGCGCAAGTGCCCCAGCTGTTTGATTTGCAGGGACACGGCAGTCAGCCAAGCAGGATGGGACTGCATTCAGTCCAATGTGGATACACACGCTTTGAACTGAGAGGGGAAATGTGACACCAAGAGACAAGACTTACAGGTCCATTTGGTTCCAAATGTACACACCGAGTCTGAATTGACTGTGCAGTGAAGACATATGGACTGACATGGGTGCTGGTAATCGGTGAACGGTTCAGAAAAACAGCTAAATATTTACAGAGAACAGTAGAGTCTGCCTTGTGCAAGGAGATTTGGTGTACAATGTAGTTGTACATACAAAAAAGTGTAGGCTACTATCTTAGGGAACCTTCGTCAATGAAGTAGAAAGTCCTCCTGGACTCATGAAGTATGTTTGTGTTGTTATCTTGCCCTTTTCTCCCTAATTGTCACATTTGTCACTCACTGCACGCAAACAGCGTTGTTCTGTGTGCACCACACTCGTGTGTATTTCTCTTTGTATGTCTCTGCACGTTTCCGTGTGACTGCCATTTCCTGCAGGGCCTTGCTCGCTGACAGGAAGGCTAATAAACCCCTTGAGGGGAGAGCGCAGGAGAGGAAACCACTTTTGTTTTAGTTGGGTGTGCGTGCACACGTGTCTGCATGCGCGTGCGTGATACGTGTTGCCAGTCGAAGGTTAGAGCCAGAGCCGGTGGCCTCCCTGCATTGTAGGGCACTTTGAGAGGTCAGACCTGGACATGAGAGGCTGCTGAGAGAAAACAAACCGAGCTTTTGGAGATACCCAACTAAAACAAAGCAGCGAGACTGAGTCACACGTTCTGAAAGCTGTAAGGTAACCACATCCCTTACCCAATGGTAGCAAAGGTCAGAGGAATACTCCTATGATCCACTGGAGCGTGGAAAGCCTCACTAGTGCTCCAATTCAGTCATAAAATGTGTAAAATGATGATGTTGTGCCATTATCGTTCTAACCCTACGTTCTTGCGGTTCAACAAAAAAGAATCGTGGTGCGATACCACAAGTGTATTTCTGTGACCACGGTCCAGTGAATCTGTTGTTCACATGTTCGTTTCGTGCACACGCCCACATGTGATCTGAAAATATACTGTTATCGTCAACATTCCATGGCACAGCAGTGGTACATGCGCGCATGTGGAAACAAACAAAAATAAAAATTGGAGCAGCACAGACAGTTTGAGCCTTTATTTCATATACAGGGTGCAAGCACTAAAATGACAACATTTCGATGTCAATCAGATCTTCATCAGGTCATGACCTGATGAAGATGTGATTGACATCGAAATAAAAGCTCAAACTGTCTGTGCTGCTCCAGTGCCTCCTTCACCTACTGCTACATGTCCTGCTTCTGAGATGCACCAGACTGGCCTGCTATAGGCTTGAGGCGCGGTTGGAACTCCCTGTTGCTCAAAAATAAAAATTGCTTAGTAAACATGGATGCAGACAGTAGAACAGAGTGGTGGAATACTCACGTGACTCCGAAGCGGTCCCTGAACATGATGTGGTTCCTGAATGTCCTGTTGACGTCCAAGTCGATCTGCTTAATCTCCGAGGAGAAGTTACGAGCCTGCTCCTTCATTCTCTGTGGAGCAAGGCCAGGCCGTCAGTTAACAGAGTTAGCTAAAATTAACACTTGGGGAAGAATTAATTGTTTTGCAGGGTAATCGAGTCTACAATGGCTGCGAGCAACTGTGTTTTTCTTCGTTGTTGTCACTGGCATTTGCGGAATATTTTTTCAGACATTGAGACATTCAATTTACACCCATAACTGTGAGTTACACCCCGTAGCTACAGTATGAGCAGCTACACCCTCAGTTACACCCCGGTAGGGAGCGACTCAAGGACACTTTCAGAACCTTTGGTGTATAAGAGTGTTTCCACCAGTGTGCCAACGTGCACAACAGCAGCACCCTGACTCTGTTTGACAAGAATGTTTCATCAGTAACACCTGTGAAGGAAGTAGGGAAGGGGGGCCCACCCAAGTTCTTTCCAAAACGGTGTGTGTGTGCGCGCAATAAAGCCTACTGCCAAAGTATTAGGTTTATATGTGGAATATGTCCTCGCCCGATGAGGCTGTGATCTCACCTCGTATTTCCCAACATTTTCCTGCTTGACCGTCTCTATGTCCAGAAGCAGTGCCCAGGCTTTGCCTCTCAGCTGCTGAGGGATCCCTTTATACACCCGCTTCACCATCTGATACAATACACAACACAGACACATTGTTAACCAACAAGAGGACTGTTGGTTATTGGGCCGAAGGCATACAATTTGGGCATTTAACAAATGCTTATTGTTTTCTGTATAATATAAAAAATAAAGGATTTGCACAATGCAACTGCAGTATACATACTGAAGGATGTCATTTCAACAAATGAACTTACCATCTGTCTACATAACATCTAAATTACAATTTAATCTTTGCATAAGCCTGCAAGGTCCTCGAGGCGAGTATTTAGACTACGGTAGAGGATTGGATTTGGGAATGATCCTGTAGTTTTAAGGGTATGTGGATCTTTCCTCCATTGCTACAGTGCAACGACGCACCTGGCGGTCAGGGTCGTGTAGCCAGTTGCACTCATTTGTGGAGATGACAGATGTATGACAGATTCCGAAAGTAGATTAAAAACAGTTTTTATTGAGAACTACGGGTTTCAAATGCTTGCCAGAGAATAAGTGGACAGTTGGAGCAGCAGGATAAGCACCTTAGATTTTGCATCTGTACATGCTCAGAGCTCTCCGGAGACATTGCGTTTTTTGCTCTCACTACCATGGGTATTGAATCCTTAGACCCTTGTAGATTGCAGATGCACCTACAAAAGTCTAAGTCTTAAGCTAAACATCTCTTCACAGGCTGTTCACCTCAGAATAGGGACGGTAGGGTTCATGATAAGTTCATGATACGGCTAGAGATGCTTCAGATGCTGCTCTGTGTCTCAAACAGATATGAGTAAGTGGGGAATTCAAGATGCTAAATGAAGGATGGAAATCAAGTGGCAAAAGAGGGAATGACGCATCATTGGTCCCCGCCCTGAGGCTAAATTTGTGTGGCGAGCAGGGATAAGTCCTGTATGCAGACCTAAACAGTACCACACACCTTATCACTGTTTCTGTACTTGTCCCACTTCTTCACCATCTTCAGCCATTTCTCTGACCTTTCCACCTCCTGCTGCTTTTGCTAAAAGGTAAAAAAATGCCAGAGACATACAGTTCTTTAGGCCTGGTTTAAACTGTAGTTATCCACTATAGGAAAGGTGTTGTGGTGGGTGGGCTTTTTGTTTTTTCATCTTCTGGGAGCAGTTCATGCCATTACCTTTGCCTCAACAACGCTGGGTGTGGGTAGTTCCTCTTCACTGGTGCAGAAACAAATAAGTAAGACCAGGCAGACATGATGTGAAGAGAGAGAGAGAGAGAGACAGAGAGAGAACATATATTAACGGTGGAAGTCGTTATTCTCCAGAGCTGGGGTCAAAGCCCCCTAGTGTGCTGTCAAGCAGGTAGACTTACTGCAGGAAGCCGAAGCGGTCAGTGACCTTATAGATGTTATAGTCAGCATCCTCCCAGGGGTCGATGTCCACACCTTCTCGGCGCCCCTGAAAACACATTATGCACAGTCTCTCCATTAGGCGTCTCATATAACAATGCAATACTTCACAAACAACACACATTGATACACACACATCAGCATGAATGTGTACAAATGAGTCAATAACGGCTCCGATTAGGCTAATTCAATGTGCTAAAGTGGCTGATGCTCACAGTTTCAGAGGCGCAACAGACAGACCAACTGTGGAGTTGGATAAACAAAATGTATGCAAAGTGTGCTTGTCCACAAATGCTAAACATGTTGTTTAGACAGGCGCTAGATTTTGTGCATACTAAATTGGGATAAATATTTAAATTATAACAGTTAAGGCAGTCACTCCCCTCACAAGTGACCAGTGTGGGGCAGTAACCAATTATATATTACTGAAATACTGTTACCCTTTCCAGCAAAAGTAATGTAACAATATTACTCTGCCAAAATGGGTAATACAGTATGTACCGCATTGTCCCGAATTTAAGATGACCCTGGTTATAAGACGACCGCCATTCTTCAAGACTCATTGTGGAAAAGGGACATTAAATGTCAAGTCCCCAAATATGAGACATTTTTAGAATGTTTCTAACAACAACCTCTCTCTGTCCATTTCTTTTAATTGCAATTAAACTTCGATTATAGGGAATCGAAGTTTATTGGGGGAGATTTGGGGCGGGGGGGATTATTTAAGGGCCATGCTGAAGGTCATGCAATTACCGCACTAATAGGTGCAGTAATTACTTTAACCTCAATTTGAGCCTTTCGTGACCCTTGGACAAAGCGAGACACACTCGAGTGCACACACTCACACACAATCAATTCACAGACATCACCCATGGACTTCACTACGTGGGGCAGGGCACAGTAGTCACATACTTGCACTGGTCTGTGAGACATGCTTGGACTACCTAATCTGTCAGGGTGAGACGCCGATCCCAGAAGCCAAGCTGTTCTGCTTTCCTTAGGAAAGGCATGTCATTTGGCACTGGTGGCACGGTACAATCTGTCCCCGAGCTCAGCTGTGTCTCCCCCACCCCCACATCCTATATGGTATAATCCACAGGTTTTGGAGCTACATACTGTATCTTCATGTGAGGCTTTGCTTTGCTGATATCATTGCTGCTGTCGCTCCATATTTTACCTCTACTTGACCTACTTAATCATACAGCAGTGCCGCACAAAAGTATCAAAAAAGTATCATGTGCAGTTCAAAAGGTGGCTCAACACGGCTTATGATTCTGTTATTGTATTTTTGCTTTGAAGAGTAAGACTGAGATAGGTTGTGTATTATAAGAAGCACAACTTCTCCTTGAGTGTTCTGAAGTCTCATAGCGCAACCTCTGCTAAGCTGACACACAAACATACACACACCTTGTCATATTTGGAGATGATGTCGGCTCGTTCGTCTGTTATTAACATCTCTATGTCCTTCTTCATGTCAAAATCTGGAAGCAAACAGAACAACACAATAATAAATATTAAACTGATGAACAGATTTCATGTAGGTCAAACCACATAACAGGAACTTCACTTTATCACATCATACAAGTTAGAAAAACAACAATAGCTGGAGATTCACAAAATCAAACAAAAATGTTCACTGATTAGAGTCGTCTCCAAGAGCTAAATTCTGTTACATTTCTAGATTGCAACAGTAGCGATGGCATAGATTCCCCTCACTAGACTGGCATTTAAATAACTCGGTCACAGTGAAGTGGTTATGTCTGCGCACATGTGGTGTGACAGTGTTTGTGTGTGTGGTGGGGTCCCGGGGGCGTAGTTGCGCATGGATTCAGTTAACAACACCAGCCCCTCTCTGCCCATTGTAAACTGTATTAACTCAAGGCAAGCAGGATTGATTTAATAATGTATTGTTTTTTTTAGTAGATTGTTGAACGACCATGCTGGAGATCAAATCAGTAAAGAGCTGTCCATAAATAATTAGCTATGCGATGATCAGGAGGATTATCTCTGGAGGTCCGGAGGATCATGTGTCATGGCTGGTTCTCCCCTCAAAGACTAATATCTTTGATTATTTTTAGTGTGGTTGACCAACAGGGCAACATGACTATAGTACTGCAATTGTCACTTTATTTCATTTGATTTTCTGGAGTTGGTGATTGCACCTTTCTGAACACCAGTAACATTTATCATTTACAATGTGGGTTTAATAACTTTTACAAAGTCAGCTCAAATTTTGTCATTAGACTAGCGTGACAGGGCTTACGTTAATTCGGGGGTGTCCAGATGGTCAAAATGACCAGCCCAGTAAGATCTACACAATCAATAAAGGCAGAAAAGGCAACAACACCAAAAAAAAAATCACACCAACATGGGAACTGAGTGGTGATTGTGTACTCTGTATTGGTGAAACAGCGCCACCTGTTGATACAATAAACATAAGGATAAAGCTGGGCCTTCGTGTGGCTGCAACACTCCAAGGCCCAGTGTGCCCGAGGAGCATTTGGAATAGTGCTTGCATTACATAATCATGACAAATGCACTTAGAATTAGCTTTTTATTTTATAATAAAGAAAAGGGAACAAAAGAAAGGGCAGGCCATTTCAAGTTGTTAGTCAGTTTTATCCACCTGCATAGCCTAACCCTAGACACCCACACCACAGCAGCTACAGGATCTTACAGTATGACGGACACAATGTAGTGAACAGCATTCAGTATGTGACCAAATGTCACACCTAAACCACAAGAAACAGAACTGGTGTTAGGTAAGGTATGCACTGCAGTGAGCACTATCATAGCTTCTGCATCTTTACTTCTCACACTTGTAATTTCTAAAATCCCCGTACCTCTGAGAGTGCACATGACATAACAGAGCCAAACTGACCCTCATCTAGAGGAGTGGCTTCAGCTTAGCCTATATTGAACCTGCTCTCAGACATTGATCTGGCTTTCAAATGAGCACCAATGTGGGCAGAGGTGTGCTGGGCAGAGGTCATATTTACATTCCCTATTTCCCTTCATGCTATAAGTCCTCTGGTGATAAGTATTCGCAGAATTAAGTTTCTTCCTCAAACATATATATATATAGGGACCACGGATTTACTGACTGACAAGAGGCATACATACGTATAAGGTCTGTTAATGTGAGGTCCATGTTATTCCTGGGTTCATTGAGCTGCTGGGTGATGACAAGCCAAGGTTACAGCGGGGCTTCTCAACCTGTGGGTGTGGACACCTAAGGTCACAATGCCCCTGTTACATACTAGGCTAGAGTCATGTCCAGGAGGTGGGCTTGTACATCAAGCTGCCTTACGATACAGCCTTACACCGTCTGCCGCGACGCAGCACATTGTGAGATGGTAGATTGGCTAATGCCAATCCTGCCTACTGCACCCACAGGAAAAGGAACAACAGAGTTGGCAACTTGGGATTGAGGCCCTTAACGAGACCACAGACTTCTCCATGTTCTCTCAGTGTCACCCCAGTATTTCCCCTCCAAGTCTGCCAGCCCCAGGCTGAGCCTAGACTAGTTCGCTAGGCCTGCTCGAGTCTGTCTCTCTGCTCAGCAACTGTCAGTAGAAAAGCATCTGTGAGGTGAAAGAGGACAGCTTTCTCTCTCCTTCTCCTCCTTGACATCCCACAGCAGTGTCTGGCTACTAAATGAAAACTATGCCAGCTATGCCAAGCAGACATTGGGGACACATGAAGATAAAAAAAACACTTGTAGTGCCAGGGCTGGAAGGCCTACGTCATTGCACAGGATGAAGACAACAATGAAATACAAATACAAAAAAAAAAAACATTGCTTTTAATTAACATTACAGGTATACAATTACGAAAGTGAACTAAGCATGTCTAAATACTCAAAATCATATCATATACTATAGCAGGGGAAAAACAGGCTGTGCAATGTTTTGACTGTAGTGATCACAATATTCTTCAGGAAGATGTCTAGCCATGTAAAATATGGTCTGTCTGTGTGTTTTGTCTGGTACTAATCTAACAAACCACTGGACCAGTCAGTGCCAAATTAAATTAATTGCGGATTGCAAGTAAATTTGCATATTTAACTTTAATTAAATATTGGAAAACAATGTGGCCCTCTGATCAGTGTGGTCACATGAAGTCTAGGATCCACATTGGATCAGGACATGTGGATCCTTTTAAGAAAATAGAGGTTAACTATGCACACAAAGTGAATGGCAAAGTGAGTTTAATGTTGTTTAGCATTGTTTAAAGCCATCCAATATGACTTTTCTGTTTGAATGTATAAGCTGTCAAGGACGTTCCCGCATAACTTCTGATGATGCCATGTGCATACCCTTATTGTAGTGGTAATACAAACCAATTGATTTGACAAAATGGCTTTGTGAGCAGCACCTAGAGCGTTTATGGGGTTGTTGCTGCCATATTTGCTCTGCTAATTGAACATGCAGCTCAGCCAATAACATGGTCAACTTTCAAGTCGGTCCCAGTTGCACCGCTGAGTGACTGACGTCTAGCAGGCCGTGTGGCCAGATGACGCCTCAGGCTGCATTGAAACATGTCTGGCATCCTTTTCCAGCAACAGGTGGGGCAGCACCGCCTGCCGTTATACAAAGGCCCTCTATGGTTACCCTCCAGCCTCCACACAGACCACAAGTCCAGCTTCCAATACACATTGCGGCCCACAAGTGCTATTCAATCCTACCGCGGCACATTTCAGTCGTGACAGATGTGTTTGTGTTCTTGCGATCATGACCTGTTTTTAACCATGGCTGGCCTCTCACTAGGCCGTTCATTCACTTCATCTTTTCTCTCTCCCAGACGTATTCACCTGCACTTCTCTTTAAAAAAAGGGACAATTCACCCTTTTTACAAATAAATAGAAGCCCTCCCCCATCCACAAGGAGGTGCAGTGCACCAAATCACTTTGGGAATTGTAGTCCAGGAAGTAGTGTCGATGACGGAGAGAATGTCATGTATGCGGATTGCGGAATCTTGAAAGTGGCACCTTTCATACAAGCCAATTTACAAAACAAATACTATGGATCTTATATCTCGTTTGAATGTCATATATAATTCTTATTAATTACAAAATTATACATGTTTCACTTTACAAAAATACTAGGAATCTTATATGCGTTTTAAATGCCATATATAATTCTAATAAATTAAAAACTACCTACATGTTTCACTTCACAAAAAAATACTATGGATCTTATATTAAGCTTATTCTCTTATATGAGGATTGTATGAAAGGTTCTACTTTCAAGAGTTTAAATAAATATCTAACACCCGACATGAAGACCCCCAGAAAAGTGTTCTAAATCTTTAAATGCCATTAACATATACTGTATTCTTTAGTAAAAAAGAAAAAAAAAAGGCTAAAAATTCCATTTAACGTCCAACAGACTGCTTCCTGTGTTCTGAGCCACCAGACTGCTGATAATATTGTGTGGTGGTCAGGAAGAGAGGGAAACCAGTCCCCACCGGCCGCCACTCCTTGAAGGGAGAACCTGTGGTGAGTGACACTAATATTTACACACCAAAAAAAGCAAACGAGTCTCCTTTTATACCAAGGACAAGGTGTAACTATTTTTTTTAAAAAGGAAGTCTTGAATTTCCCAGACTAAGCACGTCTAGTCAGCAACAACAGCATGAGCAATCCCACAGGTTGGCCTGGAGATTCAGAATGTAGTGTACACTGTTCATATTTTGACAGTGAGTCAGACAGTGGAAACACAAAGTGAGGCACCTTTCGCTGGCCGGAGCGGTCAGAGGGCTGATGCCTCACGCATCGTTCAAAGACACTTCACTGCTGAATGCTTCTTTTCAAGTGGTAGACTAGTGCTGGACAGACGTGGTGGTTAGGGAGAAGCGCTAATTCAAAAAGAAAGGAAACTGAGGGAGAAACACTGAGTCAGCCCCCAGAGGTCACTGGGGCCTAGAGGTTGAGAGAGAGAAAGAGAGAGAGAGACTTCAATGTATGGCAATGTAAACATTCAGTACATTTCCCACGCCAATAAAGACTGTTTCAATTGAATTTAACTGAATTGAATCCAGCGCAAGAGGGAGTGAGTAAATACCTCATTTGTGGCAGTAGTTGTTGACCTGATTTATATACGTCTTGTACTGCATACCCCCTGTATGTTTGTTTTGTTGTAATTGGTTTGTATACTTACTGTCTTTGTTTTTGTCCCTTTTTGTGCCTGTACTTTTCAGGGCTTTTTGTGTACTAATGAGGAAACCCCAATAAAGTTAAAATTACCCATCCCACCTGAGGAATGGGGGAAATTAGACCATAAGAGTCTGAGTCAGTGAGAGAAAACAACTGAAGGAAATTGTAAACTAACCAAGCAAAATGATATTGCCGCTGGCAGGTTGAAAACTTGGATGTCTAAAACCGCTACTTTTCGGGGAATTGGGGGTGATGGGTGGGGGTATTGTACAGTGTTCCAGGGTAGTTAGTTGACACTAAGGTTTCCGAGGCATTTGCCCATCGGGCAAGTGCAAGTCAGGTTCTACTTGCCCTCAGCTCATGGTCACTTGCCCCCCAGGTTCCAGGTGGTCCCCAGTTAAGTTGGTTAACCAGATGTAACTCTTGAGAACGTAAAAATGAAACCAAATGGACCCTTGCGGGTCCATTTGGTTTCATTTTTACACTCTCAAGAGTTAAAATTCATCATCTTAATTAGCCCAGGTCTACACAACTAGAGAATGTAGAAGATTAATGGTCATTTTGATGTGTATGTTAATTTGCCTGTTGTTTCACAAATCCATCCTGGAATTGTGGATAGCTAGAAAGCAGGGAAAGACACAGAGGCAGAGTGCAATGACTGCCTTCAAGACAAATTTATCTTGTGTTGTGTTATAGTGCACTATGTTGCACACTTGCCCGATCGGGCAACCAGGTAGCAGTCTTCACTTGCCCCACCATTTTTTTTTACTTGCCCCGGCAAGCGGGCAAGTGTTAGGGTGGGGGTATTGTACAGTGTTCCATTGTAGTTAGTATTTCATCTGAAACATATGACTTTTTACACATCACACTTACAAAGGAAAGTGGAAGAAAATAGGGGGAGCTCTCAGTCACCGAACAAACCCTCCACAGCAATGAGCACCATCACAAAACAGAGCCTGAACATCTAGCTTTAAAGGTATAGTAAGTGAGTTGGCTGATTTGTAAAACCCTCCAGTCCCCCCGCTAGCATGATGTGCACATACAGTGAGGGGAAGTTTAACATGTCAACACCACAATGTCCACTCCCACTCGATCCTGATTGGAGGGAGGCCTGTCTCATCTTGATTGGACGAAAGGCTTTTATCCCCAAGCCCAAACTGAAACTTGGCTTTATTGACCCCAGGGGCTCATCGGGGACAGGAACTTCTTATATGGTCACCGCACTCTATAGTAGGGAGGATTAGCCAAAAAAGAAGAAAAAATATTTGAATTAATTATTTATTACTATCCCTAAAAAGAAAGGGAAAAGAACACAAAGAACACACAAAGAGGGGGAGAGGAGTCAGAAGACAGAATCGTTATAGGAACAACCGAACAAGACACGTTCTTAGTTTTTGTTTCTGTAGGCCAGATCACGTATTATGGAAGACTACATAATGACATCATTTCCTGCTGTGACGTGTGGCTCTAAATGGAGCTTCCCTGACAAGCCCTTGGGTGAACACTCATAACCACGGACAGCACGCAAAAACCTTCTGAGTCATATCCAGATAATTACACAGCTTCTTCCAGCATGCAGAGGATGCATACATCTCAAACTGGGCTCACATGATTTATCGTCTAAATGCTCTGTCAAACACACACAGTAAAAGCATGTGTTTTGACTGAGAGTGTGCATTCTCAGAGTAACGAGTGGATAAAGGGACACTGGGCATTTCACTGCGTTATGAGGAGATGAACCCAGAACATAAACAAATGTAGTTAAACCATAAGACATGCCAGGGTGAAACTGATTCTAAATCTGTCTTCTTTTCTTTGTAGAAAAAATATTTTTCTATTTTTCCTCAAAGTCATGTCACGGTCACGGATCCCCAAAATTATATGTACTGTAGGGACGCAAAACCCCATCTCAAAATATATTACAGGGATTACAGAAGGTTAGATTAAAAAAGGTTTGCATTACACACACACCCTGACCTCTCTTCTGTAATTAATCTTAATCTGATAGCAGTAAGATTTGAACATGGTGGATTAGAACACAGATCACAGTGAGTATGGAAGGCAGAGATTAGGAGGGTAGCATTTGTAAACTAGCTGGTGGAACCCACGTGTGTGTGTGTGTGTGTGTGTGTGTGTGTGTGTGTGTGTGTGTGTGTGTGTGTGTGTGTGTGTGTGTGTGTGTGTGTGTGTGTGTGTGTGTGTGTGTGTGTGTGTGTGTGTTTGGCAGGACATTGATCTTCACAACTAAGTATAGTAATACGCACGCACAGTCACACAGTTATCAGCCTGAAGGCGTGATGGGTGGAGGAGATGGCAGATGTTGCATTCTACTAGATAACTTACTGAGGAAAAAAAGACATCCTTGCTCAGCACCCATAGTGAGCCTCAACCTCACCCTGGTTCAACCCTCAGCCTAACCTCACACAGCACACTCCCATCCTGTCCAAGAAGCCAGCATACATCACATACTGTAGCTCCGTGTCATCTGATTCACCAACCCACTACTGCTGACATTTTACCTTACTGTAGGTGCTAAAAGCTGGATGAAATCACAGATTAATCACAGACTAAAAAACATTTTAGAAACATTTGTGAGAAAGATTGCAAGCAGCAGCGTGAACCCCCCGTTTCTCTCGTCATAGCAAGCAGGCTGATGGCAGCGCTTAACGTAATGTTGCGACTGTGCTAGTTTTTCAAAACAAATGTTGCAGGCCATACTTTTTGGTAATTTACAGCCTATACACCCAAGCAGAAACTACATTAACCAACACTAAACTCAATTTGTAGTTCACAACGCAACGTATGAGTTCTCATTTCTGTACACCATCATGTGTAATGAAGTATAATACAGATGTCAGAATTATATATACTTTCGATATTGAAAAAATAAAACAAAAATAAACATAACATCCTCAACTAAGTGTTAATGCTAAGCAGAACAAGCCCCTCATTCTCTTAACAGAAGGAAAGAACTGAGCACAAAGCAACCACATGGCTTCAATTTCTACATATAACATCTTGAAGGCCCAGACTGCTGCACAGATCCTCTTGCTAGTAATGGCAGACACAAATGTGTGTGTGTGTGTGTGTGTGTGTGTGTGTGTGTGTGTGTGTGTGTGTGTGTGTGTGTGTGTGTGTGTGTGTGTGTGTGTGTGTGTGTGTGTGTGTGTGTGTGTGTGTGTGTGTGTGAGAGAGAGAGAGAGAGAGAGAGAGAGAGAGAGAGAGAGAGAGAGAGAGAGAGCCATCTCAGGAGGATCAGTCAGACTTGGAAAAGGTATGTCCTGCTGGAATTCTGCAGACCTGATGAAAGATCCACAACAGATCTAAACGCCTTCCTAATTAAGTCATCTTTCACCTTGGTGTGCCGAATCTCCCTTTAATGTTGTAACAGCCTTTACGTGAGCAGCACCCGCTATTCCCAACTCTCCTGTGTGTGTAGACGGACAGGTATGGAACAAAAACAGGGCAGGCCCTGCCGCGGTAGCTCAGGTTTCGGGGTCAGATAAGAGGATATTACTATTCCTGGTCTCGCGGTCGCATCTCACTCTACTTAAATCCACAACGGAGCTTTTGTTCATTTCCTCTCAGCACAACATTGGTCTTACAAGTCGGACAACAAAGGCACGTTATGTGGAGGGAGAACCCACCCCGAATCCCCAGAATATGAATGTCACTGGAAGTCACCGCACAGGAAATCCAGAGAGGCTCCACACAGGGAGGCTGCATGGACAGCACTCCCATTCTTTAAGCTTAGGAGACGGGATGGAACACAGATGGGTAGACTGGAGGAGCGCCATCACCTATGGAGGCCTGCCCTGCTGTTTGTGCCTGGAGCACTGGGTTTCAAAGTGGGGTCAGAGGATCACCACCCCCACGGGTCTTAGGGGGAGTTCCACGAGGTCCCCAAATAAATGACTGGTAGTTACGACAGGAGTTGTATTAACACTGATTCTTTTACAGCATAGATTCAGGTACCAGAGATAAGCTCATCAAATGAGGTTTTGTGGTATAGATGAATGCATATCAAACTGTGGGCCCTTTATTAATAAATTAATAGGGTTTAAAAGGGGGTTTTCCTTGAAATGATCCCTGGTTAATACAACAAATAATCCTTAAACAATTACAAATTCTCTCTGTAACGAAAATAAAAACACCTCAATTATTTGATTTCTTTAATAAACAGCAAATCTTTCACTGAATAAGGACTGCTGTGGTCGCAGATTGATGTCATATGTCCATGTGTGAACCAGCTATATGGAATATATGAAATGCATATGCTAACAAAAAAACCAATAATGTTTCTAAATTTAATATGAGTATCAAAGCAATATTTTAAACGTTAGCATGTGCATTCCATGACTGGACCACACATGGACATATGACATCATCAACATGTGACAGGAGCAGTTCCTATTGAGCGAAAGATTCTCAAGTATAGTGTTATGGTATATTTGTCTTATTAACCATAGATCCATTAAGACAGTGGTTTTCAACCAGTGAAAAGTTTGTTAATCAACTCTTTGAGAGCGTAAAAATGAAACCAAATGAAACCAAATGAAACCAAATGAAAATTTGGTTTCATTTTACACTCTCAAGAGTTAAAATATTCATCATTAGCCCAGGTATAGACTATTAGAGAATGTAGAGGAATGGTCATTTAGATCTATGATTGCCTGTTTTGTTTCTGAAATCCAGCCCGGAATTGTGGATGAAAACAATTTTTTTTTTAGCTTTGGGTCTGTGGGGAGAAAATCAAATGGTGGTCCGTGGCTCAAATGCTGACTAAATCGTGGGCCCTGGTATCAAGAACATTGAAAACCTACAGTATGAATATGAAAATACAGTAAAATACAGTAAAATAGCTACAACGTCCATAGTTGTGTGACCACACGTGGTGGGACATTGACTCGTCTGGCTAGAGCTAAGCTGAAGGCCAGTGCAGCCAGCCTGACCCTGCCCTGCCTCTCAGACGCCTGTCCAGACAATGACGTGAAATGTCAAAGCCCTGTGCAATCAACATGTGTCCTGCTGAGACTCCTGCAGGTGTGCCATTGTGTGGACAATGGCCAATTGTTAATGAATGTCACAGCACTTCCTCTCAGGCTTGTGCTAAGTGGTCCTTGGCCAAAAAGAACAAAGCATGACAACAGCGTACAACTTCATCAACCGCCGCTGATGCAATGCAAAAATAGGAAGTCACTGGTGATGCATTGCGTATACAACGTAGGATGCAGCATGCTATTGCGTAGCAAAAGTAACACATCTACGACAAGCTGTTGTCATTTTTAATTTTGAAATATTTAGGCAAGTTTGTGAACTTTCGAAAACTCCCACTCGCCTTGCCTTGTCTCTCTTGTATGGCAGACGGTATAGTCTGGGTTTATTTGTGGAAAATACCAGCGACAGGGAGACAGCGTGACCCTAGGGTGCTTTCACCCAGAACACAGCCTGGAGGATGGAGGAAAGCGGCGGGGCTCAGAATAGCTCACTGTCCCCAAGGGATAGGCTCTAGCGCTGCTCTGTACTGCCACTGTCACTTTGCCTTAGCGAAGAAGACCATACTGACTCACAGGCTGCTGCACCACCCGGCATCCTGATCCCCAAAAACCTGCTCCATCCATAGGAAACCACAGATGGAGTCTGTGGAGGAGGACCCCCCCCCCATCCCCCGGACCCTTAGCTTGAGAATCCAGCAGCAGCCAGCCGTCGTCTTCCCCTGGTCGCTGCCCTGTGCTCTCCACTACCTAGGGGGGAAAGATAGCTAAATATAACAATGACAGCACAATGCTTGAGACGCTGAAGCTGTACACCAGAGATAGACAGAGAGAGAGAGGCCTATTTTCCCAGAGTGGCAGCACGTTTCGGAGGGGTGGTGGGAGGGGAGGCAAGAATGTGACGGGAAAAGTATTCGTAAACACAGAACCACAGGACCCCATGGAGAAAGCCATGTTCACATAAGTGGATGCTCTCTCCGATGAGGACAGAGGGAGAGAGACAGAAATAAAACCAGCATCTCTATTAATAAAGTACAGGGAAAAGTCTCATGCAGAGTTTGAAGAAGTTTGTGGTGGTATTCCTTTGATTTACAAGAGAGTCCTTTGTGAGCCCTCATCGGAATGCCAGGCTTACTCTAATCGCTCTTAATCGCCTATTGCCTAGTATGGGAATACTTGGGAACTAGGGCTGGACATAATGAAACAAACTTAAGTTGAAACAACTTAAGGCAAAGAACATTGCATCTTTTGAAAACTAATGTGACACACAGGTCACGTCAAAGTGACTGCAGAATATGGCAACCTCGTGCCGACTGTTTTGGAGTGGTTGGTGATGGATCCCAACATTCCATTCATGCGACAAATCTCATGTTAAACCATGTAAACCCCATGTACCCTAATTAGCTCTTTCATGCAAATTATATTGTTTCTCTTCACAATTCTCTTTAGTCAGTAACATGCTTAAACTAAAGTCAAAGATGTAGCAGAACGGCTGCATGGTCGTGATCTATTGAGAATCTGTACTCTGATAATATTATTTAACTGGAGAGGCATAAATGGCCCTTTTGTCTGCTTGAAAGGCTGCCTTATGATGGTTGTGAAAGTCCCATAGCAGGGTGTCACAATGAGCACCAGATAGCCAAGTCTTTTGCCAACCATTACCATTAGAGTGTGACCAAGAATCAGCATCTCTTTTCAGTTGTTGTGGTTTGAATTGGATCTGGTAAAACACAGCCCACTCAACACTGGTCATAAAGGCAATTGGGCTTATTATCTGACCACTTAAACTTAAACTGGCATGCAACAAGGGTGTTAATGAAAGAAATGGATTAGATCCATAATTAGTTTTATTCTATTTTCATATATTTGTTATAATGTAATATTCTCAAATAGAAAGAAATTTGAATATCAATCAAAGTTCTTAATAATTCTCTCTTACCATTGCCTGTCAACCTACTATATATACCGTATATCTTTCAATAAAGGCATAATCACACACAAAAATCAGGGATCGTTCGCACAATAGCTGTGTACAGATATCAGCATCTTCTCTGGTTAGCAAGCGTCTCTGCCAGTGTCACATCTGTACTCGCTTGAATTGCTTGATATGTCTGTGATTAGTCAAGCCTGAGCAACCTCCCCCCTTTCAGTGGAATGGAGGTCAGTCTTAATACTGTGAATACATAGTCTCTCAGGCTTAATATAAAAAGGGACCAAATAAACCCCTGCCAAGTAAAGGACAGACCGGACAGCAGCACGATAGCCTAATAGCATTGTTGTTTTGTTGGAGTCAACAATGACATAAGACTAAATTAGGCTAGCCACGGAATTTCCTCCAACCACTCGGCAGTCCTGCATCTTTGCCGCGCGCACACACACACACGCACACACACACACACACGCACACACACACACACACACACACACACACACACACACACACACACACACACACACACACACACACACACACACGCATACACACACACGCATACACACACACGCACACACACCCTACAGTACAATCCTACATCAATGTTAGACTACAAGCCTCACAACGATTTGCGGATGCAACACACAAGCTTATAAGAGCGTGGCTATCTTCAGCATGCAACACCATGGTATTGGCTAAATATGAATCTGGTACAACCATCCTCCATGTTACTGCTACTGTTAGCAATTAGCAACATGATTGTGAAGTGGCAACAAAACAATATCCAGTCAGTGTGTCTGCCTTATCAGACTCTGAGCCTGCAGGTCGATTCCAGCTGTCTGGCTGCTGGCTGGCTGCTGCTGGCCCTGTGTGGAACATGTGTTATGTGGCTCTTTCTCCTTGTTGAATTATTCAAGCCTGTTTTTTCATGTAAGAAACCAGCACTGTATGGAGTGTGTGGCATGATGAGGGGATTTACAAATGTGGTAACAGCTGTCTTGATATATTGGAGGATATTTCGTATGGTGGGGCAGGCACAGGATAACTACATGAAACCGTGCATCCCTATGCTGGAACAAGCTGATTGTAGAACGTCTATTTGACCAAGAAGCAGTATCTCTCTTCAGTTGTAGCTTGGATGATAATCCACAGCCTGCTCAACACTGGTCAGAGTATTGACTTTGAGTCTGTTTATTAACCACTTAGGCCAATTTATACTTTGTCGTATGATGGAGTCACATGCAGAGATTCCAGGAATAACAAACCTTCAAGCACATTGGGACTGTAGAGGGCTTGTAGACCTGCAACTTTAGACATGTGACTAAAGTTATGAATTAAACTTTACTCCAATGCAGCAGTAAACCCTCCTAGATTTACTGAGGTATCAAGCTGGGTGTTTTGAGCGGATCTATCGATTCCCACATAACAGAGGTCTAAAGGTCCACTCTACAGGAAGATTAGGGTTTTAGCTTGACTGATTCTGTGAAGACATTTAAAGGGGCTTAGGGACCTTACTGCAGGCCTACATGCTGAATGGTGAGAAGGGGACATGGGAAACAATGTATGGCAACAAATGGAGGCGACATGCCTTATTCCCTTCTACCCTTTAAACACTTGCAGAGTTCCTTTAGCCTGAGTTCCAGCCTGATTCGCTGCGTTCCGCACATCTATAAAGTCACTTCACAAATCAGTTTGGCCAGAGCCTGCTTGACTTGCATTTCCCTGACATCACCTGTTATGTAGCCATGCTGTTTCCGATTAGATGGTGTTCAAACGAACATGAGCTAGTGTTTTTTTCCTTCTTCAAACAAACCACAAACCTATCAGACACCTTGGCAGAATTTCAACCTTCAGATGCCCCCCTACCTGCGGGATAGGCCCCTGGCCAGACTGATTTGTGAAGTGACAGATGCACAGCAAAATCAGACTAGAATCCAATACAAAGCGAACAGCGGCCTGCCAGTGTGTGCAGGCCGCTTAGACAACATCACATGCACGTGTTCACATGCACGCGCCTGCATATGCATGTGCACGGAACAACTGATGCTGACAGCCCACGGATATAAAAATATAAATTCTTAATGAATTTAACACATTGCTTCATATTAACACAATAGTTTACTGGTGTTGTATAAAAAGTAAGAACTTTCATAAATCTTCATAAATGCCTTGAATTAAAAAGTGTAGGCTATAACGCAAAAAACATATACCATTAGCATTTGAACAGGTGCACCCAGCCCTCCCCATGTCCCCGACAAGTGTGTGTTGTGCACGTGACCAAAGGTGTTATGGTCAGTATGTGAGCATGGGGAGGGGGCAGAGGTGTGATTACATGATAGGGAGCTAGGGAGCTAGGGAGCCAGGGGAGAGGAAAAATGCAGTGGGTGCATACTGCATATAGGGCCATATTTATTGCATGTGCACCCCATAGTCTACGCTGTTGGTTTCAACAAATAACGACAGACTTACATTTGCCTGGCCACATTAGGTACTGAGACAGGGCTCATCTAGAAGCTAGCAATTGCAAATAATTGTAGATCAAGATTTAATTTTCCATTATATTGCAATGGGTGCATAATAGTGGGTGATGCCACTAGTAAATTCATACTGGGCAAAGTGGGCATGATTGCAATGGAAGCAGTATAATCTTCGACCAGCATTAGTCGTGAAACGATCAAGTCATGGCTTTAGATACTGTCTCTAGCTGAGTGTCTATAAGATACGGGTTTTCAACAGGTGGTCCCAGAAGGTATTGCATGGGGAAGGAGGGTTAGAATTTCAAGAAGGTGAAGTGCACCAGATTGCCTCATTGGGTCATCATTCTCAAATACAAACGGCCTAAATGATTTTTCTCCAATGAGTGGCTGCCATCTCCGTCCGAGAAAGGGTGAGAAGACCAAGGTGCAAACGGAGGGATTACATCGACTCACTGGCCTCGGACCGTCTTGGGATCCGACAGTAGGATTAGGAAGTCACTAATGTTGCTCCGGGAAAGGGAAGTCTGAAGCTCTATAGTGGAGCTGTTGCCCCTGTGACCTGACTATAGATAAGCGGTTGGAGATTGATTGATGGATGGATGGATGGATGGATGGATGGATGGATGGATGGATGATAAATCACATTGTCTGCTCAGTAATACATCAGTTCAGACAGACAGACAGAGAGAGAGAGAGAGAGAGAGAGAGAGAGAGAGAGAGAGAGAGAGAGAGAGAGAGAGAGAGAGAATAACATATCATTGCTTACAGTGCAGTCACATTTCTCACAGCCATATGGCCATCTGAAATGTGTTTTTGAAGATATTTATCATTTCAAAGAGGAGGATGTTCACGTTCTTCAGCCAAACAATTCTTCTGTTTTTAACAGAATATTTCCAGTTGATTTCAGATGAAAGATGTTTTTGAAGCAGGTTTTCAACAAAGATTTGATATGCTGGGGAGTGAGGACAGTGGGGAGTACGGGGGACGCATTGGCAACACACTACCGTTTCCTGCACTAACCTGCACTAACCTACTGATCTTGTATTGTGTAACGGGCGATAGCTCCAATGTACTGCATTGAGTATCAGAAAGAAAAGTCAATTTTAATAGCCTACAGCGAGGCAAAGTGAAAATTATAGATACAGATACTACACGCACAATTTCCTTTCATGTCTGGTGCTTTGTCAAGTCATCTGCCTGCCTTTGAGAGAAATAAAAGGGGAATCTTCAATCAATACAGTGCTCGATGTTTGAAGGCAATAACATGAGTCCAAACAGATCTTATGTTCTAAGTTCGACTATTACTGCATTGTGCCAAAAAAAAGAACCCTAACCGTACGGTTTAGCTTGTAGATCCGTCTCGGCAGGCGAAGCTACGCTGGAGTGCAAACCAACAGTGCTACTTCTGTCATGCCAACAAGAAGCCAACCAAAATGCGATCTGGTCGCAACTCCAGCAGCGCCACTCACGCAACGGAGTCATTTCCATATGTAAAGAGTGTGTTGTAAAGAGAGATGTTGTAATTGAGATTTCTCAATTTGACCGGGTCAAGAGAGAGAGGGGGAAAGTAAAGCAGTGGTTTTCAACCAGGGTTCCAAGTGTTCCCCAGCTAAATGATGGACAGCTGGTAACCAAATTGACCCTTATAGATCCGTAAATCTTGAGATCGTAAAATGAAACCAAATTTGGTTTCATTCGTTCATTCGCTCTCAAGAGCTAAATTATATTTAAGCATTTGAATTACTTAATTGTCAAGAATGTACACATTTAGAAAATGTAGAAGAATTGTCATTTTGAAAATCCTTGGGTTTTGGGTACGAGAGATTGATCTCAACATCAAATGGTGGTCCGTGGCTAAAGTGCGGAAAATAGTGGGCCCTGGTATGAAAACCACTGAAGTAAAGGAACGCTCATCTAACTTACCTTTTGGCGTGACTTAACTTCCACTCGTGTGCGCGGCGGTGCAACCCAAATCCCACTATGACTATGATCATTCTCTCCTCCTCGATCGGCGCCTGGTTCCGTCCGCGGGGGTATGTGTGTGTGTAGCCTGATCACACACACGCTGTCTGCGAGTTGAGCCCCGGCGGGTTCCACTCGGTCTATCTCGTTTAGCACCGCACACACACTCCGTCCGTAGTGGTGGTGTTGAGTGTGTGGGACATGCAGCTGTTCTGGCAGCAGGACAAGCACGCAGGCAGCACGGTGGTGGAGGAGGAGGAGGAGGCAGGGCACTGGCTGACAGCTACAGTACGTGAACGCCATCTAGTTGCGACATTGAGGGGTCAGAAACCGAGCGCTCGGACGGGCGCTGTTAGGTGCAGCGATTTTTCGGATTCGTGTAGCCTGAAATAAGGACTTGTTGGAGTTGGAAATAGATTGTTTTCAACGACGGCGGCGGCGCAATTAAATATAACCGATTTTGGACATGTGCGTGAACATGACAACTGTTTAAAAGTATTGTGCAGTAACAACCAAAGTCTCCGAAATGTTTATGTTGCACGATTACTACAAACCGATCTAAAATAAAAGGATGCAAGTCAACATCATTAAAGCTGTGCTGTTTTCCGCCATTGATCTGGCGCAGAAATGAACGGAGTTTGCGTAACTCTGTTTATCCACTATGGCTCTGGGCAGCAGCGGCAGCAGCGTCCCCGCCCAGCAAGGCAAGGCACGCGATTTGATATATTTCTGTGTGTAGCTTGTACTGTAAAACGATTATTAATATTAGTATTATTATGTTATACTATGCAAAAACACCATCATATACAAACCAGTATATAGGCGTGTATTTGGGCCAGAGCCAGGTGTATAGGGCAGCTAGGATCATTAGCCGCCGTTTGCATAATGTGCAAGCGTAGGTTAGATTGCAGAATCTTTCAGCAACCAACCAAATAAACACTAAGCGGGCGAACTGCTGTGCTGAAACTTTGACTGTTTTGTTTCGCCGACCGCCGTTGTTTAGTTTGTCCACAAGAGAGCGCCAGAACTCTGTCGTAGCGCTAGCTTTGCAATTCCAGTCACCGATCGATTCACCATTAATTTTATGATAAATTGATGCATGAAGTATGCCTTCGCGATAACGTTTAGTACACACTGAATCATCCCAATGTATATTTGTGACTGCAAACCTTAGAGTAATGCTGTAAACGAGGTTTTGATTAAACAGCTCTTTCCCATTTCTTATTGGTCAATGGTGGAACACGTCACCAGCTTTAACAGCCCGCCCAGGAAGACATTTAGCATTTAAGAACGTGTTATTTAATTTAATGATTCCTCCATGTGTTCATAGACATGTGGGCACAACATAATATAGGATTTCGAGTGTTTACTTGAATGTCTGCCGCTGCGACTTTATTTGTGTTTTGTGTGGAAAAACTTGACGCTGCATGGTATTGCCGAGAATGCCTTGCGTTTCTCGAAGCGGGCGCCGGCATCGCTTCTCGGCCTTTTGGCTAAGATCAAGTGTAGTATCTGTTCTTATCAGTTTAATATCTGATACGTCCCCTATCCGGGGACCATATATTAAATTGATTTTTGGAACCGGGAGATGGAATAGGGGCTTGCTCCATCCACTCCACGCATCGACCTGGTATTGCAGTATCTCCAGGAACGGTGCACCCCCCTTATATGTGAAAATAAAAACTACCGAGCAGACTGCCATGTTTTGTAATAAACGACTCAACTAAACACATTTAAAGGTCCATATATACTACATATTAGATTAGATTGCTCGACCTGGCTGGAATGCAAAACGTTGCAACTGCTATTAAGTACTTGGTCTGCAGCGCCCTCCCTTGGATATAATAGGCAATAGTTAATGGTGTCTCAGTTAATAATAGATGGAGTGACTTGGAACAACAGATGTCCACTCGCCTTGATCTGCGCCCTCCACCTTATACCAAGAGTATTGATTGATTGATTGATTGATTGATTGATTGATTGATTGATTGATTGATTGATGGATGGATGAGGATTGTATTAACAGGGTGGATATTTACAGTACATTTCAAGCACAACTCAATACTGAAAACTGTGTGTGGACAAACCACATTAAGAACTTATACTTGTTTGTATTGACTACTCTAAGATTTCTACTATAGATGGTTCTGGATGGTTTTGGGCAGGTACAACAATGTAGTGGTGACAGTAAATGGGTTGTGGGTTGGACGTGGGATAGCTCCAACTCGGCAATACCTTTACGGTCACCTCTTGCTCTCTCCACACCTCTCCTTCTCCCTAGTCCCTCCACAGGTTCCTACAGTGGGTGAGTGCTGCAAGACAATCACCGCACAGTGAGTGAGTGAGTGAGTGAGTGAGTGAGTGAGTGACCAGTCGAAAGCCATCAGATCATTTGACTTGGAACTTGACAACACACCATCTCATGAGGCTGGGAGAGTGACAACAAAAAGAAATTATGTCACTCAGGCCAGATCTAAAAAATAAATAAATAAATAAATCTGCTTACTGATATAGTAAATCTCTATAGACCATATACTGTAGGTATACAGTAAAAGGTGCATAGATAGACAGATAGAGCAGTATGCAAACACAGACAAAAATGCATATAGTATAGCATTGTGTGTAACCAGTAGAGGATTATGTCTGTGAACTCTATTAATGTGAAATATTTCTTTCCTTTTATAGACCTGACTGCCACTACTGTTTTTATTTTGGTTGTTTTTGTTACGCTTTGAGTTTGGTTTGTTTGTACTGAGTTGCATTAGTTTATTTGTAACATTATTTGTTTTTGTTTGTAACCTTCTACTCAAACTAATTAAAACCCCTAAGAAGTGCATTCAAACTGTCTTTAAAGTGCATTTACACTGCCTGGTTCTCTGAATGATGATGATGACTGATGACATCGGAGCGAGCGTACGTGAGCTGAGCAAACAAGTAGGACATGGCCTACTCGTACGTGAGCGGAGCGAGCTATTATGATATTACCTAAATTGGCCAATCAGGTGCGACCTGGGCCGTACACGGACGGACGGTCGGACGGACGGACAGGGGGTAAAACACCATACTGATGGAGACAAAAATTCTAATCTTGGAGGAAATCCTTTGCAGTCCTTTCCTTACAGTCAGTCACCGGGTAATTCAGAACCTGTTCAGTTGGTCACATTTTGGAAGCATCTAATATAATGCTTCACTATACCTTAATACTACAACTCAAACTTTGGGCCTCGGCCTGGTTACAATTGTATAACCAGGTGTGCCATACATATCCAACTTGTAGGACCCACAGACATAAAGAGATAGAGTGTGTGTCATGGCCTACTTGTGCAGCCATTGGGGGGGTTGCCAGAGTGGTTGGCTTGGCCGCTGTTTCTTCATAATGTATACATTTTCTTTTCCTAGAAATATACAGAAGTCAAAAGTACAGTACATGACTTTGAAGTATAGTGGAGTCAAAGCCACAATTATCCAAAAACTCAAATACCCAAGTACAGATACTCATTAATGTACCTGCACAGGTACTATTGGTACCTGTGCAAATCGCCATTGTTTGAGTTTGTATAGCAACAGCTTGTGTCATGTGATGTAAGACCAAAACACTATATATCTGTTGTAAATGCGCCTTGCATGAAAAAATAATTATGATTAATGTTTAAACAACGTAGTCTGGGCCACATCGTTCACGTCGGTCATGCAACATCAATGAATTACAATGCATTCTCAGACCTCACTATTTGAAAGAAAACACGAAAACGCAGACAAAGGGGCCTCCAAAGCAGTATTACATGAAGACGAGGAAAGCATCTTAACTCACAACTCCAGTATTAGCGGTGGAAATGACACAGATAAACAGATGGTGGATCTTAAGATCATTTGGAACAAGATTAAATATGATCTCAAAGTCCCCATCGAAAGCACAGGAGCCCAACTGAAAGAGAGGATCCACACACTCACCGGACTTACATCAGATATGCAGAAAGTTATGTACAAGGGACTAATCCCAGAAGAGAAGACGCTGAGTGAAATAAAAATTACAAATGGTGCAAAGATAATGGTGATAGGATCTACATTAAATGATGTATTAGCCGTGAATACACCTGTGAAGGTTGAAGAAAACAAAAAAGAGCCTTTATGTAGAAAAAAGCAACACAAGAAGGTGTTGGACAAAGGGAAACCAGAAGACATAATGGTAGCAGTTAAAGGAACAAAGGAAAACTTACCATCATCGCCTTTGTCCGGAATGTTTAACAAATCCGGTGGAAAAGTTCGACTCGCGTTCAAACTGAAACGTCATGAGCTGTGGATTGGAAGTAAGGACAAAACAGAAAAGGTTGCGTGGGCCTCCATAGATGGTGTAGTGGCTGAACCCATTGAAGGTCATGAGGAATACTACATGATGGCCTTTCAGACCGGTCGAACAGAAGCTTCATGGTATTGGGTCTACTGGGTGCCTGCACAGTTTGTTGATTCAATCAAAGACACGGTCATGGGAAAATGTAGTAGTAATAAGTTCTTCTAATGCTTTTGTCTTTATAAATCCAGGATTCACATGTATGGGTCTGTCTGCTTTTTAGCGAATTCTGTGTGTCCAGAGTTGGTGGACCATACATGACAGTGAATTTGCCTCCTAGTACCCGTTTTAACAGGGTACTAGGGGGGGAAACTGCTGCAAAAGTACCCTGACAGCAGCTCTAAAGACATTATTACAGTGCCTCTCTATAGGAGGATAGCCGTCGTCTATAAAGCTAGCTCTGTAGGAGGCTAGCTTTATTTGTGTGTTCAGAGCTACCGTACTCTCACAACTGCCCAGAATATCTCACATATTGTAGATGTGTCAGTCTATACATCCCACTGTGCTTTGCTAGATGAACCACGGATAGGCACACAAGTTCAAGGACAAAACATTATCCACCCCTTGCCTTCGGTTTGGAGGATATAATGTTTTAGTAAGTATAAGTACTTTGTAAGTATATGTAAGCTATTTAGGCCCTTCAGTATACGTGATGGTACGGGATAAACGTCCGTGTAAACGACAGTGTTATTCCAGTTTTCTATAGAGGCCTTAGTTGTTAGTTAGTTTCAAGGTAATCCTACTGTATGTGTTAGGCCACTAAACCACAGTAAGCAACTTTTCACTTGATATTTTCAGCATAGAATCCTCTCATCTTCTCTAGATCATATTTCTATGGCATGGCTGTAGCAATCTATAAGAGGGGTCTGTATTGTACTGTAAGACTGGGTTTGTATGGGCACTGCACACCACTATGCCAAGAAGTACCTCCACTAATTATTTTCACATAATGTATACTTTTTGAACTATAACTTTGGTTTGCTAATTACATCAAAGGGGCTTAGATGCTTGAAGGTCTGTGACCGAAACGTTGGCTCTTATTAAAGTTTTTGCAAGTGCAGACGGCGTGTGGGTTTCCCTGTGTACTTTGGGACATTTATTGTTCTCAGATTAGGCTGAAACCTTGCCTATACTTTCAGTCATACATCATAAATATGTTGTAGACAATTGCTGTCATTATTACTTTTACTTTTTGTAATTTTCATTATTATGATCGATTCCATCATCCTTCTGTATTATTAATTAGCAATCTCTGAAGAAAGAATGTAATGTTTTTATCAGTAATTCAGAAAGGATAGGCTAATAGAGATTGCTGATTTTCTTAATTTCACCATTGCTACATCTCATGTATCTATATCTATATATCCACAGAATGTTTTCTTTTTCAGTCCATTGTTTTGTTGATTTCCAACTATAACCTTTGTATCAACCTCCAACACCACTAGCATGTGCGCACTGGGATCTCTTGGCTAAAAATATCACACCAGTGTGAAGTGATCATCTTATACTGGCCAATCAGTAGACCTTTATCTTCTCTGAACCAAGAATGGTGGTCACTTATTGGCCAAGTGCTCCTCCCATCCTCCTATGTGATTGGCTAGTCGATTTTCTCGACTACATATGACGCAAATTTTCCCTCTCAATGCCAGAGGTGTATAATGTTTTGATGTTTCATTTATGTGATATATATTTTTGAAGAATCTTTACCTAATTTCTACCTTCATTTTCAGTGGCAAATATTGAGACGTGGTGGGACAAGCTTTATATAGGAGGGACTAGCGCCTTTCAAAAACATACCCCATAAATAAGGCTATAGTCCTTAACTGGACTGATTCATACGTCATCTCTCTCCCTCTCAGAGCTCTCTCACACAGTTTCACAGTATTTATTTTACTTCTATTGTCTGAGGTTTGCTTTGTTTTGTGTTTGGTTGTTTAGTGTCACCATTTGTTGTTGCATGCTTTTCTTTCAAAGATGTTTTCTTTTGACATATGTCTGTTTTTTTTTTCATATAAGTGTTTAACCCCAGTACGTGGCACATCAGGGGCCCAACTGTTTCTGTGGCGTGACGCTACTCGATGTCCAGTAACACCCCCTGCAATCATTTACCTCCCAAAACCACACCTCGATTCTTGATGGTTATTTTTATGGTTATAGGTGTGACTCGGCCGGGGCTCGCACCAGCCGACACCTCTCTTTATCTGCCATTTCTCAACATCAGTTCCGCAAATAACTGGGCCCTGACGGGTCACAATCAACCTCCAATAAATACGCAGTGAGGGGTCGATAAAAGACGTCTTTTTTGTTGTTGGGAGTCCTAAAAAAAAATCTTTGGTCCATTTGTACATTTTCAGTGTTAGAGACCCCCTTAAGGGTCAATTTGGTGCCCTGGTATTGTCCTGGCACACATTGAGAACTAGTGCCGGTATGGACCGGAAAGCAGTTGAAATAGAAATATCACACTTGTTTGAAGGGTGCTCTTATCATCATACGGTACATCGTCACATTATGCCAATCAATCATCACAAATGATGGGTGTGCAAAGGACCTCAAACAGGATTTGTTTACAAATCACTGCATTAATCCCTGTTTATAAACCCCAATTCCGTTGAAATTGGGACGTTGTGTAAAATGTAAATAAAAACAGAATGCATTGATTTGCAAATCGTTTTCAACCTCTATTCAGTTGAATACACCACAAAGACAATATATTTAATGTTCAAACTGATAAACTTTATTGTTTTTTGAAATTATACAATCTTTTGTAAATTGATCCCTGCAACACGTACCAAAAGAGTTGGGACGGGGGCAACAAAAGACTGGGAAAGGCCATGAATGCACAAATAACGCCTGTTTGGAACATTCCACAGGTAAACAGGTTAATCTTAAACAGTTTAATATCGTGATTGGGTATAACAGGACCATCCCAGTCGTTCACAATCAAAGATGGGACGAGGTTCACCACTTTGTGAACAATTCTGTGAGAAAATCATCCAACGGTTTAAAAACAATGTTTCTCAACATTCAATTGCAAGGAATTTGGTGATTTCATCATCTACAGTCCATAATATAATCAAAACGTTCAAAGAATCTGAAGAGCTTGCTATACTAAAGCGACAAGGCTGAAAACCAACACAGAATACTTGTGACCTTTGATCCCTTAGGTGGCTCTGCATTAAAAACTGACGTCATTGTGTAAAGGATATTACTGTGAGGACTCAGGAACACTCAGAAAACCATTGTCAGTTTACATAATTTGTCGCTACAGCTGCGAGTGCAAGTTAAAACTCTACCATGCAAAGCAAAGCCATACTTCAGAAAGGTTGGTTTGAAAAACAACCAGAAAAACAACCAGAAATGCCTTCTCTGGGTCCACTATCATTAGAAATGTGGACTCATCAGACCACAGCACACTTTTCCACTTTGTGTCTAACCATTTCAAATGATATTGTACCCAGAGAAGGCATTTCTGGTTGTTTTTCTGGTTGTTTTTCAAACCAACCTTTCTGAAGTATGGCTTTGCTTTGCATGGTAGAGTTTTAACTTGCACTCGCAGGTGTAGCGACAAATTATGTAAACTGACAATGGTTTTCTGAGTGTTCCTGAGTCCTCACAGTAATATCCTTTACACAATGACGTCAGTTTTTAATGCAGAGCCACCTGAGGGATCAAAGGTCACAAGTATTCTGTGTTGGTTTTCAGCCTTGTCGCTTTAGTATAGCAAGTTCTTCAGATTCTTTGAACATTTTGATTATATTATGGACTGTAGATGATGAAATCACCAAATTCCTTGCAATTGAATGTTGAGAAACATTGTTTTTAAACCGTTGGATGATTTTCTCACAGAATTGTTCACAAAGTGGTGAACCTCGTCCCATCTTTGATTGTGAACAACTGGAATGGTCCTGTTATACCCAATCACGATATTAAACTGTTTAAGATTAACCTGTTTACCTGTGGAATGTTCCAAACAGGCGTTATTTGTGCATTCATGGCCTTTCCCAGTCTTTTGTTGCTCCCGTCCCAACTCTTTTGGTACGTGTTGCAGGGATCAATTTACAAAAGATTGTATAATTTCAAAAAACAATAAATTTTATCAGTTTGAACATTAAATATATTGTCTTTGTGGTGTATTCAACTGAATAGAGGTTGAAAACAATTTGCAAATCAATGCATTCTGTTTTTATTTACATTTTACACAACGTCCCAATTTCAACGGAATTCTGTTTATAGTTCCAAATTCTGGTGCCACGCAAAGAGTTGCGTGGCACCTGCACCTGCAAGGAAGAACTTAACGGCAAACAGATTCCAATTCTTGGGAACGATATAACCATGGAGTATCGAGACCAAAAACCACCTGCCAAATATATGCATATCCTAAAATATATTTGGTTGCAGGTGGGACAGCTTGTACTGTTCCTAAATGGTAAGTTGGTTCGCTGTTTCCTATGACTAATGTGCAAAAATGATTGGGTGTTGTGTGCAAAGGGTGAGTGTAAACACAAACATTAATGACAAAAAGGATGACAAATTGTGAATGGCCAGTCAGAGATGAGATGTATGATGATGTATAATGATAAGAGCAGCCCTCACTTCACGCATAAAATGATCATCATGGCCCATCATCATGGCCCTCTGCCATATTCCTGAAGTTTGTCTGATGACACAGAACTGTAAAATGGTCAGAATTTACACAAAAACAAAAGATTATTCCCCATCAGTAACACATGTGATTATTTCATTTCGCATGATTCGGGCAAAAACGTGACACGAAGCTCGGCCAGTCAGTTAAGCCGGTACAGACATTCCACAAACACGGAGATCTGGTGCATCCCTCCCAGACATGCATACGTAAGGTTATGTATGGTTTCTGTTCAGTCAGATGGCACCTAGAGTTATGCTCTGGGGCAGGAATGCAGAGGTGTGTGTTACACAGTTTGTGCCATGTATTACGTAAGACCAGAGCGCGGTCAGACTATATAAGGTGCCGTAAGCACTTGACAACCAGATAGAAGCGATTGATGTAGTCTCTGCATAACCTGCAAGGATGAGTTTCTTGTGGATCTTTGCGAAGACCTTCAACAGAGATCTGCATGCATCCAAGGTAATATTGCAGTTGAAGGCGGCAGCCATTAAACACAAGTTGAAGAAAAGCACGATTCCCTTATTATTCGAACAGACTGCACGTGATTTTGATGGAAAGAATGCCCTGATCTGGGCAGACACTGGGGAGAAGTGGACTTTCAAAGATCTGAATGAATACGCTAACCAAGTTGCTAACCTGTTCCTAGATAAAAAGTTCATGCCTGGAGATGTGGTGGCCTTGTTCATGAAGAACAGTTTCCAGTATGTGGGCCTGTGGCTGGGGTTGGCCAAGATTGGTGTGGAGGCTGCCCTCATGAACACGACAACGAGACAGGAGCAATTAACTTACTGTCTCTTACTTACCAAAGCCAGGGCCATAGTTTTTGGATCAGAGTTTACAGAGGCGATCTTGGAGATACGTAGCTCCCTGGGGAAAAACGTTCAGCTGTTCTGCTCTGGGGATTTGGATGACACAAAGGTCCCACAGGGAACGGAGCGCCTAGAGACCCTACTGGATGTCAGACCTGTCACAAATCCAAAAAAGCCAAATCGCCAGTTCAAAGATTGCCTGTTTTACACCTTCACATCAGGCACCACTGGGTTGCCTGAAGCTACATATGTACTGCACAATAGGTACTATCGGATAGCAACAACAACGTACAATTACTTGAGGTTGATTTCACAAGATGTGCTTTATACCTGCCTTCCATTCTACCACTCTGCAGCTACCATCATCGGAATTGGACAGTGTCTACTCCGAGGCATGACTGTAGTGATCAGAGATAAATTCTCTGCTCCCGATTTCTGGGCTGACTGTAACAAGTATTATTGCACCATTTTCCAGTACAGTGGTGAGATCTGCCGGTACCTGTTGAGGGAGCCAATTCGCCACTCGGACCAGCAGCACTGGTTGCAGATGGCATTGGGCAGTGGCCTGCAGAAGTCCATCTGGCAGGAGTTCGTCCACCGCTTCAATATTCCAGTTGTTGCAGAGTTCTATGGAGCCACAGAGGGCAACTGCAGTCTGGCCAACTTTGACAATACGGTTGGAGCATGTGGCTTCATCAGTAGGTTTGCACCATACCCTGTCAAGTTGGTCAAAGTTGATAAGCAAACTAAGGAGCTACTCAGATGTCACAATGGAGTTTGTGTTACTTGTAAACCTGGAGAGCAAGGCATGTTAGTTGGCCAGATAAAGGGTGACCCTATGCAGAAATTTGATGGGTACATTGACGAAACAGCAACCAATAAGAAGATTGCCCATAATGTCTTCAAGAAAGGAGACACTGCCTATGTCACCGGTGATGTACTTACGATGGATCAGTTTGGATACGTGTACTTTAAGGATCGTCTTGAAGACAACATCCACTGGAAGTCAAAGAACGTCTCGACTACTGAGGTAGCGAGCATTCTGAGCGTTTTGGTGCGCCATAACGATGTTGTCGTGTACGGAGTAGAAGTCCCAAAAGTAGTGGGTAAGGCCGTCATGGCGGCCATCGCTGACCCCTCCCTCGCTTCTGACCTGGACAAGTTTACTGATGCCATGAAACTAGTCCTTCCGCAATTGAAAAGGCCTGCCTTCCTCCGGCTCCTGTCGGGGGACATCAGCAAGACTGGCACATTCAAGTATCAAAAGGCAGATCTTCGTCGTGATGGTTTTGACCCCCATGTCGTAAAGGATAAACTCTACTTCCTGGATCCCAGCAAAGGGACCTACACAGAGCTGGACAATAAGCTACACACCGCCATCATGTCTGGGGAACAGAAAGTCTGCTGACCAGTAATGGTTGCAACGCACGTACAACCACACACTGGAAAGCACAGAGACGGACGGACAAGGAGAGCAGAATTCAGATGTCACAACAGGCATACACACACAGCATACATTTCCTGGTATTTATAGCATCACCGAAACAGTGTTTTTACTGCTGTAGAAAGGCATCTTCCTGCCAGAATAAGAAACTCCTGTGAACTACACAACTTACGCAACTATAATGTCTGTGTTTGTGAGAATTGGAATTGAATTGAAGTGACTAACTTGCCCTGGTTTGTGGTCATTTGTACATTTTGTTTTCTGCAAGATAGTTGCATTTTTGTTTTAAATATTTTACATTCTTTGCCATTATCATTGCTGATATTTTCTTTACTCGTATAGGATGTTATAGAGCCAGGAAACTTAGGGCAAGAGGAGATAGGATTTGGAACCCAAGAGTTTAAAACTGAACTTGCATTGCGGTCAGTGCATCCGTTTGAGCTGCTTTATTTTTTATAGAGAGCGAGTTGGATTCAAACCTCAAGTTCCCATGTATGTGCACTTGTACCAAGTCAACAGCTTTTTATCTTTTTTCCCTTTTGCAGCAGAACTATAGAGCGCAAGAGCGAAGGAAAGTTGAAATATCACTAATTTTAGGTCATCAGCTGGATTCGATCAATGTGACTTTATGCAGGCCGGATGAATTGTCCTCATGCACAATATATTTTCTTTATGTAAATTGTAGAAGTCCTTCAATTAACGTGCTTACACATTTTGTTTACACTCACACACCCACACATTAGTCAAGAGAGTCACTGTCAGGAGAGAATTAGTTTGTTCTGGGAGCTGCCATTTACTAGATGAGATGAGGAGATGATATTCTATATCATCTATCTCATCTAGAAACAAGATTTTAACCTGCCCCCCCCCCTACTGATCTTATAATACTTACAAACATCACTTCATTGTGTCATTAGCTATCATTGGCCAATTAGTTACATCACCAATAATGGGGGTCGTTCATTGGTCAAGGGGTTATAACATTCCTACCCATATACATATATACACAGATACTATACATACGTACCTAGTACCCCCCCGACACCAAAAGATAGCTTCATTACATCACTATTATGCAGTCAAATCCACTCAAACAATGGGCGGGTTTCCCATCCGCCCACCCCTTTTACCCCCAAACACAGTACTTGTGCACAGTGCTCTGCTCGTGCAAGTAATTACAGTACCACTATCATAGCTGTAACAGAATCCGTTTAGATGGGTGAACAATAGAGTATACAGTAGTTGCAGTTATTCAATCTTTAATAACAAAACAAGCATATGAACAAAAATATTATAGTATTCTACAAGAAAAAACACACTGTATGTTGTGTCAGGGGTAAGAGAAGAAAAAAAGAGAACCTCTGAACAACATACACTTTGGTTTTAAAATAAAATGTAAAAAAGCAGCTTTGTGCGTACCTCGTGTTGAACATGCTAGATTGGTTGTATTCACTGGTGTTGTATTGCTTTCATGAGAGGCAGTGGGTAGACATGATCATGTTGCAAATGAAAGGTTGCACAGCCTACAACACATTACTCTGTACAGTAGAACACAGAGACAAGCCCTGTTATTGAAGAATATCATAGAAATAATTATCGCCATAAAAGGAAAAAAATCACTTATGGCACCTTTAATGAATAATTATTTGATAGCATTCACCAAGTTCTACTCTAGCCTACTCATGTATTGTAAAGTACATGATTTGCAAGAAATCTATAAAGATAACTATTGCTTCATCCAGGAAGCAAGATATTGGAATGCAAGAAGGCACAAATGCATAGACACACCAGAGAAATCTTATACCGTCTCCTCCTACCACTCCTACCACAAAATTCAAATTCAAAAATAGCAAAACTAGCAGATAGAAAAGCTCAAAATGTGGCACTTGGAACGTTTGCTTTTGTATCACACTGTACTGACTGTAGTATGATCATGGCGCTGATTAAGAAAAAAAAAACAAAAAACATTTGACATAAGAGGTTTCTTCCCAACAGCAAAATTATATGAAACATGAGCATAGTGGAAACTGGTTGGTATTATGTGCAATGTAGGGGCATTTAAGAGCCATAATACCCATAGATATAGAAACGTAAAATAGTGCATTTGTTGCTGCTGTTCATTGAAGCGATGCATCACCATGTCATATTTGATAGAACACTGCCTCCAAATGCATGTACCGGTATGCCCCATGCATGTCTGTTGAACCGTGAGGTCTCCCACTTTCCACTATTAAATAATTATGACCCCGACTCCCTCAACTCTCAATCTATTTTACCTGCTTTTGTTTGCTACAAATGTCAAGCATTTAATGATCTCAATTTGGAAATTTGCAATCACTTGCAGCTACAGTACATCCTAAAACTGGGGTTTGAAACTTGGTAGTAGCCCATATGATAACAAACATAAAGGATTGAACTCCTTTATGTTTTAATCTTTCCTTTCTCCCATTCACTAGCTCTATTTGTATAGACTTGTGCTGTGTGTGTCAGTCACACACACAGACAAACATAGCCACTGAGGCGTCCAGCCATGCCCCCTACAGTATTTATGTCTACAAGATGTCAGATGATGACCAGCCATTTGAGGACATTATAACAGCATATTCACTCGATATTACAATGTAATGGCTTCACAGGTTGTTGTGAACCTAATCAATGTAGTTATTTCAACTAAACATTTGGTGAACACAAACAATACCAATTACGTGTCCCAACATAATTCTGCAACCCACCCTTTACAGTGAGGTTTCCCTGGCCTCCAGCTGAACTGGTTTGAAGGACAAAATCTCTGTGAAGGTGTGACCTATGATTGGAGAGAAAGAGAAAGAGACTTAGCACATCAAATGGGTATATTTTTACAGCCTTTCAGTTAATAACTCCAAATATATGTATAGTATAGTGTAGTGCTGTATATTAGGCTTAATTTGCCCTTCGAACATCGGGCAGCAATTTCAGGCCGAGCTTCGAACCTTCGCTAAAAAAAAAGCAGCATGCTGCGACCCCCCCCCGCGCGCGGCGCGCGTCTACTAACTCTTAAAATCGTGGATGTTGCCATCGGTAGATAAGTTTTCTACTGCCCTGAGATGTGATTGACATCAGTGAATACACCAGTCATGACACCGCTCTCCTTTCTCTCCTTTCTGATGAGACCGATCCGACAAAGCCACGGGTAACACGCTGTTTTGATTGCCAATACATGCTGTCCGTCGGCTCGTTTAATTATTTGTTTGCTATGAACGACTACGTGTCTATTGTATATATATAGTCTAAACTGCCTGCTTCTGCTGGTCAGCTAACCATAAAACTAACCTTTCCAAAGGCTTGTTTAATTATTTGTTTGCCAGGATTTGACTACGCGTATATTATAGTCTTAAGTGCCTGCTGCTGCTGGCTAGCCTGCTGCTGCTGGCTAGCCTGCTGCTGGCTAGGTAAATACCATACCATAACCATAAAAACCAACCCCAAAGTCAGCGTGCAGCAGCAGCTCTATAGAGTACAGACGGAGTTGCGCAAACTCCGTTCACTTCCTAGAGCTAGTCTAATGGCGGATCGCCTACATCAGGGGTCTCAAACTCAATTTGCCTTGGGGCCACTAGAAGCAGAGCCTGGTTGAGGCCGGGCCGCAGCCACAGCGCGTCACATGGACAAACGTTTTTTGCCATTTCAAGCCTATTTTTTCGCCATTTTCGCCTTCATTTCACTTAAATTTAAGTAGATTCAGACTCACCAATGTGGGATAAAGAGTGTGTGCATATGTGGTGTTGTGTCGCACAAAAAACAAATAACATTTCTATACTAATATTTCTATTCCTTTCTATTTCTATTCCTTCCTTCCTTTTGATATACCACTGTGCCATCTGTTTCATTCAGTAGCACATAAGGATATGATGATAATAACTATAACTAATAACTATACTGATAATAACTGAACAATATTAAATGAACTATTTACTGGACAATAGAACCTACAGACAATACACCTGGACAAAATAACTGGACCAGCCAACCCATCAACAAAGTGGCTGATTATGATGGCATGAATTACAACCAATAAGGAAGCAGTAACAAAATGTTTACTTTAGCTATCAATTTATATTCCTCCTAACAAAGCCAACTACAGCAATTTTGAACTTATACAGCCACTACAAAGAAGCGCCATAAAATAAATAAAATCAAAAATATAGTTTGTCAGTGTCACTGAGAAACTAGTCTTGCAAACATGACACTAGAGTAGACCATCAGAATCGCCACTTAGGCCCAACTAGCAGCATTGGTTTCCCAATAGTACACGTGCCTAAATAGGCTTTTATTTATTTGCGCTAGCCTCTTTGAAAACTACAGTTGCGCGACGTCTCATCTTTGCTGGCAATGCTGTCTGCAGTGGTCGCGCGATGGGGCTTTGAAAATAATTCAGCACGATCGGTTTCTGACCCCAATGTCGCAACTTTTCTACTAGATGGCTATGACTCTATCCAGCGCAGATGTAAGCCTGCCCTGGAGCAACGACAACACCGTTCACTACGGGCAAGGGGGACACAACAGCTCGTTTTAGGCTACTTACCTTAGCTCAGCGTGCTGCTTTATAAGCCATGCATCCGCCCGTATCGGGCTTTAGAAAACTGCTACGCTGTCATTATTTATCAAACCGAACGCAGTCCTTGGTAAAAAGGCAAAGTTTTATTTTCCCTACGTGTGTTTGTAAACAAGGAGCGGTGGATAGAGAGACGCCATGACAGGATCTCGCCCGTACTGCAGCCAATGGCATCATTGCATTTCTTCAGATTGACAGTTCAGCGACAGAATGAACTAAACTGTACGGGGGGGAGGGGCGTGTTTCAGGGTGCAGATCCGGTTCCTCCATATTCTGTGCAAATGGCAAAGCCAGTAGGCGGGCTTTAAACAGGATCTCAGTAATGAGCAGTCAATAGTAACAGACGGTTCTCCCGCAAATGCTTTTGGTTGCCTGGTCGGAATTTGACGGGGGAACTCGCGGCCGTCGCGGGCCACATTAATATTAAACGTTCATATTAAGGTGGGGGCCACAAAATATCATCTCGGGGGCCGGAAATGGCCCGTGGGCCGGCAGTTTGAGACCACTGGCCTACATAAACCTCTATTGAGAATGGGACACCTTCAGTGAAAACAATGCATTTCCAACTGCAGTAACAGCGCGTTTCACAGCGAGTTTCTGACCCCTCGATGTCGCACATCTACTAGATGGGGGGGAAAGTTAAATAAATAAATAAATGCGAATGGTTCGGGATCATTAATATTCGTTCGAGTGGCGACCTTAGCGAGCGAGTGGTTCGAATCCCGAGCTTCGGTATACAGCCTTAGTATAGTGCAAGCCTGTTCAAATGTACTGTACTGTTCAAATGCTTGTAATGGGATATTTTCCACTGACTGTAGTTCAGGAGACTTCAAAAAGGTAGAGACCCGAAGGACACACTACAGCCAGCCGGCAGAATGTGTAGATTGTGTACATATAATTAATATTGAGTGTGAATGGTGGGGCTTGTGAGGCCATGTCTAGACTGAAGCCCAAATCTGATTTTTTTTGTCTATCCAGATTGTTTGTTTTTTAAATCTATCAAGTTGATCAACCTCGCAATGCAATGTTCAATTGGGATGTGATGTGAGCTTGTTTCGCCTTTACTTACGTTTCCACTGGTCCAGGGGTAGATCAGTGTTGTCCAGTGAGTGGTCGTATGGCTGAGCCTCCGTCTCCTCCTCTGGCTCTCTGAACTCTGAGAAGTAGGGCAGTGTCAGAGCGTCGGCTGCAGTCACCCTGCTGTCCGGATCCAGCAGCAACATGCGCTCCAACACAGTCACAGCTAAGGAAGGAAGGAGTGAAGAAATTGGTGCAAAACATAGAAGAGAGTGTGAGGTTGACTGGTGTGTTTTTTTTTTATTATTCTTGAGGCTATTGTTTTCTGTCGATAATTTGAAATGGTTAATAAAGCGGAATTCCACCCATTTTAAGCATTTTAGACATTAGAAATGTTGTGTGGACAAAATAAAGTTGTTTCATTATGTTAATGATTTTTATTTTATTTTATTTTATTTTTTTTAGATTTTTGGTTCACATTTGGACACTCAGGAAAAAATTGAAAATGGGTGGAACTCTTTAATTGCACCCCTTATTATCTTTGACTTACCCTGCTGGTTCACTTTGGAAAAAACTTCGTGAAGGTCTTTCTTTTCCACTTTGGGTAGACTTTTGATGTAGCTTTTGGCCTGAGTATAATAAAATAATTTCAACAGAGATTATGCTATTATATGATTATGCACATTTGTCTGCATGCAACCCCATCACGCAGAACATAATATATAATGTATAAAATAAATTGCAATTCCGTAGATAAATCACTAAAAGCCCGAAATACTTCCCCACATAGGGTGGGGAGGTATTTGCCAACCAAATTTGAGCCATGTGCATCAACACTAGCCAAGCGAGTGTTGCAAAGTTTGGTGGAGCCAAATAACGCCCATCTGAGTTGTAATCCGATAGGCACAATACAGTTAATAAGATAAAACCCGAACTCACCCAGCCCAAACGAGCAAGGGTGAAATTGCAGTTTCATGTTTATGAAAGCCTAAATGATGTTCTTATCTGTCACGCAATCTGCTTTGCGTGCATGTGTTGTAGTAGTGTGTGCTTAACTCACATCCTGAGATTCCAATTTGGTGATGAATTCTTGAGTGGGCGTTCCTGTGATCTTCATGATCTCAGTAAGCTGATCAAGGTCTAAGCGACAGGCAGGGGTCAAGGTTCCAATATTATGTTCACGCACAGCCAAAATTATTATTTTTTTTACTAATTACAAGCTGTTGGAAAACTTTCTAAATGACTTTGTAAATGTACAGACCTACGTCTATCCTATCCTAAAGGAGCTATTCAAATTAAAAGATACTGTACAATACATACACAGAGTATATCCCTGTACGTTACTGCTGAACTGCTGAAATTCTTTAATTTCATACAATACTGTATATGATGCCAGTGGCAGAGGGACAGGTTCTTAAAAGGATACGGTCGTTGCCTTTAAACAGAGGTTTTCCTTGCAGCATCTCTGCCATGATGCAGCCCACAGACCAGATGTCCACTGAGGAGAAAACAGCCCATTTGACGTTATACACAGGACACAGCTTTTTTTTAGCACATTTCAGTTTCACACTTCGAACTGCACTTTGAGCTGCACTCTAATTACGATGTGTGCACACCCAGGGCCGCTTTAAGGGCGGAGCACACTTCACACCATTTGTGTCTAATGAAGAAACGTTTAAATAACGCTGCAAAGAACACCTTCTCAACTTTTGAAAAGCACTCTACCAAATAATCACTCTGACAAATGACCAAAGTTTTGTTAATTCCGCAAAGGTTTAAATATGAAAAAGGTGGCACCCATTTTATTTTATTTTTTGGGGCAATAGTGTAAACATAAATGTACATGTACTGTACAGTGATGGGTCAGCAATCTCAGCATGGTGTTGATACAGCACCACCCAGTGGATAAACATTATGTCTGCACAGCAACTGTGTGTGTGGAATTGTATGCCTAAATTGGACCTGAAAGTATCAGTCATGACTCATGTACTAGTGTAGTCCAGTATGCATTATACAAGATTACAGGATAGGATTTCTACTTTAAGTCACTTCCTAATGTTGCATTTACACTAGCAACAAAACAAAAACTACAAAATGAATGTGTGAATGAAATTGTGGTATGCTAAAAAAAAAAAAAAGGTGAACCAAGCTCAACTTTTATTTGACTTAGCTTCGCATGAAACCACAAACATTGAGCAACGGCTTGGTCATGTTGCATATGTTGTCCGCTCTACCTTCAAAGAACTACGGCCACGTATTGCTTGTAGCATGTCGCTTTTTGTTGCTGCTAGTGTGAACGCAGAATAACATTCTTGAATGTTCTTCTTTATTTTTATTTTTGGATTGTTTGCTTTTCTATTGGGTATTTTTAATTTGTTTTGCCCTGAGTATAGCTGAGTAAGCCGACTTCAAAAGCTCATTATGTCAACATCATGTCAAACAGCAGCAAATAGCAGATGTTTACCAGTTTGAGTGTAATGCATCCAGCTGAGGATGACTTCTGGAGCTCTGTACCAGCGAGTTACAACATATCCTGTCATCTCACTGTCTGCCTGCCGTGCCAGACCAAAGTCCAGGATCTAATGGGACATGAAAAACAATTATTACAATTACATGGTTTCCTAATCACAATTTACTTGAGATACTTCAATCAATATTTTTGTATAATTGTCAATCATTTTCCATGTTTATGAGCTTGTAGAGGGGCTATTTCAACTATTAATGTTACTGTTTTTCATTCAGTGCATCTTTTGTTTAAGAAGCCTAAAAGCCAAACAACAGAAATGTTACTCGTAATTAGTGAAGTTAATGTGCAAATGAGCCACAGAGCCACAGATCACCTCACAACACATCAGGGGACTTCTGAGTCTCAAAGTTATAGAGTTGGGAAACCTTTCCCAACCAAAACGAAGACAGACTTCAATGTAAACTTTGATTACTGGGGGGGGGGGGTTATTGTAGTTATTACAATTAGTTATTGTAACTAAAGATCCTTGCGAGTTACAACTGTGTTTTCTTTCATTTATATGTAAGAAGTGGTAGAAGAGGTAAATACCAGGACCTTGAGCTCACAGTCTTGGTTGATAGCTAGATTTCCTGGTTTGAGGTCCTGCAAAAGTCCATATACAAAACAATCAAGAATAAATACATCTGTATGTCAACATAGACCACACATTTTCTTATTTCTTTTTTTCTGCCATTTGTGTTGTTTTGTTGCTCGTCTAAATGTTGAATGTTTACATGGATCACAATGCATGCAAGTCTATTCTAGCTGGTAAGTTTTCGCAATTAATCCCAAGTACCACATAAAATGCAGGCTACCTATGCCAGTGAAGACACAAGACATGCAAACACATGAATGTTGAAAATAAATACCAAGGATACTTACCCTGTGAATTATACCAGCAGAATGAATGTACTGTAATAATATATACCAGAGATTGAATCATCAAAAGTGCATTCAACTATATTACGTTTTGCATAATTGTGTGATAGCAGACATCAGAGTTCCTCACCTTTAAACCTTTGAGCATCTGATACACAAGATACTGAACTTTGTCTTCCGAGAGCCTCTGCAGCTTCATGAGTTTCCCCAGGTCAGTCCCCATGAAGGGCATTACCAGATAACTGAATAAGGAACATACAACACATACATTATAATTCAGAAGCTGTGCAGTACAAAGGCTGAAAATTACCTGTCAGTCAGCTGGCGCTAACTTAAAAACAGTTTCACACAGTATAGGTTCCAATGTTGTCATGAGGAATTATTTTTTTGTGTGCTGTAGTGATGGAAAATCAATTATTACTTACAAATCGTGAAATCTATCCAGAGAGAGATCAGCAGTGAACACATCTATTAGACCAATGACCTGAACCAGAGACAAATGCCACTTACAATATGACCTCAGATAAATAGACATTATAATTGCACGTAGAAGGAACACGTTATTCCGAGCAGTTGCTTTCCCCTCCATCAGGCGCCCCGGCTGGCCACGGGGAGGCCCGGATTACTGCATGTTTTTGTGAGGGTGCGTATCCTAGGGGAGACAGGGAGAATGTGCACATTCCACACAGAAAGGCCCTTTCGCCAACCCCACCTCAGGTATGGGCACTGAAGATGTGGAGGTGAGAACGTGCCCCCCAGTGCCCATAGCATCCCCACCGGGAATCAAACCCAGGATCTAGCTGTGAGGTGACAGGACTACTGACTCATCTTATTAAAGATAAATTAAGCACAATCATGACAGCAAGATGTCTTACGCTTGTGCGTAGAACATTAGACCAGTCTGCAGATAGTAGCTTGTCTGCAAGGGCCGTGGACCTCTGGACTAAGATCCTACTGTGAGGCTACAGCTGGCAGCTTGTCTGCAAAGGCTCTGGATCACTGAACTGAACTAACATCCTACTGTGAGACTCACATTTTCATGCTTCATGTGTTTTAGAAGCCTCAGCTCTCTGTAGGCCCTCTTGGCGAAGAGCTCAGACTGGAAAGGCCGGTGGAGCTTCTTGATCGCCACTTTGGATTTTGTTCTAGAATCCACAGCTGAGCTGCAAAATATAACACACACACACACACACACACACACACACTATATCACTAACAGTATTCATCATTGCATGGGCCTGGGGCTCTGGTTGAATAACCGTGCCAGTAAAGGCACAGCAAGCCTGTGTGGGACAGTGTGGCCTGCAAAGTGTAAGCACTTTCCATGGTTTCATGTTGGCCCTCTTCCAGAAAAGCTTGGGAATTGCTGCCCTATAATATATTCTCCTTCCATCATCATAGCCTGTGTGCTACAGGCAAACTATTAGCAGTTGAAACCAAACTTTATAGCCTGCAGGTTTGTTCACGTCAAGTGCTATTATATGTTTGTTTTCGACTTGAAGAACTCGTCTAAGGAATTCATGCACAGTCTTGAGTCATGTAGGATTGTTGTGTTGTGGCTCTTGTGTTTTCAAAAAGATTCATTTCATGGACTCCATCACATTGATATGACTACAGTGATGGTGACACTGAACAGGCTACATTTCTTATTTGTTTATTAATGGTTCTTTAAAGTTACAGTTACATATACTGTATTCCCAAATGTTCATTAACACCCTAAATGAGTGGTAATACATTTTGGACACAGGTTACATGTAAGTCCTGCTTCTAAATACAATCCCGGTACATGTTATGAACTCAGTGTAAAACCAAAGCTGGTACATAATAGCCTTTGATGTGTTCATGACCCAAAACAAAGTTTTCAATGGGAAAAATGCATTTGTTTGTTGGTTTATTTTAAGATAAGAATAGATCGAAATTCAATAAACGTTGTACTTAGATTGTGATTATGAATTATCAGCCAAGCCAGGTCATTAAAAGAAGAATGAAAAAGAGTAATTTGTATGTGAGTGATGAATATATGAATAAGTAAGTACAACTGCATTATGGGAGAACCTTAATCTATGACACTATTGCATATTTCACTATTGCACATATTACACTATTATACTTACACTATTACACACTTGCACTAATACATTTTGATGGAGGCATAACCCCTGAAGAGAAGTCCAACTGGGCTATTTATTTGAACATGTGCAAGGAGTTGTGAGCTAATCTGCTAATGCAACATTTTAAACAACAATATTTTTTGGAAACATTTTAATCATAAATATTGAACGGGGTTCCCTTCCCTGGCAGAACCTATTTCCAAACTTTACATAAAAGGATTGAGAAGCTCGTTAGACCTAAATACACAAAATAAACAATTTTGTATTTGAAATAACGTTGCATTCATTCAAATAAGTTCCGGATCGCAGCTCTAACAGGCTACGCCCATCACCATGTTAATCATTGATGAGAGCACAATGAGGAGCCAGTCTGGAGAAGCCGCAAGGTGGCGAATGGACTGAAAAGTGAAACAAAGTGGCTGTATAATAATAATACACGCAATTCATATGGACAGCTTCTGCTCGTTTGTGTGTGATAATGTTCGTGTAGGCCTACTGTAAAATGTCATTTGATCGCACAATGAATAACACATTTTTCGAAGAACAGGTGTCCTTAAAAGCTTATAAACACAGCACACGGTTCTTCGGTCAATGTGAATAAGTATATATAAATATATTCCTTTACTCAGTCCTACAAGGAAGTGAAGCAAAAGTTTAAAACAACACGAGCCGCTTGTGCAAGTCAAGAACCGAATGTTCAGGTTCATGTCACGCGTCGATTGTTGTTTTGACGAGGATGATAGCGATCAGCTCGCGTTGTGATTGCGAATCAGTTCTTGTGAATCAACAAGCGGCACCGTGGTACGGATCGACTATAAATTAAACTACCGTAGGCAAGTAGTGTCACTCACACAACAGTACATACACGGCAATCTGCGTCTCCCTTTGTTTCACTGCTGTGTGGAACGAATAAACACTAACCATATCCAATCCAACAGTGCCAGTTCTTCGTCTGTTCTTCGTCATTATCACTGACACTGATCTTAAATGGCTGATAGTTTAGGACCCAAATGAAGCCTTACAAGTCAGCTGGAGCATGGGGGTCCATTTGGTATTTTGGTTCCATATTATGAGCCATCTGTGCACACAGTAGCTACACACTCCGTGGTGGGGAGAGGGTCTAACTCCAGAAAGTTAGGGCCACAGTGACAGGCAGACTTACCAGACGGTACCGTAGGCTCCCGTCCCCACCTGCTTCAGGTCCCGGTACCGCTCCGGTACCTCCCATTTGGTCTTGTTCACTTCCTGGCGGCAGTACCCAGGTCTGATACGATTAGACATAATGATAATAATATTAGATCCACTCGTTCTCGAAGTTAAACGTCTTAGCAATTCGCCGCTGCTTTCTGTTCCGTGTCCTCCTCACGCATCCATTGTCTACCCTGCTGTGTTTTCTCACCCTAGTCTAGTGTGTCTGCAGTGCGTGCGCAGCGCAGGAGGGCGCAACCCTTTACCCGAGGTCACAACTCACAACCACAAAGCAAAGCCACTCCCTAGGGTTAGGGTTATGTGTAGCCAACCGTGTACGATTTTAGTATCTAACATTTGATTAAATAATGGCACTACGCATGGCACCAATGCACTTTGATATCATAATGTTGATATCATAATCATAATATAACGCTATAATATACAATATAATGAAATATGCTTATTATTATTGGAATGGATGGATTTTACTGTCAATGAATACTTGTACAACGAAATTAATCTGTTGGCATTAATACAATGTAATACAAATGGCAATCCAGGAGGTGCCAAGAGAAAAAGTGCCCTTATCTGGGCACAGGTCTCCAGAAGGTCAACCTGTGGCCTCCTAGTGTCACCCCTTATTAAGAGGAACAAAAACACTCCTAATGGGCGTAAACATTTTTACTTCTAGCCCCGATCAATCCCTGATGTGGGGCAAGTAGGGCAATAGAGATGCGCAGTGATGTCACCGCCCCTGTTCCACTAGTGGATTCCTCATTCATTTTCCTCAGACTTTTCGAAAATGGTTAATAAAAACACGATTGCGCCGCGGACAAAGCCAACTCGTGACAAATCATGATGACAACAAACACAATATCGTCATATATAATTAGGAAGAAGTAGAAAACGGCATGATACAAGACTTTTTGTATCGTTTTTCATCTTAGAAAGTATTTTATTGTCCCAAAAGTTTGTGTGTGCCATCATGATTCAAAAATGCTTAATAAAAACATGATTGCGCCAAGGAAATAGACAACCCGGGTCGTGACAAATCATGTCAACACAGTCACACACAATATTATCATGCAATATCTAATCGGCAAGAAGTAGAAAACAGCAGGATACAACACTTTTTGTTTCGTTTTTCATCTTAGAAATTATTTGATGGTCCAAAAACATTGTGTGTCATCGTGATTCGTCTGCGGCGTAATCGTCTTTATATAAATTATTTTCGGAAAGTCTGTGAGAAAAATGAATGCGGAATCCACTATTGGAACAGGAGTGGTGACGTCACTGTGCAGGTCTATTGAACATGCATGTAACGCTTCATGCAGATGAGTGCATTTATAGGTACAAATATGAGAAGATGATTAGAGTTCATAAATGAGAGTAAGAGAATAATGATTGAGGATAGGAAGCCGTTTCTGGATTTGGTGGTTGAGTTCTTGAGGCATCTGTAGTCCTTTCGCCTCTGAAGTACCATGGTACCATAGACGTTTTAATTCCTGAACAATAATTAAAGGTCTAGACTGCAGCCTTTTTATTGCAAATTGTGGAGACTCTTAAAGCCCAGCCCCTCTAGCATTTTGAACGGAATATCAGAAATTCCATTATGCAAATAACTTAAAAGTTGGCTTTGAAAGAAATGATTACAAAAATGTCTGTCTTCCTCAGGCATGTGGGTAGTGTTTAGAACTTTCTTGTTATGACTTGTAGGCTGCAGTAAGACATGAGGGTGAGTAGACATTCTGTACAGAAGCACGTGGCTGATGCAACTTTCTGGAAAGTTCCTGCACCTACAGAAACTAACCCTGCATAATTATATACCGGTAAACATGACCTTCAGGAATCAGGATGGGAGAAAATAACTTTTCCTGGACAAGTCAAATTAAATTTCCACAAATTAAATAAATGAAAAGGTGATCTTTCTAAGTACAACATACTGTATATGTTAGATTTTGGTTACATGATGACATTATGCAACAGCATAAGAAATGCCTACTCACTTCAATTCCTAAATGGAACGCCTATGCACAAAAAATATGAGAAATGGAGATTACTCAATGTCAACATATTTAAAGAAAGAAAATTTTGAAGATCTTTTATAATAACAGCTCAACACATTTATTCAGGACCTCATGTTCATACATACCAAGATTCTTGCTTTCCTTGTCACCCTGGGACCTATTGTGAGTCTCGGATCTCACATGTCTCACATTTGGATATTTCTCTCCCTCTTTTTTTTCCTTAGGTTTTGTCAAAATTATTTTAAAATATTTCAGTAAATGTCCACATACAGTAAACGTCCCCTTTTTTGTTATTTGAAAACAAATTCAAACATTTTTTAAGAAGCATTTCACAAATTAAGTGATGATTAAAAATGATCAAGATGAATTGTTAAAGTATAGGAAATAGCTTACCAACAGGCTTACAACACATTGTGAGCTTGTAGAGCTACTAATTTCTATTCTGGGTCTTGAGCTACAATGTTTGGGAACCACTGCTCCATGTCATGACACGTTATGAATAATGTGTGAATATAGCATTTTTTCCCTTCATAAGAATAATTCAAAGAATCCCATTTTTTAACAAAGCATTCATTTAAAAACTTTCCCCATTTTTCTACAATACATCCAGTTACATAATATAGGTAGGAGATAATATACAGGATATGTTCTAGTGTTAACCCAGAAACTTCTAGGTCAACGCTAAAATATTTTATCGTATTAACTGTGCGTGTAAATTGCGGCTTACACTATCGAGTACAAACATTCCCTTTCACTCTAACACAACCCAACAAAATATGTGCAGTCAGAAGCTCAACTCTCACAAACACATGTTAGATTATTTGGTATACTATCATCATCACCAAGCAATCCAGTTAGTTCTCCATTATCAAACACAGACAGGTCATTTTAGGACTAGTTGTCTGGGTCATCATCAATAGGTAACACAATCCCAAAGCAGAGAGGGAACCAGATCGGGACACCCAATAAAAGTTGATATTGTTGGTGTAAATAGAAATATGTTCTATTTATAATCAGTGCTATTGAACACAGTTTACATCCAATGTTGTGTGTCCGTCTTTTTAATCAATAACGGGCAAAACAATTATTGTCAAAAACCCTCCTAACTACTCCTTGAGCTGTATTTGAGTCATTCAATTACCTTACCAACTTTGATGAGGCAGAGTTGTGCTGATTCTAATTATGCTTTTTTCCCCTTTGCCGTGTCCCTGAGCACACCCCCTTCTGTTAGATAATGCTTGCCTATGGAGAACGAACTTGCCTGCCTTGTGCGTGCTTGCCTTCCATGCACTGCCTGAAAAGTAACAGAGAGAGGTTACAATTGCACAAGTGTGTGTGTGTGTGTGTGTGTGTGTGTGTGTGGGGGGGGGGGGGTGTTGAAGGGGATGGAGTGAAGATATTTGAGGATCTGTGCATAACAGCTAGACAGAGATCTGTCATAATGAACTCTCTCCATCACCTTAGGTAGGCTAGCGCCAAGTCACGGAAGGCATTACGAAGATCAGCTGACGCAGATGGCGTTGGCTTCAGCAGGGGGTCTGCTGGTATATGGAAGAGGAACTCTCATGGATGAAGAGGTTGCTTCCTCCAGCTGTCCCTCCTCTCCCTCTGCCTGCTCCTCGACGCCTCCTCCTCCACCCACCCATAAAGACTCCTCTAGACCTGGCTGGGAGGAGAACGGCTTCTCCATAACCTTCAGGACCCGCCGGACCTTCACAAGGCACATGGAAAGCAAACAGAAAGCAAACAAGTAGTTAAAAATAAACTGCAGCTAAACCTGAAAAAAGAAAAACATGCATGACCAGATTAAGTGAAAAGAAGGGCACGTTCAGCATGGATGAGGCAGAATTCTAAAATGATCATGAATTGACAAGGTACGGCATATGGTTAACTTTCACTGTTAACTTTTCACTGTTTCACTATTCATACGTATTTCAATGGCAGTACATGCAGCCATGTGAAATGAGCTGCAGTATGATTGGCATAGTATAATCTTAGCAAATATGATCAAACAACGATTGATGCTTGTATGCTGACCTCTGAGAAGTCTCCACTCTCAGCAGCCTCAATGGCATTCTGGGCAATGTAGTTTCTGAGCACCACACGTGGATTGGTGCCATCCATCACCCTCACCCTCTCCTCCTGCACCGCCTGAATGTTATCCTGGCCCTCCAGCTCCCGGGCCAGACGCTTCCTGTAGCACATGATAAAACAGGGAACTGAGTCAACGGAACAGTCCCACGGACAACAGACCATTTCCTATTCCAGTCTGATACACAGTAGGGCTGCAACTATCGATTTGTTCCTTAGCTATAATTCTACCGATTTCTTTTTCTAGCCGTTGAATAATGAAGAAGCTCATCAAAATACATTATTACACCATTTTGTACAGCTGATATAAGCATATTCTGTATCTCAGAGTCGTCACACAATGGTACATCGAGACGGGTTGTGAGCTTGTAGATCGACGATTTTCAATTTGTTTGAAATGCTTTGAACCATGATGACATGAACAAAATAGGGATCCATCATCAATCTTCTAAAATTGTATTATTATACGATTGATTGTATTTTTAATAAATATTTGTATTTTACATTTTAGCATTCGATTAACTGTTTACCAGTAGTCCGTCTGCCCCTCTTCCCCACCTGTAAGAGCGGATCCACTGTGTCCAGTCCTCTGCCTGTTTGCTGCTCAGATCTTCCTGGCTGCTCTCCATAAGATCCTTCAGTTTGCTGAGTTTTTCCAGCTGCCTGGTCACAGTTGTCCTGTCTGAGATCATCTGGAAGAGGGCTGGGTTGCTCTGGGCCATTGACAGCAACATCGCCAGCTCACTAGCAAGAGGAGAGATGGTAGGGAAGTCATTTTAATTTTAAAAACACTGCCATTTAGCATGTTTTAATTAAACATTTGCTATCCAAACAGTGAACACTATGCTTTATTTTAATGAAACATATGTCTGCCTCTATATGCAATGTTTATATAGACATTCTGACGGTTATAGTCTCAGCTAAATGGTAAGCACACTGTAGCTCAACAATGTTACCCCCGATCTTATACAAACTTCTCTCGTCGTCTTATACAAACGTCTCTCCAATGTGAGCCCTAACAATTCTTGCTTTGTGTTCTGCAATATACCCCGTCAATGGAGCTAATCTAATCTGACCTTCTAACTTTTATACTGTACCACATTATTGAGATTAGTTATGTTTTACTCACTACAGCAAGTTATGTATTGTTACTTTGTATTGTAAATGTAAGCCAAGTGAAATCAATTCCCCCAAAATTAGCTGCGCATGTATCATGCATGTGTCCAAGCTTAAATGAAGGCTGTAAAAACACAACTAATGCCGTTTTGTGTTTCATTTCCTATGGAACGTATCACATTCATGACCGAAAACATAAACCTGCCCTGAGAACAGCATTGGCCTTCTACTCAAGTAGAATCAATTTCAACTGCTGTCTGAATGCAGCACTCATCAGTGCCTCTTCAAAACATTAGCAGTGAAGCAGAGGTAGGACCAGACAAGAGAGGACTGTCAACCCTCCGTTTGTGGGGCGAACATATTCAGCATCTGGGTCTTTTACAGTCTCTTACCGTGGATCCATTGTTGGCTTGTTGGCTGCCTTCAGTTCCTCCAGATGGGCACACTGCGCCAACAAGAGATCTGTGGCCTGCCTGACGATGTCCTCCTCCACCTCACCTTCAGCAGGGCAGGGGATCTGACTGAGGCTGCGGAAGGCGTTGGTAAAGTCAGCTCCTGTTGGGGGAACAGGTAGGGGGGAGAGGACCAGAGCAAGGGTGAGAGAGAATAAATATAACTGTGTAATAACTGCTATGTGGTGAGCGGTAACGGTTTGCATCCTAACAATTCCAAATTGTGCCCGTATCCAAGTTGATTTAAACCATTGAAATTTCCAACTCACGAGTCTCAAGGCCTTGTTTTTAAGGGATTTTGGTCATTGTTTGTAAATAATTTGTTTTGAGACATTGGCACAGTGTGTTAGCGGTGTCTCAGCTGATCTTTGGCTCTACTGGTTTGGGAAGAACATTTAATTGTCATGCATTGTCATGCTAAAAACAATCACCTGTGTTATGCATCGTCTGCAGCAGCTCCCTAATCAGCTCCTCATCCTCAGGCTCCTCCTTTGTCAGCAGACCCAACTTCTTCCTCATGTTCCCCAGGTAGAAGCCATTATAGTGGTCTGCGTACTCAGCCACAATAGCCTTGGCCCTCTCTGGCGGCAGCTCAGGAGCCAGTGCCTCTGCCAGCTTCACCAGGTTCCACCTGCATATGTCTGGCTGGGCCTGGTATGAGTAGCGGCCAGAATTATCAGAGGAATTACAGATGAAATCTGGATCAAACCTGGGACAGTGAAAGGAAAGTAAATCAAATCAATCACTCGCAATTTCACACCTGTTGCATTGTCACACACTTTCTCATTCATGTTTGAACTTTCTTTCTTTTTTGCTTTGCATGCAGTTATATATTTTGTGCTGTCTTCAGAATAAATGCACAGAGAAGAACACACAAACAGACCTGTCCATAAAGCCAAATGGCCCATAGTCCAGTGTGAGTCCTAGGATGCTCATGTTGTCTGTGTTTAGCACTCCATGGCAGAAGCCAACACACTGCCACTGGGCCACAAGTCGAGCAGTACGCTGCACCACCTGCAAGCAAGACACCAGTTATCCACTAGTTATCCGCCCGTAGCAAAAAATACAGACCTGGTATTTACTGCAGAAGAGAACTCTTTTGTCTTGCACACACACATGCACGCACACGACACACACACAGAGTATGGAAACGCAGAGGTTTCTGTCTCATTGCTAATAAGGTAACCTAATAACAGAAGGCCGAGTGACTCAGCACATGGACTGAAGTCAGGCTGTCATTATATATGGTACTGTACCTGCTTTGGAATGTTCTTGGCCATAAACAAAATGGTCTTTTCTTGTGTGATAGAAGCTGACACTCTCACTTTTTGAATGAAATTGATACATGTGATACAAATAGCTCTATACCAGTAAATAATTTTGTAGTTATTATTATTTGATTAATCAATCAATCAATCAATCAATCAATCAATAGAGCAATCCTTTATCTTAAATAATTGCTTTTGTTTGACACACTTTTGTTTTCCTTGCTCTTTTTTGTTGGTTATAGAAAGCTGGGATTTGTCCCAATAGAGGAATCTGATATTTACCTCTCTGAAGAAAGCTACGTTTCTCTCCACCCTGTCCGGGAAGTTCCGCTGGATCTCAGGGTAGAACATCTCAATGACATAATCCATCATCTGGCCTCTGAGCTCATCGCGGCCATAGCTGGGCCCCTGGCGGCCTGTAAGCTCATCAGCCGGCTTGAAAATCTCAAAGGATCCAAACCTGTATAACCATGGTACATGGAAAATGTTAATAAAATACATTTTATTTATCCAAGGTGCTTTACTAGATACTGTATTTTTATAGGTAGATTACTCTGACTGAATCCATTGCATGCTTACACAAGGATGCCCAGTTATACATATAAACTGTGTGCTTCTCTGTTTGGGCATATGACTATATGGATGCATACCAGTGAGGCAGTGAGTCACAACTAGGGCCCAGACGATATATATCGCTGTTTGCGATATATAGGACAGATATTACTGACCTGAAGAAGGTGGGAGCGATGCGGAGGACTATGGAGCATCTCTCATGGCGGGGGTGGCCATCGTAGTGAATATCCCTTATGACTCTGCTATCAGACGTCACCACAGATCCTGCTCTGGTGGTGGGGATACCCAGGGCAAACATCGCCTCACTGCACAGAAACTCCCTGATGCTGGAACGCAGCACCTTACGACCATCAGCCGATCTAGAGATGAGAAAAGGACAAATCCAGTGTTATTTAACTGTGGAACAATGTATCCTTAATTTAAATGGCCCCAAAGGGACCTAGATCCTTGTCACTCTGAGAATGAATGAATGCATGGGTTCATTTTAGTTACATTTGCACACGTTTTAACAAAGTAGTACACAACAAATCCTCATACCTGGAATAAGGCGTCAGTCCAGCACCCTTCACTTGCATCTCCCAGCGGCCACTTGGGTTTTCCCGCAAAAGTTCTGGGCTCTGATGTGCAGGAACCTTCACCTCCCCCAGGTAACAAGCCGCTCCGTCGCCTAGTTGGCCGGCAAAGTGTCCGAACTGGTGTCCACAGTAGCAGTGGGCCGCTGGCTCTGAGCCAGGCATGATTTTGCAGCCACCGAGATACCCGGGTCCAAGAGGATCGTTCAGCACCTCATCCCCGTTGAGTCCCAGCAGCGCCAGCGCTTCATTAGAGACTGCCACGAACCTGCCAGTTGACCAATGTGATTTGATTGTACTTTGTACATTGCACAAACCTTGTACATTGTACAAAATAACAAATTCAATTCTCAAAAAAAACAAAAACAAACAAAAAACAAAACAAAAAAACAGTGGGCAAGCGAACCTCTGACATCACACTCATGTCAACCTGACTCAGCTATAGCCATATAAGGAGTTCCGACTGCAGCCCAAATACAGAGTGTGTTGATTGAAACACATTGTGCCATCATGATATTGGTAGGTAATTTTTTGATGACACATTGGCAGACAAATCAGTCAGCCCTGTTGTGCACAATGGGGGAATGCCCATATACTGATGACATCAGGGAACATCACGGGCAACATTACTATTGCCAACTAATAGATACATTTCATAATTCATACACATACTGTATAATAGAGTCTACTGTACACACGCATGCACGCATACACTTTTATCATTGATTCTCAAAAGGGTTAGTGGGGTGCTGAGCTAAATATAGGTTCCCTAATGTATTACAATGTTTTTAGCGCTTCATTGTATGTTGTAAAATGTATTGTAAATCTTGATTAAATTGTAAACTTTTCGGCATTGTAAGTCGCTCTGGATCAAGAGCGTCTGCTAAATGCCTAAATTGTAATTGTAAATAAGCCAACGTTGCATCAGATTAACTATTACACTGGTCTTACCCTATTTCATTCTTTGAATATTCAAAAATAGCAGAGAATATGAGTGCTGACAGACAATGGGTGCAATTCTGAAAGCTGTGGTGTAGCCAGGTATGGTGTAAGTCCTCTCATTGGCTGCATGGCAGCAAATCAGGTTTGGGGCCGTGCTCATTGGTTGCATGGCAGCAAATCAGGTCTGGGGCCTTGGGTAGGCCGAAAGCCTATACCACCAGCCCTGGGCCTGAGCTCACCAAATAATTACCCAGAATAATTAAAACCTGCAAGTCAAAAGGTTCAGAAATCACCTGACCCCCCCAATTAAAAATGTTACTGCACTCCCCTGCTTTGTTCATCATGATTTGAAGCTCTTGATGACTGGTTTTAATTATTCTGGATAACTATTTGGTAGGCCCAGGCCCAGGCCTGGTGGTATAGGCTTTCGGGCCTACCTCAAAGGCCCAGACCTGATTTGCTGCCATGCAACCAATGAGCACGGCCCCAAACCTGATTTGCTGCCATGCAGCCAATGAGAGGACTTACACCATACTTGGCTACACCAAGGCGATTCAGAATTGCACCCATTGTCAGTTGTTGTGAGGTCAGATGGACTATATTTTTATGAAATTATGAAAAATCTTGAAAAAGTGAAGTTTTACATTTTATAACTCTGAATTATTATATATGCACACACAGGCATGTTGAGTCGACCAATGTTTTATGTTTGGGCTCCCAGCATGTAGAAACTGCCAGATGCTAACTTACATATGTTGAGCAATTTTCCCAATTTTTCAACATGCAACATTTCATCATGTGTAGCATGTGATACGTCTGACTAGGGGGCTTCCATGATTATGAATCCATTATATACAGTATAGTTGTTAACAATAATAATTATTGTTGTTAACAATAATAATTATTGTTGTTGTTGTTATTGTTATTATAAATATATGTAATGATAATATTAAACCCACTATTAAAATGTTTACCGGTAACTGAAAATGGAGGGCCCTATAGCTGATGTAAACACTTTTTCTGGTTTTATAATATAGCATTTATTATTGTTATTATTGATCTTTACACGGTGCGGTGCCCTTCTTCCATCAGCCTAGCATACAAATTTCAATCAATGACACGATTACTTAATCATACTAACTATATAGTCAGACTACAGTATATACCATTACTTACTTGCCCATTACAAAATAAGCGCATACAAACATTATAATCATAGCCTACTCCGCCATGTACCCAGACAGTACCTGGGATTGGTCACGGGCTGTGGCACCACCCTGGAGAAACAGGCTCCCTTCACGCTGCGGACGCCGGGCTCCGTGCACGGATCCACGGGCAGCTTCTTCAGAACGGCGTTGTCAAAGTCCAGCCGCTCCAGAGACGAACGACCTACGACCAGTCCCATCACGCCGTCCATCACCGCAGTACCTCCACCACCGCTGCACAACAGTCTGATCACAGTACCACTAAACACCCGGAGTGAGAGAAGACGGGCTCCGAATGAAGCCATTCAACACACGCCATCCGTGTACTTACTGCGACGGCCGCTGCACGGTATCTTTGATTAATATTATTACTGCCAAACTCTCATAGCATGCCTTCTAGTACTGTTGTACAACAAGCGGATGTTTGTTTCGCAACTTGGATTTGCTGTTGCGTCATCATTATTTGTCCGGCTGGAAACACTGACAATAGCGGAGCAACTTCAACGTGACACACGGGCGCACTAAAGTTAATGATCCCCATTATATTCCTACTTTAAGGATTTAAATTAATTCATTAATTATCATTAATGCATAATTTACATAATGATGGAAAAGAATGATGTGACATTGGGATCATGTGCTTTTTGTGGAAGATCTGGTGCATGAGTAGCTCTGTTGGCCTTTGGTCCATGATTCTGCCTTGCATTTAAATCCATAGGCTGTATAGTTTACAGTAAATCATAGAAGCAGTATATCTACAGTATAGACCAGACCTAGTGCACAAGTATAACGTAAGGTTAACTCAATTGGTTGCCAATCAAGCACTAAAGAAAATCTACTGGTGAGAAAATAGGCTCAAGGTCTAGAAACCATATGAGGCAGCACAAGCACTATCTTTTACTGGGCTTCTGTATATAGTTCAACAATAGAAATGCTATGAGATAGGATAGGGGTAGGGGTTAAAAACAAATGTGGGTATTTGAAAAACAACAACATAAACAGGGTCTAATGCTTTGACCAACTCTAGGAAAAGCACCATCTCTCCATGTTAACCCAAATGCAATTTACTCACCTACCTACAGGTATAAATACCTCTATGGCTATCTTCATGCACTCAAATCACTTTATTTCAAGAACTGAAATTTGTTAGTTGTGTTCAAACTAAGTCCATGAATACTTGAAATAAAAAACACAAAATAATCAATTGTGCTAAAAGGGCCACAATATTAAATACTTTCCATAATGTAAAACAGTTAGTATTAAGAATTTAGAAAACTGCCTGAAGCAGCCAAATCTATATTATACATGACAATATACAGTATGTAGAGTGTTTTTACATAAGGCAATTTAACATTGAGGTTGTTGGTCACTCTTCCAGTTACCGCTAAAAGTACCCCTCCCAAATAAAGAAAATGTACCAGGAATGTCAACAAATCACATTTTACCCATCAACAAGATACTGCTATTAGGCTATATAAAGTATACAAGTATGTTGTTGTCAGTAGGAAACGATGGGTCAAAGGCAGCAGCATGTGTAGAAGTCCAGATTTATACTTGTCGTACAGTGGGGTTGTGCTCCAATTCCAAAAATGATAAGATCTATGTAAAGTGAGGTGAGCTCATTCTATTTTAGCAAATAACACCATTGTACGATGAGCATAGATTAGACATAAGGCTTTACTTCAAAGCCCTGACCCATTTGTTTAACCATCGTGGTGAGTTTCCTTCCAGAAAGTGTCCTGAGTAATATGTCCGTTCAAGAGACTGTTCAATTGTCTAACAGCCTTAAAACTCATAAATCCTTCCCATCAGATCTTTTACAGATGGTTTTCTTTACAAGGTGCATATTTCCTAAGTCCAGTATGGACAGTCAAAAGTTAGACATTTGTGTTTTAAAGCATACATTTGAATGTTGCTCTTAGTCTTAGTGAAAAGGACCTGAGATGCAATTGTACTTGGACCACTTTTTCCATCTACTGTACATCAAATTCCTTACCTCAAAATTGCCAAACTACAAGCATAGATCTGCCATTTTTAGCAAATGTTTAAACCAAGATGTTGGGGTTTAAGTGGTTAAAAGAAGTGTTATATGCACACAAAGTCAACTGGTCCTGAGGCACATTGAAGCAAACCGCATGTCAACTTTCACTCAGTCTGTTTAAAAGACCGGGATACCATTTTCAGTTCTCAATGGGGGAGGCAGCACATCACTAAAACTCCATAGACACACCGATACAAGCCAAAATCATGTAGGAAAATATTAAAAAATAGCAATGTATTACATACAGTATTCAATTTGGGAGTAGGTATAAATGCATATTTTGCCTTTTCAGCATGAGCCCTTATGCCTGATTCATAGTTGCACCAAGAAAATGACAGAACTAAAAGCAACTTACTTCTGAGATTGTGGAATAGTTCCGGATAGCACATAAACAACAACAAGCTCAAACATTGCAACACATGAGCTAGTAAATCTGCTATTTGTTGGTGCAGGGCATAATGCACAACTAAGTATAACTCAGGCTTTAGAATTGCAATATGAGGCACTTGTCTGTTGTGGCAAGCAAGACACCGCATAGAGGAAATTAATCAATGTTATGTTAATCTTGTTGGTGGCCTGGAAATAATATATTACTTTAAAAAACAGAGAAACTACAGTAGATTGCTTTTCCAACAAACACAAAGGCAAAACATAATTTTGGGTTGGCACTTTTACCAGGGTTATAAAACACATATTTCACAAAAGGAGGAGCCGTTTCTCAAGCACAAGGCTAGATTCATGATTAGGGGACAACCATGATGCATATTTTGGTATCATATCAAATATCCCTCTACCCAATCACTTATAAAGTGCTGCATACCGAATGAGCCAATGAGTAAACCTTTGGTTAGTGCCGTATCCAAGGATCTACAAAAGAAAATAACCTTTAGAAAAGTGGGCTACATGGAAATCATCTCAGTCTGATTTGGCTGCTTAGTCTTTCAAGGCGATACCCCAAGAAGCCACAAGATGGAACTCAAAGCAAACTTCATGTCATGTAAAATGTGTGCCTATTACTGAGTCATGATGAGTTGTCTTAAAATGTCCAAGTCATTACAAGGAATGTGGGGGATATAAGTAAAGAATTATTAGCTTTTTAAACGTTACAAAACCCAAGCAACAAAAAAAGACAGAAAAAAAAGGTTTTGCCGATACAAAATAATGAATAAAAAAAAAAAGCAGAGTACTGTCATGGTTTCTTTGGCAGTACTGCCCTGCCGTGTCAACAGGGACACTTGATACGAGGCGGGAAGGAGGTTCTCGAGGTCCTTGTTAGTTCATCCACCCCAACCCTCCCCTGCCTTTCTGTCGTTTAAGGCCATTGGTGATGAATGCAATGCATGGTTTTAATATTCAGACGGTCTCGTCACAGACGTTGTGGTGGTCAGGGGAAATCAAGGGGGGGTCACGGTCAAGCAGCAGGTGGTTGCAGGTTCTCTAGCAGAGAGCGGACAGCAGGTATAGACAGCAGCACCCTGCCGATGCTTCCTCCAGCACGGTAGCAGGCGTACCCCAGCAGTCCCATCATGCCGCCCTTGAGGACCGTGCGTAGAACCCAGCCGAAGCGCGACGGAGGTGCAACACTGAGGAGGAAAGATGTCAGATGTCAGGAAGATGCATTAAAACATTTAGCGCCCTATTTTGATTGTCCTAAGTATCCGGTTTTAAGTCCTAAGTCAAAACATGGTGTGGCAAAGCTGTTTGGCCACTAAGAACAGTCAAACAGCTTTGCCACACCTCCAAGTTTAGGCTTAAGACCTGATAAAGTTAAGATAATCAAAATAATGGCCTTAGTGTTTGAACTTTTTAGACCTTTTGGTGTTTTAAGCATTTACAACATTAGCCTTAGGTAATGAAAGAATTAGCAGTTGAAAAATAGCAGACCTACAAGCTCACAGTGTGTCACCGAGTGGCGCAATATGAGCTTGTAGGTCTACTATTTTTGGAAAATCGTGAAAACATGGAGCAAATCATTGAATGATGTTCTTTCAGAGTGAACGCTGAGAGTGAATTCTTTGCTTCTCGGAGGTCTCTGGGACTCCACATATTTAGCTGGGGATCTACAGCTAAACAGATAATTCTGTGGGTCCTTGGCATGAAATATTATTAGCATCACCCACACAGAAACATATGATTTTTCAAAAAACTGTTTGTAGAACACATTTTGTTGATTGTTGTTAACAGCTTTTGGTCTATGTGAACAAACTTTGTCTTACACAATCTTTAAATCTCTTCGACAATGAACAGATAAGTTTGAGTGTTTGTGTGAACGAACAGATTTCTATTAATGAATTGATGCGACTAACATCGATCAAATCGACTAAATCAATTAGTTTTGAGTACGTATTTTCCGCACTAAAAGGCGCATCTTCTATGAATGGCCTATTTTACAACTTTTTTCATATATAAAGGTTCACCGGATTATAAGGCGCACACTGCAGTCAACATAGGATAGAAGTGACTGTAGTCAAACAATTCATATAAAAAGGCGCGCCGGATTATATCGCAGTGTTGTTTTTTGAGAAAATTAAAGGCTTTTAAGTGTGCCTTATAGTCCGGAAAATACGCAAACCAATTAAGGCCTAGTTATATCGTACAACATTATCACACAAACACATTTCTGATAATACCTCATAATCTCATGAATGTTGAGTGACTTGTCCCAGTTTTTTTCTATGCCAGGGACATGACCCATTCCTACGACTCCCACCACCACAGCAGGCACTTCTGCAAAGGAAAACATATACATTGTAACAAAAAAATATTCTAATAATAATGAAGACCCCATCTATAAATATCATGATCACGGCCCAAACTAATTAATAAAGTACTTTGATTAATTTTTCAGAATTACATTTTTTTTTATCAATTTTTATTGAAGAGCAAGAACGAAAAAACAAAAAGGGAAAAAAAAGGGCTGCAATATTCATATATCATACAGTACAACAAGCATTTCATACAATCTCATTACACTCATACAATATCAAACTATGGGCTGAAGGGAAAAAAGCCATTTCTCCCATCTTTTATAGAATGCTTCTTCTTGTAGTCCAAGTATAAAAGTTATTTTTTCCATTTTGTAGATGACCTCAATAATGGCCAACCAATTGTCTTTTGTGGGTGGATCTTGTTGATACCTACGTCTTGTGATTGCTTTTTTATTTGTTGCTAAAAGGATCTTGATTAGGTATTTGTCATTTGTTAGTAAGTCCTCAGGTACATTTCCTAAGAGTAAAAAGGAACAATTCTGTGGTAGCTCAAAGCCTAAAATAGACTCCATGGTGGTATGGATATCCTGCCAATATTTCTGAATTTTAAGATAAGTCCAGAATATATGAGCGTGGTCCGCCTCAGGAGTGGCCATACTATCTCCAACAAGGCTGAACTGTTTTTAGTTGCTTTGATTTGATTTTAGGTGTTATGAAAAATCTCATTAGATTCTTCCAACAAAATTCCCTCCACATTCTCGAATTGGTGGAAGTATATTGAATTCTGCACATATTTTTCCATTCCTGAGGTTTACATTTCACATTCCTACAAAATCTACAAGCACAAATGTGTCCCAATCTCCCAATTTGTGTTTCATTTGTCAATTGGAAAAAAAAACCAAAACATCCAACCAGATATAAACAAATGCACAAATTAATTTCTTTTCAAGAAATTAAGTTAAGAGCAATACGCACTCTGGGCATTAGGGGGCGCCTCCACACAGCGTGCAGCCTGGCGTAGAGTGTGTGTGAGGTAGATGTCTCTCTCAGCCACAATGGTCTGGTGGAGAGCAGGGAACTCTCCGATCATCTCTGACATGGTCTGCTCCAGCAGATCCTTCTGTTTGCACTTCTCTACATCCTCTTTGCTAAAATGTCGTGGAATCCAGAAGTAGTACAAAAAAAAAACAGTCTTTATAGTATACAAATGGAGTGGATTCATGAGTCAAGTAAACACAGAACGACAGGACATGTCACAGACTCACATCCGTTGATCTTCGATTAAATGTAAATAAAACATATCTATTCAAATAAACAAACGAGGCTTTGACATTGTTCCTAATTTCTATATGTCTTTAAAAGTAATGCCATACTTCATAAGAGTGCCAACTAAATGCATCTTGCAGATCAGCCATACCCACTATTTTAAAATGATACAAAAACTGTATTGGACAAACAAGGTTCCACCCGTGACCTGACAGCGATAAAATCCCATTTTTCAAGGGATGTAATGTTGATACCTGATGGGGTCAGAAAGGAAGCAGAGTCCCCAGGCCAGACGCGCCTTCTGCCACAGACTGAGAGCAGCGATGGCCCTCTTGAACGTCACAGGTATGGGCCTGTCCCCCAGATGAAACTTACAGAAGGGAACCCGTCCAGCCTTTTATAGGATGAAAAAGAGACAATGCTGTGAGTAGTACACTCACACGCCCTAGGCATGCACTGTATGGGGAATTAATAGTAGAATCAAATTAAATAATTATTCACATCATCATGTGTGTCATCTTCTTTGGTAATATCTCAAGACAGACCAGGCCTAGAGCATGGGTGTCAAACTCTGGCGCGCGGGCCAAATTTGGCCCACCGTGTAATTTCATTTGGCCCTTGAGACATTATCAAAATAAAGGGGAAGACCACCCATTTTCAACATTTTAATATGTCATTAATATACCTTAGAGCTGTTGTGTAGACATGATAAAAAAAAGTTCCCCCAATTCTGTATTTCCTCAAAATGGAGGTCTGAAAAAATCATTATCATGGTGAAATACATCTGATGACATCACCAAGATGCATTTCACCATGTTAATTATTTTTCTTTCAGACCCATTTTTCTGAGAGGGTACAAATGGTTCACATTTGTACCCTCTCAAGAAAATTTTGAAAATAGGTGGAATTCCCCTTTAAAAGGTTAGTTTGTTCAAACTTGGCCCACAGCTTTGTTCAGTTTTAAATTTTGGCCCACTCTGTATCTGAGTTTGACACCCCTGGTCTAGAGGAACCAGTGAATCTGGCAATAGCAGGCGAACAGGAGATGGTCAGGAAGAGGGCGGAGCAACATCCACGGAAAATATAAATAATAGGTTGATTGTGATCTACCAATAAATCACATGGACTGTGCAGGTAGATCACATGACATGCCTGTAATGTATAAACGCGCGCACACACACACAAAAAGGTGACTTGATTGGTTGACATAAAAACCAAATCAATTTATACCCTTCATTATGCGACATCAGCGCCTCTATTCCATATCCATTCTACTGTAATGCTAGCCTGGCAAAGTCAGTCACAAATTAGCTGTTGGAAAAAAAGCCTTACAAGCTAAGCTATTATAATGTAACACCAACGTCACTATTCTATTTTCACCTTTGTATTATATGTAATACAAGTGTCACTATTCTAATTTTCAGCAATGGAATAACCATTTGACATTTTGAAAGTAGCCCGCAAGTCAAAAATGTGTGGGCGCCCCCAAATTTAAGTGACGATGAATGGTGTCCCGCAGTTAAAACAAAGTGAGTGAATTTGCACGTCTGTGTGCATACGTCACCTCTTTGAAAGCCTCTCTGAACTCTCCACCAGGAGCCATGCCCAGTTGTTCTGTGATGTGAGCTGAAACCTTGAGGAGCAGAATCTGCATCAGGCCGGACATCACACCGTTCTGACAAATACACAGGACACAAAGGGTAAATATCAATCTATCCAACCTACAATTTCACCACTACATGGCTAGTACATGATTATATTCATATAATTAACATTGGTCAAGAAGAGTGATGAACTTAGAATGTCCTTAATTCCACTGATATTTCAGGAGAACTGGTGAGACAACTAATGAATGGACATAGACATTATGTATGCAGTGCAGCAGACTTGTTGCCAAACAATGCTCAGCTAGCTAATAAATCTAAAGAAAATTACATAATTTCACAAAAAAGAACAAACACACTGACAAAATTTCCCTGGCTGTGAAATGGAAGTAAATAAACACTGTGCACATGTTGTAACCACAATCATCAGGTGTTTAGTTATGGGCTTTGAATAAAGCTTGTTTTGACCAAACACAGAATTTGGGAATTGAGGCAGACCTTTCATTGAGGCAGACCTTTCACTTCCGGGCCATTTCCGATTTCATCGGAACAAAATCAATGAAAACATCTGGGGGCATTATTGGCAGTTCAGTGTAGAATCGAAATGAATTGTGAGAGAAAAAGAGAACTTGATTTCGGCAGGCTGAAAAATGTTTGTCCTCTTGAAGTATGCCATCAGCATTACTGTAACCGACATGCTCCGTTTGCTTCATGCAAAATATCGCTCTATTCAGCGTCTTTATATCAACATAATAACTGTCTGCATTGCTCAAGACATTTGTGTCTTGTCTGGTGTGAGTGTACACCCACAGTGTACCAAACTTTGTTTGATATCAGCAAACAAAGCAATATCATATCATCTCATCAATATTTATCGAACTACTGTAATCACTGTTGTTCTCCAGTGTTACTCCACGTTCCACGATTTTGTAACCATTTTTTTCTCCACCCAGTGCCAATTACCTAATGTGATCCTAGGCTCTACACATCCTCCACCAACCTGGGGAGGCAGCAGACTGCCCTCATGTTTCATTTCAAGCTGCCTTTTGTCACCTAACAGGGGGAATTTCCCTAGCTGGACGTAGCTCGTGAAGGGAACGCGTTATTCCAGTTCCTGTCCCCTCCATCAAGCACCCAGGCTGGCCAGGGGAGGAAGTGTACTAGAGACCAAGATTACCGCACTTTACCCATACCCGAGGCAGGGTTGGCAACCTGTCTCAGGTATGGGCACCAGTGACACAGAGGAAGAGACACGCCGCCAGCACCCACAGCATCCCTTGCGGGAATCGAACGCAGGACCTTCTAGATGTGAGGCGACAACACTACCACTGTACCAACATGAGCTCTTTCACACCCTCTGGTAAAACTGACCTGTTTGATGGCCTGCTGCACCTTCTCCAAGTTGATGTCCTTGGCTTCCTTCAGCAACGTGCTCTCGTCCATCTTCAGCATGGACACCCTGTACTGGCACAGCTCCACCACCACTACGTCGGGCTGAACTGCACGGATCGTCTAGGGGAGGGGGCGGTGTTTAAATCTCCATTCCTCTGAGGAACACTGCTTACTTCGTATTTCTTTGTTTTTACTAATATAAGTTTACTAGTATACAGTACCAGTACATCTCTGATTAGCTAGATAAAAAGTAAGTCTTAAATGTCAACAACAACAATTGTTGACATGTTGTTCATAGTTAGTTACATATATGTTTGAAACAGTGACACACCATAGCGACATCCTTCTTGCTGCTGTCACTGAAGTGGGCGGTGCCCACCAGGTAGAGCACACTGCCGTCAGAGGCGGTCAGCTTGGTAACCGTCTCAGGGAGGTCGGGGGAAGTCTGCCGTCGCTGGGCTCGAACCTGCCACAGCAGCTCCACCGCTTCGGCGTCAGCTTCCACATTACGACAGAGACGTAGTCAAGACGTGACTAAAAGCACCAGGATTCTCAACCTGAATTTCTAGGAGCACCGCCATCCCCCATTTTCATATGCATGATTAGGCTTTTTACCCTCATTTGAAACTATACATCTTTTATCTTTACATCTCTTGGACACCAAACTACACAATAAGTTAATTCACATTCCACCATTCTTTTTTCAAAATAATATACTGACATTGTAAGCAGTGTTAGCATCATTTGGTTTCATGCTCTTGAAGAGTTACATCTGGTTACTCTCATTTTAGCCTGGGGACCACCTGGAACCCTCTCAAGGACCACTGGTGGTCCCTGGAGCACTGGTTGAAAACCACTGATTTAGAAGATTTGGAACACTTTTCTAAGGGCGTTTATGTGTTATTTTAGCAGTGATCCCAGTGTCTCTGCATCCTGGACTACATGTCGTCCCAGTAAGACAGCCATTCCCCTATCCCCAAGGATAGGGGGAGCATTAGGGAATTGTAGTCCAGGAGTGAGTGTCGATAACATCAGAGACAGTAGGCTCACTTCTAAAATTTAAAAATATATAAAGCTGAAATGTCCCTTTAATGAGTGCGCAAATGGAAACACATGGACCCTTATGGGTTTATTTGGCTCCAGTTATACACTGTGAGTTGCAGAGTAACAGGCGCAGTGCAGTAGACCTGAGGAAATGATAAGGCAAACATGTGTTGTTATCTATTCTTTCAACATCACTGCAGAGGCAATGGCTCAGATAACTAATGTGGAACTTACATAGTCCTGGGGGGAGGCTTGCAGGATGGACGGCACATTCATCCTCTGATGGCTCTTCTGAAGGCCCGACAGACTCATCCTGTCCAAAATGTGGCAATGTATAAGAACAACACTCATCGTGATAACAAATCTTACACCACCACTACCATGTATGAGGTCAAAGATAATCCCTAAGTCAGAACGCATGACTCAAAAACACTATTTGCATACAAATGTTGCTCTACCGGTTGCTGTCAACTGGCAACTCACAAATTTAATATGCATGAAATATCATCACTCTTAAGGGTTTCGCGCACACACACACACACACACACACACACACACACACACACACACACACACACACACACACACACACAGCTGCATTATACAAAGTTATTCTCAACAGCCCAGTGAGAGGTCCCAGGCCACAGCTGTCAAAGCATCACAAACCCAAAAGACATTTTCACGCACACACACACACACACACACACACACACACACACACACACACACACAGCTGCATTATACAAAGTTATTCTCAACAGCCCAGTGAGAGGTCCCAGGCCACAGCTGTCAAAGCATCACAAACCCAAAAGACATTTTCACGCGCACACACACACACACACACACACACACACACACACACACACACACACACACACACACACACACACACACACACACACACACACACACACACACACACACACACACACACACACACCTCTGAGTTGTTGCTGTCCTGGTCCATGATGGAAGCAGCTGCATTGGATGAAAGACACATCATCATCATTGCAGTTGTTGGACAAGTAAAACCAAATGGACCCGAATACCTATTCGTAACAGTGGGATGGGTCAGAAGTTGAACCAGGTGCTGGACATCTGGCTCCATATGTACCGCCTCAGGCTCAGAGTGAGGACTTTTAAACTACCATAAGTGTTTACGTGGTTGTGCTAGCAAGGTAACCAAATCATGACAGCTAACGCTTTATAGTTAGCTAACATTCTGCTATATCTAACTGAGCTAACAACACTATTGAGAAATACTATCGAATAAAGTGTTTTCTTACCAAACACTGGCTTGGTAAAGGGCAGAGTGGTGCAATTTATTGATATATAAAGCAAACATAACTTACAGAGCAAGAAGCCAGCTCGTCTGTCAGCCTGTGATCTCCCCACCACTTGCTAGTAAGTACACGACTTGTCTGACAGCAGCAGCCGCGGTGCATGCTGGTACCTGTAGTCACAGCCAGAAATGAAGACAAAACCCCAAAAGGAGAACTAGGCGGCCCTTACCCATTGCTGGTTGAATGTACTATTAACAGTGGTAGTAGAATTGTTAATACTAGGGTCCATTTGGTTCACATTTGTATCCTCTCAGGTGGAATAGGTGGAATTCCCATTTAAAGGACATGTAGGCTACTATTACAATACAATACAATATTGCTTTCAAAAACACTTTTTTGTGATTTTGTGTATTGTCTAGTCAGCCTTGTGAACACCACACACCACATTGACCACAGACAGTTTTTAATTTTCTGCTGTACTGATGTTCATTTTAGCTTCCCTGCCCTCTCCCTGTAGAGTAGACTTACAAACTTAACTTAAAACTCCATTTTAACCGTGATAGATTCATCCAAAACATTTTTTCTGGTAACTGATACAGTTGATAACTCATACAGTTTTCATTTATTAAAAAAATAATGGGCTAATAATAAAATTAAAAAAATAATTCAAAATTAATTCACATATTAGGAGGTCAATCAGTTACCAGAAAAAAGATTGGGTGTTTTTGATGAATATATCATGGTTTAAAATAAATGAACCTTTGTGATGGGTTTGTATATGAAGAGGGTGGGGCAGCTAAAATATCAAATATCTAAAGCAGGGGTTTTCAACAGGTGGTCCGGGGACCACCAGTGGTCCCTGAGAGGATTCCAGGTGGTCCCCAGGCTAAATGATGGAAAGTTGGTTAACCAGATTCTTGAGAGTGTAAAAATGAAACCAAATGGACCCGTAAATGGTCCCTGGAGTCAAAAAGGATGAAAACCCCTGATCTGTTGCATTGTGATCTGTGACAAACACACACACACACACACACACACACACACACACACACACACACACACACACACACACACACACACACACACACACACACACACACACACACATGGTGGCAGCTTGGGAAACGAGAAGATAATATCCAACACAACAACACTTTTTATTTTTTTAATACTTTTTATTGAATGACAGTACACAGTATTTTAACAGACAAAATATGTGATCCCTGCACAACAACCTCTGTCTCTTATACCGTTACCACAAGGATTTCCATTTATTTGTGACAACCTCATTGTGAACATCTGGTAGTTTACAGCAATGGTTCTCCAACATGCTCATGTCAAGGAACCCCAGATTGATATGTATTTGGCCGGGGACCCCTTTCTTTTCATATTTTTTGTGCCGGGTACCCCATGAGAGAAGATTTGGGTTAAAAAACAATTTAAATATTCCGACTTCTTAACAACCTTGCGTGAAGGACACCTCAGAGTTTGGTAAACCCACTTAGAGAACCAAAAATGGTTTACAGGACCTCAAATTAAGCAGATCTGTGTTACCTATGGGCTTATAACATGCTCTCACTGTTGTGCTACTACAAGTGATAAAGTGCTTTTAGATGCATGTTGTGTGCTTGTGTGATCTAAGACTGTTGGCAAATCAGATCTACATTGTCAGTTTGTGACACTTGCGTGCAAGTAAGTATAAATCAGGGTTTTAACAGAGTTATCATATGCCAACCAGAGTCTGTTGTCATGACAAATACATAGCCTATTTCTTTAAAACAACTGGGAGGTTAATCCAGTAAACAAGATGAGGAAATGGAAACGTTTTTCCTCTTTGTCTCACACTGGTCGACATGAATTCAACATTTTGATGACAGTACAATTACAATAGGAATGAATTTTAGCCTATTCAGTTGATGCAGTTGATGACATTTCAGAGGCTCGGAGTCTCTATGTTGCGAATGAGTACCAGCAGTAACCAGCAATTCAGCCGATACTAAAGCTACATCTCCATTTCATACACTTCACATCGCATCGCTCCTACAAGAACAGCAGATGCAGATGAGTCACAGCTCCTTTCGTTACATGAAAGTTACTGTAGTCGAAGAGAGGCAAACACGCACGCACGCACGCACGCACGCACACACACACACACACACACACACACACACACACACACACACACACACACACACACACACACACACACACACACACACACACACACACACGTTTCACCAGATTTCCAATAGCCACCAGATGTCCAGTCGCTCGCTAGACAATACTATTGTGCACAGTGCACACAGTGACATTTGAAGTGAATGTCTTTTCTTGTACAGTCCTTGTATCAGTTGTCTCACACATCTGTTAGACAATGTTCTAGCCTCGACACCCAGGCTTTCATTTTCGTCCGCCTTGCGCGAAAACGGAAAGCCTGGACTAACGCGCGTTGGAAAGTGGCCTTGAGGGGCGTGTCAACCTTCCGGGGTGGGCGTCGCTCTAAATGATGTGACGTAGAACAGCAGTGGACGGGCGTGGGAGGGACCGGAGATGACGACACGTTAGTGAGATCAAATCAGAGCGCAGCACTTCCGCCGTGGGTATCCCACGACACCCCCGCCCCCCAAGGCCAAAATCATTGAGGGCTAGACCAGGTTAGACAATGTTCCAGTCTTTCCTTCAGCAGTGTTTATTTCTTATAACAGGACAACATGGTGTGGCGTGTATAGATAATATACTTTGTGGCGAAAGATGAATACATGAAACCATTGTGTTTCATACTAAACATGTGAACCCTGTATTCTGGGTCATATGGGGTGAACATTCTAGCTAAAATAGCCGAACCGGCTATTTTCACTATTTGACATAATAACGAAGTATATAGGTTTTTTTTACCTCATAAACACATGAAACGAGTTTTAAGCGCATACATTATTGCCACAAATATATTGTGATCTTTTTGCATATTTTCTGTGCAGTTTTCAACAAGTGTATTGCGTGATCTACCTGTCTACTTGGCAATAAAGGGATTAAGCATTGTCGCGCAAACGTTCAATGTACAGTACAGTTACTTTGAAACCATAATGCAGTGCTCTAGCTCCTCTTTTGTTTTACCTCCAACCCGGTTCATTCCTTCATTCCCTTTGCAGCACCCTGTTGAATCGTAACCACTGCTGGTTTCATTGGTAGGTGATTGGCTACAAAGAGTCAACCTGAGACATCATTGTCTATAACTGCGTGAATCCGTTGTCTCACTGGATTCTTTGACCTGCATCTTCTTCATGTCAAACGGTAGCTGTTTGCATGAACCTTTCAGGGCGTTCCTTCTCGGTTTGCTATTCCGTTTCAGCGTCTGCCCACATCACCCACCACAGAACAGTTGTCCGGTGAAAGAGAGCAGGTGACTAATTGGTAGGAGAGGTGATTTGGCATTGCGGGGGTGTTTATTTGCGCAGATTGCAGTGTTAGGGTCTGGTTGGGTTGGGCGCGTGAACTCAACATTCTCCTGCTGCAATGAGCTCCCCGGGTCTCTCTGCCAGCCGGTCTCTGCAGTTGGCCTCTTCCTCCTCCTCGTCGAACAGAGCATGGTGCATCAGCAGCTGGTGTCCAGGGGCCATGGTCAGAGGCTCAGGCTGAGCCTCCGACTGTTCCATCAGACTCAGAGGCTCGGTGGAGGTCTGGGGGCTGAGGGCATCCTCACTGGAGGGTGCGTTGGGGCTGACACCGTTCACGTAGGCAGTGGTGGTCAGGGTCACCGATGTAGAGAAGCCCGCTGTGGTGATCGACTCTGGAGTGTCTGCCTTCTTTTCTGAAGAGTGAAAAAGCGAAACACAGTATTGGCTGAACCCTACCAACGCACAAACACATGTATGTCAACTACATGAACGCTGGTTGGAAAAATAGAGGAAACTGTAGATCGTCTTGTAGATCTGTTACTTTCATTTATAAATCTGTGTGTTCATTTATGAACATACTTCTGACATGACATAGTAGGTTCACCACGTTGGAAGCAGTTCAAATGTTCAACATGTGTAACCATATGGATGTTACTGTATCCTAGGCCCCCAAAGAAGAAGATTGGGTCTCTAGGAAAACATGAAAGCGGAATCCCCTGTTGGCAAAAATATTTGTTGCGTCTGGACATATTCTATATGCAGGAACAGGAAGAGGTTACCTTCAGTGAATGGCCTATTTTAGAACTGTTTTCATATATAAGGCGCACTGGATTATAAGGTGCATAGAATAGAAGCTACTGCAGTCAATATAGGATAGAAGCTACTACAGTCAAACAATCCATATATAAGGCGCACTGGATTATAAAGCACACTGTTTTTAGAGAAAATTAAAGGCTTTTAAGTGCGCCTTATAGCCCGGAAAATACGTCTGGACGTATTCTATATGCAGGAACAGGAAGAGGTTACCTGTCATTGCAGCAGACACATGGACCACAGTGTGTGTCCCTTCAAGGTACACCCCATCCAGGGGATGGTCCGAGGGCAGCGGCTCTGTGACAGTGGCTTCCACTTTGGGCTTACGGGTCAGCATGTATGGGTGGACATCCAGGTAGAAGTTGCGAGTGTGTTTCTTTTCTATCCCACTTACATCTGTAGTGAAAATGCAACAGAGTGACTGGAGTTATGTACATGTTGATCTAACATGTACATGTTTGAGATGATTTAATCGATACTGTATTGTGCTTTCCATCACACTGTATATTCAACTTGAAGGTTTGGTGACATTATTTTTCATTTGTTTTTAATTTAGGTTTTTGTGATCTCAATTACACTCCAAGAACCTGAACTTTGTTCAGTGGATTTTCTGTCAAGTTTTCTGTGATGTTTGGAAGGCTTTTAGGGCGTTTCACACGTGCTTCTAGTTAATTTTAAGCGGGAAAAGCATTTCGTGCTATGATGATGCTGTGCGATAATGCAGGTGTTTAAGTGAGTCTCGCGTGTGTTCATTTCACTCCCCGTGTGAAACACCTTTTGAGTTGCAATGGAAACAGGCAAAACAGTGGAACAGTGACATCTGCAAGCAAATCCCATTGACATAAATGATATATGCAAAATGCATATTTCATTTTGTTGATGTCACAGACAGGGGCAGGGCCCCATCGCAGCAGAAGAATCAGATTAGATCCATGGGTGGTGTCAGGGAGGTGGTGCACGACCTGAACAGAGAGCATTAGTGAGACAAGGAAGGAAGTCCTTTTAAAGAAGTGTTTTTTTTTTTTCAGCACAACTGATCTGACCGGAGTAGGAACAATGAGTTGATTGGTGATGCATGAATGACAGGTTTCAAGGTGTCAAGGTCTGTGAGCTGTGTTTAAGCGTTTTTTTTTCTTCCTCCAGGTGAAAACACAAGGCATTCAAAATCCAAGAGTGAAAAAAAGAGAAAATATTTAAACTTGCTGCAACCAGATACCGTATATTGCCAGAAGTGCATGTGCAGGGGCACCCGCTGGCCTAGCGGCCTAGATGGATACCACAAACGGTAGGTGCATGCCTCTCTCTCTGTTTCCTGTCTATCTCCATGGCAGAATAGAACAAAAAATATTAAATGAGACACACAATGCCTCATTACACTACTGACGTATTCAGCATAGCATTTCCCATACAGCAAGTCCAACAGCTTTTCCAGAATAGCTTTTCCAGTATAAAGCATCTCCAGCATACCATTTCCAACATAAACTTTCCAAGATAGTGCAGGAAAAAAATCATACGTGTATATGCAAAACTCCCAGAGTGTCGCAGAGACAATTCAAAACGAAAATGCCTTGGTGGACATAGACAATTACCTTTAGTGGGAGGATGCTGTGTGCTCTTACTATCCAGAAGTGGTGCAATGAAGCTGTCTGCCATCGTTTTCCTTCTGAGGGGCTTGGGTTTATCAGGCTTGTTATTTGTTTCCAAACGTGTCATAGTCAGGGGTTCCTTTGCAAAGGACAGAAAAGACAATCATTCAACATATTTGCACAGTAAAAAAAAGAAATCCTGAGAGTGTACAAATTGTACGTTTGGTTCCATGTTTACGGATCTGCAAGGGAAAAACTAAGGATTTTATAGGGAAAAACAAGTAGTAAAGTATTTTATTGTGTAAGAATGCAATGATGCAACGTGAGCTGTACATTCACATGAAGCAGAGGAAATTACAAAAGTCTTTCTAATAGGCATTGTGCCAAAGGCTTGTTCAATTGAACGCATCCTACAAAATGAAAGTCCCAAGAATCTGCTGTGCTAACACAATTCACACAGTTAGGGGGTGGGTTGGTATTGTGCACAGAAGGCTATGAATATAACTGCAGTGTGGTGTGATCATTACAACTTTCAAGACACTAAGCAAGCAGATGAAGCTTTACGCATGATTAATATCTACTGTAGTGTGTAATGTGCTGTGACAATCCCCAAACCAAAACAAATCTGTCTTAAATATTATATTCAAACACCCCTTATACGCACACACTCCCATTTCTTGTGAAGGGGGTATACTGTATACTGTTCATACGTATCTTTCTTAAACTACTTTGCTAGATTAGTACACAGTAAGAGAAACTATGTGTGTGTGTGTGTGTGTGTGTGTGTGTGTGTGTGTGTGTGTGTGTGTGTGTGTGTGTGTGTGTGTGTGTGTGTGTGTGTGTGTGTGTGTGTCTGTGTGTCTGTGTGTCTGTGTGTGTGTGTGCGCGCACGTGCGTGTGCAGTATGTGTGCATGCGTTTTGGACAGGGGAATATGAATAGTGCGAGTTCTAGTGCTACCCTTTTGTGCACTCCACTTTTCCAACGGGTTGGTGGAAAAGAACTGACTTTTTTTTCAATATCTTAGTATAATCTGATCAACAGTCCAGACCATAATGGCTCATCTTGCATAATACATGTTTTTAATTTTGTAATACAATAAATCATTGTCTTCGTGTAAGTAATGAACTGCGTATCATGATGATGGTGACAGATCATATTACTCCTTCAATGGCCTCTCTGCACTGGCTACCGGTTAAATACAGAAGACTGCAAAATCCTCCTAAAAAAATAATAGAAGATCAGTTTACAGCTTACAAATGCTTACTGTCCCCAAAACATCACAATATATATCAATATCAATGTCAGCTGTGGAGACTTCTCCTGGCTTTGGTCAGTGGGGCTGACATGCTCTGCATATTTAAGACAAGATCAAAAACCTTCTTTATGACAAAGCATATACTGTAGATATGTTTTTCAGCACACTTAAAGTTAAAAGGGTGAGAACTGAGTAAGGGGAGTAAAGTAATGCCAGTAAGCCACTGCCACTAACTCAACATCCAATGTAAAATAAACATATTATATATTTTGACTCCATACTGATCTAAATAGTAATGCCAGTCAGATAATATCAGATCAAACACAACAAAGACAATAACAAATATAGCTGCAAGCAGCAATAAAACGTGACCAAGCAAGCAGCAATAAGGAGTCAGAACAATATGCAGAAGAAGGAACATATTTTTGAGAAATTATCTGAGGGGGGTGCTTTTGCCCGGGTCCATACAATAGTGAATGAATAAATGAAATGTAAAATTCCTACAGTAGCCTACATGTCAACATGGCCTCCTACAACAAAACTGATAAAAGCTTGGAGAATTACAGTACAATTCAAGTACAACTAGAAGAAATTGTGAAATAAATGTGATTGGACACTAGTTAACAACAGTTGTTTAATGGCCACTTTGTTCAAGAAGTTAATCTAACATAATCTGGCACAATGTTTTAACCACTACACTGTTACATGAAATGATCAAGGCTTGTACAATGCAACGCTTTCGTTGGGTAGGTTACTACTGGAAATCTAGAATGTCGAGGTATGACCTGGCCGGGAATCGAACCCCAGTCTCCCAGTCTCAGGGCAGACACTAACCACAAGGCCACTGAGTTGGTGCCATTACCATAACATTGAGTTTTATCATCTCAATCACAAAGTGACATTTCCGTGAATGTCACTTTCATGATATGCGAGTGTAACTCAGTGCTATTGAGAAGTAGGCAGAAATGCATTGGACTCAAAGTAAAAGCCCAGCTTGAATCCTTTTATGTTAGGTCTTTTTAAGTAATAGCAAATCATACACATTGCAGAGACTTTAATTGTTACTGTAAAATAATTCAAACCGGCTGTCATTTTACATCTCATCTTACTCACTTCAAACAATGTGTTTCAGACACTAGACTATGATTTGTCACCGTTAGGCTCACTGTGACCACTGATCACGTGACTAACCCAATGTAACTGTGTACCCCATCATTGGCGCAACTCCGTCTCTAAATGGCTCTGGTGCGTTGCATTAAAATTGGATTTTAGATCATGCAACAGCATGCAGCAGTGGATAAACAAAACACAAGACAAATCAGTTTATAAAGAAAACTGAAGCAATAGGACATGTGGGTGTGACAATCTGCCACATTCTGATGTGAAACTCTACTTACAATATAAAAGTATACTGGTTTACGGCAGTATGTTTTTATGAAGTGTATCCTTTAAACAAACAACTACCCTTAATCAATGATTATCTATGATAAAAATGCTTCAAAACAAGAGCCTCCACATCAATGTTAACAATTAATGTGATTCATAAGAAGACTCCTCACAAAGCAGCAATTTTCATTGGCTTATAAAAACGTCATTTTTTGATGAAAACAAATTTGCTTCGGAACTTTTGTCCGGATGGGGCCAAAGTTCTCATGTAGCAGGTGTCATGCAAATTGATCAAAAATCCAGGCAGAGAATCAGGCATGAGCATTTTTCAAACTGCTTAAAATGGCAGACACTCTGGGGGTGGAGCTTACCGGTCAAAGTTACAGATGTGTTCCACATGAATCAAGGAACATGTAGAAACAAGTCCCATGATTTTTGGCCAAACGAGGCCCGAGTTATGGTTGTTCAAATGTTTCAGTTTCAAAGAATTGTTATAACGCCCCCATTTGAGCAATTGGAGTAAGACTGGTTTTGCTGCTATTTGGCATCCCCCTCTACAAAACTGTAAAATATCAGAAGCAGATTACGCTGCATGTGTAGATTAGGGGCATTAGAATCATTTTCACAAACAAGCAATTTTCATTGGCTCGTAAAAACATATTTTTTTCACTTAAAACAAAATTCACACCTATTTTCATATTTGTATGGCTTCAAAGTTCATGTGTAGGTCGTTGTTATGCATTTTGATCAAAGATTGTAGGAGAAGAGACATTTTAACTGTTTTACATATAATTCAAGATGGCGGTTCATCTAAAGGTCAAGAGGTCAAAAGTCAGAATACAAAAGTTGTTCGGCATAAGCAGACGCATAAGGGAATATAAGTTACATTTCTGAGAGTCAAGCAGTTCATGAGTTATAAGTGTTTAAAGTTTGCAATTTCAGTTGAGTGCTGTAGCGCCACCATTTGACCAGTGGTCACAGGCTTCGCATCATCACCGTTTGGCATCACCCTCTACCAGATTACCAATTTTCGCGAAAACCGACTGCACGGTTCAGCCAGAACAGCTATTTTTGGCGGAAGAAGAAGAAGGAGAAAAGCAGCAATATCAATTAAGTGACCAAGTCACTGCTTGGTCACTTAAATATCAAAGGAGTCAGTAAACATTGATATACCGTGATGACCAGTGACTTACCTTGAATGGTTGAGGAAGTGGATGTGAGGAGGTCATCCACTTCATCTTCTTGCGGGGCCGTTTGATAACCAACGGATCCATGCCTACGTCACCCACTCCAACTACAGAGGGATCCATGTCAGGGTCTAAGGTCTGCATACCAGATTCCCTCACAGTGGGCGTGGCATCGTGATTGGACTGGGCCAGGGCAGCCAGCAGCTGCCTTACCACGTTGTCGTACATGAGGTCACTCTCGTTGGTGATGAAGTCCAGCCGGTTAAGGGACTTTATGTGGTCCCTGTTCTCGTTGCAGAACATCGCCAGGATGTTGATGTCGCAGAACTGGGACTTCTGCCAGCGCCGACGCTTCTTGATGCCGACTTTGTGCAGCTTGTCGAACACAAAGTTGGACTTGCGCACCACAAACAGATGGAGCAGATTGAGCAAGATGATGAGGTTCATGGTGCAGAGCAGAGCTATGTCCACCGCCGCCATGATGCGCTGAAGCTGCACGGCGGGCAGCTTGCAGTTGACGCTGAGCTTGAGTTCGGAGTAGCTGCTGGTGTCCGGCGGCTCCCCCAAGGCGCAGGTGAACTCGTTCTGCCGCTGGCGGGCGTAGTAGGCACTCAGGTAGGAGATGGGGATGGAGCTGAGGCAGATGATGGCCAGGTGGCGTGCCAGGTAAAGCTTTGCAAGGAAATTGCTCTGCCCTCGTCTCTCCAGGTACTTCTCGAACAGGTTCTGCTCGGGGCTCTTCTCCTTCTCTGCGTTCTCGATGATCTCCCGCCTCTCGCGCTCCGTGATGCCGGGCCCTTTGGACTGGATCTGCTTCTCGATCTTCGGGGCCCGACCCTCCGCGGCCCGGTGGTAGCAGTTGTCGATCTCGTGGAGCAGGAAGTTGAGCTCGGACGTGAGCCTCGTGGACCCGAGGAACTCCCAACCTAGCGCGGGAATGTACATAATGCCGGCGAAGGCCAACAGAGCGTAGGGCAAGAACTTGTGTTCAAACAGTGACGGCCGAAGTGCAGGCTCCACCCCAGGCACAGCGTCACGCAGCTCTGTCCAGCAGTAGCCTCGTGCGTACAGTGCCTGGTCTCTGGTGAAGTTGTGTGGTGTGTAACAGTATATTGATTCCTCTGGGGAGAAATAAAGATTGAGAGTCATCATTACCCAGACACACACAGTTAATATAAACTACAATACGTGGAAGACAACAAATGATGATGATGGATAATAATGGGCTTGGCTATAATGTAATGTGGTTAAGGTGAAAAATGTTTCAACTTAAACACATTACATTGTAGCTTTTATATTCTAAGAGTCATCATTCAGTGCAGGGTGAATTCTGCAGTAGTAGAGCAACGTTTTTATGGTTCTATTCCAGAGTGATTTGTACTGTGTCTGTATCTCTGAACATCCTTCAATCCTTCTGAACATCCCCTTGTGATTTTCTATTTAATAGGTGTTGAGCAAAGTGCTATGAATGCAGAGAAATAATGATAAAAATGCTTTGTTATCAGAGGGGAAATATTAAAATCAAGCTTCTATGTGCACTACTATGCAGCACCTAGATATGTGTTCCAATAAACCTCACAGCTGCCACAAGAAACAATGGAAAAGGTGATAAATGACTTTTTTTTTCTAACAATTCATCTGAATATGACACCATTCCTGCATGGCACGACAGTGTCACAGAAATGGAGCGAAATTTGTTGAATAGCTCTAGACTAGCTGAATATTATTGCGCAGTAAGGCGGCTGTCTTTTGTATTTTTCCGTGCTACATACTTACATCACAGACCTATTTATAACCCTCTTCCATCTTCCTCTTTGTCAGTTGTTGCTCTCTCATCCCATTTCTTAGTGTCTTCCTTGTACTGCGTCATTGATCGACACTCCATAGTTAGTATGACAACGGCATTGCTGCTCGCCAAATTTGGTCAGCAAGTGACACCAAATATATGAATCTCTCCCTTGTGCAGGTTTTAGCAGGGAGAATATATAATAACTGCAGATGAGGGTGTAAACACTTGTGGTGAATCCCATCTTTGGTACAGAACGCCTCACCTGCAAAGTTCCGCGTGAAGACCAAGGTGACGAGCAGGATGGGGATGATGACAGTCCCTATGGTGACCACACGATCGAAGGGCAGCTCCAGTTTGAGCTGGACCAGGAGGCCAGCCAGCGCCCCGTTCTTCTCATCCTGGGCGGAGCCTGGTAGTATGAGCTCCTTTAACTTTTCCCCAGCAAGCAACGCCGTGGCCATGTCTAAGTTTTGATCAAGGAGGTTCTGCATCCGGGATTCCGGGGCGCAACAGACGAAACGACCCTCTCCGGATTGACCAGAAGCCGGACGTTCCTTCCCTCACAGCTGAACACTCCGACGCGGAATCATGAAAATACATACAGTACGCAAATATAAGTGCTCACAAAACGTGTTTGGCCTGCCTTCTCCAGTACTGTGAGTTTACCAAGTTTCTTGCACCGCAAATTGGAAGTCATAATGTTCAGGAAACAGCTCAATCTGGCTGTGCTGCATCCATTCCTGTGTTTTAGTTCTCCAGTCCTGTCAGACTGACCTTTCTAACTTTCTTCACCACAGAAACACTCACACATCCACTATGTCAGCTAGAAGAATGACCAGAGCTTAGTAGTACACCATGTACTCCTGATGGGCTTCACTTGTTGGCTGAAGTCTGTCACAGCACCTGTCCTGAAAGACACAAGTTGATAGACAAATCAACAGACAGTAAAATCCTCATTGATTTGTTACCCCGAGAGTCTGCAAATGGAACCAATTGGACCCACAAAGGTCAGTGTAAGATAACGTCCCACATAAGGATGACAGTAATACAGTAGTCTTCCAAATTAGATACATACTGGACATTGTGTGATTAAATCTCCAGCAGGCAGTCCTGTTTCATTTTTTGCCACGCAGCCTAAAGTGTGTGCCACCAACAGTCACTCAAACTCAAAGATCGATGTGGCGTGAAATCGCAGCAGTCTCGTCTTGCTCGGGGGAATTACTGTCTTCTTAACTCAAGGACACCGAAGGACAAACATACAATCTCTAGCGCAAAAGAATGGCCATAGGCTGCACTGCAGAACAGATACTGTCAAGTGTCTCTGGAGGAAGGAATACAGATGTTTTAGTGCATAGCAAAACCAGATTTGATTATGTTGTCTTAAAATGTAGTATATGTCCTTTAGCTGCTTAGTTGTAGTATGTTTTAGTCTTAGCCATATAGTTTAGATGTCCTGTCTAGTTCCTGTCTAGCTGTCTGTTCAACTTTCACCACTTGGCACTTTATAATTATAATTATACCTGGTTGTAGCTTAGCACCTTCTTCCCACTTTATACTGTATACAGCTGCACTTTAATGCTCTAGTCTGTTGCACTACGTCACTTACTGTTTCTTGTATCGTTTGTATTTGTTTTGTTCTTTGTTTTCTTATTGCACTGTCTTGTCTTATTGCACTGGGGAACAATGGAAACGTTATTTCATCCCTGTATATGTCCTGACATACACCGGAATGACAAATAAAGAACATTGAACCTTGAACCTTGAAATGTGATTAATATATTACTTTGATTGACCTAACGCCTCCACTCTCTAGAGTCCAAGGCTGTCGGAACATAATGTCAGGAAGTCAACCGTGTATCAATGGGTGGGATCTCTTGTCAAACTGCACATGCGTGTGTGTGTACATGCATGCACATGCTCAGTCTGCTCACATGTCTGCGTACATGCAATCATACATGCATAGTACACGTACAGTATAGCCTACAACATGGCCAACATGAATTACATCACATGAAGGTTATGTGAACATCATTTGTTATGCATGTTTATCTGCCATGCTTTTGGCATCAGCTACGTCTCTCTCTCTCTCTCTCTCTCTCTCTCTCTCTCTCTCTCTCTCTCTCTCTCTCTCTCTCTCTCTCTCTCTCTCTCTCTCTCTCTCTCTCTCTCCCCCAAACAATTTTATGTTTGCTATGCCTCAGAGACGTCTCTAGAAATTGTGACTGGGAGGACTATAGGGGGCTGGCTATTTACAGCGATAGCTAATGAAGTTTGGTCATTACTTGCGTGAACAGAACAAGTGCAACTACTGCAATCGGTTCGTGGTCGGTCACCAGTCGTTGGTCGGGTTCTTGGGGGGTTAAGCATTCACCAGAGCACCATGTCTCATCATCTGTGTAATCCTAAAATGAACACAGTAGACTGCTTCCTTGCAAGGGGGTAATGAGTACATTAGCGGTCATTGCGGGAGTAGAGCTATCCCACAAAGTTTAATGAGCACAGGAGACAATTTGCATACGGTATTCTAGTCAGAAGCATACATGCAGCCCCTCTCACCCCACATGGTACTATATTAGGGATGATCACTTTCGTTTTCAGTTTTAGAGTTGTGATCACTGGAATCACCGCTTGTCATGTATTTGAATTAAGCCTAAACAGAATAAAATGTTTGTCCTCAGATCTGATATGTTGCTTGGTTGTGCAGGTTTGCCAGAAAGCTCAAGGACTTTGCCAAGGAAGCTCAGAGGAGAAACCAACTTTACATAATCACTATTTAAAGGGGCAATTTCCTATTTGAGATGCTCTGCGTGCATGGGGGATGGCCAAAAGACTGCCATGCTTGGCAGTGTTCCAGTGTGACAGATTATACCCCACAGTTGGCCATAGCTACAAGTGTTTGGAGAGGGAATCCCGCATTTCCTGGCTACTACTATTGCACGTCAGTGGGTTATGAGATGCCCTGAATTACAGACAGATGCGGTTAGCCTGCCAAACGACGCGATACATGGACCAAGAGCAGGCTTGGAGCATGTGGGCTGGTATTTCTGATGGGCTATACTTATTATACTGACGCCGATGTATGTTCACGGGAGTCTCACGGCTATAGCCAATGAAGAGCTGTATTTCATTTTGCGATGTTTACGTCTCTAAAACATGCATCAGTCAAAATCCACAGCTGCCTGAAACCGAATCTGTTAGACGTTGCGGTGAACTGCAGGCATAACGCACAGCCCGTTTCAGGACCCAAGCGGTGGACAGCTCCGGAATAGCATCACGATTCAAACCATATCCGAGTGTGTGAGTGAAGTGTGTGACAACCACAGTCGCTTTACCGGACTTTGAGAGTGCTATACGGAATACCTGTGATAGTGTCAGCTCAGCCGTCTACCTGTCCACGTCCGTCACAGTGACAAGGCGCAGGAGATCCACGCTGCAGCCCTGGCGTATTATACTATCGTTCCAAACGCACACGATTTTGAAAACCTCATTCCAATTCGCAGCAGGGGGGTAGAACAATAATAAAAAAATAATAATAATACTCACCAGTCTTGTCACATATTCCCCGGCGAATCGGGCGATGCAAGAGTTAATCTGCAGTGCGGGCGTATATCCATCCGGGCAGCACACCGGTTTATTCCGCCTTTACCCCGGCAGCCTCCCCACACCCCTCCCCTTCTCTGAGGTGCAAAGGATGAGATAATACAGAACATGCAGTTCATGACATCTTTTGTATACCCTCCTAAATTCAAAGCACATCGAGTACCACAATCAGTTTACTGTATATTGTCAGATTATGGCAGATTATGGCAATCAAGACTAGGAACAAATACACACCGACATTGTAATTCCAATGAGAAATTGCCATTGCTATAGCCTAGGATACTATTTGGGCATCATATTGAATACAGGCGACCTTTATTCCACAAGTTTACCATCGAACAAAAACGGGCAATGCATGGGGTCTCACTGTGTCTCACACTCAGTCAAGGCAATGCATAAACATACGCCAGCATATAAAACTTATACTTAAGTATGGGCTAAGTTAAGTATAAGTATACAAGTGTTGCAAAGTTCACCCAACAATGAACATTCGATACGCCACTTCTGAGATATGACTGCGGGGTGCACCCTGGACAGTTAGATCAATCATTTAAACTGGTAGCCGCTGCCTATATGCATCTCGGTTTTAATAGGCAGAGCATGGGTGGAAAAGAATGGTTTCGTTTTCAAGGTGAACACCAAGCGTTATTACTTCAATCGTCTTGGATTTCCGTTCGTTTGCGCAGACGAGACGCGTTCCAGATGAGATGAGCGTCAACTCCTCTGAGCTATAATTTTATTTATAAAGTCACTTTCCTCCACCACCACCATCACCACCACCTCAGCCGGTTTCCACCGGTTAGAGATGGCGCTCCTCAATTACGTCTTCCACTTCCAGGCTCTCTCTCTTCTCTCTCTCTTTCTCTCTCCGCCACCGCATTGTTCGCTATGATTGTTCGTCGCAGAATCGCAGAGATTCTCTTTCATGCTCGTCATTAAACTCTGTAGCTTCTTGTCATGGCATCAGACTATGATAGATGCGGTTAAAACCATTACAAAAGACCAAGCGAAAGTCAAATGCTGATGTTCAGCTTCCACTGTACGCTGTCCATGGTGCTGACAAAATCACACGGCGCACGCACGCGCGCGCGCACACACACACACACACACACACACACACACACACACACACACACACACACACACACACACACACACACACACACACACACACACACACACACACTACACAATACTTGAGCAAATTGAAAAGTACTTGCATGAAAATATACTTTCAGCATTAAAGTACTTAATTTGCTATTAAGTTCACATTACAACTTTTTGAGGAATTTTGGAATAGCTGCATATGGTATTCCTATTCATCATCTATCTGCAATTACTGCCTCTGAGATAAAATGGAAGAAGTATTGAAAAATGTTACTCACGTAAAGTAAAGGTAGTACTTATGGAACTGTATAATTATTTCTTTCCACCACTGATGCTGCCATTAAAGTTGCCATTGAAGGGCAATTAACATTAAGCTCTGAACTGAACCACAAACAGGCACAGTTCTTACACTGTGGTAGGTAGACATCAACTGTATGCTGTATGTTGGCAATTTGAAAACTTTCATTGTGTTTAGTTCTGTGATTAACGTTTTATTTTTTATACTTTTGTGATTTTGTTGCAAGCTTTCTGAAAGCTACTAGTCAGT
>CM076969.1:31790633-31850633 GCA_039105355.1 Benthosema pterotum
TTGGTTCCTCTCTGCCATTGATGTGTGGAATGTGTGTGTGAATGAGTGAACATACTCTACTACTATATGAAGTATCATAGTCCGGACAATGACCCATCGGAATACCATCCTGGACCCGTATCTATGATGTATGACTCTGCCTGATCCAAGCCTTTTATATAAAAATAAAACATAAGTCAAAAAAGAAGAAAATTGGAGATAGTTATTTTGCCTACTGTGTGCACAAAAACGTTGATCAATCCAGAGACAGATTAGGTCTGGATATTCTCCAGGTCTGGATATTTTATAGGGAGCTACACTGATCCTAGAATACATAAAACTAAACAGAAATACAAAATGTGATGCGGTATGAATTCCATACAAACTGGACATAAAGAAGGCGAACCTTAGAAGAGAACTTACAGCCACCAGGATCCAGAAAAAGGTGACAGACAGGTAGGGTCCAGGCAGCAAAGCATCCATGTTGAGAGCGATGATCCCACCGAACACAGCAGAGATTCCCACGATGATTTCAATCACCTGTTGAAAGACACTATTACATGGCTGATATGATAGTGGAGCCTTTGGTTTACAGCCTACTTGGCAGCAGGCGCCATATCTCACTCATCACAGGCTAAAAGCTTGGGTTTACTTTGCGTATACTCACAGAATAGGCCTTGAGGAGTCGAGTGGGGAAGATGGCAGGGGTTAAAACCACTGGTCTGTCATACCTCGCCGGCTAGATGGATGGAAGGGACAATAGAAAGATTCAGAGATGCAAGCGATTAGATGGAAAGAAAGAGAAGTTTCAACTTAACAGAGAAGAGAACATAACGAGACTAGGCCTACAGAGAAAATGAGTGAATGCAGCTATAAATGGACACACTTCCATCGTGCTAATTTAACTCTCCGATTTCCATTAACGCTCAGTCGGTCATGCGCACCTTCCTATGGCTGCAGCAGTCCTCAGCGGAGCGTGCTGATAGGATGACAGCACTTGCCATCAACACTTCCAGTACAATCATCAGGATGAGGTTAAAGTTGATCTGCACAGGAGAGAGATAGAGACATGTGGGGAAAAACACACAGAGAGGTTTATAGGAGGAAACGGGGCTAAGGAAGCAAGGAAAGAAGCAAGGAAGGCAGGAAGGAGGGAATGGGGATGATATCATGAAATTAGGGTGACCAGATCCAAACTGTTCATTTGAGGGACAGAAATGTTGCTTGTGTGGGACCAGTTGCTACTAAAAGCCTGTATATCATATTTGACCAGAGGCCTAATATTGACTTTTCATTTTGTTATTACCATTTTTTGTTAAACCACTCCGTCAAGGGTGTTTCTCATCTTATTTTATCACATCTTGCAGGAAAATAGAGAGATTTGCAACTGAAAACTAATTACGGGACTAAGTAATACAGGGCACTTGAACACCTGCCAGTCAGGTCTCAATTTTTGGGACAGACTGTCCCACGAAAACTTCGAAGACTTCGAATCACCTTAAATGTAAGCAGAAGGAACAGTACAGGCAGTAGGCTGAATAAGAAGAAGAAGCCAAGCTGTTCTTTTACAAGATGGGTTGTATAACAACAAATAACCTGTGCAATAACCTGCTGCAGCAACACGAGTTTATTCAGTGGATAATATCATATAGAGAATATAATAAGATTTACATTGACAGCAGAGGGGTTCAGAACCAGTTTACAGCCAAACCAGACTAGGCAGGTTGTCGTCACGGCAAAAGTTGAGACGTACACCACCTGGAAATCCGAGACCTTGGGACGACAACAAAGATGACATTAGAGAAGCATTAATACCCCACAGTCCTCAGAGGAAACATCTATGAAGGACCCAGAGAAACATCAAACATCGTTGGTGACACTTCCCACCTCTCTCACAGCCAGTTTTCCCTCCCACCGCCAGGGAAACCATCCAGAGTGTGTGTGTGCCAGAATGGCAAGGCTGCGAAAACAGTTTGTTTCCTCAGGCAGTCAGACTTCTGAACTGTCTGAGAGAACAGCTTGGCCTCTCATTAACCACCACCCCCTCCACCACACACACACACATGCGCGCGCGCACGCATACGATCGCGCACACACTTGCTTGTTGTAACTCTGAATTATTTCTTTAGATTTAAACACTGAGATTTGCACTCTATTCACTGTAGCCTAGGAGGAACATTATTTTTTGTATGCTTGCATACAGAAATGACAAGGAACCTAGAGCTCTCCATCTCTTATCTCTTTCATTCCAATGGCATGTGTTATTCACTTACTGCCAAGTGTCTGTTCTTGGCGATGGCAAAACTTGCAACTGCTGCAGGAATGCCCTGTGACAAATATACAAATAGACAACAGGCAGCAATTAAAGGCACATCATACACTTGGCATGGAACTGTTTAGCTCAGTGGTTTTCAACCAGTGGTCCCTGAAAGGGTTCCAGGTGGTCCCCAGCTAAATGATGGACAGTTGGTTAACCAGATGTAACTCTTTCAGAGTTAAAATATTGATCATCTGATCATTAGTCCAAATCTACACAACTAGAGAATGTAGAAGATTAATGGTCATTTTGATCTGTATGTTTGACTGGTTTGTTTCCCAAATCCAGCCTGGAATTGTGTGGACAAAAGCTAAATAAAGCTTTAGTTTTGGGGTCTGTGGGGCTAAAATGTCATCAAATGGTGGTCCGTGGCTCAAATTCCGACATAGTGGTCCCTGGTATCAAAAAGGTTGAAAACCACTTCAACCACTGGTTTAGCTGGTTTTCAGCTTGTTAGCATATTATTCCTGAAGAAGATCCAACCAGATACGAATGTTGAACAATAAACATTGGAGCTGACTGAGTATTGTAGCTAGTGACTATAGCCTAGTTTTGATCACCTCTAAAATTGTGAAAGGTGCATATAATCACCAAACAATACGATTTTAACATTAAAATTATTCTCATGAAACCTTGAAAATTTGTTTCCGTTGGGATATCCAAAAATACAATTGATTGTTCCATTGATCCAGCTCCCCCACAATCAATTGATCATAGATAGAGTAGAATGGAGGTAAAATAAAACAACAATCCATTATAACGTGCATCTACTGTAGGTCTGCCCGGCGACAAGAACAAAATCAGTCATTGCAGTCATGTGATGGTCACTTACAGAGCCCGCAGCACAGCGCAGGTAGTCCATGGCAACAGGAAACACATTGCCCAGGTATAGAGAGAAGCCAGCTGTGATTAAAAGACTACCCTGAGGACAAACACATACAACACATGCAACTAACACCCATATATGCATGCGTGCAACACTATACACCATGCATGCAAGCCCACACACACACACACACACACACACACACACACACGCACACACACACGCACACGCGCACACGCACATGCACATACACATATATGGACGGCTGCACACATGCACACAGTTGATGCACACTCCAGGCTCACACAACAATAGCAACAGCAGCAGTGTGCGTCAACACAACAATTTACATCAACACTGATTGAAGGCATTATGATCATTCATCATCAGCAGCCCATGTACACGAAAAGAAAATCAAGAATATATTACTTTTTTTTAACTTAAATTGTATCACCATGATTTAGTAACCAATTCTTATCACCCAGTGCCAGTTCCTAATGCGATCCTCATAAGTTACTGTAATATAGCATCAACATCAATTTAACTACTCTAAGCTTACGGCATATACAAACGTACACAGGATATTTTAATTTAGCCGTGAGATTGTACAATGTACAATGTACAATAGATGTAGTATTTAATAAACCAAAAATCACACATGAAGTAAGGGGTTGCTATTTGTTGTTGCTTTTGTATGTCACGTGCATCCATATACTACATAATAATATGGACCTAATTAATGTTTGTTTTAGGCACACGCCCACCTGGATGTGTTTCTTTGTTCTGAAGGTGTTTCCAGATTAGTTACAGTGGTACGGATTCTCTTCTATTTCCAGTCTGGCTCCTTAATGCTAGGAATTCTCCATTGCTGTTTCATTTTACTGTTTTTAGTGAAGCTTTTTCTACATAGGTTGCAGTTGTACTGTTTCCTTCCTTAATCCATCCTGTTTGTTTTTTGTAAGAATATAGTTACACCCAAGATGTATTCCCACTATATAGGCTACAAGATGTCTTACGTTGTCAGAGAGGTCAAAAACTATTAGAGTCCATAGACCTGGCTGGGTGGGGGGATCATCACTCCCCTTTTGGTTGAGTGGTAAAGTAGATTGGTTTGGTATCTGATGCAGGAGAGTGTGAATGAACTTAGTACTAGTTCAATATGGAAAAACACAACAAGATTCCTTGTTGTCAAAAACAACAAACAAAATCAATCAAACAGATGAAGCTTTGGCATTTTGTGCAAAATGGCTTAGACACAGTAAAATCCTCAGTTTTTGCTTAGATATTTGTAACTCTGACAGTGTACTATAGTCTGTGGAACATTTGGTACAGTATATATACACTGTATATATTTTTTTTATTGGACTAAAATACACTATTGGCCTGAAGATATGTTGTAAGACGGATACATGGAGGCTCGGCCCAAATAATATTCGGACCACCCAAAATGTTGCAACATGGAGGGGTCTGAAAACTGAGCTCTAGGGCTGTTGCTGCCTGAAAGAGGGACAAAAAAGGACATTTCCAACATTTTCCCGAGAGTGTACAAATGGACCAAAATGGACCCTAGTGGGTCCATTTGGTTCACATTTGTACACTATCAGAAAAAAGGACCTAAAAGAAGAATCATTACAATGGTGAGACACAACTTCATAGAGCCGCCATTGGACCGATCCCATGAAGTAAACAGTTTGCAACAGCGCAACTCTGTCTATACTCAGGGCCGAGTATTATTTGGGCCAAGCCTTCCTGTTACCTATAAGACTGCGTTTTATTTCATAACACCTTAAAAATATTTTAGCCCAATAAAAAAACTATATACCACATTTCCACCAGACTACTAAGGGTCCACTTGGTTCCATTTATACACTGTCAGAGTTTATACAAATACAGAGGATTTTTTTTATGTTGTGTGGCTAAATGTAGCCAACAATCCCCCCTACCCTCTTACCCCTATGAGGACACTGTAGAGCCAGGCCCTGCAGCTGAAGCAGGGGTGCCTTAGGGGCTCCGGCTGGGACAGCTGCAGGTCACTGGCCCTCACGTCCACTGTGTAGCTGTCCCGCTCCAGACTCCTTCCCCTGCCGTTGGCTCGCCGCTCCAGTGTCCCGCTGAGACTCTCCAGGGTGTGCCTCTCCAGTGTGGTGGGCCGCTCCAGCATGGCGGGCCGCTCCATGGTGGGCACGTGGCTGTAGGTGAACTCCTCTCTGGCAGAGAGCTCCTCTCGATGCATGGCGGCGGCTGGAAGTATCCCTCACCAGGAACCTAGCAGGTCAGGCACCTATACATGTACTATACATATACACACACACGTTTGAGACTGGGAAAAAAGAGGATATTGGGTCATTTGAACAATAAACAACAGACATATGAACCTTGAGCCAAAAACATCAGTGAGGTAAATTAGAAATGTGCAGAAAAAGACAGTGGACGTTTTGGCCATCGGACCATCATCAATATGGAATGTGTGTTGCCATAGTCTGTTTAGTTGGCTTTAAGCAGTCAGCTTTTAGAAGTAAGCTAACAAATGATAATGAAGCTTGTAGAAGGCAGACAGTGCTATGAATCAACCCATTACCACAGTTGACGCTGTAGGGTGCAAGAAAATCTACACCGTATACTGTATAAACAATCCATAGTGCTTGTTTGCTGTATCATACAGCAAACAAACATGAATCAGAGAAATACTGACACATCATCCTTAAAGAGCAGATACAATTACAACTCCCTAGAAGAAGACATTGCACTGTATTGTTGCATGGGCCCATTCATGTTTTTTGGCACTGCTATTCGCTAATTGTGGTTCCCAAAAGAAGTGCAAAATCAGTCCGTACACAATCCAGTTTCTTCTGGTTGGGCTACTATGATCTTCCATTACTCTTATGTTGATGCATCTGAAGTTAAAAAGTGCACTTCATTCAAGAATAGGTCTTACAGAAAACACATTATGCTTAAGTAAAGGTTAACTGCCTGCAACTCAATTGTGAAGTATTTCAAAGACAGCCCCCTTGCTCTTGCGTCCACCAACTGAGAGGACGGCCCTTCAGCCACCCACTTTTTTTTGCCAAGTTCCTGTAATCTCCCTAGTTAGCTCATATTTTATTTTTGCATCCATTTTTCTCACTGATTTATACTCATGTGTGTCTATGTACCGTGCACCAAAAAGTAGCAGATCTACAAGCTCATGGTGCATAATAGATTTTTGGAGAGAAAGAGAAAGAGTTTATTCTTCCAAACAACCACTCACCTGCTGCAAGTGTCTCTTATAGAATCTCCAACAAGATAATCTCCAATGAGTTATCCCACCACAGGCTGACATGAAATCACCACACAGAACACGACTCGGATTTGTCTGCGGCTCTTTTTTCCAATCCCCATCTCCCTCTCCTTCACACTTCTCTTCCACCCCCCTTTCTCCTCAAGGCTCCCACTTGCTCTCCCTTTCCCTCTGCTCCGGGCGTTCTTCAGAAAGAGCTAAAACGTTTTTTCTGGGGAACAAAAACACATGGCTCTTAAAAGCAGCCTGCCAGTGTACTCCGTGCCAAAGAGGGAGAAAGAGAGAGAGACGGCCTGTGAATTACAAAGAGGGGTGGATGAAGGGCCGGGGGGCTCGTTCTGGGGGCAGAACCAGTGTGGCAAACACCCTTTTAGCCTCCCACTTGCTGACACTCAAATAGGGGAAGGCAGGGGGAAACGCACGCACGCACGCGCACACGCACACATACACACACACACACACACACACACGCACACAACAATGCACAAACTAGAAATGCCAGTACAGTACAGTCAGTCAGTGCCTTGCTTTTGTGTGGAGGCAGCCAGAGCCACAAATTAACATATGCATCATCAATCATTACCCACAAACACACACACGCACAGCACACACAATGCACGCGCGCACACACATGCATACATCACATGTTGTATGTTGTCAAACAATTGGCTTCAGTCACTTGGCTAAAACTGTACCCCTGCCCGCGCGTGATATAAAATTCCCCCCACACTTGGTTCCCCTGTGGTGGTTATTGCTCTGCTTCACAACACAGTAAATCACCATGTATCCAGCAGAGCTCTGAGAAAGGCCTGGAGGGAGACCTGCACAGTCTTAATCACATGATTTCCTGCTAGTCTGTCTGATGCACTTAATCCCATGGAGAATGATTTGAGAAAACATTCCACGAAGCCTAATGTTTTATAATGCATTATAAGCATCTGAATACAATGCTGTATACAAGCATAGTTAGAAACAGTCATACATATTATAAACTCTAACAATAATCATAATAAAGCATTTCATAATTACCCATAAGGGCAATATTTATAATACAAAGAATATTGAGTTGCCTAATGATAATCAATAAATATGATTCTGATCATAACATAATGCATTAAGAAAGTGATTATCATGCATCACGGAAGTCATTATGAGGCAATACCAAATACCAAAAGAAAATCTCAAGGGTCTGGTTCCCCTCAAAATGATACTGTACTTGACCTTAGAAGGCCTGATATAATAATGCCTTAGACGTTGGAAAACATAGTCAGTACAAAAATAAATAAATCCCATTCGATTCTCATCGGATATCCAATAGGATTTGTTCTATTGGAATCCTATGGGATTTCTTGACTAGGGTGTGTTTAAATGTAATTATTAAGTGGGTTATAAGCACACTATAATGTGGCTCTATACATCAAAATAATAGCAAAATATGCATGTGAATCCATCCGTCTGTTAACTGTTTTGTGTGGACTACAACTGTACATTATTTTCATAATTCATTATTTTGTCAATAACCTTTTTTTGCCAAGAGTTAATTTCTACTTCATTGCACAACAACTGTCAGCTGAAATCATTCAAATCATGCAAAAAGCATGTACTACAGCCATAAGACGCATTGTGAGCTTGTAGATATTTTCACTATTATAGTTTGTTTTCTATTTTGTTTGGACATGTGCGTGACGATGAGTACCTAAAGCATACGGTACCTCAGAATTCCGTTCCAACTGTTTGGCACAGTACTCTACATTCTTGGGGCTCCAGAAACCATGGATACGCCTTAACAACATCTGTCACTCCGTGGCCTGCTATTCTTCTGAAACTGTGCTCACACTCACACTCGCGCACACACACACACACACACACACACACACACACACACACACACACACACACACACACACACACACACACACACACACACACACACACACACACACACACACACACACACACACACACACACACACACACACACACACACACACACACACACACACAAAACAGTAGCAGAAAATAACATTGCCAACAAGTGTCTTGTTGTTGTGTGCTGCGTGCACCGTGCATGTTTTGTTTTTTACATGTTGAAAGTGATGGACTGCATTTGAATGGACTGCAGTTATACGGTAAATTGCCTTTTTCCAAAGTACTTTACAATGTACACATCCACAACGAGGAAAACAAGGCACCAGCTTGCTCATCAGGGGCTTAAAGGTGCTTTGGCACGCAGCCAGGAGGAACCAGAGAAATGGTCCTTTAAATATATTGCGATGCCAATATTTTTGTACTAAATATGTTACTCGAGTAAATTATTATTGCGGGAACTTTGCTTGTAACAGTGTATTTCTACAGTGGGGGGAAGTGCAAGCGGCCAACAGCACATACACCGAGACCCACCCCCACTCGATCCTGATTGGAGGAAGGGGGCCTTCCTCCAATCAAGATGAGAGGAGCTCTCATACTGATTGGACGAAAGGCTTTTCTCCCAAAGGACAAACTGAAAGTAGGACTTTTTAACCCCAGGGGCTCACTGAAGACAGGGAGGAACTCCGTATAATGGTCACCACACTTGAGAGTAAGCCAAAAAAAAGTAGAAACAACACTATTTGAATGACGTGAATTCACTTACTACATCCTCATCTTTGGTGTGGATGTTTTGGTCCCATAGATCCTGGATAGATCTGTGTACTTTTATAAAGTAAAGAAGTTATACAAAAGTTACACAATTTGTAGAGACCAAAAGAGAGTGACACATTATCCATGTCACTAATTACTGGTACTGGGGGCATAAGCTGGCAGTATAGTTGAAAAATAAATATCATCCGACTACATAATGTTTGTTGACTAAAGGTCATTTTAGATAAACTATCGGGCAATATAGGCCTTTATAATGTCACTCTGGGAAGAGAGGAAAGAATCTCTCTTATGCAACTATTCATTGAGAGCAGTAGTGCAGTGACCACATACTTGGCTCCTACAGATTCCTTTTTGCCGGAGTCTTGAATAGTGAACAAAGGCAAGTCTGTTCTCTCTAGACTGCCCTTACAAAAGCTTTCCTTCTCTCCCTCTCTCTTTCCAACTTTTGAGAATCCTCACTGTAACGCCCTTGTGGGTCCATTTGGTTCCATTTGTGCGAGGCTGACAGAACCGTCAGCGTCGATTTCCATTTGTACACTCACTGTACGACAGGTTTGATGAGGTCAGATCAACATGGTAGCAATTCTGAATTAACCATACGGTACACATATGGAGCGTATCATGAGGTGTGGCTGACGGGAGATGGAGGTTTCATAGTGAACTGCAGCCTATGGTTGCAACAACACATGGATTAGATGAAAAAACTAAAGCCTTGTGTGACAGATAGTTTTGTTTTGTCAGAGTCTTGAATTGTTCCAATTAAAGATGTGTGCAGTCACTCACTGGATGGATGATTACTGGTGGAAATGGACAGTTGAGAACTAAGGACAAGTTAAATACTTGGGGTTGTAGTGTGATCTGTAGACCGTGAGATGATGAGAATATGATGAGATTTAAGTACAGGGATCTAATGGCAACAAATGACAAAACAATACACTGTACTGCACATTACTGTACATACATTACGGGTAATATGCACTGCTGGGCAAAAAGCCACATGTGAACTACTGTACAGTCAGGCTTGCAACATGCTACGTCTCTAAACAAATTATGTGTTAAGTGGAGGTCTTGTTTAGCCAGTGATTGCAGACTAATAACCTTGAGGGGACTCATAGTATTCTTTATATTAATCTTTATAGAGGAAGCAATACTCACACATGTTTCACAACTGGAGAACACAACTGCGGATCAGGTCTCTCAGCTCGGAACTGGCAACAGACCAGTGGTGGAACAAAGTACATTCACTTGAGTACTGTACTTGGGAAAACAAACAAACAAATAATAATAATAATATTGAATTAAGCACAAAGCGTGCCACAATGAGATGTCGTAGAGATGTCTATTTTGACTAACATTAATTTTGCTGCACCATTTCTGGAGGATGCCAAAATGTCAATACAGCAATGTATTGAGAAAATGTACTTTGTAATTTGTACTTGTGAATAGGTACAGAATCTTTTTTGTACTCCAGCACACGTTGTGGGGTAGAATGTGACCAGTAGTATCTATACTTACTCAGACTCAGTTACCAGGTTTGAGTACTTTGTCAACCACTGGAGCGTACCAGGAGAACTGGAGCCTCCCTCTCTCTTGTTAGCTGAAGACACTTTCACTGCTTAGACATTTAACCCATGCTGATCACAAAAAATAATATAAAAAATAAAATAAAAACACACTTCAAATCCGTTCAGTCAATATCATGCAAACTCCTTAACCCGGCACATTCAGACAATTAAAGGCAAAAAGAAAAGAAAACGCTAGCATTCCTCTGACATGCTACATTCTAACATTTATAGAACAATAGGACATTTAAAAGATAAGCCTCCTTTTTACAGCAATATCCAATGGTAATACGCATGAGAAAACATCTCTGTATATGTACATTAACTTACAGGGAGGGAGCTAATAAGAGCTCTGTTTTATTTTTTATTTTCATCTTTTACTATCAACAATATTTACACAATAGTAGAAGACTACGTATCTACTCGTTTTTCCAAAGTCGAACATTGACAAACGTTTCCTCTTACAGGTACTTACAGGTACATTTTAATTGCTTTGTCTTGTTTGGCTTAGAGGAGTATTCACTTCAGCATGTATTATGCTAACTATGAGGGGCTGCGACACACACAAAAAAACAGAGAAGTAGTAATTCCAGTCCAGGGCCAGAGGTATATACGATGATGGCAATGTGTGAGACATCCCCTGTGATCCACATACAGTATCTCCACTCACTCTTCGGCCGGCTGTGCCACGTTACAGTGGCAGTAGCAGCCCCTCTCTGCCTCCTTGATCCCATTAGTTTCAACTCTGTCCATACAACCGGACTCTACTCGGAGTTCTTGCAGTCCCGACTTTAGATCCGCTCAGGTTTCAAGCGAGCACGTGTTGTTGAATACTACCACGCTGTGAAATACTTGCTGAATGACACTCGACTAGTGTTATTGGCGCATAGGAAGAGTACACCGCTATCTCGTTGTGACATTTTTTTTTTTTGTATTTTTATTTAAGCACATCACATGGATGTCGACGGGACGGGCACAGATTCGCTATCTGTGTGAGAGACAACAGATAGCAGCGGTAGCGGTTGTTGGGAGGAGGGCTTCTTCACGGGCGACACAGATCACGGTGGAACACAACCTTTTTTGTCACACTAAAGACGACATATCCTCTGAAGAGATGGCTCTATCTCATAGACATGTAACAATAGGGTTTTTCATGGGAATTGTGAACCGGTTATTGGACCCCCGAGAGGGTTCAGACGATGGATCCTTTGGAAGAGGACAGGTGAATGGACTGGATGCGGGTGGCCAGGGTCTTCTCCAGGTCCTGTAGGATCTCGCAGCCGGGGCTGTCGGGTGGCATGTCGTACAGCAGCTGTTTGAAGGGCTCCAACTCCATCAGGATCACCATGTTCTTCAAGAAGTAACCTTCGATGTAGGCCGCCAGGTCTGGAGCGTCCAGGAACTGTCCAGAGGAGGAGGAGAGACACATACAGGCAGATGCTTAGAGTGCACAGTCCCATGTGGTTCAATGTGTGCACTCTCTGACCTTTTTGAGGGGCACTAGCCCCTCTAGTGCCCTCCAAAATGACGTCAGGTGGCAGCCAAGTCTATGGACTGGAATGTTTGTTTCAAGGTTAGTTACGATGATGTTTTCTTGTCAGCAAGGTCTATGGACTTTAATGTTTGTTTATTATTATATTGTTTTTAATACATTTTAATTTACATTTCAGAAATGTTGATAAAATAGAGTTAATATATAAAAATACCATGAAGAAACCTGAAGAATAAAAAGAAAGAAAATACAAACAAACCAAGAGACTTACAATAATGTTTATGGTAGGGTAACTCTAATGAATTAGAGTTATACGACTTTTGTTTTTGTTTTTTGACTAGGGACTGTTCTCTTTAGTGCTTAATATTGGAATTGATAGAAATGCATAGTTTTCTGTCCTGCTTTAGCATGTTTAGTTCCATGCTGTCATGGAGCCTCCTCCTTTTTACCTTGGTGTGGTTGTAGATTTCCACGCAGGTATCTGTGTTGATGTTTTTAGAGCAGATAATTTCACAGTGCCTCTGCAGCGCCTCAAGCTGAAAGAATTTGGCTGCCGACAGAAGCTGCAACGGCAACAAAAAGTCACACACTTACTAGTCAATAACACAAATATTGATAACTATTGCAATTACTTCAAGTCTAAGTGAGAAAGTCAAGCAGAAAGACCCACAACAAACAATGACATCTTTTAAGATGTGTTTTGTTTTTTGTGCCTTTATTGATAGTTACAGTGAAGTCAGACAGGAAAGAGGAACAGAGAATGGGAGAGACATACAGCAAATGTCCTCATGAATGGGAATCGAACACCCGATGCGCTGTCAGAGCCTATAACCCTACGTTTTAACGGTGGGGGGTTGATAAAGCGACGTCGCCTGACATCCATTAATCCTCTATGGGAGCCGCCAATTCGGGCGACAGCAGCAGAACGGGCGACGTCGGCCGACGTGGGTGGGCGACGTCGCCCGGAAAGATAAAAATTGGTGAGCTTTTCATCGCTCATATAGGGCGACGTTTTTTTATCCATCACCTGCCGTTAAAACGTAGGGTAAGTGGCATGCCTGGACCTTTCAGCCAACAGGCGCAACAAGTACATTATTAATCACAGCTTATTACTTGCATGGGCGAAGCGGGAGCAATTAAGCGATCAGTTTGTGGCCGTCTACCAATCGTTTCTCGAAGTACTCGATTACGATTGGCTGGTTTAAGTGATGACGTAATAGTGACGTAATTCAAAGATCTTTATTATATCGATAGTATTATCTCCTGGAGGTGTCGGCGTGCTGGCTCCACTCTCGCACAAATAGGTCATGGCCTACTTGTGCGCAACACGCAAGTTTGCACTCTTCCTGTGCTGTTTTAGTTTGTATGGCAATTGCTCTTGAACTAAAATCATGACAGCCCTCCTGCATTCAGTTTTTGCGCTGGCTCCAACTTCAACTGGTTCCCAAATGACAGAGATGAGATGGGAGTTTGTCTCATCTCTGTGGGCTGGAGAACAAAGTGTCAGACCAAAAATCTCAAACTGTTACTTTTACTTGATGTGTTTGATGTGATGGTGAGCTCACCTCCATAACGTCAGTGTTCCTGATGTGCAGAGCCTCGGCTCCTCCACAGTAGAGGTACTGCATCACCAGCTAGAAACCAATCAACATAATCACATACATATTGTACAGTATAGCAAGAGGAACACATATGGAAAGCACTTAAGGTTTGATTTGTTGAGGTTTGATTCAAAATGCCCTTGTCGCGTTACCTGAAAAATATTATATTTCACATGGCTGATTTCAATGCACGTGTTTTCTCCCAAGGGCCTGTTTGCTAGCAGAGTCTTGAACCTTTGGGGGAGAGACGGAGAGAGAGTCAGACATGAAAACCATGACCAAGGTCACCAAACGTGATTCAATATTACAGATTGATGTTCAGTATAAAGGCGCACTGTAATGCAGTATGTTACAGCAGTGAATCACACAAGGCTGACTTTCATAGATCAGTAAAAATTGATTTTATGTGCGTTTTGTGTTGAAGGACACGACAGACTACCACAGGCCTCAACAGAAGAAACTCTCTTTATCACAATATTACTCCTTGCTCATCTTCTGACTGGACAGATCAGTCAGCCATCAAGCAATATGCCCAGAGTGGACATATTTCGGTCAAGGAACACAGGCTTTGCGCCAATTTCATGGCACACCAGCAGTGATGGCAGCTGATTTGGGTTTGAGCCTGCTCACAAACCCACTGACATCCATTATAAATTTAGATCTACTCTCTGCTGAAAAATCATGTCTATTGCCTTTTGGGAAGCTTACCCATTGGAAAATACCTTTGTGCGTTCTAAAACTACATTGTTTGGCTACATAGTTTTGACTTGGTTGCAGGAAGGGAATGAAACTGTGTGCCTCCCCACCGGGGTGATATATTGTTTATTATCTTTAAATTTTGAAACGATCATGGGGACAGAAGGAGAAAATCCACAAATTGAGGGTACGCACATGCATAGAGGTTAATTGTTTAATACAGGGGTTTTCAACCTTTTTCATCCCAGGGACCACCATTTATTCAGAATTTGAGCCACGGACCACCATTTGACAACATTTTAGCTCTACAGACGCTAAAAGTAAAGATTTATTTTGCTTTTTGACCATAATACCAGGCTGTATTTGGGAAACCAAACAGCCCAACATTCAGATCAAAATGACCATTAATCTTCTACATTCTCTAGTTGTGTAGACTTGGGCTAATTGACATGATGAACATTTTAACTCTTAAGAGTGTAAAAATGAAACCAAATGGACCCGCAAGGGTCCATTTGGTTTCATTTTTACGTTCTCAAGAGTTACATCTGGTTAAACAACTTAGCTGGGGACCCCCTGGAACCTTCTCAGGGACCACTGGTGGTCCCCGGACCACCTGTTGAAAACCCCTGGTTTAATACAATCAGCTAAGACTTTTCTATTTGGATGTATGAGCTGTCAAGACCAGAAAGTATACAGTTTTTTGCCCTTTAGTAGGCATATCTGCATAACATCTGGGTGTGATGCTGATGTCACACACAAAGCCTCTATTCCTTATACTCATTTCGACCACAAACATGTTCTCACTAGTCTCATTCATAATGGGCAGGCAGATCATTTTTGACTACACCATGCGGACAGCAATATTCTTCTGTAAACTGATTGTACCCTATTGTCATGAATATAAGATTACCCTTTTCCCCAAGAGGAAATATCCTAAAAAATGGTTGGATAATAATTGGGGAATTATAATTTGAGTATTAAAATATCGAGGGGTTAAACTATGTTCCTGAAAGATGAAACCTCAGCATCTCATGCACCTTTATTTCATGGATGTAGCTTTCCTGCTGCTTCTCTATCAATATATTGTAGCTTTTGTTGAACAAATTCTGGCATACAATCAATATTGAAAATAAAACCTTATAAAATGACAATACAAAATACTAAAAAAAGAAAACTAAAAACAAGAAAAAACTGAAAATACAAAAAAAAGAAAAGATTCTTCATCCAGGGATGCCAAGAGTGCGGGGAGCTAGATTAGTGGTAACCCTTGAGAGTGCACAAAGGGAAACAAATAGACCCTTAAGGTCCATCTGATTACACTTGATAATAGTCATGGGTGATCTGTGGACTGATGCATTATAAATTGGGGGTCCTTGAAATGGAAAATAGTCTGAGAATTCTTCCTGTATGACATTTTCACACAACCCTATTATATCTCCGACTTGCATAAGCACTGGGCACCGAAACAACACATACAACTAGACGCATTCAGAATCACTATAAATGTTTCCAATTTATTGTGATTCTGAATGCGTATAATTAGTTAATTAACATATGCAGACAGGGACCCCATATCCTCTTGAAAACATCTATGCAACACTATTGGATGTTGCTTAGGCAATTCCAATTGAGGCTTTGGAATTCTCTTTTGAATCCCAAAGCCCCAATACTGTCCACATTTGTGTGCGTCCAGTGCACGCAACCTCGAAAAAATATATAAACACTGTCAAGCTGCCCCTTTTAAAATATAAAAAAATAACAAAATGTACCATAGTTCTCATCAAAAATACAATCCTTAACTGGTCGAGTGATGCAGACATACAAAGACAAAAACAGTACTCCTCCCACTAACATTACTAACGCTCTCTACAAGTAATAAATGCAAACAAAAATGAACAATGCAATTATGTAAAATCATCTTTGTTTCAGTTTTTCAGACTATAATATCTGTTGTCATTTTATCCTAATCTCGCTTTGATTTCTGAAGGTTCAAGTTGCTCTCCATTGTCTCTAAGTCTTATGTTGTGTATAGCAACAGTTATTTTGGTTCAGTCTTCCTCAATAATTACACTAAATATACAGCGGATAAAACAAAAACAATAATCAACAAGAGTTCAGCTTTGTTCTAGCCTTTAAGTGCTGTGTGTAAGGCTCCTAACTATCAGGTTAGAAACATCTATATTATAAACACCTAAACTACTTTAAATAGAGTACATCGATGTGAATACAAACGCTAAAGTATGGTTGCCAGTGTCCTGGCATTAGTTCAACACACACTGCGCATGAGAGCGCTGTAAAGTGACTTGTGCCATTATCCTTGGCATTACTCCAACACATATGCTTCGGACCGCAGACAGGCGGTTGGGGATGGAAAATCTAGTTAGGAGCAAATGGACGTGGCCTAGATGGTGAGTTGCATCATGATCCGGGCATTCCAAGGAAAAAAATCTTGATCGTTATACAGAGTCACACAGACAGGGGTGAAAACAGAATTTGTGCCTCCCAAACTTAGTGCTTGTCCCTCCTTTGCTCTTGAATATGAACATTTCAGACAGAAATACAAAACATACAAAACAGTACGAGTATAGTCAAACACTTTGGCCAAAGGGATTACAGCAAAAAAGTCCTTGCAGTCTTGTTTCCGTTGGGTTCCTATGCATCCAATCCTTGTAGCTTCTGATCATCGAGTCTAAGTCCGTCCAGAGCAGCAATGGCCTCAGCAGCAATGGCCTCTTCATCAACTGTGGCCATCGGCCGCTCACAATTAATCTCAATCTCTGGTTCCAGCTCTCCTTTCAGTAAAGTTTTCCACCAGATGTTTTCCCACTTACTGAGTGATAGAATCACGCAGCGCCCAGGTTCAAATTTACACGTTGAGTTCTCAGCGTTAACCCCATGGGTAAACTCTCCTTGTAAAATTACATTCTCGTGTGTCCCTTCCGTCAAAGAGACATATACGCGGTTGTTCTCCAGGTTAACCTTCACCTGTCTCCCCTTGATGGCTGTTTTAGGGATATACACACACACCTCCACATCTGAGCGATCTTGAGACCACCTATAGTTGCCCCTCAAAGCCCCACCAGAGCATTCTGGGTTAGAATGAAATGGCTGCTGTCTGGCTGTGTTTGTGTTTGATGAAGTCGTCTGGTCTCCGTGTGGCAATCGAACAGAAACGCTGGTGGGGAGTAGAGTGGAGACCGAATTTGAGGTCTGCATAACACCTAAAGGATAGTTCCGTTTTAAATCTTCAAATGTCTCTTTTTGCCACTGTGCAAACCCGCGTGGCTGTTGGACAGGATCGCCGCTAAGAAGCAGAGGGCCGGAGGATGAATTTGAGAACTCCATGACACCCGAGGTAGAGTTCGTGACTGTCTGGGCAGAAGCAACAGGCTGCTGTGCACACTCGACTGATGGCTGAATAGGATCTCTGTGGTGTGCACGCTTGACTAAGGATTCAAGAGGGTCGATGCTGGGTGTATACTGAACTGTATACTCAACTGGTTTAAGAGGGTCGATGCTGGGTGCACACTTGACCGATGGTTCAAGAGAATCGATGCTGGGAGCACACTCGAATGATGGTTCAAGAGAATTGATGCTGGGAGCACACTCGAATGATGGTTCAAGAGAATTGATGCTAGGTGCAAACTCTAATGATGGTTCAACAGAATTGATGCTGGGTGCAAACTCGAATGATGGTTCAAGAGAATTGATGCTAGGTGCAAACTCGAATGATGGTTCATGAGAATTGATGCTGGGCGCAAAGTCGAATGATGGTTCAAGAGAATTGATGTTGGGAGCACACTCGAATGATGGTTTAAGAGAATCAATATTGGGAGCACACTTGAAAGGTTCAAGAGAATTGATGCTGGGTGCAAACTCGAATGATGGTTCAAGAGAATCAATGCTGGGTGCACAATCGAGTGATGGTTCAAGAGAATCGATGCTGGGTGAACACTCGACGGGTGGTTGAAGAGAGTTGCTGCTGGGTGCACACTCGTCTGAAGGCTGAAGATGATTGCTGCTGGGTGCACACTCGACTGATGGTTGAAGAGGGTCGCTGCTGGAGAGCAGAGGGCTGGAGGGTGAATCTGGGGACACTACGGCAGCTAAGGTAGAGTTTATCTCTGTCTGGGCATCCACGGCATTCTGTTCCAAAGTCTCTTCTTGCTGCTCGATTTCAAACTCTGGAACACTTGTAGGAACATCTCTGGTTTCCTCTCTCAGCCCAACAGCTTCCTCTTCTCTCAGCTGTCTATCCCTGTCTTGCTCCGCAATCCGCTCAAATAGCTTGAATGATGTGAGGACTATTTTCTCGGCCACGCCAGGAAGGAAGCCCACGCGGTCGTCTGGACCCGATGAGAGATGGTAGAAATCGGTCTTGCGATACAGAAACCCAAAATAGATCTGTATCAAGTCTTCTATGTTTCCAACATTCTGCAAGATGCCGAAAAACGTGTCGTCGTAGATTTCCGTCATTTCCAACGGCGACGCCATTGGAAGCTAATAGCGCTCAAAATGACTCAGGAATGCTTAGAACAGTAAGCCGCAGTGCTCAGTTATGATTCATATGCTTAGTCCTAAGAGTAATGACAACAGTCTGAACAGTATAGACTATAAGTACGCAGTTTGGATGCAGTGGTGTGATATATATTACGCCTCTCAGCCAAAACCATATATGGTTATGATTACATTCTGACTTCATGTGAAGCGAGGACTAATGGCTCTGGTGAGCTGGATTGACTGATACCGGGCTTCGCATAACGTTTGTGCCGTGTATAAGTCATAGTGTAATAATAAGAGCCATAATATTGAGTATTAGGATAGAGGAGGACACATTTTAGATGATTCAGTATTGTGGACTGTGTGTACTGTCAACAAATCTTTTATTATGTTCTTACAGAGCGAACGTTTTGTAAAATCTACAGTGTCAGGTCAAAATGGGTTAATTCAAAGTGGGTGAGAAAAGAGTGTGGGACATATTATGTCTCATACTGTATTCTCACCCACTTTGAACTGAAATACGATGTCTATAACATTATAAGACTTATGATGCCATTCTGGTTTGCATCGTACACATTCTACACAACATGCATGGATGGCGACAGACTGTACTGTCGCCATCAATGTACAAGTCGTCCAAAAACAATATGTAGTGCAATGGGGGTCCCTGCTTAAGCTGCATCTCTCAGTTTAGGGGCCTGGAAAAGGTGGAAGACACCTGACTTACTTTATAAGTATTATAATAACCTATATGCATTTAAATCTTTGCATGAGACTATCCAAGGGGCCTACAAAACAATAATTCATAATGAAAATGGTTACACCAAGTATTACATAACCGGGTTGGGCAATGGGTATGCACTGGATGGTATGCACAGTAAATTGTCTTGGCTGAAGAGATCCCTAACCATGGCCTCCAGGGTATTAATTCTCCAGCATCTGTATAGATATAGGCCCTCCAGAAAAACATGATTGTGATCGCAGAATCAACTGCATAATCAACCAAAAGCGCATATTACGTGGGGATCAATTTATGTCTAAAAGGGCACGTATTTCCTGTAATAAATCTTGGTAAACAAAACATTGTGCACGGTCTGTGTGTGTGTGTGTGTGTGTGTGTGTGTGTGTGTGTGTGTGTGTGTGTGTGTGTGTGTGTGTGTGTGTGTGTGTGTGCGCGCTCTGCTGGACAGCCTGCAGCTGATGCTGGATATTGCATTGCCTCTGTTAGATGTTATTTTGCGTGGATGTTTTGTGGAACACATTCAGCTTATATTGCTGTCAGAGGGGTTACAACACTCAATACTGGCATTAAGCTAAATCAGTGCATATCGAAAAGCTGACAGCTGTTTCACCTTTCTCCTGGTATTTCTAGTTCTAGAAGTGATGTTATGAACGGTGTACAGTGTGCGGTCGTCGTCCCTTGGGGTACTCCGATTGGCCGTTTTAGGTGATGATGTAATGGTGACGTAAGTCACCATTACTTACTCGGTTGACCCTCAAGATTTTCAGATTAATTGGTTTTGGGGAGGCAGTGTGACGTAATTATTTCAGAGGAATAGTTTGTTTTTGTTAATTTCTAATTCGCCCTCTGCTGATCTAGCTCAGCATATTTGCATATTCCATCGCATAATCAAGGATTTTTGCTCACAAATTCAAGGATTTCAATCCGCATAATCAATGATTTTAGCCTGCATTTTTCTGGAGGGTCTATATAGAGCGGAGAGCTTCTGTTTGTCTCAATGTGATGCTGTAGCTCAGGAATTGTGAGTCTATGCAGATGCAAGAACATCATTGTGATGTCAGCACAGGCCAGCTACATATATGGAGATATAGGGGTTGAACAGGTGTGATCATTTGGCTAATTCGGGCCCTGTCCAGAGGCTGCATGCAGAGGCCTTTTGTGGCCATTTGCGGATCACGTCGTCAATAAGTAATAGTGTGAAAACCGCTGTGGGGCAGTCCCAGAAACAAAAATAGCCAATCTACGAGCATTTAATAACAAAAATCTTGTCCCTGGCAAAAAATATTGTTAGATGTAGCTTCTCAGACATGAAACAAAAATATTGTCACTGGATAACAGATCCACAGTTTTATACTTCATTTCTAGTTTTATCTTTGTTGTATTAATGTTGGTACATTTAGGAGATAACAGGCTAATGAAACAGATAAACTAAGAGATGATAACTTTTCATATGTAAAGAGATGATAACTTTTCATGTGTATGTACTGCTTTTGTTTTTGGTCTTGAATATCTGCTAAAATTGTAAATTGTAAGACGGCACAATTTGTTCTGGGAGGGGCCGAGGGACTGTCCTAGTGTCTTTGTTCAGTTTGTGTGTTATTTGTTTAACTGTTTCTTTTTGTATTTTTTATTGTATTTATTATGGCTTTTTTCTGTCACAATTATAGTGTGATTTTCATACTACAAATATATAAGCCATATCTCAGTATTCCATGCTTTCATGAAATTAAAAACAAATGAATAGTAATTCACTGACAGAAAGGATCACCTGAAGTCATACATTATGAGAACTTCTGTGTCTGTGTCTTTCTGGACTTTCTGTGTATCTGTTTTTCACTCGTAGTGAAATGGAGATACAGAGTAATACAGAGAGCTGGTATAAAAAAAAGAAATCACACTCGGGTGTAGTGAGGGGCGTCCATCATATTCTATAGTAAGAAAGTCCACAGACTTGGCTGCCACATGACATCAAAACAAACGGAGGAAAAAGAAATCGGAGCACTATTTCATTATAGCCTCAACATTACAATCTTTTTACAGGATCTCATGAACTGGCTCCTGAAAGTTGTCTGATTCTATTCACACAGCACAACCATCTTCATCCACTTTAATTCTCAATATCGAATCTTCCATCCCTCCTCTCCATTATAATATTTTCTTCTGTTATGACCCTCAGACAATATAAAATATGAAGTAAAAAAAAGGGTGGCAGTGCCAAGTAAGCCTATACACCGAGAATGTGGTACTGATTGGTGCAGCAAGACAGACCTTGAAAATAATATTACCTCGTACAGCCACATCATAAAAAAAGAGATTGACTTCCTTGGCCTTCTGTCATAAGAAAAGTAACACCGATGATGGGTATAGTAAAAAAGAAATAGGAAAAAAAAAGAAGATTTTAAGGTTCTCAAGGATGCAAGTGTGCCTCATTGTAGAATGGTGTCACAGAAAAACATTTGACATGCTGTGAGTTTGTAGATTTTTTGTAAAAAAATAAATATATAGTTGATTTAATCCTCCCATTTGTTTATATTCAACCTCTAACATCATTGCAAGTTTTTCATAGAGCATGTTGAACCATCTTACATCCAAGCATTCATAACAGCCAGGACGGGCTGATCATCACGAAAAGCCTCCAGAGTTTTGGATGTTGAACATCGCGGGGTCAAACTGCTGCCCTTTGTATGGGGAGCCTTCGGCGTCCCAGCCCTTCTGCAGCATCTCGTGCACCTTCAGCTCGTGGCTCTGTGGCCTGCCCAACATCTTCTGCTGGTTGTCGAACCTCAGTTTGTCCAGAGCGGCGCGCTCCTCCTCGTCCACGGTGGCCAGCGGACGTTCGCACTGAATCTTACTGATGTCGATCTCCGGTTCTCCTTGCACCAGCGCATTCCACCAGATCTCGGCACACTTGCTGAGCGACAGGAAGATGCAGCGCCCGGGTTCCAAGCTCCACACCGAGTCTTCTGGGTTGATCTTTTGCTTCAGCTCCCCCTCCAACAGCACTTTCTCTTCTGCTCCCTCCCTCACGCAGACGCGTACGCTGGTCGCCTGGATGTTGACCACCACCTGACTGCCCTTGACGATCTGTTTGGGTACATCCACACGAACCTCCACGTCAGCGTAGTCCTGCGACCACCTGTAGATGCCTCTCACGGCTCCGTTGTAACTTTCGGGGTTAGCCTGGAATACAGCCTGGTCTCCGACTTCAGATGAACTTGCGCTGGCGTCAGCTGTCGCCTCGTCTTCGTCCTCCGACTCCTGGGCAGGATCGCTGCTGGGGGGCAGAGGGGCGGGGGACGGGACTGATTCAGTGGAGGAAGAGCGCTCCACGGTAGCCGAGGTGGAGGTCTCCGGCTCCTTCTGGGCATCCACGGCCTTCGGGGCCGAGGTCTCTGGCTTCTGCTCCTCCTCCTCAAGCTCTTCAATTGAGGAGACTTCAATTTTGGATTCCTCTTTCAGCCGCTGCTGCTCTTCAAATAACTTGACCGTCTTCAGGACCATTTTTTCAGCCACGCCAGCAGGGAAGCCCACCCTGTCGCTGGGAGACGATGGAATGCGGTAGAAGTCCGTCTTGCGGTACAGAAAGCCAAAGTAGATCTCCAGAAAGTCTGGTACACTTCCGACATTCTGCAGGATGCCGAGCAAAGTGTTGTCGTAGATGTCTGTCATTTCCACCTTTTGAGCCATTGTTAACCACGGCAAAGAATTTTAGTATATTGGCTTAGAAAGCTTACCCCTTAGGAAGACTTGTTAAATAACACCTGGGAAACTTAAGATCACCAAATGCACGCAGAAAACAGAAATGTCACTGGTCTCACCAGCAAACAAGTTTAAGTACCTGGTTTGGCCACCCAGATGTGTGGCTCTTACATGTGACGTCATTATGTACAAACCATTTATGGATATTCTTCACCCAGAGGGTCATAGCCATCGTACCCTTTGTAAGAGTGATGTCATAGTCTATTGATGACATCAGGGATCTCAATATGGGCATCTGTGGATTCATTTATCTATACTTTTGACAGGTTTGAAGCTGGCTCTGTGACACTAAAGAGGCGAGTTAGCGCTTCAGCAGCTGACGTGGATATGTGGAATTAAAAATCACACATGTTTGAGGTGAGGGGTTCCCAGACAGTGTTGGGACATGTGCACTATGTAACTTAATATATTACATAATGTATTACCAAAATGCAGTAACTTGTAATATAAATATATTACTTACTTAACAAAAACAATCTAATATATTATACTTTTCTTTCTGCATTACTGCATTACTGTCAATATTACTTTCGGTCAATCTGTCTCGTTGAAAATGTTCTTGTGAAATTTTCTTGACAACTGCAGAAGTTAAATAAGTACTTATTTTCTATCATTTGTCATCAAATTATTCTTTCAGGAGTGACATTTTTTCAAGTGGATTTCATATGGATTTGGCCAGATAGCCACTGGCCTACGCAATATTTTATTAATAGTGACACTATATATTTAATTATATATTTTGTAAAACGTTTTTTCAAACCGTATTGTCCCGAATATAAGACGACTCGTTTATAAGACGACCCTCATTTTTCAAGACCCATTTACAGAAAAAAGAACTTTGAATGTCAAATAGTATAGGCCCTGAATATAAGGCGACTCCATTTTTTGCATTTTCCATTGGGAAAAAACAAAGTCTTATATTCAGGCCAATAGGGTAATATGTAATAGTAATATTACATAATATTACATAATAGTAATATTATATTCTGTCTGAGCATTACACCTGCTCAGACAGAATATTGTAATATAATATATTGCTTTAAAATTAAGGTAATAATTAATAAGTAATATATTAACAAGGTAAAGTAATATTCCCAACACTGTTCCCAGACCACCCTAATGTGCTAGCACGTGTTTGCGTTAGCACCCTTGTTTTAAATTGTGGATGAGGTGGTGACGCAGGCGGCGGGCATGGACACGGGTGCTTACAAGGCCCTGGTGTGCGAGGCGGTGGTGGAGAGGCTGACGCCCATCTGGGAGGAGATAGAGAGGCTGATTGCCGCCCGTGGCCACCTGGAGGCGCTGCTGGACTAGGGGACGCTCAGGGCCCGCCAACTGGCGGCGCCCGTCATTAAAGAGGTCCAACGGCGGGGTGGGGTACAGCCGAGAGAGAGCCGGGCTGAGGAAGGATGAGCACTGGGACTTGGGGGACTCAGTGGTGTTTGCTCAGATGATAGAGTGGCTGGATGGTAACCACAAGGTTGCCAGTTCGAACCCTAGCTCGCCCAGAGTCAGTGTCGATGTGTCCCTGAGCAAGACACTTAACCCCTTTGCTGGTTGGTGCCTTGCATGGTTTCCACTGCCACTGGTGTGTGAAAGGGTGAATGGGGTCCACAATCTATGTAAAGCGCCTTGGATAAAGGCGCTATATAAATGGATCACTTAGAACACTTAGAACTTAAGACGGGATTATGTTTTTGACTTTTGAACTATCCCTCATATTCACCTAGATTTTTGTCTTACACAAACATTAAATTCCCCTTGGCCTGGACAATGAAGGGACAATTCACATCATACGTGGATGTGTACATGTGTATTAAATTCCCGTTGGCAATTCATGGAGATTCGACATCATATGTAATCAAGCAAATGATCATGTTATGTCATGATGTACCCTCATTTTTAAGAGCACCCTCATTTTGTTTTTTTCAAGAGGAATGGAATGATGGATATTATGTGTTTAGACTTGGACACTTCATGGAACTGCACTATATAGATTGGATTAATAAGATGCCTACTAGCAGAGACTACCGCCTAGCAAAGAAAAATGACATTGGATTCTGAGAATATAGTGATTCACTCTCTTTTCATTCACTACTGTCTGGTCAATGCTGTCCCCAACGCATTGCATGTGAATCCTTGACACTCAAAGTAACAAAAGAGTCTTTGTGTCAGTGGAGATGCCGGCAGGCAGTATTACGTAATCAGAACTTCCTGTAACATTATTTACAGCCAGAAAAGAAGAGTTATACATTGTCTGTTGTGTGCCTTAGCTAGGTTACAAATATTAAACAATATGATGCGTATTTGCTTACAGCATGTCAAATTTAAATTAGCCACTGATTATCAAGTCCCAATGATTTTGGAGATTACAACCCCAGACAAACAAACAAAAACAAACATACAAATACACTGACAGATCCACAGAGCCATCACTGTAAAAATCTAAATGTAGACATTGCATTCAGTAGCATCCATAGTAGGCAGTCAGTCTGGGCCCTGCTTTGTTGCATACATTGTTATTGTTGCACTGAAAGCTGTTTGAACTGGAATGTATCTAGAATTTTCATGTTGTGTCAGGCAAAAGGCATGATGAAGAGTATGTTTTGCACTCCGTGAATCAGGTTGATGACAAACTTTGCATACTGAATCTCTGTCCCAAATTTTACATAACGCCCTGTTAGCTTTACCTTTAACTGCACCGATCTGGATGGAATGTTGCATGCACACACCCTGAAGGACAATCACAAATCTTTGACCTGTATTTTTCCACATCTGTCTTTTATAGCGCCGCCAAGAGGCCAATCAGTAAAACAAATTATTTCACATTAATCCTCCAGATTCTGTCCCCAAATCCTGTTACATACTGCCTTTCCAGTCATGTGATCGAGACGGATCTGTCAGATATTTCATATTACATCCTAATTGTCTATTATTGGCTGTGCAGGATTTGTCTGTCTTGAACAAAACGCATCTAATATGAAGATATATGAAACATGCAATTTATGACACTAACACACTTTCCTAATAGGTGGACAAATATAACCACCCCCTTTTCACATTGGCCTGTTTTAGCGCCATCATCCAATTTACCATGAAAGGCACAACCTGACCTGGTGCATGGAGACCTGTGCCCAGAAGGGAAAAAAACAATAACTCCAGGCCATGGTATATTGTAAAGATATCAATCAATTGTGAACTCTGAATATTTTACAAGGTATGGCACTACGCGAGTCCCCCTTGATTCATGAGCCCCTCAAATCATGAGTTTGTGCATGTGCGTGGAGGTGAGTGACATTGTTAAAATGCCATTTGCAAAATAAAAAAGAACTGTATACCAAAAGGTTCTCTCTGACCTAATGGGTTTGAAATGAAAAAAATGTTGAGAAACACTCAAACTAAACATGGCCTGGGGTGAATAATGAAAAGTAATGTAGGGTAGGGTGTGGTTACCTGTTGGAGGCTGTGAAGAGCAGGACTTTGTGGGCGTAGAACGGTTTCCCCTCCACCAAAAAGGTCACGTCAGACATGTCCTTATTGTTCAGGAAGTGAGGATCTGAAAGATATTCTGTTTAGTTACGCTATTCTAATTAGTTATTCTTACATCATTAAATATGCATGGCATGTACTGTACAACTTACAGCCTTACACTAATGAGCCATTCTAAGTACACATACATTAAGCATTAATGTGTCATTATGTTTCACTGGCTTTTACATCCTACAGGCACTAGATGGCATCCTAGACGCTGCTCATAGGGATAACATTAACACCATGCATTTGTACTGTGCCTGATGTCCCGTTTTGTCCCTGTGTACACACAGTGTATCACAGACATGAGCTGCCGGTTCCTCACCCAGACGCGATGACTGTTTCCTCTTTATCTCCACCAGTTTGGGAATGGGGTATGGTCCGTAGCACTGGGTGAAGATCACAGACAGCTGTTGGCTGATCACCTCATTCTGATAGAAGAGAGACAGGGAACCAACGTATCATCAGGTCAGAAACATGGCACCCCGCCTAGACGTCTACAGCAGTGGGTTTCAACCTTTTTGACACCAGGGCCCACTATTTATTTAGCATTTGAGCTACGGACTGCCATTTGATGACATTTTAGGCCCACAGTGCCCAAAACTAGAGATTTCTTTTGTTTTTGTCCACAACACCAGGCTGGATTTCGGAAACAAAACAGACATAGATCAAAAATGACCCTTCTTCTGTATTCTCTAATTGTGTAGACTTGGGCTAGTTCAGATGATGAATAGTTTAACTCTTGAGCGTCTAAAACCAAATGGAGCCGCAAGGGTCCATTTGGTTTCATTTTTACGCTCTCAAAGAGTTACATCTGGTTACCAGACTTTCCATCATTTAGCTGGGGACCACCTGGAACTCTTCCCAAGGATCACAGGTGGTCCCCAGAGAGCTAATTAATGTCTAAGTTAACCCCATAGGGCTAAAAAAAAAACATTAATTTTTAACATAACTGGGATGGAAGGCGAGCTCCTACAGTCCAGATGCGTTACAACTAAAATGTGTTAAAATAAATTTGTCAGACATTCACAATTTCAAATCCTTGTCAGAGAATGACCGTTGAGATGTGTTCAGCAACACATCTTCAGATAGGGATGAATGGGGAACACTACTGCAAGAACAAGAGTCTTCCCTGCGGTCTGTCTGAGGTTTTCTATGGATGCGTGTGCATGCTCCTGACCTGCAGCCTAAGGGAAGGAAATTCACGGCCAGTGCCATATACCTGCATCAGCGGCATGCGAGCCTGTGTGCCTCGGTCGGTGCACTCAGGCTCACAGCTACCACTGGAGCATGACCATACCAAACATCACACTGCACTTGATGCTGTGTGATCCATGCCATATGGAAAAAAAACTTTATATGTTAATATAAGATCTATTATCTAGTATTTTTGTAAAGTGAAACATATATAAAACATACAATTTTGTGATTTATAAGAATTATATGACATTCAAAAATATTTAAGATCCATAGTATTTTTTGTAAAAGGAAACATACAATTTTGTAATTTATTAGAATTATATATGACATACAAAACAGATACAAGATCTATAGCATATTTTGTAAAGTGGCTTGTATGAAGGGTGCCACTTTCTAGAGTTTGCATATTAAAGTTTTTTTTTCTATACTAAACAACATCTATATTCTATACTCGACAACCATCATGTTCAATGTGTGTCTGCAATGCTTTATTCTCCACTCACACACACCCAGAGAGCTCATTCCTTAGCTTAGAACAAACAACCGCAATGTCAAAGTAGTTGATTTATGCCCCGAATCCGAGGAGAGGGAAAAAGCATAATGTCTACACATATTTGTTGTCATTCTGATATATTTGTGCTGCTTGTGCAGATGCAGGGATGTGCGAAAGGGAAGTTCTTGCATGCACAAAGTGAGACGTGTTTGGAATCCAAGCCAATCCACTTTATTTATAGTACACATTTAAAAGGACACCGTTGAACCAACGTGATGGTGTCTGAGGCTGCAGCAGACTGGCTGAGGGGAGAAGACGGACTGCCTCTGCCTTGAAGGGAGGCTGGCATGGCAGGGCAAACAGTGATCAGGGACCCAGAGGAACCCAGAAAAATGGGGGTCACTGGGCCAGACAGCATAGATCAATACACAAGGACTGGCAACATGAAACCTAATGGCCGACTTCTGTGGGGGTGAACGACCGCTGAAAATAGAAGACCATCTTTATAGAACAACACAACAAGCAAGATGAGGATGCCCAAAAATATCTAACAAAAAGTGTTGGAGAAGGTGCCTGCATGGAGTAGTTTAGATGCATGCATTCAGCATGTAAAATCAATAAGCATCTGTTCCGGTGCCATGTGGCCCCATAGATCATGAGGCTATCTCATGTTTCCATATTGTGCGGCAGCTCGATGTGCAAACATACAAGTACGCCCTCTAGACATACTGTATGTCTGTTCTTAATAGTTTTTTTTGGTACGCATCCTGCAACCAGGTGATGTTCGAATTACAATTTTTGGACTACGACAGTACATACGCAGATTGAAACTTGGTGCAATTAGACGATAGATATTTAACATACAGTATATACAGCAGGGGTGCCCACACCTTGTTGACGTGAGCATCTTTCAAAATGAACAGCTACTGTACTCCGGGAGTCGGTCTGATTTTTTGGCTGAATGTGGGTTTCAAGAGGGTGCCCGAAACACAAATAGTCCTCCGAAAACTAGAAACTAGTTTTATGGCATGTTATGGTCAACAAGTAGCCTAGAACTTATGCTCCGTTCGATATGCATCTCCTCAGGAGGAACAATGTGGCATGTTATGAACTCCATTTTGAATTATGCCCAGTAGGGAAATTGTTTGTATGTGACAAATGAAGCTTCTATGGGTCATTGAGTATTACCCTCCCTCCAACTCCACTCCAACCACACACTGGGTTGGTTAAAGAGATTAGAGGTCATTGTCGGGAAATGCATCTTAACAGGGCTGAAATGTTGGAAACAAAAGAATTCAGAAGGTGTTTCTTAAGTGTTCTGAGCCTATGAATTTCTGGGCTATTATTAGCTCATCTGTCACACAGCTCAATGTACTGAAATAAAGTACATTGAGTATCTTTTCCTGTGAATCACTGGATATACAATGCTTAAACCTATTCATCATCACTCAGCGTTTTGCTGTACATGTGTTCATAATTCGGATCCACAGACAGGTCCTTTTTTATTTATTTCAATGAAGTCACCTTAATTCCCGCGGCAGATAAATATATAAATTGTATACTTTTGGGGGAATGTCATGTGGTCTATGTGCACAGCCTTTGTGATCTATTGCTAGATCGCAATCTACCTTTTGGGCATCCCTGGTGTACAGTATTATGCTGTATCTGTTTTATTGTTGGAGCAATAGTAGCTACAGTAGCATGCCGGCATTGTGGAGGCAGAGGAGACAGAAGTAGACAACGTGCCAGACAGGGTAACAACGTGCAGTCATAAATCTGATAATATCACCACCAAGGGGATCATGAGCTCAGATCACAGCAGACTCCTACTATAAAATTGCTAGGAAAAGGAGGGCGTGGTGTAAATCAGAACGATGTGTCAGTATTTATAGTGAATACGCCTGTGGGACAGGGCAATCACAGCATGGCTGATTGCATAATCACAGTGCTGCATCGAGAAATAAATGTGTACATTACACAAGTGAAATCTAGCCTGATTCAGACCTATCGGTTTAGATTTTCTTTCCATTAGACAGATTGCTGTTTCAATTCACTCTCAATGGGAGTCACGTTGTTTAATCAGCAAACTTTGCCCAATGGTCAGGCAGAGAATGACGCAACTTCTTGCAACATGCAAGCCCGAGGTGCGGACCGTCTGTAGATAGTCAATGCAGGTCATAGGCATGACTTAGGGCAATGGTGTCAAAGTCATTTGGGGTGGGGGCCGCATTGGACTTAATGTGACTTCATGGGGCTGGAGCGCCGCGGTGCAACTAGTCGCAGGCCGCAAGCATGCACGGTACACGCATGTTTACGTACACAGCCGTTACTTCTATACAGTATATCACACAAGTCATATTTATTATTAAGAATATAGCTATTAATATATATTAATGACTTTTCATTATTGGTTTTATACTTGTAGCCTAGATTAAGACATTTGCTATGAAAGATACTATTTTTATTTACAGAGCATCAATAAACCATACGAAAATAGCATTTAAATTTCAAATACTAAATTTAAGTAAGTATATATAGTTAACTAAGTATAGTTCTCGGTTACACACCCTTGTACTGCTGAAGTATAGTTCTCGGTTATACACCCTTGTACTGCTGAAGTATAGTTCTCGGTTATACACCCTTGTACTGCAGAAGTATAGTTCTCACTTTGCAGTGCCAGCAGCCTAGCCTGGTAAAACGACTCCCCCTGCTGGACAACATGCATTACATGCTGTTCAGAAGAGAGCTCAAAAGCATTTCTTTAAACGATCATAACTTTTGATAGGAACGTGCTAGAGACTTACTTTTTTTTTAATAGACTCAGACATTTTTGCTCTACAAGCCTAGGGCCGGATTAAATCATCTCGCGGGCCGGATCTGGCCCGGGCCTTGACTTTGACACATGTGACTTAGGGAAAACATGCAGCCTTAGCTGTTGCTATGCGGAGTTGATCCATTGGCAGAATGTTACCTTTAATTCCTTGACAGATTTACCACGACTCTTGGAGTGATTGATTTACAACCATTGTCTGCTTAACACCTTAAACAAAAGTCGTTTAAGGCCACAACCTTTTTTCCACCTGCCACAACCGTTTTAGAAAAAGGTCAAGTGGGAGAACTCTTGGGGAAAGTCACAGAAGCCAGTTTGAGTGTGGTGTTACCTTGCTGGCTCTGAGGATCTGGAACATGAGAGGCAGGCCCTGTGTGATGAGCTCCTCGGTGTACTCCTCCTCCTCAATGCAGCTGAACTCCTTCAGCAGACCCTGGATCAGTGGCCGGCGGTTCTGCTGGAAACACGTGCGCAGAGACTCCAGCCAGGTGTGCAACGTCCACGGAACCCCTGGGAATAGAGAGGGGGTGGATTACAGCCAAAAATCATGATTGTTAATTCAGTTCAGTCCAGGGAAATGAAAAGTGCACTAAGCACCCACTGTACTGTACACAGTGACATCAATTTCTGAGTTTATGTATCCATCTGTCAATTACAATGGACATTTAGCTAAGCCCCTCCCAAACTGCTATTGTCCAATAGACATTTAGCTACTATAGTCCAATCACAGATAAGCATAACATGTGATAGACTCTCCACCAATAGCTTTCTTGTATGTATGATAAAACATTGTTTTAAAAAATAACACACACATTTTTCCACTGCATAGGGCATGCCTTGTTGATGGATTTGGAAGAGATTTTGAAGGTCTTGTTCCAAAATGATATTTATAGTATTTATTGTGTAAAGTCCATGATATTACATTGGAATGAATGCGCCTGGCTGGAAAGTGTCCTAGGGTGGAAAGAGGGCGGGGCTTAGCTAAAGGCCCATTTAGGCATTGACATGAATTCACTGTGAACACTGTGACTGTACTGTAACTGTGTTTGCATACTACAGAAAGGAAGACGAACCGAGGCTGCGGATGTCTATGGTGATGTCTACGTGTCCGTGTTCGGAGCTGTGGTACATGGCCTCTTTCAGCGCCTTCAGTCTGGCCTTCCCTGTTCGAATCAAGTCGATCTGCGTCGGGGTCCGCTCCTCCAGGTCGGACCCCTCCGCCAGAATCTCCTCCAGGGACAGGACGTCCCCTTTCCCTTTCTCCGTCTGGGACAACAGCTTACGGAACACATTCCTAGAGGAACGGCAGCAACAGACACCTTAGCCAGAAGGATAAAACGAAAAGTGCGCTTGATCTCGATATGTATCGGTGTGAGGCATTCGACTTTTCCATGCATTTTTATTTATGCCTTCTGCCCTGTCTCTGGAAACCTCTGTAAGCAGCTTGTGAAACCCATTCACGGATGGATACGTCATATCTGCAGAAAATACATGAATAAATAAATAATAACGGCCCGACGCCGACTGTACTGTAGCATTACTGTAGAGCAGCTGCAATGCCAATTTCATGGCCATGCTCTGATGAGCCTCTCCTTGTGAATGAGCTCGAGATTGAACGCAGGGTATGCAGAATGAGCAGACTGTGGAGTCTGCGTCCACATGTTTGTCCAAACGCTGAGGGGCACGAGCATAATCAGGCTGCCGCAAGCACTGAGTGTACCACACACACACACACACACACACACACACACACACACACACACACACACACACACACACACACACACACACACACACACACACACACACACACACACACACACACACACACACACACACACACACACACACACACACACACACACACACACACACACAACCGTGTGCACTACCTGTGTCCATGTGCTGCTGCCAGGCTGTATGAGTTCATGTCTCCCTGGGGGGCAGTGGAGATGCCATTGCGGTACATAGTCCCCACCATGGGGTCGGCTCCTCTCTCTAGCAGCAGGCTCACCAGTTCAAAGTTACCTTTGTGGATGCAACATAGATAGATAAAATACTTTATTCGTATTTAAAAAAAACACACACACAAAAGCAAAACACAAACTGGACAAAAAAAGACTGAGATGGTTTCCACTGTGATCCACAACAGGAGCAGAGAGAGAGAGAGAGAGAGAGAGAGAGAGAGAATTCCATCCAGAATTCTGCCTTGGCACGTCCTTTCCATCTCTGCATCTACCAGAAAATGTCAAGACATAAATGAGCCAATGCTCATGCTGACATTCAGGTGCTATATTATATCCTCCCAGTAAAAATCCTCAGTGTTCATGTTATCGGTTTGCATGTAAATCCTCAGAGTTACATTGACACTGAGCATTTTTCCCCACCATGCACAGGTACAGCATAGCCCCTCATGGGCCAGCTGGTGTTTGCCAGCTTGGCGTTACTTGGCCAGCAGACGGCCTGCACGGAGGAGGGAGTCATGCGGTGGTGGTTGTGCTGTACCTGCAGCGGCTGCCAGCTGCAGCGGAGTCTCCGTGTAGTTCTCCATTCCGTCCTGCAGGGAGCCCTCCACGTTGGCTCCGGCGTCCAGCAACAGCTGTGCAGATGGGGGTGGAGGGGAAGGGAGGGATGGGTGGGTGGAGTGGAAAGGTGGTTGCAACGTGGAGGAGAGAACAGAGAGGGGTCACATAAACTCCAGGCACTCGGTGGCTTGTTCTATTGAAGACTGTGTATGGTGTGCAAAAATCATACAGAATCGTGATTTGTACGTGGTTGCACTGAAAACAGCCGATCTAACAAGCTCACGGTTCGTTTTTTTCAGCACGCGAAACGGCACGCAACCGAGTATATCGTGCATGACAGTCAATCAGTACATCTCACTGGATTGTAGGCAGCAGGTGCGCTCGTCCTGTATTCTTTTTTCATTGATGTGTCGTAAAAAGAAGGAGCTTTTAACCTTTCAGCTTTATCTGAGATTATCCAAGTTAAGTTCAGTCACTTCACTTAATGTTAAGTGCTCTTCATGGGTTGAAAAACAACTTCCATTTAAAACATTTAAAAATAGCTTGGAAAAATGGAGCGTGAAATGGTTGGACAATTACTGACAAAACATGTCATAGTTCATGAGATGTCATCATGAACAGACAATACCATTTTGTTTTTAACCGGTACTGTATTTTATCTACTTGGATAAAATAGGCTTTTTGGATTCCATGGAAAAAACATTTAGAGAGTGCTCAATAGCAATTAAACTTCGTTTTTAACCAGTATTGTATTGTCTTGTCACTGATGTGACCTACTTGGACAGAGAGCACAAGCCTTTTAGCCATGTCAGTTACAATTTAAAGATTTTAAAATTCCGTGGGGGGAAAAAAACATTAAGAGAGATTAAACAAGATCAATAGCCATTAGAGTGCACAAATGCAAATCGACAAGAACATCACGACCAAAAGAACAGCAGTTCGCAATTTCCCCAACCAATGAACTCTTTCCCGGTCAAACGCTGTAAAAAACAACTAGAAAAATTGTCCTTCCGGGCACAGGTCTCCACCAGGAGTATACAAGGTTAACAGGCTTTGGGAGATTAGCTGGTAACAGACGGACACACACATGCAAAAACAGACCTCCTGGTGGTACTGTAACAGGCTGTTTGGAGCAGTGGTTCATGGTTGGCATCCAGGGAGTGTGTGTGCCAATTTTGGTATTGATTGGGTTAATGGTTTGGGGGATTAGCTGGTAACACACACACGCACACGCACACGCACACGCACACGCACACACACACACACACACACACACACACACACACACACACACACACACACACACACACACACACACACACACACACACACACACACACACACACACACACACACACACACACACACACACACACACACACACACACACGATTTGCACTCCTGGTGACGCTATTACAGGCCGTTGTGGAAAATTTGGGTCAGAGGTTCATGGTTGGCATATACAGGGAGTGTGTGCGCAAAGCATCGACTGGGTTAACGGCCCCGGAGATTAGCTGGTAAGAGACAGGCGGACGGACGGACGGATGAACATACACACGAACGCAGGGCAAAACATACTCCCCACCATGCCTCTGGCCTGGTGGAGACAATAATACAATTTAAACAATATGATTTTTTGGGGGGAAAGAAGGACAGAAAACAGTGCTCACACATGCAGGGAGGAGAAAGCTCTCATAGTGACCATTAATTATCATTGGGTCCATCTGGCAGCAAATACGACAGCGACCGACATCAGCAATGAAGTGAGGCACAAATGAAAGGGAGATGATGAGAGAAAAATCACAGTCACTACCTGCACCACGGGCACATGTCCGTGTAACACCGCGAAAGTCAGTGGTGTCCCCTGCCGTGTTTCGGGATAGACTGAGGGGTGCTTGTGGACTGAGTTTGGCACCTAAAGGAAGTGACACAGGTAGGTAGGTACAGTAGGTAGGTAGTGGGACGGGTGTGAAAGGAAAGGTGAAAAAGGAGAAAAATATAAAGCCATTAGAAACTCTACATGGCCTATATAGAACAATCAATCAGCCGTGTGCTGGTTGGGTGGTGGAGTTCTCTAAAGGAGGACTAACGCTAATTAGCTCAAGAGGACACTGGGTGTAATGAACACAATAGATTGATCTGTCTAGTTAGATTTGGTCCCGGTTCATTTTTTTTTGTTTACCCCCCTCTCTGATCTGTTGGATCTGCTCGGCAGGGGAGTGGCCCCCTTCAGTGCTCTTGGCGAGGAGACACGGTAAATATCATAATCATAATCCGGACCGCATGCAGGAAAATGACAACAAAGGCTCCCGTTTTTTTTCTTGTATTCTAAAATATCACAGACACCTCCATGACAGCAGGAAGCTTGGAGCCATGTGAAACACAATTAATGTGAATTTAATCACGGTTAAGAAAGCAATAAGGCAGAGGTAATTAATTTGATGCTGTCTGAGGGGAGGCAGCGTGGCGAAGGGGGGGGGGGGGGGGGGGGGGGGGGTCTGAATGCATTAAAAGCGACTTGACTGTGCCGGAGTGTCTATAGACACGTTCCATTAGAGAGTATCTGACGCGGGGTTCACGGCCATCAAGTATCTATGCACACTCAATTAGAGAGCATCTGTTGCTAAGTCACAGTCATAAGGGACGATTGAAGACACGTTTTAAATCCTCGAGAGCATCTGAGGGCAAGTCACAGTCTTAAGGGGGATCTAATAGACATGCTCAATCCGATGCCGGGTCTCGGCTCTAAGGTTGTACTTCGTGGTGCTTCTTGGTGACTGGATCCAGACACACAGGTGTAGTGGCACATGAACTCTAGACACAATGGCTGATGATGGTGGAGCACTGATTTGGAATCCCACCGCCTCTTCAGGAAACCCTGCTGTGATTGGCCAGTACCCACTGTGATTGACGGTTCTTGTTTTTGAATGAACTAAAACTAACCCTAACCGTAAACTTAACCTCACTACAACTATGCCTAAACCTATTCCTAACCTCAAGTAGGACTATACCTAAACCTAACCTTAACCATAGCCTCAGTAATACTATGCCTGAGGGTCCTGGATCCTCGTCCTGGAACGCCAGTGGGATCCTGGAGTGTCGGTGGGATTCCAAATCACACAGCACTGATTGATGAGGACCAGGATCATGAAGACATCACTGAAAGACCAATACTTTTAAAGAATCTCATCTCACGCTTTTTCAATTCCAACTAGCACTTCTACACTTTCTATTGTACCCTTTCTGACACATTCTGCCTCGACTGATTCTAGGCAAGATAAGACATACCTACCGGTACCATGGCATATGTGTATCTTGGTTACTTTTTCTACTTTTCTTTTTTCATTTTTTAAAGAATGCAATTTAGTATAACAGCCAAGGAGCAAACAAGGTTTACTCAGGGCTGGATGAGGTTCCTCCTCTATACAAGTGGAACCACAAATGGACCCTTACGGTTCAAAGTGGTTCCATCTGTGCACTCTCGGAGTTAGGATCCATAAGGATCCATTTGTTTCATAACTATAATTTTGCCATGGACTCCCTGTAGCCAACTCAAGAGCCCCCACGTGGAGAAACACTAGAGTTGAGGAGGGCAGAGAGATGATGGACAAACATCACACAAATACAGTAAATGCACACCAACAAACAGCATCACTTCCACAGCACATCGTTATTAACACTATACAAAAGCCACATGCATTTACGAATTGAACTCCTACCAGATAACAAAAGGTTGAAAGGCCTAAGCTGAATTACGAGAAAAAAAATAACCATATACAAGAAACACTGTGTGGTACAGCTACATTCCCGTCTTATTGTCATGTCAGATAAAACTGCCTCAAGTTAATTATAGGTGTTCCTTTGAAAACACAGCTGCCAGTGATTAGCAGCAAGATTCACCTCCAATTATAACTCAAAACGTTGCTAGCCATCTTCGTGATTGTACATAATAGAAAAATCCAATGGGTGGTTCCAATTAAACTGTTAGAATCAGCTTCATCAACCACTTACACGTGGCCGAGGAGCTCAAACTGTAATAGCAAAAACGTGGATGTGCTAAAGTGTAGCATTTTGGTTGGTTTGGTTCAGGAGGGGCTAAACAAAAAAAAAAACCTGTACACCTTAAAAAGACATTCTGCTGGACTGTGTGTGTGTGTGTTAAGTTTTAGTTTATGGACGGAAGAGAAATAAAAACCTGTTACGCAGAACTATTTAGCACATACTGTAATTCTGTTTCATGGATTTGCCATTGATCAGCACAGTCTCCGGAGCAGACTGGCTCCTGGTCCATTCAGACAGACGTCACCGGCACTGACCTCACTGTTAATGTCAGCCCCAGCGTCCAGCAGCATCTGCACCATGGCCTCGTCTCCACGGACACACGCGTACATCAGAGGGGTCATCCCCTAGACACGCGCACACACATAAACAAACACACACAACACAGAGATGATGAATGCGATTGTTGTCAGAGATGCCATAAACGGACTGCTTCGGTACTGCTTGGTCCCTTAACAAAGGGAGGCCCTGCACACTAAAGTCTGTGTGCATTTATTGCAATAAATTGATGGTGCAGAGATTTGTGTTTTATATATTTTTATTTTTTCTCAAATAAATAAAATAGTATAAAATAAGTGTGTAAAATGGAACCCCTGAAAGAGCCCAGATCTGTTTGAAACATCAGGTTTAAAGTGATCGACGAGTGACATGGTGGTTTTTTTTATTTTTGAGGAAGTCATTGCTTTCGTATCACAATACTTGCAGGGACTCGAAGCATGCTTGAGGATTATACACTGTATTCCAACACTGGATATCATTGTGGGGAGATCATTTGTTAATGTTGCTTCAAGATCAGATTTACAGCTCAAAGTTTTAGGATTAGGACTACATAGAAGCAAAAATATACAAGACATCTAAAATTAAAGCTGTACATGGGAAGAATGCTCACTGTAAAAACTGTAAAGAGACAATGGCATGTATTGTTGCTGGCATGGTCCCTTAACATCATTTCCGACATTGTGACATGGAGTTAAGTCTGTAATTATAAAAAGATGAAAAGTAAGAGGGAGTGCTATGTTGTGCGTGCGAACATCGATTCTACCACTACGAATACAGTGGATGCAAAACCAAATGTACCACATTCGCTACGTTGCAATCATCATCCGAAAGGGAGAAGACTAAATCAGAGCCAAGGCTGAACTGAACTTTTGATGCCCTCTCAGCATTTTGTCTCTGGTAGCGTCCCTCCAGGCAACAAGACTAATTAGCATGCGACGTGATTCAGAGGAGTAAACTTCTGCTGTTGATTTAGAATTTCCAGAGATACTGTACAAGTCAGTATTTCCACTGGAACTATACGAGCAGACATCAAAACAACTCGTCTGTCTGGCCCTTTCTGTACCGAATATGTATCCTCAGGCTAAATGCTAACTTTCCCCAAGAGTACATTAATGCAATTCTGCATTATTTTCCCAGTGAGGATTCCACTGGAGGTGGGGGTTTGGATGTGACACAGAGTTCCGTAGCTCCACAGCATTACATTGCTGTCGGGTGTGAAAACTTTTGTCTCCACATTTCATCTTTTTATGTTTTCTTTTTTAAACAAATGTTTTGTTGGGAGACAGTAACCTGTAGAAGTATAAAAAAGCACATGTTCCATCTCACAACACGTTGCATTTTCGCTATTGAATGACCAATTTAGATTTATGTATTGATTTCTTAGTAAAATGTTTGATGGAATATTACAATGACATGCTCAAAATAGGGACGCCAGGTTGAAGTGGTTAAGTCTGTCTGTGAGTTGGCCTGGAGGGTTAGCGCATCCATCTGGGCACTTAGGCTGCTGAGCCAGACTGGCGGCATGCCGCGGGTTCGACTCCCAATCCCGACGGCCTTTGCAGAGTGTCATCTCCCCCGTCTCTCTATCCCCCAATTTTCTCTCAGATTACAATGAATGAACGTCTTTAAACCCAGTATAGTGCAATGTTTCTACTGTATGTACCCATAGTGATGATAAAATGAGCTACAAGGGAAGTCTGCTTGAACATCCCCTAGTACGGTAAGTGGGATGTCTTTCCCTGGTTGGTGCGAGTGGATGAATGAGTCATGTTCTACAGTATGTGAAATGAAAGGTTCACTGACAACCTACTGCAAGTGTGAGGAGCATAATGCCCAGGCAAGGTGTACAGGTGGGTAAATATATACTGTAGATATACAGTATAGCTTTCTGTGTGTGTGTGTGTGTGTGTGTGTGTGTGTGTGTGTGTGTGTGTGTGTGTGTGTGTGTGCGTGTGTGTGTGTGTGTGTGTGCGTGCGTGCGTGCGTGCGTGCGTGCGTGCGTGCGTGCATGCATGCATGCATGGTTTCTGTACTTGCCAATTGTCCCCACAAGTATAGTAGAATCTGAAAAACATACAATTTTCTTGCTCCCGTGAGAAAAGCACTGGTGTCTACCACGCAAAAGCATCAGGTCAGCTATATTCTTGGACTTTTCACATTGTTACAGATAAAAATGGCATTCAGAAGAAAAATGGCAAAAATAAATAAATAAAAAATAATAATAAAATCGCCATGTCCTCACAAGTACAGCATAGTAATACAAATCTGTGTGTGTGTGTGTGTGTGTGTGTGTGTGTGTGTGTGTGTGTGTGTGTGTGTGTGTGTGTGTGTGTGTGTGTGTGTGTGTGTGTGTGTGTGTGTGTGTGTGTGCGTGCATGTGCATGTGTGTATGTGCATGCGTGAGTGTGTGTGTGTTGTGTGTCTAACCTGCTCGCTCATGCTGTTTATGCCATCAGGCCCCAGTAGGCTGACAGCCTGTTTCACCAGGTCCGTACGCCCACAGTTGAGCATCCGGAAGCCCAGGTCCTGGAGGAACTTCGCCTCAGTGGATGGAGCATCCAGCTTCCGCGAGGCACAGAAACAGTCGTCCGCTCTAGAGTGGGGAAAAAAGAAAGAAAGAAAAAAACAACACACATCACGGTTCATGTTGGCACGTGGAAACTACGTACACGTGTATAACATTTACATGATGTGCCTTATCAGAGTATGATAGGCTACTGCTACCACACCATATGTTACAGAGGCAGACATTGTCATTTTTGTGATGTGATGTGCCGTACAGGTATATTCGACCGCAGAGACGTTTTGGAAGAAAATGGCTTAGAATGCATGTTTTATAGAGCTATAATAGTGAGCTTTAAGATGTGGTGTAGCTTTAAGGTGTGTGATACTGTAGATGAAAAAAAGATATAATATTAAACATATTCGGCTAGTATATAATATTATAACATTAACCAATCAAGCCGAAGCTATTCAACAATAGCTGATCTACAAGCTCACAGCACAATGGCACCATTTTATTAAAAAAAAAGTTGGATTATTATTTACAAACTGCAGTACTTTGGAACATTATATACAGTGTATATATTTTTGAGGCCCATACCTTTTTGGGCATTCATAAAAATTGCAGTACTTTGGACTGCTGTTGTTGTGATGCTTGATCATGAGTCATGACTCCTCCAAAATACCTGACTGGGTTTATTCTCCACACTGTAAAGTCCTGAGTCTTCAGTTAGCTCTAACAGTACACACACGGAGCCAAATGGAGCCTCACAGGTTAAAATTAGCACTCAGGATTTTGCAGTGTAGACACAATGGGCCTGAAAAAAGGCAATTACTGCCAAGTATGTGTTTTGATCGGGTCAGAGATTGTGTGTCGATGCATGTATTCTACCGGTAGCTGTGTGTGTGTGTGTGTGTGTGTGTGTGTGTGTGTGTGTGTGTGTGTGTGTGTGTGTGTGTGTGTGTGTGTGTGTGTGTGTGTGTGTGTGTGTGTGTGTGTGTGTGTGTGTGTGTGTGTGCAAAGCTTGTGTTATCTCGACACTGCATGTCATTGCTTCTCGTGATTTATGTGAACGCACTCGGATACATACATTCTAAAGTGCATATACTTTATACACCATATACTGTATGTTCAAAAGTATTACTTAGTTACTACTGTGCGACACCGGAACACGAGTCACAGTGAGGTATAAAAGAGGGCATTGATTTTACCCAAAACAATAAATAGGAGATACGAGGTTTCTGTGCGACAGTGATCAATCCGGTACAGCATCTGAAGCGCTGCACATTATCAGTCGTACTTGAGCTGGCGCGGTTCACAGTCCACTCCGGCCAGCAGCAGCCTGGCGGCTTGCCGGACGTCATCGCTGTCCACAGAGAAGCTGCGTCTGTGCTCCGCGTGGGCCATGGAGACGCGGATCCACTCCATCAGGGGGGGCAGCACCATGAACGGCCTGCAGGGGGAGACAAACACTCGTTGGGCACTGAAGGCACCAGCACACACAGACATATGCTAGAAATTAAGTTGTCCACCGTGCTTGTACTGTAGTAGACCCGGTGCCAGAACACTTAAAGCGCAAAATCCACCAATCCCAGTACCTTGTGCACGGTGGACAGTATGTAAGTACATTTGCTGTATCTGTATTACTTGAGTGTATGTATTTTGGATATGTATGAATTTCACAGTTCAAAGACAAATATTGTAATACGGTAGGCCTAATTCCAAATGCAACCCTATTTCAAATATTAACTATTAAAAATAGAGGATCTATATGTTTTTAAAATATTTTAGGGAGAATGTCTACATTTCAATACAGCAATGCAATGATATTACATACATATTTATCTTCGAATGTACTTTGAATGTTTAATGTTTTTAAAGCATGTACTTTTGAATACTCCAGTACTCCAGTAGTGGAGTACAAATTTGACTGCAAATTTGACCTGGAAACATTCACTTGTAGTTGAGTCAGACTCAAGGACTGTACGTGGTTGAGTTTGTTCCCCATACCAAGTACAAACAAGCACAGATCCTGCACATGTCCACGATATGGTTATGTTTAGGTTCTGGGTTTAGTGTGGCCAGGAGCACAGGATAAGATAGGCCAATAGGAGGGCAGTTAGCCAGCAGTTAGTCGATGAGATTGTTGGACAAACTCCCATAGAGACAGAGCGGTTTGTCCGAAACCTGTTCAGTAGCCACAATGTCATAGAGAACAATATAGACTCTTGACTCTTTCCCCTCTAGTCAAAGGATACATACGACGTTATAAAACTAAAACAGCTGTGTCACTCATTGGGCTGCCAACTAAGCCTCTAAAAACTGAAGAAAGAAATGAAATTGATGCCCAAAGCAGCTCTATTGTCTTCCTTAATTCCTCTAATCCTCATTCAACAATAACGATTGTTCAGAATGTTCCCATTAGGCCAAATTATGTTGCACAACAAACAAAACAAACAAAATCTCTTACCATAAGCAATTATACCATTTACAGAGCTCTTTCACCAAGTGAGTACGGAGTACGGACTCATAGATTTTGCTGTGTCAGTGCATCAATACAAAATGACTGGATATGCCAAAAATCTTCTTCCAATGAAAAAAGAAAAAAAAAAAAAAAAAAAACAGAAATGTCTTTTGTGCCAAAGAAGAAGGGATGAAAGTTAACTGCTCACCTTGACTCCCAGTAAGAAAGTGAGCCAAAATTGTGTGTCCATATTCTGGTGGAAATATTACACCAAAAACCTGATCTACAAGCCTGGTAACCGGCTATTTGCTGTAGAGGGTAAAAAGTGTAGTCTGGCCACTTTATTACACTTTGACTTCCTTTGAAAAAAGGGGAAAAATAAGTTTTCATATATCATTTGATGGAAAGCAAGAAAGGAAAACAACCACTGTGAAGTCATTGTGATGATTAACAATGTTCTGTTGACATTGTTATATTGCCGAAGTCAGTGTTTGAAAAATAGGATGGCACAGCAGGACATGATAAATTCACAAAATATGAAAAACATAAACAAAAGATCACATAAAACCAGGCACAAATGCACGCACGACATAAGCTTCTATGGCTCAGTTGTTAAGGAATTGCCTTAAACATAAAGAAACAAACCAATATTGAGGATTTGTACCCAAACAAGCAAAGACCAGACGTATTCATACTTTTATCTCCAGCAGCGGGTTAGGTTACTCTTTTGGTCTTCTCTCAGACAGCTATACAGGTACAGTTCTTCTTCCATTGTGTAATAGTACTACAGACTTTAAAATTCAAAAATTTAAAACAAAACTACATTCCTGACCTGCTTTTAAGTTGTGACTTCTCTCAGGTTAATCAGTCTCCTAATTGGCATCTATGTGCCAATTAGTGCACCCTATATGTGCACTAACTCTACTTTTAAATTCAAGTTGAAAACTTTGAGAACTGATCTTCGCCACATATAACCTAATACATATATCCTTGGAATGTTTTTCCTACTGTTTCTTTCGCCCCAATTTACTTTCCAATTCCCCTGTGTAGTCCGTCCGTGCCAAACCCTAGTGTTGGTCATGGGGACAGTTTAGAGTAGAGAACAATTTAATAGTATCAATGTGTCTCCTCTGATACGATTGGAGTCACCAACCATTTAATTTCACTGGACAACTCCACTTCCAACTGAACAATGAACGGTAACACAGAAATGTACTGCAGCTGCTTGTGCAGTGACAGAATGGTCTCCTCGCGACCAACTTATTGTGATATTTCAATTTATTGTCTATTTCCTCGGCATTATAGTATGTGAACAAACCAAACATGTTTTTAAATTACTTGATTCAGTAATTAGATATTTGACATTCATTTTACCTGGTCTGCTCACTTCCTGTACAAACCTATTATAACTTAAAACTCCATTTTAACCATGATAGATTAATCGAAAACATTCAATATTATTTCTGGTGACTGATATTTTCCTCCTAATATGTGAGATTTTCATTTATTTTCTAAATATTGGAAAACAATTAGCAGCCTCTGCTCCACACGGGTAAAGAATAAAACAATATTTTAAAAAGAATTCAGATGAGTATCTGAAAAAAACTAACAAAAATAAACATATCAAGGTTAAAATTGAGTTTTAAGTTATTCATGCAGCTAAAATGGATACCAATTAATATGTAATTACTGAATCTACAGTAGGTACTGTTCACATTAGAGTTCACACTAGAGTAGATGATAAAAAAATAACAAAAACCTTTTTTGAAAGTGAGTACCGGCAAAGTCACAGTCACACAATGGAGGAATAAAGCCCCTGGTGGTGGACAGGAACTTTAGCCCTGTGCCTCATGGACTCTTCCTCAAATTGCTCTTTCTCTACTTTTTAGGCTATTTCATGTCTCTCTTTGCTATATTTTTCTTAAATTATTCAAGTGTAAAGCACGTTGACTTGCCTTTGTACATAAAAAAATGTGCTCTACGAATGCAATGTCTGCCAGGGGATTTCATAATGAACATAAATCCTTGAACACATGCACTCTTTGACAATAAAAAAGAAAAACTATGACCAAAAATTATGTCCGCTGGATTGTGGCACAACAAGCTGTAGCCGTTTTTAATATGGTTCATGTGCGCTACTGGGATTCATATGGTACATCATTTGACAAAAGACGTCTCAAATGCATTGATGGAATGTCCTTCACATGCGCACAGCTCCCAGCTGTCACTCATCATTAATTAGTCACTTTTCAATTCCATTCCGAGTTCCGCGGGTTGACCTACCATCTTCTAATGCTCCTCAGTTATACCAGTTAAACCTCGTTTTCTCCTTTCAAAGGAAAGGAGGAACGTGACTTACAGTCAATGAGACGTCAGGTCAGAGCGAGGGAAACGTTGAATTAATTAAGCCAAAGCACCTCTTCAAGAGGGATCAAGAGAATGCTTATATGTTCCTCCCAGTGGAAAAACACATATACTGTGTATATATAGCAGTTCAAGGTCAGGCTGTTTCCACACAACCTTAATTTCAGGTATTTGCTGCTTATCTGTTTGTTATATCAATTTATTTGTTTGAGATTACTACAATGTATTGTGTTTTTAGCTTTTTACACGTGATTTCATGTCCACATACTGGCTTCCTTGGTGTTGAAAGTCAAACCAGATGTGAGCTGGAGACCTGTGAGGCGAATTAAAGTGATGTGAGCTCGAGACCTGGGAGGCATATTAAGTGATGTGAGCTATGTTGAGGGCATAATGGGTGGAGTCCCTTCATCCCTCTTCAACAAGTGAGTACCAAGAGAAACCACAAAACCAATATAATACAATAGACTGCTATTTATAAAGTGGAACGTATAGTAAAGACTTATAGTGTACCGGATACATGGACAATAAAGTCATCACAAAACACTACATCAACTTTTTCACTTCAGGTTGGATCTGTGCAAACGAGATTTGGTAAGGAACATTAGGACAAGGCGCTCTTGTGTGAACTGCAGTGAATTGCTCTGTGCTACGAGGGTGTTTTCAGCGAAAGCTTGGAAAAAACACACACACAGACAGAGACACACACACACGCCCAAAGTGGCCAGCAAAGATGCCGGAATCACGGAAATTAACACTGTGGAAATAATGGCTTCATCTTTATGTCATTCGTGCTTTAAGACCACAACAACACAGCGCTGCGTGGCTGCCGGGTGATAATGACCTACTTGGGTCAGTAACGCAGATTATCGATACTGACTGGGCACGTGTCTCTGCATGCCTGTTCCAACTTTCATTTCCTGCCGCTTGTGTTTTCTCTTGGGTCACCCGAAGGGCTTACACTAGCTCTAACAAGCTGACAATTGACTCGTATAAGCCAGCCCCTCTCATTCCATATAGGAAAACATCTGGTGAGCCATTTGCTGACTGTGGAGAGCCAGAGGTATTGTAAAACACTGGTTCTCAGTGGAGTCTGGGGTACCCCCAACCCACGACCCTAGAGGGGGAACCCAGACCACTTAAACTTTATATGCAGGGTACATTGGCTATTCGAAAAAGATCACTCTACAAGCTCAAAGTGTGTTACATCACCATGCTTTGTGAGTTTGCAGAACTGCAATTTAATTAAAAAAAATATATATATATATAAATATATAAACCAGTGTTATAAAAGACAAGGGTAAGAGTATATGGTTACACTAGGGAGATGTCTGTCTGCCTGCCTGCCTGTAATTCTCTGTGGAAGGTATTCTGTACCACCAACTTGTCATATCTAATGTCACGTCTATGTAGTGGTCTGTGTGTGGCCTGAAGTGAGATACACCGTGTGGTTTTCATGAGGATGCTACTGTGTCATTTGTCGCTACAGATGTCTATACGGCTCAGTATAAGACTGCTGCTTGTGACACAGCTTTAATCTCGTTAGCATCAGTTGTCATTGGGAGAACTCTTTCTTCTGTTGGAAGGATTAACTGCTAAGCCCTAAATAAATGGTGCGTTTGTTGTATGGAGTAGCGATCTGCTTTTCATTTTGAAAAAGTGAGATTTTAAATTTCAATTACACCTGCTGAAAAAGGGATGACTGGTTTAAAGTGGTTAAATGACACAGTTAATTGACAGCAATAAACTGATTTTCACATAACCTTTGTCCAACTCTATGTGTTTGATGCAGAGCTCTCCACGTGTGGACTTATACTGCAATGGAATGATTCACTTGGGTACTCATTAGAGTCCGACCAAAACATTTTCAAATCATAGTGGGAAAACAAATCCACTACCGGTACAAACATATAATTGCACACACAAACAGCAACATTCAACGCGCCATGTTGAGATATATTGTGAGCTTGTGTATTTGCATAGTAGGAGTGGGGCATAAAATAAAGCCACATAATGAGTGGCCAGGCGGGTCAGACCCTACTCCTTACCTCTCCGTCTGTAAGGTGACCTTGGAGGGTTCGACGTTGGGGTTCTCCCACTCCATCTGTGGACAGTGCATGAAGTAGCACAGTGTGTAGATGGCCTCCGGCGCCCAGTGGACCGCACAGTTCTTCTGGTGCAGCGGCGTCCCGTTACTGTGGTTCCTCATGTGCAGCGGCAGGAGGTGGTGCATCGCCCGCGACACACAGGTCACCACACACACACACACACACACACACACACACACACACACACACACACACACACACACACACACACACACAGAGCATTATGCATAATGCACAGATGGAATTAAACAAGCGCACAAGCAGAGACACATTCATTCGGGAGCGCAAATACACGCGCGCGCACACACACACACACACACACACACACACACACACACACACACACACACACACACACACACACACACACACACACACACACACACACACACACACACACACACACACACACACACACACAAAGAAAGAATGAAAGGACAAGAATCGTGGCCTTTAAGAATGAAAGAGAATTTTTCTCATTTTTCCTCAGTCCCCTTGGGAGCTTATCCTGTCAGAGCATATCAAGAGTTTCCAGCGGAGGACGTCAAGGAAATGAGTAGCTAAACAGGGTGGTGTCCATGACTGCACTGTCTGAAAAGATGTATATGGATAAACATGAGCTGCTCTCTTAGCTCTCATTTCCTTTGCATAATTCCGCAGCGTACTTTAAATCATCTGGTTGGGTCTAAATGTCAACGTTTGAGAGGGCACTCCGGCGCTTATAAACGCTTGCCTTGCCAATTCACTTCATTCCACAGGACACAACATAATTATTTCCTCTTACATCAGAAAATGTGTCCTAGTTTGGACAGACAGAGACACAGACAGACAGAGAATTTCTTTTCTAGCAAAGGAGCACACAGGTCACACAGGTCATAGTTAATTTATCTATTTCATTCCTAACAATACAGTACATACAGTAGATGGATGCATTTGCACACTGTCTCAATGAGTCAATGGTGATGTGCTGTTTAGCTTGTTGAAAGCATTATTGTTGCAGTGCTGTTGTTATTATGCAAGTAACTATGCCTCCTTGCAACCTTCTGTGTGTGTATGTGTGTGTGTGTGTGTGTGTGTGTGTGTGTGTGTGTGTGTGTGTGTGTGTGTGTGTGTGTGTGTGTGTGTGTGTGTGTGTGTGTGTGTGTGTGTGTGTGTATAAGATAAGATAAGATAAGATAAGATAAGATAAGATAAGATAAGATAAGATAAGATAAGATAAGATAAGATAAGATAAGATAAGATAAGATAAGATAAGATAAGATAAGATAAGATAAGATAAGATACAGTTTGGATGAGGTAAGATTTGGATAAGATGACCAAACCTTTATGTATCCCCAGTGGGGTATTCAACTGTCACATCGTAGCTGTAGCTGCAGCAGCAGCAGCAGTACTGTATTGTGATTCGTGAGAATGAAACACAGAAGGGTACAGTTAAAGTCCAGTTGCCATGGCTTTTTGCTGACTTTATTGTGACATTTCTTTATAAAAAAAGATACTGGTTGCGTCTCAGACTGTCAGAGAATAATTCGTCTCTCAGAAAAAAAATGTCATTTTAGTGTCAGGAATGTTCGGAGGATTGTGTGGCGTGCGAAGAATGCATCCAATATTTAGGTCACTGACCAGTGTGGCTAAATATCTCTGTATGAGCATCCTACAGTCCATCGATAAATGAAATACAACTGAATACAATGAATGAATATTCATCAATCGTTTAATGTATGACGCAATGAGTGAAATCATGACAGGGCCGGCAATCCCACACTGCACCGGTGTGCTTGCATGCACATCCATTATTAAGATGAGACCCAATAGGTTATCCCCATCCCTCTTTCCCTCTGCTCCAGCCAATGAGCCTGCAAACGATGCTCTGTGAAGTATTTGGCTAAGGGAAGCCGGCTCAGGGACAATGCAGCAGCAACACAGCCATCCTCATGTCTTATTTATTCTGACCGGTGACATTTTCTTGAGGGAGATTGGAAGGCAGACAGAGGAGACAGACAGGCCGCCGCTGGGCAAAGAAAGGAAGATTATTGCTAAACCCACATAGCCAAAATGAGTGACGTGCCAGCACACAGTGTGAGATTATTTCAATTTCTAAGGGAAACGGTCACATTAACTACCGCTACAATGCAACTGTTTATAACAGGCACCTAGTGTTCTTTATTTTAGCATAGTGGGGCAGGAGAAAAACCCTAATCTTAGAGGGTTGGATTTTATTTTGACCGGAAAGGCGAAGGAAGGACTAACAAGAACGAGAGAATGATTGAGCTAAAAAGTCAATAGCTTTTCCATTATAAGATTTGAAGGTTTGTAATCGATATCTCATCCCAGGTAATTAGCGACAGCAAAAGAGGTGAATGGGCAGCAAGAAAAGCTCCTTTTTGTCACGTATAACAATTTTAACAAAGAGCGGAGCAGCATTCCATTTCTCAACCGATGCCCTGAAAAAGCCTTGGATATGATCTCAGGAAGCATGCCAGGCACTCGATAATAGTGTGGTCTGAATTGCCACTGAAAGGCCTTGCGCAAAAGCACCGCTATGATTAACAACCGGAATTTATGAGACTTGGCACGTTTAAAGTAAATAAACAGCCATCGGAGTGCCTACATACTGTAATAACCTCTTATTATTTCATCTCACAGTGTGATATCCTTTTAATGTTTAATGTAAGTGCATTCTCTTGTCATGCATAGGCAATTAATTCAGGTCCCCTGTGGAGCAATTACACAGTAGCCTATACGGCATGTAACCACATTGTATGTATCACTCACTGGGGCATTGATGAATGTGTACCGACTACTTTATGCACGGCCTGCAGAGACACATGCTACCATAATCCCAGTGTTTCAAGGATTTGCTGCTACACGGCCATGACTTTGTTTAATAGCCTCTGTTGGCGAATCTGACTCGGGGTGATGCTGCTGTCCTGCTCCCTCCCACCCATTAGAAAAAGATGCAATACCGACATGCACATTTTGTTTAACAGTTTATCTGTTTTACATTGCCCTTGAAAATAGTTCTATAGCCAGGGGTGCACATAAGTGGTGCTCCGGTGCTCAGGAGCACCAAAAATCCTACAATGAGCTCCCAATCCAGGGGTGGAAAGCTCCTTTGAGCACCACACAGCTGGGGCTCATAATGACTGCCCGACTGGGCCAGTAAAAAAAGCCTTGAAAATAAAATAATTCTAACTAATGTCTAAAATACTACTAGTATTTCAATGGATGTAGAGTGCAGGTAGTAGTAGTACAACTAGGCTAGCCACTATTGCAACGCCCAAACTATCGCCCTGTACTGTAATATTGTACATTGATCAGGATGTATTGTACGGAGTGGAAAAAAGGGGTCCCAGGGCCTGGCGATGCGGGTCAGCGCATTTTGGGAGCACCAAGTAACATCTCCAGGTGCTCCTCTAAGTACTGGACCAAAATAGTTATGTGCACCCCTGTCTATAGCTTGTTGTCAACACATCCACCATCGCGATCTGAAAGAACTACAAACTGTCATGGCTGCTGGATCCCAGTGAAAGCCACACAATACACTATTGAGCTCATTTTCCCAGAAACCTTTACAAACAAGAGCAGTGGACACTTCAAGTGCTTGATGTCATCAACACGCGCCTCATATCCATTTCTGTTTAGCAGCCCAAGTGACTTAAAATGGACTCAAAACATGCATTAAAAATTTAAAACATATCGGGCAAATCATTAATCTCACCAAAGCTGTTCTACAATTAGTTATCTTGTGCAACTCACAAATGGGAGCCGTAGCGTTAAAAACATACTGTTAGCCAACATGTACAAGAGCGCCAACGCTAGTGTTGTAGTCGAGACCACTTAAATCGAGACCAAGACAAGACCAAGACAACCACGGACTTGATCGAGACAAGATCGAGACGAGACTAGCACCTAGAGGGGTCAAGACCAAGACGAGACCAAGACAACCACGGACTTGATCGAGACGAGATCGAGACGAGACTAGCACCTATAGGGTCGAGATCAAGACAAGACCAAGACCTAGCAGGGCCGAGAACAAGACAAGACCAAGACCTAGAGGGGCCGAGAACAAGACAAGACCAAGACTGGTCAAGACCGAGGCCAAGACCGAGTCTTGTCATGCCCATTTTAACATATACTAACATTTTAATGATTTTCAATCTTCTATTATTAGTAACACTGAATTTGATTGTTTTGCCCCCATCCACCATTACTATACATTATTAAACAAAACTACTAATAATATAATAGGGCTGGGGCGATATGGTTGATAACAAGAATATAAAAAATCCCTAATCAGACACATCCCAGTGTCTGTCTTCTTTCTTTTCAATATTTACAGAAGAAAAAAGTCTTTATGAATGGGTCCTCGCTCCGCACAATGAATAGAACTTTTCCTTTGAATTGTCTTGTCTCGAGAAGTCTTGTTGGCGATCAAGACCCGAGACAATGGCTCTGAGGTCGAGACAAGACCAAGACAAAATTATACAAGAACAAGACGAGACCACAAGACAAATGAAGTGGAGAGCCGCAAGGTCGAGACAAGACCAAGACAAAACAAAGCGAGACAAAAACAAAACCGAGACAATGTCTTGAGAACTACAACACTAGCCAACGCCATGTGTTAAGACTATAATAGAAACAACAGAACTACAGAGGCAGGAGGGAAAGGCCAAAGGGAAGTGCTAATAAAGTCAACAGCTCAAGAAAGTCATTCTTGTGTGTGGCTTCATAACCTCATTCTCTCCGGGTATGAGACGACGTCACCAGACGTCAGCTCAAGCCATCAAGTGGAACTCCAGCATGAGGGTCTTTCCTCATCGTGACCCATCCATCCATGACTGTTTTCGCGCCGTGACTTCGCCTTAGGAGGCCAGAGGAGTCAAGCTCTTGCGGTTGTGGGATAAGAACACGTGTAGAGTACATAATGAGCCAGCAGTTTACCCCCTGGCTCCTTACAACAGCAGTTTCCCTACCAAGCATCACTAGGAACCAGTGTACTGTAGTACATATTTGAGGTTTTACCCTTTCATGTACTTTACTTGTCAATTTCTCAGTAGGCCTACTGTATACTTCTACGCCACAACATCTCAGAGGCTAATATTGTGCTTTGGACACTGACTACAATGATTTGAATATGATAATACTGTAGTTAGAACTTCATTTAGATTATTATTTTATACATATAATTTATTTTTCGGCTATTCTGCGAAACTAGCAAAACTTTTTGAGTTGGCTATTCAAAAATGGCAGATCTACCAGCTCACACCCGTGTCTCTATGTACCGTTCTGGGAGTTTGCTTTGGCGTGAGCACTATTTATTTGGATGGAATTTGTAAAAATCAACCTGTCTCTGTTTTTTGCAACATTGAAAGTGTTGAGTCATTTTGAATTGTGGGAAAGTTTTAGAACTGATCATTGTGAAGGCATTTGTATAATTGTCCTCAGGTCTTAAGTTAAAAAAGAAGACCTTGATACGATTACTTCCAGCAGTGGCTATGACAACATGGACGGGGGTGGGGGGTTGTCCTACACGGCGTCCCTAACGACAGAGACTAATGATAGATAATGGAGCGTCTTGCCGTGCTCTGTAGAGATGTTATCAGAGCATGAAGAAAGCTCTGGGTGCAGTGCTGTGCTGGAAGCACTAGGCACATTCGTTACACAAAGTAAACATAGCAAATCTTTGTGAAAAAAAAATACTCTTACAATTCAAGGCCTGTATTCAATATGATCAGCAGTTTCCTAAAAAAAAAAAAAGCTTCACTTGATTAATGAATGTTGCCACTCTGCCTGTGAAGTGTATAGATAAAACCAGTATGTCAAAATTATACAGAAAGTGTATTTACTTATTTACTTATTTACTTTACTTTCCACCAGTGCCTGCACCAGTGCCTGTAAGCAGTGAGAAGTGTTATACATCACAGCTGTAATGAACCATTAACCTCAACAGCGTACCTATGTGGTCCACCTACAGTACAGTATGATTCACCAACATGTGGATCAACAAATTGTAGAACATTGGTTCTCAAACATTTTGATGTCAAGGATCTCTGTGTTCAAAACTACAGTATGACTTTTTTCTTAGATTTTGTTATTTTTATATAATTTGAAACAGATTCCACTGCTGTCTAATTTTAGCTAATTTGGTTGGGGACACTCCAAATTGCGCATTTTGAGAACTACAGCTCAAGACCAGTTTTATTTCAACCAGTGGTGCAGGGACCAGGAGACTGAGGTACTACCGCACAAAATATATGTATTTACTTGAATATCTTAGAATGCAATTGAGGTTGGCATGGGTTTTTTATTGCACAATCAAATATATCACACTCGAGTCCAACTGATGTATCCTCCCATTCACCAGAGCCCTGCCTGTCTGCCCACGCTACAGCACGGACTGTCACTGTCCGTGCAGCTTCACTCACAGATCCGCCCACTGCCTTTGTGTGTGTGTGTGTGTGTGTGTGTGTGTGTGTGTGTGTGTGTGTGTGTGTGTGTGTGTGTGTGTGTGTGTGTGTGTGTGTGTGTGTGTGTGTGCGTGTGCGTGTGCGTGTGCGTGTGTGAGCAGCCACTCCCCTCTAACTGTAAAACTCCAGCCGACGCTACACAGAGGCTGCTGTTCACCTAGTCTCGATCTCCAGGCTTACATCTGCACTGCAAAATGAAATGAAAGCCTGGAGCCATACTCCAGAGAGACTATCAAAAGGTGGGACTTCCAGTTTGTTAACTTCCCACGGAAGTTGCCATTTCTCAGCCAATCGCTGCGCAGTGATCTCGAAAAGGTATACCCTGCGGAAACATTTTATGCTTCCGCATATAACTGCTTTGTTCATTGAAATTATTTTCAACAACAACAACAACAAGAGTGAACAAGTCAAGACTCTAGTGAGGACTAAACAGGGTTCTTTCGCTGGGGACTGTAAATACCCTAAATTTTGCAACTATCGTGAGCAACTTCTGCAACTACCTTTGATAGTCTCAAAAGCGTACCCGGCGCCCAGGGTGCTGTTCACCAGGATTTCTGTTCACCCCATAGTATTAGTCACCGCGGTCGAAACGGAGTATGAGAGGAATCTTCCACCTTCCATGTTGAGATACTGTATGTTGGGGAGAGGATATACAATATACATTTTGGCCTGTTATTGAACCTTGAACCTGCTGCATGACATCACAATCTTTAAATTATTGTGAAACATCTGAATTACTTAAATTTCAAAAATCCACACAATTAGAAAATGTAGAATTGTTATTTTTGATCAACATTTGCCTGTCATCTCTCGTAAATACAGCATGGAATTGTGGACAAAGATTAAACCATCTTATGAGACAACCTCATAAAATGGTGGTCCGTGGCTCAAAAGCAGAATAAATAGTCGGCTATGGAAAACCGCTGCTCTAGACAATCTGTTTTTATTGCACAGTACTGTAAGCATAGCCTAATAATTACCGTGTGAATATAACAGGGCTGTTACAGTGCAGTACTGTCTTCCACAACATGTTGAGCCTCTGACATTTTGTGGAAACACGTTACGGCCACTGGAACATGAGAATTCAGTTTGCGGCAACGCTTCTTGTCTTGTGTGAAAAACTCATGGGTGGGGGGGCGACCACATAATCGCAGTAACAAGGTCGGAAATCTAGCATCTGCTCCAGCTTTGACTTGCCCCATTCACATTATACTGCAGAACCAGAATTATCACCTCTTGCTGCTGCACCAAAAATCGCACCAGCAGAGCTGTATGACATAAACAACATGTGCTTTGTGACCTCCGTGGTCTCGGCTCCTCTAAACTCTTGGGGACACATGTAGATGATCCAAACTAATTGTAGCAGAGAGTGGCAAGATGGTACAAGCCAGAGCAGATGATATGACAGAGCCTCTTCCCTGAGCGTGAGTGGATGATTTATTTATTATCCTGTATACATTGATTAGATCAACAAACATGTGTGCAGTCGCGCCCAGCTCACTGTCCAATTAGGTTTGAATTCAGTCCAGGTGTGGCTGATTAAATCAGCCCATCACCCACACAATACAACGAAGAAGTGTAAAGGTGCTGCTGACACACTAAGGCAACCTGTGAGAATTAATGGCGACAACCACAGCTCCTCATATTGCTCTGTGACACCTCGAATCACTATGACTCTCACTGGTAATCATTTCACTGCAGGACAGACTGCAGCTGACAGTGGACTGATGGTGGCGCTGTTCTGCAACTGCATGAGAAGTGAGAATAAATATGTATGCATTAGAATAAATATTTGTTTAGTTTAAGGGTCATTTGTCAATAGCAGCATGTGAAGGGCGACTTGCGTCCTTGGACTTGAGTCCTCCAAGTTAACTTGTGGAAAACTGTCACCATACTAGGTAATGATAAATGTCTTGGCAAATATTTGAATGAATAATTAATTAAGCTCAATACTATGCTGCTAGCTGTGTGTCTGGCTTTCCCCAATCATTAAACTGTCATCCAGTCTTTGATAGAAAGCAGGGATGCTCCAATGGCTCAATTGTCTCTTGCGGTTTTGAACGTGTTGTGGATGAAAATCACATAATCACATACAGGTACATCTTTATGGAAATTAGATTGACACAGGGGGGTGCACTGGGCTCTGAAATTGATGGATGTGTAAAGGTGACTGATTTACAATCATGATCAAAAGAATCGGACCAGTGCAGAGATGAAGGTTTTTCTTATATAATAATAATAATCTTCACCACCAATAAAAAGTCATCACAATATTCAAAGTGCGCCTTAAGGCAGGGATGAGACAAGACAGAAAATTGACCAAAAAGAACTTTTTAAGAACATAGGAAATGGTTTCCTTTGGTGGTGCGTGAGAACGCCTTCATCCAATCAGGATGGAGCAGTGCGGGTGTTCCCCCGCTGCAAGGCGTGTGCAAATCACCCAAATCACTGAACCCTCCTTAAAGCCTCGGAAACTCAGGTGTTATAACTGAAAACAAACTATGCCCTGGCTTACATGAAGGCTCTGGCAGTTTTCCCTTAGTTAGTTCACCTATAAGCTCAAGCCAAACTAACATGGAGCCACTGCAATAAATCACAATAATTACTAATTGGCAAGTCATTAACTCAAATATGGCTAATCATGGCCCAGTCCACGCAATTACCCAATATTTTACAATCAAAATCATATTCCTTTTTGAGTACATACAAACCCACTACCCCATACATCAACAAGACAATCAAAAAACAACATTTACCTCACCCTGTGAAACCAAAGAGCCCTTGTCCTCCACAGCACTTCCAAACAACGTCCTTATCACCAGCAGTACAGAAGGGGAGCTACAGGTGGCTGCAATCAATGTATCATTCATTTTACACTTTCAATGAATAAATTAACATTTAAAAATATTTGCAGTCATTCAATGTTCAACAGTGCATACTGCCAGTGATATAAATGGATGTCTAGCCTACATGGAAATGTCCACAGGGTACACAGGCTGCCTTGTGACAGTATGAATGGGAGGATGGATGGACATAACCACGAAGTAATCGTAGTACATTTGTGTTCTTTGAGTACTAGTATGCAAATGCATAATTTTCAATTCAGGGCATTTCTTGTCAGAAGGCAATTCATAACGTTTCCATGGTGGTTTTTAATAAAAAAATAAAAAAAAACTTTGCAGATAGAGGATAATTCAAGCTTTCTGTACACTTTGCAATGTTGGCGAGTTTAATGTTGTTTAATGCAATCCGATATGACTTTTCCGTTTGGATGTACTGTACTTTCAAGGCAGGAAAGTACTTTTTGCCACAAAGTGGCACAATGGTACATGACATGTACTTATTTGCTGGTGGCTGGAGGTTCTATTATGTAAACATGAATCATAAAGAATCAGTTTTGGTCTCTCTCAGGAATATACCCAAGTGACAGAGACAGAATGTGCAACAAAATATCTCCAACATTATCCCGGCTGGTGATGGAGAGGCCAGCTGTGTTTAAGCCCACAGTGATGTCATTGTGTTTTGACCTTGTTTCCCAGCGGTACTAATATTTCCCAGCCATTTTTGTTGTATAGATTTACATATGGAAATAGCCTGCATGTGTGATATAAGGTATCTTTTACCCATTGACAGCTCCAGGAATAGACTCTCCTGCCAAATGCAGAGGAATACTGAGTTACACTTTAAACATGTCTTCTTCTTAACCCTTTATTATAAGGACGTACATGACGTATCCATTGCTAGCCAGTGATTTTCATATTTATCACATTATTCCCATTCAACTAGCATCTATAGTTCCACATAAGTCCTCCGTTAGTCTCTCTAGTATGGCCTATATAGCGTATTGTCCCGAATATAAGACGACTCGTTTATAAGACGACCCTCATTTTTCAAGACCCTTTTACAGAAAAAAGAACACTGAATGTCAAACAGTATAGCCCCTGAATATAAGACTACTCAATTTTTTGGGATATTTCCATTGGGAAAAAAAACATAGTCTTATATTCAGGCCAATAGGGTAATAGACCCTCCAGAAAAACACAGGGAAATATCCTTGATTATGCGGACTAAAATTGTGATTGTTGCGGGCAAAAATCCTTGATTATGCGAAGGAATATGCAGGTTTTTTAGGTGCAACTATGCATGAAAATGAAAATGGGCTATAACGACTGCTGTTCAACGGAGCCTTTTGATACTTTCTAAGAATAGCCTACAATGATTACTTAGCATTGCTGTCACCTGGGGTGGGTCTTGGAAACGTTCCAACGGGAATATAAACTGCGTATGGGTGTATGTATTCCAAAATACAGCCACGCAAAATAACAGCTAACCGAACCGATGCGATATCAGGCTGGAGAGAGAGAGAGGTGATCGCCTCTCTGCGATCACATAATCACGTTTTTCTGGAGGGCCTAATAACTAACTATATCCACTAGGTGGTAAGTGGCAACGGGAACATAGAAGAAAAGCTTCTTCTCCCAGTTCACCGGGTCATATAACTTCCTGGAACTTTCATCATCTTGATGATGTCGATCATGTTTATTATCATAAATAAGTTGAATCAATCCATATTGCCACAGCGATTGTTGGATTATGATCTGCGATGAACATACTGAACGCACACGTGCACGTACGAGCTAGGAAATAAAAGATAATCGCCTAAATTGAATGTTTTCTTTTAGACAAATCAAGCTTACACGTTATGTACTGTACATCAGCAGCCATATTGCCAAAATTAATATTAATTAATTAGTAACCAGTGTTAAGGGGTGCTCAGGTCAAGGATCCCCAACTTGTATGAGGCCGCGAAACCCCATCTCAAAATATTTTGTTCCAGGGAAGTTAAGAGAATCCCACAAGCAAAGAGAAAAAATGTTCACAGGAATAATACATTTAAAGATCTGCACAGATTGTGAAGGTCTATTTTTGATGACCCAGATGCTTTCCCAGTCTTAATGGGTCAAAGCAGGACCTCACTGCACCTGACAAAGTGGTGATAAGACTGAAAGCAATTGTTAAACAGCGGTAAAGGCATTTTGGTAAGGCAGCTGTTGTTTCAAATATGCTAATTTGACATTTTGACTAGAAAGAAAACGAAGGCACTATTTTGGCCAATAAGCACAAACCTCCAAAACATGCGAGTGGAAATGTCAACCTGCAAATTTCCTGTTACTAACTAGAACAGAAAGTGGCCGAGTAGAACAACGCCACCAATGCGTTTCACACTGATTTCAACTGATAACCAATTCATGACACTCAAAATGAGCTTTTCATCTGTGTTTCATATGGGTACTTATCAGTATTCTTTCGATATGGGAATATAAATCTAGGTAGTCGATCCGCTAGTTTGGCTATTTCTGAATCGCTTTGAAAAAGCATATCAGCCACGAATTGAAGCTCACAAGCCATTTTTTGTGTATTTTCTGTAGCTACTTGAAACAATGCCCCTGCCTCCCCTTCAGCTTTAATAGCATTACCAAAGGAATTAGCTCTGGCAATATCTTTCTTGGTGTGAGAGACTCTGTTTGCAGTGTAAACATTGCCAAAGGAGTCCTTGCCTGACCTCATCAATACAACACACTGATGGTCTGGAGGAAAGAGGCGACTGTCCTTCAATTCTTTTTTTTTCGGCAGCAGTAAGCTTATAGGAAAAGCTTGTCGCCGCACTATGGACTAAATGGGGTGCTACAGGCTGGCAAAATGGCTACCATGGAAGAGATTTTGTAAAATCTGGTTCTAAAATACAAAAAAACCCCACAATATTTAATGTGTAATATGTAATTTGAAAA
>CM076969.1:31855633-31953133 GCA_039105355.1 Benthosema pterotum
GCAGTAGAAGGAACGCACTGCTGCTCCCAGAGTCAGGTTATATTAAAACACCATGAAGACAAACCCCGTGGCCATCTTGCTTCAGTCAGACACAAATACAGTATGCTCTATGGCAGCTCAAACATAGTCATAGTTATAATTTGCTCAAATTTGGACATTAACATTAAACATTATCAATTAATTAATTAAACATTATCAATGTGGCTATGATTTAGGCCTGGTGATTATTTGCTATTTTTTTTTTATACAAAGTCATATTAAGGAAAGTAATTATGCAGAGCAGACAACTCTGATATTTATACAAACCAACCCATATGTAAATCTGTTGAAAAAAAAACTACATGCCCCATAGTAATGATGGTCTCTTAAGTTGTAGCCTGGTCTAGCCCTCAATGATTTTGGCCTTGGGGGGCGGGGGTGTCGTGGGATCCACACGGCGGAAGTGCTGCGCTCTGATTTGATCTCACTAACGTGTCGTCATCTCCGGCCCCTCCCACGCCCGTCCACTGCTGTTCTACGTCACATCATTTAGAGCGACGCCCACTCCGGAAGGTTGGCACCCCCCTCAAGGCCACTTTCCAACGGGCGTTAGTCCAGGCTTTCCGTTTTCGCGCAAGGCGGACGAAAATGAAAGCCTGGGTGTCGAGGCTACTTAAGTTGTGACCGTTTATTATTCCACTCCATTTGCTCCCATTAAAAACAACAAATTCAGCACGTTGTTTCTCCATTGCAACATTTCTGTGGCATCCAGCCATGACGCACAGCATACTGTTCATACGGATGGCTGTTGCATCACAATGTCTTCATCGCTATGGAGATCTGGTTCTGCTAACTGGATAACAATAACAGCAAAATGCTATCACAGGCTAAAGCTATCATAATAACATGCTGCATCAGAGGGTAGAGGCTGAAATGGGGGTTTCTTAAAGTGACAGTGAACAGCCAGCAGTGTAGACTGTACTATTAAGCCCAAAAAAAAGAGTTAAAGGTGAAGATGAATATTGTTGGGGACCCCTACGACCCGCTTCAAGGCCCGCCTGGGGGTCGACGGACCCCACTGCTGAGAAGCACCACAGGTGCAGGTGCAGAGAAGCCTTAGTGGAACAAAGAGACCCCAGCCAGCAGCTGGTGGAACTGTGTCAGGTCAGGGTGTTATCTCACTCAGGCACATGCAGTCTCTCACAGCTAAAGCCACAGACAATGAAGCTACTGTTAGTTTTAGCTTATTTGTAGAATATTACGAAGGGTACATTTATAAAAATAAAAAAAGGGAAATAGTAGACCTACTTACAGTACATGAAAGGAAGGAAGGGAAGCCAAAGGCATATCCATTCCTTGTTAAACAAGTACAATAAGAATCTGGAAGAAAATGCAAATCTAAAACTTGTGAAAACCACATAAACTAAAGATTAATCTAAAAAGAAAAACAAAACAATAAAAAGAAAACAAAAACATGAAATATGGGCATGTGCACGACTATTTATATTCTAATAATGTGATCCTAATAATGTGAAGAAACAACCATTTTAAATTCAAAAGGGCCAAACGTCCATGGAACAAAATTTTGAGATAGTGGCCAAATACAAACAAGACGTACTTGCATGAAGCGAATTTTGTTCTCCATATTTGGGTTAGGCATGAAAATCAAAGAAATTGAAAGAAATTCAGAAAGCCATTATAGTACGATCCGATTAGAAGAATTTTTTGTAGAAAATCTATTTTGCCTGGCACGTCCAAACTTTGATTTCATCCCCGTCCTGTCCCACTATTGAACACAATTACCACACTGACAAGTCAATTGCCCACTCAGGGGTTGTTACTGCCTGGTACTCTACTACATGTGCCACCTCTTTTGATGAGCTGAAAGCACTAAAACACATTTAAATTGCAGTCTGTTCATCCCACACACTCATGACTTGAAAACCCCATTGGCTCAACTTGAAGAGGAACCCATAAAAATCAAGCTATTCGTCATCTCAAACCTTGTGTTGTGATGCTGCTGTATTCAGTGGTTCTCAAAACCTGTGTGCTGTGAGGATATTGTGGGCTGCACATGTTTTAATGATGACATTATTATTAAAATATAGATTAGACACTGGCTCCATAATCCTGGATTTGATGTGTAAAGAGGGACAACTGGGGAAGAGGGATTCTGTCCGTACCTCCTTCCCTCCTCTCTATCCTCCATCTATCTCCCATCTCTTGGCCGTTCTTCAGTCAGACCCACTGAGTTGTACTGGACAGGCTTCAGCAGAGTGCATCACAGAGATTGCCAAGATACCAGAGATTTTGTTTAAATGTACTGTAACTGTAAAACAAACCTTTGTACCAGCCGCTACAGTCTGTTAGTGTTTTCCTGTCTCTTTTTTTTCAGTCTTTTTTTCTCTTCCGAAACTATAAACAGCTGCATGTATCAACTGATCTTCCATATTGCTTCTTGATATGCAATCTTTTGTGAAGCAAATCTGACACCCACACCCTGCGAGTGAATCCTGACATCCTCCATGCTTAATGTCTATGTGAGCAGTGAGCACCAGACAGTGTGCATCAGTGTGTGTGTGTGTGTGTGTGTGTGTGTGTGTGTGTGTGTGTGTGTGTGTGTGTGTGTGTGTGTGTGTGTGTGTGTGTGTGTGTGTGTGTAACAGTAATAATTACGACAGCACATTGAACGCATCACTATCGCGTGCCCTACCCTGTAATCTCGCACCGTAAAATCTTCATTCAATTTATCCTCTTGTAACTCTTGAGAGTGTATAACGCGCAACCGAAACGGGTGTGTTTGGTTCCATTAATAAACCAATATTCTTTCTAAAGTCACATTACCACTCAGGACTTTACTGCGTGCTGTTTGTGGGCCTGGGGATACCACAGGGTGGGAGCACAGCTGACTGTGAAGTGCTGTGCTCTGAGGCCTGGCTGCGGCAAGGTGACAGCGCCCCTCTCCCTCCCTCACCGCGTCCTAATGCAATGCACTGTCTTCCCTCAAGGAAGAAATGACGGAGCTCTTACATGAAAGCTGGCTGGCTGGCTGGCTGGCTGGTGGCGCTGCATGCGCTGCCGGTGTTCACGTGAGGGTAACAGGGTGCCTGTCTGCATTATTAAAAAAAAACAGCTAGGGAAAGGATGAATTTTGCAAATGTTCATGTCTGTGAAATGGTAGCGATATGTGCATATTTGTTGTGCTCTTCCTTTGGCTATACACGGTACAGGGGCTTTAACTAGAGCACTGGTATTTGTATTATGTAGGGATGAGTCATAGTGTAGCAATGTTAGATATTGAGTTCTTTAAACGACCAGCACGGTAGCTCTTTCATGTCTGAAGAAACTCAACTTTATGGGGGAGAGGGAGAGAGAGAGAGAGAGAGAGAGAGAGAGAGAGAGAGAGAGAGAGAGAGAGAGAGAGAGAGAGAGAGAGAGAGAGAGAGAGAGAGAGAGAGAGAGAGAGAGAGAGAGAGAGAGAGAGCATGCAAGTGAGAAAGATGGAGATGAGAGGACTCCTCCAGGCAAGCCACTGAAGAATAAGTAATGTGTGTACAGGAGTTCACATTAAGATGTCGTTCATGCAATGAATGCATCAGTCAGTAACAAGAATATTCTGTAATGAACAGCCTCATTGAAAGGATCTGGAGCACAGTCAGATGACCCCGCTTTAATTTGGAACACAGGCTCCATTCTATTGCAGCAGAGAATACAAAGAATGACAAGTATTTGTTAATCTAAAAAAAAGTTTAGCAATTTGAACTGCATGCACTGGTGGCTTACTCTGTGTGTGTCCATTAGAAAGTACTGGAAAATGCTCCAATGCCAAATAATAGAGTTCATGCACAATGCAGACACTAAATGGACTGTACCACGCATACATAGTACCTACACTGGTCTATTTAATATATAGTTTGTTATTGTTTTGTTTTTCTCCATTTCTCTATTATTTTCTATGTACATTTATTACTGCATGCTGTGCCTTATCCGAAGATAGCCAGAGAAAGATGAGTTGTACTAAATTCTATGCACCTGTGCATAGAATTTAACAATGGTAAATGGTGCAACCTTGAATGTTGAACCTCAGACATACCATACAGAGCTATACGACAAGGCAGAGTGTACATTTAGACTGCAGGCTCACTAAGAAAGCAGACATACTGAAAATAATTGTGAGTGTGGTTGCAGTGTGTCAGGGAGGAATTCATTCAGAATGTAGTTGTGGTGAATGCTAATCATTGCTTTATTGGATTTTAACATCCCCGGCCTATCCTGAAAGTTTGATCAAACTGGCAGAGGGCAGGGTGATATTTGCATCACACTGGCAGGAGAGTCTCCCAAAACCTTAACTAGAGAAAAATGGAAGGATGCTTAGCCTGGTGCAATATGGGTCAAAGCGGGTATGTGGGCCCTACCCTGCATTTAAGTCTATTCCAGAGGGACATGCACAGAATTGCTCATCAGCACACACTCTGCAACTCTGTGGGATGAGAAAAGAGGCTGTCAGACCAATGATCAGAATCAGTATCAAGAAATACTTTACTGCCAAGTATGGGATATAGGCTAAAGAATTTGCCAATGCACAATGGTGCACTGCTGATCTAATCCAATGCTAAAAAGGACCCGCCAAGACTACCTCCTGTTTGCATGGATGTAACCATGCAGAGCATCTCTGTGAAGAAGACAACAACTGCTGGAAATGATAGTGATTTGATTCGACTTGTTGCGAGACTCAGAGGGAGAGGTAGTTAAGAGTGACAGAAGGATAGACAGAGCAGGGATGAGAGCGACAGAGACCAGAGATAATGAGAACATGGTTAGTAATGAACAAGGTGATATCCCCAGAGAGAAACTTATTCGCTCTGTTGCGCCAAGTTTATACTCAAGTTGCTAAAATAGCCGATCTAGAAGCTGACAACGCCTTTTTGTTGTCCTCTCGTAAATGTGCTTTTTTCTCAGGCGCGCAACAGAGCGCGTAGCTATGTATAAACCAGGCCTTCAACCAGTCCCTCATTATGGCTGTGAAGGGTTAACCGTGCTACTCTACACACACAGGCCACAGCGCTGCTGGCCCACTCTGGGCTACGGCGTTACTCTGCCAGGACAGATGGCCACCATATGTATGCTGAGAAATCACGGATCAGAGAAGGAGACGGAGCAACGGAGCGAGGGAACCGGTGTGGGGACATGTGTGCTTGAATACCTACAACACACACAAAAAAACACTAACCCAAACCCAACAAACTGTAAAAAATAGCGGCTAAACATGCTCACAGTGCGTCACGTTGCAATGCGATCCGAGCTTGCAGATCATAATATGAACGTTTAGCTATTTTTGGGAGACGAAGAGATTTGGAGTATGAAAAAAATCTGTAGTAAGTACAGAGCCCTGGGAGTCTCTGGTCAACTAATTATATAGGGATTATCCATGCAGTTGGTTCTGAATGGCGTGGTTGCGTTCCGTTGCAAAAATAAAGGTGCGAATGTGAAACGTCACGCGTCTTGTTTTTGAAGCAAGCAGTGGGGCACTGGTAAGCATGTTAGTTCTTTGTTGCTTGCGGTTCGTCGTAAAACCTCCAGGGTTATACGTTCTTGGGGTCTGGGATTGTGCAGCAGGCGACCACACTCTGGCCTGAGATAGCCGACCACTGACCACAAGAGACCTTAATGGTTTAGTGCCGGTGGAAGATGTACTGGAATGGTTTACTAACCGGTAAGTAAAAGTATCAATAAAGCAGTTTTGAAATACTCCGTTTCAAGTAAAATCCCCAATTAAAAAATACCAGTAAAAGTAATCAGTATGCATGCCAGGTTCTCTGATGATGATCTACAACCACTTATAGATTGGCTATTTTCAAATGCTTTATAAAAAAAAATCTGCCAAGTAACAATGTTTGATGCAGTGTATCAGAAGTAAAAGTTCTGAAAATTGGAAGTACTACAGTAAAACAAATTGTACAGTACTCCAGTACGCAGTACTTAATTACTTTACACCACTGGTTAGCACCGCAGATATGCAGAGGGGCTGTGGCTCTGACACAGTTGGGACACACATGGCCCTGTCTTTATGAGAAAGTACACATGCACATGTCTGCTTGAGTTAGGAACATGGCATAGGGAGAAGGCATGTCGACCGGGAACCAGCCAAAACGCGCGCACAAATGCACTCTCCAGCGCACACATGCAGACCATACCGAAGGTTATGCATGCAGAAGACTTTGTACGTGACTGAGGAGTGGCCAACGTGGTCACGTCCCAGAGAGAGTGCATATGTACAGCACACCACCTCTCTAATCTAGTCCTGGCCTGCACGACCAACGGTAACGTCTCTCTCCTGATGGTCCATTGATTGGAGAGATCTTGTCTCTTCCAATTAAGAACAATCTTCCAGCGAGCCACGTTAATGAATCGCCCTGCGTAAAAATCAATACTTCATCCTGCGAAGCGCACGTCTTTGCTCTCCTGATAAGGAGACTGGAAAACAAACACGGTGCCGCCAGAGCAGGAACAGCGCATTGAAGTAACTGAAGCTGGATGGAGTGGTGGTGAGAGACGGGTAGGGTGATAGCGGAAATGGAGCTGATCACAGACAGGGGCATCAGCAGGAGGTGACTGGGGCAGCTTGGACACGGCCCAGCAGGCACACAGCACTGTCACACTGACACTGGCAGCTGACACACTGAGCCGCTGAAAAAAGGGGATGCAATCGTACTAATTACCAGTGGCGGACAAAGTACTGAGCTCCAGTAGTTGACTCAAATATAGATCTAGGTAAATAAGAGTATCCTTTCCGTGCTTTGGGTTAACTCATGGCCAGGTTTCCATCACCGGCTGTTAAAACGTACTGTTAGGTTCAGGTATAGCTTCACTGTGGTTAAGGTTATAGGTTATAGGTCCATTGTGGTTATTGTGCAAAGAGAACGCACCGTCTTACAGGTACTTTCTCTGTTGTATTGTTTTCAAATACAAATACTTGTGGAAAGGAAATAACAGAGTAGCCTCACTGATGATGGATTTGAATAACCTCAAATACTTTTATTTAGTAGAATATTGCAGTGTTCCTTCAGCCCCTATACAATTTAAGCATGATGAAACACACGCACGCACACGCACACGCACACGCACACGCACACGCACACACACACACACACACACACACACACACACGCACACGCACACGCACACGCACACACACACACACTCAGATGATGTCACAGCTGATTGACAGCAAAGCGTGGCATTACGCAACACTCCCCTATCAACAGGAAACCAATGTCCCCAGTGGCCTGCATGCATGTTATTCTATCCTGATGTAATAGCTCATTTGCCATTATCCCACGTCTTTCCATCTCATTTCTTCTTCTTTTAAGTGAGTAAGCCCCATACCTCTTGAACATCACAAGCTCAAAAACACTCATTCATTTGTTCATTTCTCTCTCTGGGGGCCTCTAGTCAAGTGGTTTTCAACCTTTTTGACACCAGGGTCCACTATTTATTCAGAATTTGAGCCACGGACCAACATTAGAGCGACGTTTTAACACCACAGACACGAAAACTAAAAGATATCTTTTGCTTTTGTGCACAATTTCAGGCTGGATTTGGGAAACAAAACAAACATACAGATCAAAATTACCACTTCTAGATGCTCGAGAGTTGTGTACTAGACTAGACTAGACTAGACTAGACTAGACTAGGGCTAATTCAGATGATGACTATTTTAACTCTTGAGAGTGTAAAATGAAACCAAATAGACCCGCAAGGGTCCATTTGGTTTCATTTTTACGTTACACCGTTAGTTACACCTGGTTAACCAACTGTCCATTATTTAGCTGGGGACCACTGGTTGAAAACCACTGCTCTAGTCAACCATATAGGGTTTAAGTGGTTAAGGCACTGAGGAATCACAAGTCGGGGATCGCCATGAAAATGAATTAAAACATCCATGGACTATACTGATAAGCAGATGGCCAGATGCTGTAACCTGGTGCAAATCCACGCTGTTCTGAAGTAACCACTCATTTTAGCACACATGTGAACTACTGTAGTGTGTGTGTGTGTGTGTGTGTGTGTGTGTGTGTGTGTGTGTGTGTGTGTGTGTGTGTGTGTGTGTGTGTGTGTGTGTGTGTGTGTGTGTGTGTGTGTGATTGAAGAATATGACTGATTTGCAGCACATGGGGGCCATTTTGCTATGGAACGGGTCATTCATTTTATAGCATCATACTAAGCCACATGTAAACACTGGGACCTGTTAAATTTCATAGCTCTGGCGTTGCCGTTAACCATGAACCTCGTAAGTGTAAGTGTGTGTGTGTGTGTGTGTGTGTGTGTGTGTGTGTGTGTGTGTGTGTGTGTGTGTGTGTGTGTGTGTGTGTGTGTGTGTGTGACCTATTATGTTCCCATGGTTAACAAAGTACTGGCCTGGATTTAGGCATTTAGGGGTTAGGGAGAGGTTTTGAATGGAAGAAAAGGTAAAAATGTTTTGGTAAAATATTCACCCTAAAACATTTCTGTCTTCACAATATAGTAATGCAAACTAATGCATAACTAATGCATGTGAGTGTGCATGTGCGTGCGCGTGCGTGCATGTGTGTGTGTGCTGTGAAAACGGTGAAAACGTTGAGATCCATATAGGGACCCTGTGGTGTGTCCGTAAATTATCATGATGGACCATCATGCACTATTAATGTTGTTTACCTCTGCGTTTCTGAGATATATGGCTTTGCAGGGTCTCCCATTAAACGAAGAGCAAAATGTACTCATTTTGGAGGAGCCGTCCCCACGGGGGCTGATAACCACACACTTCTCCCTGCAAACTCTGTGCAACACCTTGCTGTCGCTATTGACAACATGTCAGTGTGTAAGGTAGCAGCAATAGATTCAACACTGCAAGAACAACAGCCAGCAGAGAAAAATATGCAATCAGAAGTTAGATGGCTTATTTTTGGAGTATTTCTTGCTCTGTTTTTTGACAGTGGAATATTCCAGAATGAAATGGTTAAACGTATGTTCCCCTATACGGAAAATGTCACTGTATATACTGTACTGTCCGGTATACGAACTCCTGAAAGTGCCACCTGTCATACAATACTCATATACAATACATAATATAACATCCATAGTATTTTTAGCAAAGTGGCTTGTGCTGTATGAAAGGTGCCACTTTCAAGGGTTCACATACAGTATATGACATTTATATAAAAGAAATCCATATGGGCTGTTGTACAGACTTGTACAAACTCGCTTGGGCTTGTACAGTACGTCTTGCAGAATGCTGGGGTTCATGTGGTTAAAAAAGGAACATGTTCTCATAGAGAAGAATGACCTCAAAGGCAGTGTGTCTTTTTTCCCTCTCTGAGTGGTGCCAGTTTGTGCACAATAACCCTATTCACCCAGACAGCAATCTACATACATCTACATTACAGCTAGACTCTGCATTTCTTATCAGTTTCCCTCGTACAGTTTAGCGCCAGCTCACTATTTTCTCTACCCTGCTGCCTGTCACTGTTCTGCTTTATGTTTCATTCACTGTGTGTATACGCAGCGCACACACACACACACACACACACACACACACACACACACACACACACACACACACACACACACACACACACACACACACACACACACACACACACACACACACACACACACACACACACACACACACACACACACACACACACACACACTCCCATCAGGTTCCATGTGTCCAGCTACAGTTTTGCCCTGACAACTGAATTCTGTCATCTACAGTATATGTGCCGGTACAGTCTAAACATATAGATTAGAAACATGTGTTCGTGCCACCCGTCCACACACACGCACGCACGCACGCACGCACGCACGCACACACGCACGCACGCACACACGCACACACGCACACACACACACACACACACACACACACACACACACACACACACACACACACACTATAGCCACAGTTTATCTGTGTCATCCCTGAGAAACTAAACTACAGCTACAGCGGAAATAGTCTGTCATAGCTGCTGTCTCTACGGTGTCTCTCTCTCTCTCACTTGCTCTCTCTCTCTCTCTCTCTCTCTTTCTCTCTCTCATATTCCACTACTACGACTAACTGTGCGATTGCTGCTGGCTCGTTGCACTCATAATGGGCAGACAAGTCAATTATCAGTCATCCGAAAGGCAACACGCAGCCCGCAAAGCTGTGAGGTTTCCCGCTCGCTTCGCTGCTCTTCACATAAAGAAAAGATACTCTGTTTGTTTGTGCATGCGCAGCACGGCAACATGTGGAGCGCTTTGCGTGCATACTGTAGTGTGTGGCGTGTGCATGCATGAATGTGCACACGCAGCAGCTAGCTGTATACATTATAAACCATAATCAATAAACCATCAGCCGAGCGGGGAAAAATACTTTAATTGTTGATTCATCTTTCTCCGTATCGTTGAGGCGAGCGGAGAGCTGCGATTAATGCTACCACGGCGCTCCAAATTGCTGGGTAATTGTTTACCTCACCTTGGGGTAATCTATCATCCAGACTTTGTGAAGGGGCTGTGACACTGGGTTGGAAGAGGGCCAGCCGGGGCTGGCAAGGAGGGATACTCCCCGGGAGGTGGAGGAAGGGGGTTAGGGGCAACCCTCAGTCAGCGCCCGTCTCCAAATACCTCGATCGTTACCTTGATAATGTGAGAGAAGCACTGTGGGCAACGTGGTGATTCAGACTGAACAGGGTTCAAAAATTGCGAGCGGACCGGCTACAAACAATTCCTAAGCTTATAGGTATTTTTTTCCCGGCGTGCGGCACCCACGCGCAGCTACGTGTATACGGAGGCATCAACAGGGAGAGCCTTGACCGGGCCAACGGCCGCCGTTTCCTACTGCAGAAAATGTGGAAAACGTGAGTGATAACAATGGCCTCTTTGTTGTGCCTTGATGGCTGAGTGATAATGGCGCTGGTACTGTACTCCAGGCTAGGGGGGGAGAACGGAACACCAGCCAAACTCTAATTGAGCAATTTGCAGAATCCCTTTAAACTCATACTCAATCAGTCACGCAAACTCATCTTTCCACATCCTTTCCGAACTCATTTGACAGTGGCCCTTTATTTCCATTTTTATACAGTCCACATATAGTACAAAAAAACAGCTAGGTGGTTCCATTTATGAAAAAAGAAACAAATTGTGTACACTGCGCATTCTGTTTTCCCTCAGGGGGACTAAGCGAGGATATGCACCCATACCAGGATTGTTATTGCAGGTTAAAAGTGTACCCTCTAACAGACTCTCCCTTAACGGGGCAAACAGACACAGCCAAAGCAAATATTGAAGCTATGGTATTTTTGGGGCCGTGCCCTGAACCGACTCACTCAGCTGTGGCTCTACTAGCACCAGGTAAGCTGCTGGGTCTCTCCTCCTACGCCTGATGTTTTCCCAGCCTCCCTCCCTCTGGCACACTGGCTCTGCTGTGGGAAACTAGGAGGGCGGGAGGAAGCTGGCAGGCTTGGCAGCCACGATCTGCTTGAAATCCAAACACACATGCATGCAACGTGCACATGCAAACATGCATCTACAGCACACGCAGGCATTGCACACACCACCATACAGCGCACACACGTGCATGCCAGGAAATTAAAGGTATTACAGGCAACTTTAGTGTGTTTATAAACAGATTTGTTTAAAAAACAGAATCCAACTCCACCTCACCTGGGGAGTGCTGCGCTGTAATTGGCTAAAACGCTGCCTCACCCCTACACCCCTCACACATTAGCCACGCCTGTACTGAGCCCGACAAATGTTTTGTGTTCATGATTTTTTGACAACCACAAAGTTCTGTATCGTCTTCAAGATGAAGCAAGTGTCTGTCAGCAGGGAAACCGCTGCAACAACGTAGAGGTGAGAAAAGGCACAAACTATAGCAATATATCTATTTTGATTATTGGCTAAAAAGTTGCCTTTATTACTTTTAACGTAAAAAGGGAATGATTGTTCAGGCCAGGCTCTGTGTTCAACTGCAGAGGTAAGACTCACAGTTGGAGATTCAATAAGGAACTTTGACTAATAGTTAAGTTGTATACATATTTATTCCCCAAGTAATGTCTCCCATGACAAAACTTTTGTTGTGGAAAAAGATTTCTTGTATACATGGCCAACACAGAGGGACATAAACCAGGGTGGAGCCTGGTGTGCCTGACTGTCTTTTCAATCTTGTCTTTTCGATCTTCCAACTGCGGATGAAGATCATATACTCTGAATTTCGCTATAGGTATGATTCCGCCTACACACGCCTTAAGTCAACTTAGCCTAGGGGTTGTTTCATGTACTCCTAAGTCAATGGACCCATTGTCTCTTCAAACATTCCCTGTAGGAAGATACTGGTATATTCATCTTCAAATAATAGTACTAGTCTTTTGGGCAAACTGGACACCCACACAGTTCTGTTTTAGGAAGACAGTGATCATTGTCTCAGGGAAGCACAACCATTGTTGCATCCCAGCTGCATCTCCTATATTGGGGATGTTCAGTTTATCATCATACTCATGGTGTGCGTGCTCAAGTCGTTTGGAATAATTAATGGCAGTTCCCACCAGGCACTGCAGCTCAAGCTCGGACTACAGTTGTTTTTTATGCTTGGATGGCGGTGGCACTTCATCTGTGTGGCTTAATGCAATTGGCTGCTTGGTCGTTGATGGAAGTCTGCCAGGACCATAGAGCTCTAGGTTTAAAATATGTCCCACTGAAAAGTGAAATCCATGAACTGAAAGCGGGTTTGGCTGAGTTTCCTTTCACGAAGAGTGATCAGCTGACGAGGATGATAGCAGACTTGGAAAAAGGGAAAATATTTTGGTTGTCACATGATCCCTGTGAGAATGTTTTTACCAGTAGTTTAAGCTTAAGTGTAGAGTATATGCACAGCATTAAATACTGACACCTCAACGTTTAAACCTCACCATTGTACAGCATGCTCATATAATATTAGCTCAGAGCAGCCCTGGTATTTGTATAATATGTCCTCAGCGTCGCCGCTATGTATACCTGCAATACGCAATGTGCTTATGGCAACATGATGAGGGGGAAACAAAAAGTGCCAAAAAGTGCCAAGACAACGCACAAAATAAGAATTATGCATCTCCATAAGTGGTAAAAATAGACAATCCACATGAGGTAACACAGCACTCTCTTTGGTAAGGGGGCAACACATATAGCTACAAGTAGGGAAACCAAATAGTTAGCTACGTCCCTGATATGTCTTGTAATGTATGTTTCTTGTACATCTTGATAATAATTGAACACACCGGACCATAATGGTGAACGTAATGCACAATCAATGTATAGCACCTTGGATAAAATGTGATGTATAAATGCACCATTTACACTACCTCCTAAGCCACTGCAGCAGTTAAGAGAATTAAAATAAATAAATAAATTAAAATAAAACATAATTATTTTCCACAGTATTTGTAAACTTTTTTTTGTATATTATACAAAAAGAAAAAAGCACTTTAAAAAACAGGTGTGCCTTGGAATCCTGCCTTGCCCACTAGTGTGCCAAGTGGCTTGGACACAAGAAGTTTGAAAACCTTGTAGGGATAAGAGATGATTAACTTGTTTTCCAAATGTTCCGCTTGCCTCATTCCTCTGATCAGATCCAACTACCTCTCCTCATCCAAAACTGGGCGAGTCATCCAGCACGCCTGTTAAACTTTGAGTTCAAACAGTAAATAGTAGTGGAATATATGCGAGTGACCAGTGTTATTCCACGCATGACTGCTTGACTGATATTGCACGTCACGATCAGCGATTTCGGCAAACTAAAAAGAAGATGTCAGTGGGTTTAATTCGGAAAACATCTTTCCTCATTATCAGATGCACACTGCTGAAAAACAGTGCCGTTATTATGCTGATGGACGGTGTTGAGGATTTGCCTGCTAAGTCCATTCTCTTTCGGCAGAGTGCATGAACCCAGTGTCTCAAATGAAGGGCAGTAACACCAGCACAGAGCTGTCAATATGGCGTGATCAGCATTCTTTCTTGTGGTACAACATACTGTATACTGTATATTATATTATTAAGAGCCTATATTCTGGGATTTCAGCCTCGGGTTAGAATTTCATTTGGGGATTGCTGTTGCTGTGTTCACTGTTGGTAATGATTTTTTTGGAATTGTTTATGTTTTCACCGGTAAAACATTAAAAGAGGTTCTCTAGCGTTTTCCACAACAGAAACCCGCCTATGCATTATGTAATGCAGAGCTTGGCTGCCAGGGATATTACAGGCCGGCTCTTGATGGAGGGTATGAGTGTGAACAGTGGGCCTACACACTGCCTGCCTTCCACAGCCCAAACACTTAACTGAGGCCGCCGTTCACATCAAAGGGTGGATCAAAGTTAAACTTTGGTTCCGTCATAAGACTTGTGAACGGCACATATTTTCTTTTAATAATCTCTCTCAATGCCCCATTTTTGACTGTAGCCGGTTGAATCTTTTCTCTATAAGCACATGCCTGCATTCAAGGTCACACATTGCACTGTGATTAACCTTCAACTTCATTCACATACTGTAGGTGACGTGGTACCATAAAATACACTGGCTACCTTTAGATTTCTTTTTTCACGCAGGCATTTCAATCCTCCAGCCACGTCAACACGAAGACGGAATGACAATGACAACAGCCTTTAAACATGTCACAAGCCATCAGCCAGTTTCTTTTGCCTTTACAAAAAACCCACAATGATAGCTGACATGAAAATGTTATAACCTTCTTTGAGAAGGAGAAAGGTCTACAGTATATTGTCAGTTGATCTGTCTTCTGCAGAGCTAGCTAGTGCACCAGCAGCAGCCATCAGACTGGATCCAGGGCAGGGCACAGCCTTTTCAAATCACCTGTCAATGTGATATCTGAAGGGCAACGGAAAGGCTGGGGTAAGGCTGAAGTATTGACTAACAGTCTTCTGCTAAAGAAAATATAATCTTGAGTTATGAAGTCCCTTGCTTAGTGCAGATGCACTGACTGCACACTCTAGGTAGGTGAATATTTAGACTTAGCCATGGATCAGAACCCAGATATTGTTATTATTGAGGAGTTTCCAACCCACGGCTGGCATAATGAGCCGTCAAATGGGTATGCTTTGTGCATTTTGAGTTTAAAGATCTGTTTTCCAAACTTATAAAGACAAAATATCATGACATTTTTTATTTTGTTAATATTTATGTTAAATGATTAATTTCAAATCATTTGTAGGCCTACTTGTAATATCAGACCAGTGGGCCCCAGCCAAGAGCTTGGAAATCAGTGGTGGAGCGGTGAATGTTTTAAATGAAACACTATAGTGCTGTGTGGTTACATTACTTGTGCTCGAGGCTGTGTTGAGAGAACCCATCTGTTCTCATTCTGCCCAGTACTTCCAGAGCGACTGATAACAATCTCTTGTTATAGAAATCGTACCCGCAATGACCATATAGTGACTCCAACTCCACATGCAGGGAGGACAAAAACAGGTTGCTGGTGCTGCCGCTCTGAAGGAAAACTGTTAAACCACTAGTAGACCTTTCCTTTCAGTATTTGGTGAGGCTCAGCCGAGGACATGTCCACTGCAAATTAGGGATTGCACAATATGGATGGAATTTCATATCCTTTCACTAATGAATGATAAATATCTTGACAGCAATACAATATGACTATGGGTTCACATACGTGTTATGATGTTTGATATACTGCAAAAATGGCATTTGTTATGGAAAAACAAGAATTCTTCCAAAAATGACATACCTGAAAATTGTGGAATGATTGTGATAATAAGCTGAGATGTAGGAATAGGACTAATATGAGAGACAGATTAGATTTGTTAACTGAAAATGGGAACAGCAAAAAATAATAATGCTGTTTCTATTTAGAATGAATTACCATTTTAATGACGTTCCAGCCGGCACGTACAATCACCTATTAATACATAAATAAAAACAAGCACAATCAATAGAAATGTCACGGATGCTCATGTTGAATTGTCTATGCCATTTTTCTATGTGACATGCAGAGGGAAAAAAAGGTGGTTTTCCTCTGTGGTTGCAAAAAAAGATCTTTGTAATTAGCAGATTTTGGCTGCATGTGCAAGGTGAGCAGGGGAGATTTTTGTGATATTGTGATATTGATATCGTATTATGTTCATCTACATAATTATACAATAATGATATATTGTTCATCTCTAGTGCGATAGAAGATATCCCCAGTCAAACAGAACGTATGAGAAATGAAATCAAAAATCATCTGTGACACGCACACGCGCACACGCGCACACGCACACACACACACACACACACACACACACACACACACACACACACACACACACACACACACACACACACACACACACACACACACACACACACACACACACACACACACACACACACACACACACACACGGCTGTGTGAATAAAATATGTGCTTTGAGATTGCTATGGGAACTGAAAAATACGAGATGTCCTAAGAACACCTTGGAAAAAACACATATTAGCTCAAAGATGTTAATGACACTTAAAGCAAAAACGAAAGGTACCATGCTAAACTACAGCATGGTTATCTTAAATAAACTATGGGCAGCCTGAATAATTTACAGTAACAGCACAGAAGAATCGCCTTACGGTGAGCATAGGTTAGACCTGTCTCTTGTCATCTCTAACAAAGCTGCTTGCCTGCTTATAACTGACATTATAAGCAGGCAAGCAGCTTTGTCGATAGATAAGAAACCCCTGAGTGTTGAAGTGAAGATGGATAGTGCAGATGAATGTGACAGATGAGTCTTGTCCACCCACTACCTTAACTCCCCTTTTTGCACACACAACGTAAGCTTAAACATAAAGCTTAAGTGATTCCATGATTGAGTGATAAAACAACTAAATGGCCATTCATGCCTTCAAATTGTCGTGGATGAATTACTGCAATGCTTTGTATGTATGCACTGCACAGTCCACACTTACTGTAGGTGCTTACAGTTCAGGTTCAGGACACGGCTGCAGCTGCTCACCTCCTTACCTGCACTAAGATGCCTGAGCAGTGAACACATGACCCCTAATTCTAGCTGGACATCATTGGCTACCTGTCATGTTCAGAATTGATTTTAAGGCACTCTTATGTGTTTATAAATCCCTACACAGGATCAGGAGGGGAGAACGGAGGACCGTTTGTCAAACAGTCACTGGATTATACTCGTTGCAGACGTTTGAGGTCCACGGTTGGGCTGCTTTTGACTGTTCCCTCAGCTAATTTAATTTAAGATCTAGAGGTGACCATGCCTTTTCTGTTGCAGTGAATACACTCAGGAATAGCCTGCCTAAAAGCGCCCATTGCAGAGGTTTCTCAACACTCAGCTCTTTTCATTCCTCTTTCACATTTTCGTGACATGTCATTATGTACATACAGTAGGCCTACATCATGTTTTGAAGCTAATTGATCTGATCTATGTCTTGTTGACATGTGGGGCGTATGCATAAACGCTTTTGATGTTTTTGATTTTAAATTTATAAAAAAGGAAATGAGAAATGAATCCTCATTATAAAGACACTGGTTCCTTTCAGCTGTCCCCTCTCTCGCCCTCATTTCCTCTCTGAGAAACAGAAAGCACAGTTTGCTTGATTCACTAAATGGATATTTCATTTCAACACGTACAGCTAGTATCAATACTTTTCTTCCGAAGCGCTTGTTCATCTGTCTATCATTACAGAACTGCTATCCTGCTGCAGAGACATAGGGCCCGATTTTCGCAACATGCCTTGTACGAAACGCTGCACGCAACCCGCAACGAATCCCTTCATTGCTATTTTCGGCGCCTTTCCTCTTCCCTTAGCCACTATTCCTTATGCCGACAATGTTATTTGCGACTGGAGGTGTGGTCATAGGCGTGTTTGTCACACACTCCCTTAAGCTAATTTCGTCAAATAGATTTGGGAAATAGATAACAGGATTTCAAAGCACCCGCTAACCTATACGAGAAGGCAGAGCCACGTGCATCTGTGCGCATTGGAGATGTCCAAGTGGAACAGCGGATGCATCAGTGAAGTACTTCATCTCCCACACACACACACACACACACACACACACACACACACACACACACACACACACACACACACACACACACACACACACACACACACACACACACACACACACACACACACACACACACACACACACACACACACACACACACACACACAGTACTGAATTACTGTATATAAAAACAATTATACAGACATTTTTTACAACATTAAATGCAAAGACAATGTGGAATATGTTGCCCTGGCCAGTGTTATTCTGCTTGTTTAAAGATATTATAGGCATCTACATTGTACATTTTTTCCCTCCTCTTCATTGCTTCTACTTTGTTGCTGCAGCTGTTTCGCTGCAGAAAGACAGTTGATCTGCCCTGCAGATGGTCCAGAACTTTATTGCCATTTAGAGTCAAGAGTCTACATAATCTTAAGTGAGACGACGCCCCTTCTCTGCTTAGCATTTAAGCAACTTCCAGTTCATTAACAGCTGCACTGAGAAAGAGACAACTGCCCCTCATAATCACAGGAATAAGATTCACTGAGTGCATAAACACCAAGCAACCTATAGAGGCACAGCGAGGCATTTTGTTTGGCCTGTCGCCTTGTACAAGTTTTTAGCAGTCTATGAAAAATCTGTCCTGCATATATCCAGACAATATCACACTGTGTGGATATTAGTTGGACCCCTCATTGTTTTTATTTTTTTTCCCCCAAACAAACACTGCTGGTTACCTACAAATCCGATATGTCACACACATACTGTGGCCCTGGTTGGTTATATACTGTACATCCCTCCCGATATATATATATTCATACTGGACTCTGGTTGGTCCTCCACTACCGCTGGTACAGAAAAATATGACCACAATTGAGCGACACTAGACTCAATCTGCCTGGGGAAATATGCATTGCATGCAACATACAGTATAGGTTCTGACCTGACAGCGGGTCGCGTGTTCCGAGTCGCATCCATGACGACCTTTGCTGCACGTCTCCCCCGTTCTCTCACTCCATCTTTCCTGTCTATTTTCTCTGTAACTACTAACTATCAATGAAGGCACAAAAGCCCAAAACAAATCTTAAAAAAGACTGTTACTGCACCACCATTAATCACCAAACTATACTATAAAATATAGCAAACATTTGCCAAATATTACAAGAAAAAGACAAAATCTTTATAATAGTCCATCTGCAAGCATGAGCTTGTACTTTTTTCCACAATAGTTAACTGCAAAGGCCTCAACTCCAACATTCCACGTCAGTATACTTGTCAGGGGGCAGGGGATCCCCAGTTCATATACAATTATAGTTTTGGGTGTCAAGGCCCGAAAAAGGTTGAGAAACATTTTCATAGACAGCAAAGGAAGGTGGAATGTCATGCTAACCCAGGTCTCCAGCCCGAAATCAAACCAGGGATGGAGTGAAATGCAGATAATGGACATGGCTGCCGCATTACCTCTCAGAAACCTCTTTTAGTTTTGCTTGTTTGTTTTTTCCCCCACACAGGAGGTGTTGCCTGCCTGCCCGTCGTGTTCCAATAGCACCTAGGAAACATGTCAGAGGCAGAACATGTTTAGCGAGAAAGCACTCTGGCACCTAGCAGCGCACCACTCCATATCTCGCAGCAAAACAACTCAACAGACTAATTGTACAACAGAAGCCTTTCCTGCCCTCAGAGGATTTATATTTGCTCATGTAGAACCGTCAAATCTTGTAACCTTGCAAGGGTATGGGATTGGGTCCAGGAATGAGCAGTTAGAAGATGAGACAAATATTTGTTCTCAGAGAGGACCTCATTCAAAGAGTCTTAATAAAGTAACAAAACAGTGCTAAAATGTAACCGATTTGTTAAATTGCTGTAAATTGATCAGTGGGTTCAGAACCCCAATAGGATACTTTTAAAATGTCTTTTTTCATTGTATTTCTTTTGGCATTAGGTAAGACATTTTTCAGATTTAAGTGGGTCCGTCCCAACTGAAACTCAATTAAGTACCCTCATTTTTTTAAGTAAATTACCCATTCAATACTGGAACAACTTTTGATGTTTTACACTGTCAAGATGAGAGCCCTTTTGACATTCTTGTTGTTATGTACAGTATAGTAGGAGCATTTTTTACATTGTGTTCGCATAACAGATTATAATAATTGTGTTTTTTCCGTTTTTGTTTGGAATGTTGTGTTGGGATGCTGTCTTGTGACACAGGTAGACAAAGTATTCTGGGTCTAGAGAATACAGTTATGAATCTGATTCCATTGGCATGGATACCAAACGTTTGCAGACATTGTGTCAGAATTCTGTATCACACCTATGTTGTATAAGGGCTGCTGTGATACTGATCCTGATAGTCCTGATCTATTGCTTACAGTGAGTCTCTCACCGCCGCCGCCCTGTCATTAGCCCATCCACAGCTACGTGCATTGTTGTTTTGGACGGAGAAAACAAACAAAACTACATCAGTACTCGCCAAAACAAAGCATTTTGGACCTTGGCAAAAGTCTATTCTTGAAGCTGGGAAGGGTCTCAGGTCCCCAGCTTCACTCTAAAATGCACTTTGTGCCATTTTAGCGAAGCAGTGAACAGAGTCACTTTTCCAGGTTGTGTCCACTCAGATGCATTTTATTTCAAGACAAATGCATTGTGTGCATTTTAGATAGAAGCAGGCATTCCTTCCCAGTTTTGAGAATAGACTTTTGCCAAGATTTAGACAGCTTTGTTTTGGTGGGTAGTTACGTCGTTTTGTTTATTTTTGCCGTCCAGAACACCAGTGTAGACAGTGAGAGACTTATACTGGACCAGAGCTACGATTCTGATTGCACTGGCAGGAGACAGTGTGTTGATGTTGCCACATGGTGGAACAAGAACAAGCAATCCTCTCCATATCAAAATACCTTGTAAAGCGACAAAAGTAATGACATCAAAATATGCTTTATGCAAGTCCAGCACTTGAGAAAATGCACTTAGTCACTTAAATAAATTCCACCACTGCCTTGGGTGTCATCTCATCACACGGCAGCCTCCTGTGACAAGCAATCCGACACCGGTGAGGAAAAAACAGGCTCTGCACCAGACGGCAGCCACACCATACAGCGGAAAGCAGGAAGGAAAGACAGACAGTAAGAGGGATAAAAGGGGCATAAATATGAGAGCCTATCTGTTTGTGTGTGCATACTAGCGTGGGCACGTGTGTGTGTGTGTGTGTGTGTGTGTGTGTGTGTGTGTGTGTGTGTGTGTGTGTGTGTGTGTGTGTGTGTGTGTGTGTGTGTGTGTGTGTGTGTGTGTGTGTGTGTGCGTGTGTGCGCTTCATTGTGCACTTCTCCCTGTTGTCAGGTAGTAGTTTCTGGTAAAGCTACAGTACAGTCATGAATAATTCACTACATTGGATGACATGGTCTTTATGCCTCCGGGCAGAGACAGCCGTGGCCGGAGGCATTAAGTTTCTTTCTGGGTTGTCCATCTGTACTGTACATACACAATACTGTCCGCCCACCCCAAACGCTGTGGATGCAGAACTCTGGAACTCCTCAAGGGAATGTCATGGCATTTGGGTGGGTAAACGTTGTCCACTTGGACTCAAGGACGAACTCCAGGATGAATTTGGTAATATGTAATTAGTAAACAAGAGCTTGTGGATCTTTGTGTAACCAATTATGCCCCCCCCCCCCCCAAATTGAGCCGCTATGCCAATTAATTCCTGCCCACAGCGCCACATGTTTCTGTGTTCCACTACTAGCTGACTCATTTGCCCATGCCAGAGTGTGTACACATGTAAACAAAATGGACCTGAAAGGGTCCGTTTGGTTACAATTGCAAACTCAAGGACTTAAAGCAACACTGATGATTTTACAGTGTAATAAATGAACAGAAATGTAATAAATGCATTTTCCAGGCGACACTTTGGAACTCTCTGTTTGAGAACTTCCTGTTCTGGTATATTAAAACTCTTTGGGCCACAAGAAGATTAAAACTTATTCTTGAACAATATAATCCATTTTGTACTGCAGTGCACAGGCTATATTTAACATGTTATTTCTTCTCTGTTGCTGTGACTAACAGATTGTTATGCTTCTTTGCTGTTATGGGCTCAGAGATTATATTTAAACCGGGTTTGTCTGTCCACATATGTTCAATGTCAACTCAAAGGTTAATAAAAAGGCGAATAAGTAAGAACACTTGCATTAGAATTACACACAACATACAGAATTGTCCCTGGAACACAGCATGCTGCTGTGTTTGCAATTTCACCAAAACATTGTTTTTGTTTTTTTTCTTTTGCAAAGAACTGTTTCACCTTTTCTCTTTTTGCCCAAGGCAAAAGGTGCTTGAAACAAATGCATCATCCTCTCTAGCCTAACAGGCAATGAGTCACTTACTTTCGGAGAGAGAGAGAGAGAGAGAGAGAGAGAGAGAGAGAGAGAGAGAGAGAGAGAGAGAGAGAGAGAGAGAGAGAGAGAGAGAGAGAGAGAGAGAGAGAGAGAGAGAGAGAGAGAGAGAGAGAGGGAAGAAACAAGAGAAGATCAAAATGAGTGGGAGAAATGATGACGTGGGAGTTTGGTAGAATAGAAAGATAATACCAAAAAATTGATGGTAGAAACGGTCAGATAAGGACACTGAGCCAACGACTGGCAGTCACTTATGTAGTCATTAACTACAATGGAGACATAAGCTGTCAAGATAACAAGGGATCAGCTGCAGAACAAGAGGCCTTCATTCACTTTTATTCATTCGAATTTGGACTCCAACGTGCGAGGGTGTTGCTCACTGGAATTGGAAGACAATGGCAGATCCGTGCAGGTGTGCACAAGCTCACACAACACGACGGCACAATGTGATGATGGACTATTTATCGGCTATTTTGTCTGATGACCTTGCGCAGGGGCCAGCTGAGGCCAGGAACAAAAATGTGTCTAATAATGAGGACTGGAACTGCGCGTCTCAATCGAGAGAAACGAAAAATGACCTTTGTTGGAAAAATGCGACAGTCTGTCTGCCTTGCAGGCTGCGATGCAGTGCAGCCTGCAGCCGCATGTGTAACACAATCATTCCTCTTCAGCTCCTGTGTCAGCCGGCATCAGCAACTTTTACAGCCTCCGAAATAGGCTCCGGCTATTGACCTCTGTAATCAACACACACGCACACACACACACACCAATTGCATTTTCATTTCATCTCTCTACCCCTCATCCTTAATCTTACTCCGGCTCTGTTTAATGCACAGTGGCTTGCCGGCTGCGCGTGGGATAAAGTGAGCACTAAGGAACAAAGAGCCCTACAGACACAAAATAGCATGGATGAGCGCACATCGCGCGGGTGTTGATAGCAGAAAAAGCCACCGTGACATGTAGAGGCTCTCCCAGCCACGGGGGCAGATCCTCCAGGCATGCCATTTAGACTAGAGCTCCCACCCATCCGGCTGCTGCTGCTTAAATGAGCCTCAGTAGTACTGGAGTGGGAATCGGCTCAAATCAGTGGGCTGTCAGGCCACGAGGAGCGTACCCTAACCCGACCAGAACACTACACTGATTGAGTAGGACGCCTACAGTACAGCACATGGCCAGAACACTTGTCTTCGAGAATGACGGCAAGTGACATGAGCAGGCCCCGGCGAGGACACCAGGAATGTACGCTGGATCGACACGCCGAGATCGAAGAGGCCATAAACCTCCACACCGCACCAAACTAATGACCACAGTATGTTCTGTCTGTCTCTGTCTCTCACTCTTTATCTGTTATCAGACTTTGGGTAAAATTGAATCTCCAGCCCTGCTCATGCAAAAGGGAGGGTATCGTGGTTCTATTCCAAGCAAATTGTCTTCAGCGTGCGCTATCTTCGTTTCTTTTGATAAGCCCAAATGTTCTCGTCTTGATATAACACCAAAGTTACCAGAATTATGCAAATGCTATTAAATGCTCACGGTGCATAATGATTGGGGATGACCTTTCTGATGGTCTCTGCCTTTCCACATAAAATTAATTCAGTGAGTGGTGTGTGTGTGTGTGTGTGTGTGTGTGTGTGTGTGTGTGTGTGTGTGTGTGTGTGTGTGTGTGTGTGTGTGTGTGTGTGTGTGTGTGTGTGTGCGTGTGTGTGCCTGTGTGTGCCTGTGTGTGCCTGTGCGCACACGCGTGCACGGGTGGATGCTTGCATGTACTATCGGCAGCCCTGAGTGCCAAAATTATCTTTTGATACCCATCATTACACCTGTAAGGGAACATTTGCCAGTCACGGATGGGTAAGAGTTTATGAAATGATATCTTTCCGCCCCTCAAAAAGAGAAGAAAAAAGGAAAGAAAGACAAATGTAAGGACAATGTGGACGGCCAGAAGGGAGTGTTCAAAGGGTTATGTGCGGTCTTTCAGTCCACTTTGTAGGGGTGTATGGTTTCTAACTTGCAGGTGTCGAGGGCCATAAAGTGCAGCTTGCGCTTCCCATAAATCAGGAACAAAAAGGAAAAAGCCTGGCTCTTAGACAGGATCTAACTGCAATGAGGATGCCGCAGCAGGTTTTCTTTTACCACAGGTGGGACGTTATCTGGTCCAATAGATCTTTCACGACGTTTAATATACCAGCTAGGCAGCTACAAGCCCCCTCTGCCTTCACTCAAATCCAAATATATCCTTGGCCTAGTTGGGTTTTGCTGGGTTGTCAGTAGGACAGTCCCATATTATTCAACCTAATTGTATTACTACGTTTGTAAAACCCGGGGAGCTCTCTGGTCGTTTGGAAATTCAGAGCACAACAGCAGCATCGCTATTCAAAGATTGACAGAGCGCTGTGGCCTGGGAGCACTCAGAGTGCACAATTGTCGCTCCAAGTGAAAAGCTGGGTTATTCAAGTGTGGGAAACACTGGTGACAACAATGGCAGTTGAAAAGTCATTGCAAAATGTGATGGTTGCAGCTTGCTGGGTACTCTATTTAGTACACAGCGTCATTCAATGCGCTTCAACATTTTTATGCATTTGATGTGTTAATGCGAATTAAAAAATAATGGAAATATAACTAATGTAAATAGCAAAGACAGATCAGGCTTTGCGTCTACATTTGTCAGCTGGTATCCATGTGTACAACACAATTTCACTTTAGCAGATGTTGTTGATTTCAATCTTATTTTTTTGCCTGTATATATTCATTACCTTCCGGTATCTCTGATGATGCAGTGTCAGATGCACAATCCTAAACCAGACTGACACTGACCTCATTTAAACCTACTGTATTTCCAACAGAGAAATTGTTTGACTCAGAAATCAATATGCTACTAGTGTAGTCCAAGTAGACAATGTCCCAGTGACGGATTGCTCACCCCTTTTTCAATTCTACGCCTTATGATTAAGCAATAATACGCTGGAGCTGGTGATATACAATGTGATATATCTGGTGTGCAGTGGTCATAGATCAGCACTCTGGTCTCATGGTATAGCATGACCTCCAAGTAGGACTGCGATTATACCTCAGTTTCATTTCAATATTTCTAATTGTTTGTTAAGATACACAAGATTATTCCATGATTTCTTTCTCTTCATTTATCTCACTTTCAAGTGCATCCAGGTCCTTGTTGATAAGTGGGATAACCCACTGATTGACTGTTGGCAATCAGATTTTGTTGTTGATCAAACGGACTACATGACTTACTGTAAATTTCTACTAAAGTGAAAGGACGGTGTGTGTGTGTGTGTGTGTGTGTGTGTGTGTGTGTGTGTGTGTGTGTGTGTGTGTGTGTGTGTGTGTGTGTGTGTGTGTGTGTGCACACGTGCGTGCATGTGTGTTTGTGCGTGTGAGATCGATCCATGCCAGCTGCAAAGCTAGATGCTAAGCCTGATATGTCTTTGCACTCTCTTCTTTTTTAATTCAAATTAATGTTAACTCATCGTATGTATAAAATGGTGATTCATTTTCACTTTCACCCAGTACCAGAGCAGTAGCTACAAGGTTGTTTCTGACAGCCAGTGTCCGTTGCTAGGTTACGATATTACAACACAGTACAGTACAGAAAGAATAGTGGGTTGTTTATAGACTGCTGTTATCATCAAGATGTAAGGTTGCAACTAACCGTGGTAATGTCATGGATAACCTAGCCCTTTGAGGGGCTAGAGTACCACAGTATGATGATCTTACTGTAGGTATTTGCTCTGCATAGCAGACTTTGTGATTTTACTGTATGTGTACGGTTTTCAGAAGATTATTAATCACAGTAGAGGTGGCAAGTTTGTTGGTGCGTTATTTGTCTATTTTCTGTTTTTTAATGTAAAGCACTTTGAGGTGCATTTCATGTCTTGAGACTACATATCTGAAAAAGTGAAAAATAAATCAACCTAGTGCAGCAAAGATGCCTACGCAGTCAAATCCTTTGTGTTAATTGTAATCTGACAGCTGCACTTGGACACTGTTGAACAGCAAGTATTTTACTGTGTACTTCTTACTCCCCCCTTCCTAGATCAGTGCAATCTCAGCCAATCAAATCACACTATCCCGAAATACTCCCAGGAAATTCCTCCTAATGAGTCCCTTGTGGCAGATACAAAATAAGGCAGGGAGAGAGAAGCCAGAGCTAGTGGGGAATACACTGCAAACACTGAAGTCACAGCTAGATTTTTTTTTACATATAGAAAAGAAAATAGGTAGCTTTCTTTTATGAATGTTTACTTCACACGCACAAGCTGACTTTGCTGAAAGCTGGATCATGCCACTGATGTTACGAAAGGCGACATAGCAAAACAAGTGATGAGTGAGCCCAGGGTTTGAGGATCACAGCTCACAAGAACAGCGTGGCACATTAATCTCTTTCCCTCCAGGGAACTTAACACAGCCAGAACCCTGAAGGTGAGGGAGGGTTTCAATATGCAGCTCTCAGCACATTATTTCATGGGAAATGATCTGATTACGTCACATATATGCCCCGCTGTCTGTCTCTTCTGTCGCTGTTATGTCTCGACAACCAATTATTTGAATATTAGAGTGTTTAAATTTCATGACTTTTTCTGTATTATTGTTTGCTTGTTTCAAGAGAGACATTAATACATCTATTAACTGCCAAGGAATCTCTAATGAAAGCATCACCAGCCATCTTAAGTGTAAATTCTGCTGGTCACTAAGTGTTGACTGATTCGTTAAAACAGAAATACTAATTACTTAATTCTTAAGACTTAATTTATACTTAATTGCATGGCAGTGGCGCACACCAAAATAGCAGATGTATATGCTAGCAATGTATGACACATTATCTTGCAAGCTTGTAAATCTGCAACCACATCATATGCGGTTGAATTTGGGCCCTGCTCAGGAATAACGTTTTGTTTTTATGTGTTCTTGGTTGTAATGGACACATAAAAATAAAAATCACAAAACTTCACAAGTTGTGGTTTATAATTCAGAGAAAAGACACAAATGTGCATTCATCGCTTCTAAACGGTATAGAAGTCCCTGCAGCTTGTTGAAGATCTTAAGAGTAGATTGTATGGTGGAGAACATGACGCGTTCAAAGCTTGGGGCTATTTGCCCTCAAACCAAGACTCCATTTCAGATAAATTGGATCCGATGTGTCTAGAGTGATGAAACCACTCGCTGGGTCAACATGCTGCAATAGACAAATGCAATCATACTTTCTATTTTGGTTTTCTGTCCATGTCTCTCTCCGATTCTGCCGTAGTACCTCACACACGCACACATGCGCGCATGCGCGCGCACACACGCACACACACACACACACACACACACACACACACACACACACACACACACACACACACACACACACACACACACACACACACACACACACACACACACACACACACACACACACACACACACACACACACATGGAATGGAACCCACCACCATATACAGGTAGTTGCTCCAGTTCTGAGGTATAATCTCACATAGTGTTTGAAAGCTTTTCGACATCACCACTTCACTGAGAGCTACAATCTGCACCTTCTACATCTGACCTGACAGAGAGAAGAAGATTATAGAAAAGTACTGCAGCGCAGCCTTAGACACATACACGCATGCATGCACGTCACAACCTACAGTAATAGGTATGAAGTGTACTAAATCAAATCAGACCAAATCCTATAGCAAATAGATTCACTACAGGAGCCGGGCGATATCTTTTCAAATCAATATCATGATAAGCTTGATCATGATATAATTAAAAAAAGGTTAAACTACAAATCTACCATCTCACCGTTATGATGCAACATATACTATACATATATAGCAGGGATGTCCAACTCAAGTACACAGCGGGCCAAAATAGAACAATTTGAACAGGTTGAGGGCCGGAGCCGCAGAGCCACGAAAAAGTTCATTTCCTTCAAAAATCAATGTCCCTTAATAGCATGAAAAAAATGAAAATGCATGATTAAAAGATCAGTTTAGGTTCTGTGATCTAACATGTTAAAACGAGGAAGTAAATCAATTACGTTGACACAATTTATTCGAGTTACATTCATTTCTTATCATATATACCAGAGGGCCAGTTCTAACACTATTTAGATATCACCCCGCGGGCCGAAGGTAATTCATTCACAGGCCTGATTTGGCCCCCGTGCCTTGAGTTTGACATATGTGCTATTCAGGGTCGTGTGGTTAACCCGTAAGACACCCTCATGCTGAAACAACAGAGCTCTTTGATATGGCACAGACTGGGAAGACAGAGAAAAGGACAGGTCAGATCCGGAGATCTAAGGGTTTGATAAGGACAGATAAACATTTTTTCATCATGGATGGATGTGAGATGCAGGTTTTCACAGTAAACTACAACCCGCGGCTGCAATGAGACTAGTCGACTTCGCCGACTATTCTTTCCAAATACCGGCCGGTCAACTGGCCAGGTCTATATTGCGGTATAAGGGACGGGTGGCTGTTCAATACGTTAAACAGCCAATGATCGTATGTTTGCTTCTTCTCTTAACTCTGCATGCTGCTTCTCCACTGCTCAGATGAGTCAGGGTGCTGCTGATGCTGCTGCTGCTGTTGACCATTCATGCATTTCATCACCCCCACCAACCTCCACCAGTAGACTTTGAGGAATTCTAATTAACAAGAGCATGTGTGACAAAGTAATAACCACAATGTGGTTGGGTCTTGGTTCTTTTACCATTAAGATGAGGTTGAGAATGATGATACACACACAGATGGTAGTGGTTTAATTTCAAGGACCACCAGTTTGACATGCATTTAGACCACATACCCCATTTGAAACAAATTGTTTCATCTCTGGGACCCCAACATACACTATGTACACAACCAAACATCCACAGTGTTATTATCAGTGATCCTCACAGACCAATCAGGGTTGGTTCGGACACCTGGTGGTACCCAGGCCTGACGCAGTGAACCAATGACGTACATTATAACCTGACCTTCGGTATCACTTGATAAGGCTGCACTTTGCACTCCTATGGTGAACCAAATGGTACGGTATAGTCCTGCGGGAATTTGCACCTTTGTTGGTCGGCAGCCATCCTGGCCGCACACCAAACCCAGCAGAAAGGCCTCATACCTGCAAAGGGCACGGTATGTCAGTGGGGGCTTACATTTTCTGATCCACTCACCACACGTTTGGAAATCCCAGTAGGACTCATTGACAGTTACGTCAATGTCATTTTCAGTTACTGGTAGTCTTGTTTTGTATTTGATTTTTGATTACTAACCCATGGCGTACACCTGGAGGATAAGAACTCTGTTTTCTGCCTTGTGAATAGTAAATAGTACCCCAGGCAGAACTGGTCATGCAGCAAGATGATGAATTGCTCACATATTCATAGCCTTACTTCAGAGGTTTTTAACAGGTGGTCCGGGGACCACCAGTGGTCCCTGAGAGGATTCCATGTGGTCCGCGGGCTAAATGATGGAAGTTGGTTAAGTAGATCTAACTCTTTGAGAGTGTAAAAATGAAACCAAATGGGCCCTTGTGGGTCCACACTTTCAAGAGATAAAATATTCATCTGAATCATCATCTGAATTAGCCCAAGTCTACACAACTAGAGAATGTAGAACATTAATGGTCATTTTGATCTGTATGTTTGCCTGTTTTCTTTCCCAAATCTAGCCTGGAATTGTCGACAAAAACAAAAGAAATCTTTAGATTTGGGCTCTGTGGGGCCAAGATGTCATCAAATGGTGGCTTCTGAATAAAAAGTGGGCTCTGGTATGAAAAAGGTTGAAAACCACTGCCTTAGTTAGTCACAATGATATTTGAGTATATGATCAAAGCAGCAACCATGAGGCCATGTTCGACATGTTCGAGTACTTCTGAAATTAAGATGCTGAGTACAGCGTCTTCCATGTGACAGCTAGTGTGTGATGGCCCATTTGCTCGCGTTGCCAGGTCAGCTACTATTGTATCAGCCCCCCAGGCTGTTACCGGCCCCACTGTTCGTTTATTCCCCCCACCCAGGGCAAATAACGGCTGAGTAGATGATAAAGAACGTTACTGTGTTTACACAGTTTGAGGCATGTATTGTCAATGAAGTATTTGTGCTGGCTGGCTGCCAGAATGCTCTAGGATATAACAGAGCACCATACTGTAAGTAATTGTGTTTCTTTGACTACTCACAATGCATTTAATATCCACTTAAACCCTCCCCCCAGGAGCGTCGTTGGTATCTTTTCATTTATTTAATGTTTTGAAATGCCAGCCTATATTAAATTCATTCCAGGGCCACCATAGACCTTTGACAAAACCACATTTTGAGTTGCAAAGATCAACATTTTGAGCTCGTCCTGAAATTAAGCCTGGCCTATATGATCGAACCGCCAAATCCTATGTCCTTGGATGCATGCATGTTCCAGCGTCTAGCTGAGGGTTCCCATCACACTGTCCTCAAGGGCCTCCGGCTTTGCGGAGAGGAGAATGTTGTTCTCGTAATAGACCCTGCTTCATGTGGCTCTCAGCCATCTTTCCTTCATTACACGATAGGCCTAAACCCCCCCCCCGATGCCAACATGACCACAGACCAAGCATGTGGGTCCCCTACAGTATGTTCCACGAGATCTGGATCACCCAAATAAGTCCAAGCGAGGGTGTGTGTGCGATGTGACGTCTTGTGGCGACGTTTTATTACCAAGAACTTTATTATTGCCAGCATGTGATCATGAGAAAGCCATCCATTGGGGATATACAACTCAATAATATTGCAATATTAGTGCAGTTTCTTGAAGCCGCTGCCAACATACAGTACATGACATAGTTGAGTCAGAATAGTACATTGTTTTGCAGTCGTGGATGAGACACAAGCAGTACCACACTGTGGAAAGACTTTGACAATGTTTTGAAAATGGTAGATCTACCAGCGCACAATGTGTGATGGTGGGATGTGTTGTAGTTGTGGGATCATATATTTTGCAAAAGTAACCTTCCAGCACCGTTTGTTTGACAACTGAATGGAAATTAAGATTGAATCACCTTAAAAGCATTCGGATAATCTTGACATGGTAAGGGACAGTGACCGTGCATTACTAGCACGCCAAAGACATTCCTTTCTTTCGGACTGATCCACCATGACATCACTGTGGCGGTTTGGACCCCATAGATGGGCTCTAATACGCTTTTAAAGACCCATCATTATGGGCTCCAGAGCCATCCACTGGTAGTACAAAATCAAAAGCACATTCAATGAGCCTATAAATCTGCACCGAGCACTTTCATTTCCAATGAATCAAAACGCAGAGTGCACAGCACATATACGCACGCAGCCGGCGTTGCAACGCATGCTGGTTCAATGTGGCCTGCTTGGCTGACCCAAATTGTGTTTGTTTTGACTTGTGGTGAAAAGGTTGATGTCATCGCACTTTGGGTTAGGAATTAGGATATTTTACAGCAACTATGGTATGTTTACCCTATTAACATTTCACTTTTCGGCTTAGAAAAGAGAACAGGGGTGACTGTGACCATCAAATGTCGTCACATTTATGCAACACAGCTGTGTTGGTAATGTAACAGTATGCTGTATCAGACCGCACTCTCGCAGGCACACAATGTGCACTACTCTAATGCAACATGGAACTGGCAGTTGCTAAGTGAAGTCTTAACTGAATGAAGCAGAAAGCAAGACTCAGGCACATTATGTAGTTTCTGCTTACAGACAAATTAAGTTGATTTGGGTTTTAAATAAAGCATACTCTTAATGTATCCTATAAAAGGCTTGAGTGGTAGAAGGCCCGTGAAGCCTGCAAAGTCTTGTGAAGTGATGGAAGAGGATATGACCGTATCTGAGGCCTTTTTGAACGGGTGGCTGGTGTGTGAACTCCATTGTGCCATAAGTGCTGCAATTGATGCGTAATGAACCAGAAACATGCAGTGAGCTGGACTCACTATAGTTTTTGCTGAGTTATTGATCAGTGAAACATCATAGGATAACAATGTATGACAAAAATCTTGGGGACATCTTTTGAACATGTTTGCTTATTCTCCAAAATGCAGGCACTACGTTGAAATTGTTAAAGCTGCTGTCTTTATTGCTTTATGCAACACTACTCGGTTGCTGAGAAACCTCACACTTTCTGGAAATAACTAATTTTATTGCAATTCACTATAATATGTCTCACTTAGGGGGCTGATTGAGATGAAAACAACACAGAGCAATGAGGATATACCTTTTCATGGTTTATAGCATCGCAATCGCATGTCAGGCTGTCAGATTAGAACTGTGAAACTAATAGAATGTCTGTGCATGGGCCATGGTCTGCTGTCACTTTGAGTGACACACACATTATGCAACTTCATCCTCATAGAGTCAACAGCCACTGTGCTGTGCATCTGTGGATTTCAGTATTAACATTTCACTACAGCACTCTTGACTCTGAGATATGCAGAAGCGAGGAAGGAACATCCTTGCGAATTAATCACAAATCTATCTTCCCTGAGGTTTTTTCCCACACATTGCAGAGAAAAGTATATCTTAGATTGTAAAGGAAAAGTCATTACAACACAGTGTGAGTTATTTCAAAAAGAAAATGTTATCCAAACTCTTTTGTCAAATGTTATGGTGCAAGCAGAGGTCTGAATATGACTTAATGATTAATCTGTCCCTGGTCCTTGAACAGATCAAAATCATCCTCTGGTACTTTCTCATTATTCTGCTGCCTACTATCACAGGCCTTCAGAGGCTTATATGGTAGCTTATGTGATGACTGATACATGATTTATTTGGTTATGCGGAATCACAAAGCGGAAGCTATTCAAAGCCAAACGTGAATTCCATACCTCATGGTCCCCTGAATTAGAATATACATAACATGACCATCTCTGCCAAGCATCAATCATCCAACCCTGAGTATTAACCTTCAGCATATCTGGCTTGAAGCAATGTCTGGGTGCAGGCATCTCGGTTATCCCTCACTATCCCACAGTCAGGAATCCAAATACCATTTTCATGGTAATAGGTAGCCTATTAAAATAAAGACCACAGGTCTGCTGTCGTATCCCTCAACAGGGCATGCAAATGGGCTGTTTTTGAATTTCCAGCAGTGGCGCTGCTTCATGGACTGAAAAGTAGGCCTGAAGTATATTGCAGCAACTTCAAGCTACAAGCCATTTCCCATGGCTGGTCTCAAACTTATGCTATAACGTTGCTATAAGGGTAACTGTTTTGTTTTGTTTTTTCACAAAAGGATAATGAGTTAGAAATACCCTGCCTTAGTGCACATGGAACATAGCAGAGAGGTACAACTGGCCACACAGCAGGTAATAAATACACTGTGTTTTGTACCTATTGCCTGCTATAATACTCCATGGACAACAACACACAATACGCAATAGTTCATCCATGAACTTGAAATTAGTCTGAGTTGATGCTAAACTGATGCTTCACCTTTGTCTAGTGTAAAGACTAAGAAGTCGAGAGGTGGAGCACAACACCCTGCACTGACCAGAATGTTGAATCATTGTCGGTGTGGTTCCAGTCATTTCCTCAGGCACACTCCGTTATCCAATACCACCTTCAGATGGAGAGCTGCTGCCGGTGTAACAGACACTGTTACGTCCATGTACTAATCTATTTCCCCCCACAGGAGGGCTTAGGTCAACATCAGTTGGCTTGCCCTGGGTCCCCTATCTCTGTTTCAAAGATCAAACAAGCATTGTCACGACGCCTTTCAATCCCATTAACGGCATAAACGGCACCAAAACATGACCCATCATAAGGCCAGACTTGTGTGATTAGGAAGTACAATAGATATTTCACAGCAGAGCAGATATTTTGACATGAAATATTAGGACAAATAGGGCGCCGCTGGATGTTGGCTCACACGAAAAAAGGTTCTGCTACATACAGGTAAGCTACTACTACACAGTGCAGTAGGCTATTTTTAGAAGTGGAGGGATGCCCGATAAGATACATATGTGAACACGTGCATGTGCGCAACATGCACAGGCACACACTATAAAACATGCAGACAATGCTTAATAAGTGAGAAATAAAAAAACACATTGCCCCCCCCACACACACACACACACACCCCTGCTACTACAGCACGATTGTGTATTCACTAAAAAGCAGTACGTGTGTAGCTGCCACAGTGAGCCACCAAGCGATCAAGTGCCCACAGCGAGAAGCCAATGGTAATGCCAGCGGCCATCAGCCAATGGTCTCACATGTCGATAAGTGTCCCATCCAAGTTTCATCCTCATAGTGTGGGAATCATATAATCAATGACAATTGCAAGTGTTTTAACCACATGAATCATATTCTGGGAACAGACAAGCAAACAAACAATCAAAGTAGGCCATGCTATGGCTTACTTTTGCATGAACAGAGCAAGCGATCCAAAAACAAACGAAAACATAAAGATAAAATATTCTCTTAGAAAACAACAATAGTTTTGCAGAATTTCCTTAATCAGGAGTGATAGATATTTTTTTAATGACATTATCCATCAATGGGTGACAATAGGAAAAGGACTGAGACCAATTTGACCTAAAATATCAGGATACCATTTTGGGGTTAAGATTTAACCTTAAGGAGGACAATCAGAAAATATCTCAGAATGGACTGTAATACTTCGATAGCCAAACTGCAAAATAATTTAAAATCGCAAAATGTAATCACAGGAAATGTACGTCAAAAGTATAAGTACTCCAAGGTACTGTAGCTTTAATGTTTTTGTTTTAAACAGATAAAATCTAGGAAGCTCACTTATGTGTCGCATTGACCCATCATCACACCTGCAGTTCCTTATCCATCGTTTCCATTTTCCCTTACAGTTGCAATAAGACTGCACTCTTTCCACTCTCAGCCAGATTCTAAGTTATGTTACTCGTGTTTCTGTCTTGGCTCTCCTCGCTGTTCTAGTCACAGTGTACACTTCACCCCTTTTTTCTGAGTGCCATCTCGGATTCTGCTATGCCTGTCTTCAGTGTCTTTGACCTTGTTGCAGCCTGTCACTGGAAGTTGGATTCCTGCCTGCTCCTTTGGACTAGATTGCCTGTTTCAGACTGCCTGTCTGGTTGTGACCCCTGCCTGCCTCCCTAAGCTGTAAGCTCCTTGTCCCTCAGCTCTTTAAATAAACACGTTTGTATTTGAATGTGCTCCACCTCTGCGCTAGGCTCTTTCCCCTGTGTGTTTTCCTATACCTTCTTAACGTTCCCTGTGACAGTGTAATGATAATAGCACTGGTGCCACTGGTCCTTGAACACTACAATCTTGCTCACCCACACAATGTAATATTATATCATCAACAGAAAGACTGCACTCAGAAGAGTGCATACTGTACACCATCTAAAGATATGTCAAATGTTGGATAGTTGGACCATGTACTTGCACTTGTGTCTGGCTGCTCATGGTGTTGAATAATATGAGAAGAGAACATCACAGCTTTTTGAGACACTACTCTCACTGCCAGTCCCTTTTGCCAATTGGTGTAAAAGGATAATCAGTTCCCTGCCACATGATACAATTCCAAGTTGAAAAGTGTTATTTATTTATCTATCTATCTAGTGAAGGTTACAGGAGTGCATATGGTATTTTATACTGTAAGCATGAGCTTATATAAACACAATTATTGTTTAGAAAACAATATCGACTATATGTTCCAGAGCTTCTCTTCAGCTTTGCTACAACCGGGAAGGACAGAGCATGATAAAACATATCTATAGGGGAATTTATTTTGAATGTGTTCGATTATCCACGATTCTGTCTCGTTTGACTGATACCTAAAAAAAAATAATGTCCAACTAGAAAAAGTGCCCTCCTGGGCACAGGTCTCCATCAGAGGAGGTTGCCGTTTCCTATTCATTTCCTTTAATGGTAATTGGATGATTTGAGGCATTTTCCCTCCAAAAATCCACCTGTTGGTGGCAGAAACTGGAGGAGTAACATGAAATAATGTATTTTACAAAGATCGGCCTCGAGGCGGTGCTACAAAAAACAGATGTGAAAAATACAGGTCTACGGAGTATGCATACAATTGTTCATGCAGATCGGTGCAGTTATAGGTAAAAAATGTCAAAAGCTGCCTCCTGGTGGCGCTATGACAGGCCATTATAGCGCCACCAGGCCGTTATAGCGCCACCAATGATGAACTTCTGTGGAGAAGAAGTTCATCATTGGCATCCAAGGAGGGTGTGTCCAAAGTTTGGCTACACCGGACTAACTGTGCCAGAGATTGGTTAGTAACGGACGGACAGACAGACGGACACATAGACGGACACATAGACGGATGGACGTATACACGGACAGGGTGCAAAACATACTCTTCACTAGGCCTTCGGCCTGGAGGACACATTTTTGTGTGCATGAAGAATGCATACAGACAAAAAATATCTAATTGTTGTTTGTACAAGTATTTAAACAGCAAGCACCACCAGTTAGTGCTGCAGATATGCATCCAACAGTGGATCATATCAATTGTGTGCTCTGCTTTGCCTGTTGACTGATCTAATCCCATATATATGACATAACAATTTGCCCAGCAGATGTCACTGTTAGGGTTTTTGCCTGTATCCATTGGGATACAGGCAAAGTCTTCGGAACACACAGAGAAACCCAGACCACAGAAAATCTACTTGATGTACAAAGTTGAAAGTTCAGGTTGTGAGGGCGTGATTGGGGTCACAAAACATAAATTAAAAAATGAAAATGAGCATCATGAAACCGTTAATAAAAAATAAAAAGGGCCCACACCCCAATTATGAGTGAATCCAATTAATTATCATCATCCTACCACAGAATGTTTTGTTAACGTGTGGGCTGACTGTGGTATTCCCTGCTACTCATCTCTTTAACCTCCCCTCTCACAGACACACTGCACTGCTCCATCTGCCTGAGCTCTTCTCATCTGTCATTTTCAAGTGTAGGACAGTGCAGCCACTTGGCAGCCTTGTTTAAATGCACCACTCCATCCCAGGCCGTGCTGGGAGAGCAAATAAACCAAAATGGATAGCTACAGCTTCCCCTGCCAGTAGAGACAACCCTACATAATCTCTCTCCACCCCCCTCTCTAAATCACACACACACACCCACACACATACACATACACTTTACAGTAACTCATTCACCTTTAGGAAGCACCCACAGTGGCCACAGTGCCACAACAATGCTTTTAACAAGCTAAACCATAAACTGTCCATTGTTAACTTAATGCTGACAGTCACATTCGTACAGACTCTAGTTAGGTGGATAAACACTAAGGAGTTTAGTGTTTTGACAGGTTTCTATACGGTATAATTTTGAGATTATGCACCACTTATCCTGCTCTGAAACTCCCATTCACAGCAGTATTTACTCCTTGCTTTAGTACCGTGCATATTTTTCTTTGTGTCCATGTGACTGCTGTTAATTAGTTCCATGCATCAAACACAGTATTGTCACTGCAATCCCAGATGCTCAATCCCAACAGGATGCCCTAGCACTCAGTTAGGGAGACGCTCAACAAGGACTTTGCTAGTTTAATCATGCGACTCCGAAATTCCAGAGGAATGAGCTTCTCTCACTCTGGAGACAGCATGGTGCTGCCAAGTAAAATCACAACAACAAAGCCCTTAATTAGACTGATAAACAGCAGTGTTGTGTTGTAGTACTGGCAAATTATTTATTTTACAAATAACGTATTTGGACCCAAAAACCTCTCTATTCCTCTAGTTGACAGATCACATTTTGAGTTGTAGTTGGTCTATTTTCAATGAATAACAACCGCTCACAAGGTTGACCTTTATTTCTTTTAAAATCTTCTTGAAGTAATCCACTCTTGCCTAATGTATTAAGCTGCAATGTGTGTTGTTGTGATCAGCTATTTTTGGAGCACAACCCCACCGCATGGTTAAATAAATACCAAGCTTCAAAGTGAGTCCCTGGCAGAGACGGATTTCCAACCAGCAGAAGGAGGTGAGGTAGAGAGAGAGCTTGTGGAACACACCTGTGTGTCTGGTTGATGGAGCATCATGGCATGACCAAAACTGACAGCAATGCTACATTACCATGGAGGCTCCAGCAAGTCAGCATCTGACTTAAACAGTGACACAGACAGCCGAACCCTGTGACTGTCGGGACTGTATCCAACAAGTGACTGATTAGGCAGTTTAAGCATTGACTCTTTTTATTCCGGCTCCCCTTCATGGAAGTACTGATCATTTTCCTGTTGCCATGTTGTGACCTAAGGCTAAATCCTTATTATTTCACACATAGAAGTCTCTTCCTGTTACACTTATAATAACCACTTCAAGTTGCACTCTCAGCCGTAACTTTCATGCAATACCCACAATTTGAACCTGCGTCACTTACCCCATGCAAGTGATGGCATTATTACCACTGAACTAATAGAGCATGCCTGCTTACTCAGGGAGATGCTTTTTGACACCAGGCACCGTACAACCATCTCACTGGGGTAAAATCATGACCAGAGATTGGGGGTTTGAAATTTGAATTCTCTGCAATCCCAGTGGCAGCAGGCAGCCACAAGGGGGGAGTATCTGGGCAGAGTACCAAACTCTGATGCTTGCATTCAAAGCAACCAAAGGTATGTCACCACCAAGTCTGATCACACACTACTGGCACTCAGATCAGGCGACACAAGCAAGCTGGAAGTATCCTCACTATAAACGCCTGGACAACGCTTCACACGCCCCAAACTCTTCTCCCTTCGAGCTCCAAAACTATGGAGTGCACTTCCCACTGCATTCAGCACTGCCGTTTCATTCCCAATCTCCCACCGCAATCTGAAAACGCACCTTTTCAGACTCCATCTGCCATCTTAGCCCATAGAACATGCTGTAGTACTTGCCCTATAGCCTCAACCTCCTATAGACATAAGTATTAGCATTTTCTATGTAGAAAGAGATACCAGTATACAGTATGTAGGCGTATAGAATTTCATGTAAATATAGCACTTGTATTCACGGTTTAATTAGCCTATGTAGATTCCTTTCTGTTATGCTTTTAGCGCATGTATTGTATAATCTGTATGTACAGTATTTGATGTATTCCTTAATGTACACTCTGGATTAAATTCTGTGAAATGCCTAAATTTTAAGTGGGTGTGAATGCAGGGCCTACAGGGCGCTCTCTATTGTTGCACTCCAAAATAATAAATATTCTCTGCATGCTTTATGACCTCCCGGTGAAACTCCTCCTCGCTGTCAGGTGAAAAGAACCGGCTGGTGACTCCACGTGCACGGGAGGAGACGCATGCACGTTTCGACCCTCCTACGTGACAAACCATAGGGGTCAGCAGCAGTGACTGGGGCGTGTGTGGATTTTGAAATGTGGAAAATGCACTAAAATTGGAAAGTGGACAGAAAGATATCAAAAACACAAGTGCCCTTGGTATTTAACAATGCTCCTGGCTGCAACAGCCCTCGCCTAAGCTCCTAATCTATATGCATTGCTTCATTTAGGGCAGAATGAAGTGCAAGGTATATTGACATAAAATAAATTACCCTGCACTGTTTTGCTTTCTAAAGCTGCCCTTAAGCTAGTCACTGTGCATAACAGCAGCGAGCTACTTAAACAATACATCACAACAGGCTATGGTATATTGTCATTATAAGACAGCTTTAAGGGCAAGTGTTTCAGCCGTTTTTCTTTGCTGCACAGTGATACAAACTGTTATACCACCCATTCAATCAGGCTGTATAATCTGACCAAACCTGCTTTTTTAAACACAGAAAACCTATATACAGTACCTCCCCTAGGGCTCTAAACTGGGTTTGCTAGTATTTCACAAATATTTTTACTGAATGCTTGCCACAGAATACGGACCCCAGGGTTCTTGTGATTGATCTTTTATCATCAAAGTAAATTGCCAGTGTGTACTACTAGGTTTGTGAACAGAAAGGGGCAGACGTAAAAGGGTGCGTACTGCGCAGTGTCACTTTGACTTCCCAATAATCCAACATTACTAACCCTACCCATAACTATAACCACGCTGCCCACATGGAAGCCACGGATAAGTCTTAACCGAACATACTGTATATGATGGACTAATCGGACATCAGACTTGCGTGTGCCGCCCGAAGTAAATGTGGCTCCCTCCACCTTCCTCCTCCTAACAATGTGGGGTTGTTATACTGCCAGTCACTGATCCACTTTTGAGAATGAAATAGGAGTCACGCAGGACCCATATGTTAGTAATAAAGAAATGTCAAGAACTCAAGAGAAGAAAAAAAAAAGAACGTAAGATGTATACCTTCTCTGGAGGTAATCTATACCATATGCTGCCAGTTCAGAAGGTTTGAGCAACAGTCACTAGATAGATAGTATGGAGATTAGTCAGAAGCTCTTTGGCATAAGCAGGCTGGCTGTCTGAAAATGCCCTTTCTCAGGCCATCAACGATCTTTTTCTCAAGCTGCCCGTCACTTGCGTCCATGCATGCATGGACGCAAGCACCTCACCCAGTGGGTGAGCAGTGAGCACCATGCACCTCACCCACTCCACGGTAGAGGTGGGTCTTTCTTGGGGAGAGAACATTCATTGTCGGGGCACACGTTGTCTATCTGCGGCTCGCCAGTGCGAAGCAGGCAGACGTGGGCGGAGGGGAACGGGGGCTTGCCTCCATGTCAGGCCTGACAGAGCTATTAGACTGCTAGCTGCTAGAGGCAGAGGATGGGACAAGGTCACGTACGGCTCAACGCTTGCTCTCAATCAATGCAAGAAAGAAAGAAGATCAAGATAGTCCAATTTTTACATTCATGTGTTAAGGAGAATTTCACACCAAAAGTTTTTTATTCTTTTATGGTTCTTTATCTTTATTAGTTTTTTTTTCTTTATTGGTAGTTTTTTTTTAAGTGATATAGTGATAAGTGTTATTTTGTGAAAACACTCCTTTATGGCTGTTTCCCCTACCCCAAAATAGGGTCGTCGTTAGGGGCGTTGCTCAAGTTCACCTATATACATCGCTCCAAAATGCCATTTTTTTGCTATGTTCCCACCATGTCAGTAATGAGTTAACACTCACACTTTCACTTATGATTCAGCAGTGATCCAGCTGTCTCAAAAGTGTGTGTTTTCACAAAATAACACCTGGACCACTGTTTAAAAAAAATAACTGCAAATAAAGATTAAAAAAAACTTTTGGTGTGGAATTCTCCTTTAAAGTGCTTCATAGTATTATTCCCAATCAATGGCGCCCGCTGGCCGAGTGGTTCAGGCACATGCCACATGTAGGCTCCGGCCTGACAGCATGTGATGACCTTTGTTGCTTGTCTCCCACTTCTCTCCCTCCCACTTTCAAGTCTGTCTTCACGAATCTAACTCCACCTCACCTTCACTTTATTGTCTCATTATGAATCTGCTGGGAGACGGCTGTGCTGTGATTGGCTAAAACGCTGCCTCACCCCACACAACCCCCCTCCCCCTCACATATTAGCACCGCCTTCCCTGAGCCTGACGAATGTTTTGTTTTCATGATTTGCTAACAACAAAGTTCTGGACTGTCTGCAAGACAAAGCAAGTGTCTGTCTGCAGGGAAACAGCTGCACGCACGCACGCACACACACACGCACACACACACAGAGGTCTGAGCTCCCAGGAGACGTAATGAGATACTGGTCATAGAGGAAGAATACGTTTTCCATCAGTGGATGGACTGTAGTCAAGGAAATGACCCGGTACTGATACATGGCAGTCGCTTTCTAAGGGAGAGAAAGAGAAACACACAAAAGGACTGAAAGCACAATTGTGGCCGTTTTCCTCCTCACCATCAAATCAAACCGAGTGTGTCCTGGACTAAAGTGGAATGACTAGTATCCTATATGGAAAGGTTCTCATATAGCCATAAGATTTATAATATTTACCCATAAAAATGGATAAAATATAAATTTTATGAACTGAAATCCTTTTTTATAGGAAGAAGCAAGACTCTCCTTTCCAATTCCCTCACCCCAGGTGGCCACTTTGAAACCCACTGCCATACGGCAAGCTTTGGCCCCACAGGGAAAAGTCAGGTTTATTCCAAGGCCGTGCTGGCATGTCAAAAGCAATGACTGTTTATTTCTACCACATGAACTATATCTGCTCTGTGTTTGTGCAGCTGATGGGGATTTATTTATCCTATGCGAAGGAAGCACATGAAGTAGAGTGGTTTACACAAGACTAATATAATAGTGCCGCAACTCTCTTTTAGTTTGATCACCTCCAAGAATAGCAAAAAACACACTTTTGTACTCCTGCAGCATATTGCAATATAACTAATGATTGGACACAGCATAGCCGGGTGTATTGGCAGCTCGCAGAGGCTGGGGGCAATCATGCTTCAGCAGCACACGTTTTCAACACCTGAGGGAAGGAATGGAATCAATGATTGATGATGATCGTAAGTCAGTCCAGTTTCTAACAGTGTCAGGGTTGAGAGCGATGGGTTTTGTAAGATGCCATGAAGGTGGACTAGAACTACAGTTTGTAGATAGTGATGTATTATTAACCTGAAGACCACGTGGATATCCTCTGTACACATGAAAGATAGGAGGTGAAGGTATGTTCTTTAATGCAAACAGGGCAGCTAAATAATAAAACGCTAGCCGCTAAGACTAAGCTACCATCCAGATAGCACTGGAAGTGGTGTCCTGGTTGGATTTCTTCTCCACACTGATCTGGAAACCTTTGTGTTGGTGTTTGGCCAGTTTAGAGATACCGGTATGGTACCCATTAGCCTTCATCTCATGCAAACTGGTGCATGGTGTGTAGGGCCCGATTAGCACCTCTGAGGGCCCCTGGGTACTGAATTTTTATTCGACCCATTGGCTTTTTGAGAAAAGGACTGGCAGAAGACAACAACAAAGACTCGGGAACGGAATTTTTTCTGGTTCGGCCCCCTGACTGGCTGCATCACGCATGTGCACTGCGGCCCCCCTCCATTATAACGGCGGACTAAAACGTTTGAATAACTCTAGATCTAGAGAAATCTCTGTGGTATCAATAAATGATGTTCGGGGGTCCCTGCTGATCATCCAGTGGTGCAGATGGGAACATTGGCTTTTTCTGGAGAAAGGAATGATATTAGCAGTACAGCATCCCAAACAGAATGTTTACAATACATGCAGCACGGTTTTGGTGTTTTACACTGTAAGAGGCACGGTCGGCAGCGGTTGGCTTGTGGTCCTAAACATGGCAGTCTGTGTTAAGTGGAGGCTAGAAGTAGCCATCTACTTCCTGCTTCCGTTTCAAGTCTGCAAGTGGATTTTCATGCCTTAGTGTAAGCTTGGGTGATTCCTTGCACATATCAGTATTTTCATATTGCGATTCTCTTTTGTGGTCCCTAAACAGTGTTGAAACATGATCCGATCGCCCAGGGGATATGTGAATAGGGGTGGAACTGGGAATGAGAAGCTTGTCATATATGGTAAAGATTTACGATGCGTGAGAGTGAATTGTGGTAATGGGGATTGCATGCATAATTTGCATAATTCATTATCTTTCAGCTTCTCTTCTTTCTCAAAAGGCCATTCCTGTTGGATTATGTTCTGGATAAAAACAGATGGTTAGTTTATTCAATTATCACAATTGACAATTATTCCTATGTGTACAGCATGCGTCATTTCCCTGACCTGTGCTTGCACTATATTTGCATACTTCCTGATAATGGGAGCCCCCACCATCACCGATGGAAACTACTAAAGTGAAGCGTTTTTCTGAATTCTATTTAAAATGATTTGCTATTTCTAGAACATTGAGTATAAAATATGGTGTTTTTAAATGTTATACAGTTTTTCATGATGTGACAGTATGTATGTCTTTTTTCCTAGAAGCTGACACCTTGACAGTCAAACATGTCAATTTAAAAAACTGTAATATAGTGACATCACATCATCCACTCCCCTAACCCTACCCCTTTTATCCATGTCCCCAGAAGGCGCCTCCAGGCTTGAAGGTCCGGGCCCTGGTGGTCAAGTTTGGTACTGCAGGTGAGTGGAATTCATGCACGAGCACCCCGAGAGCACGCACGCTGGTTTGCTTTGTGCACGCGGACAGGGCAGTTTGTGTTGTTCTCTGGATGAGTAACCGGCCCTCACGTCATATACTACCTCTCAAAACATAACGGATGTATTATATGACAGATAATAAGCTCACCACAAATCCACAAGCTTGTTTTTTGATGCTGTATTTTTTTCTTTGCGCGTTCTCAAACAGCGCTCGTTCATGAATCCCTTCCCATGATCCCTTGCTTCGGGCGCGTTCATGGAGGAAATACTTCCGCAGTATGTAATGCTGCTTAAATAAAGCAGTGTGTACAGTCACAGTTTTTCAGTTATGTAGTTGTACTAATTGTACACTTACAAATAAATCTTCCTTAGATCCTTATATAATATTAACACCTGATGATCATGTTTCAGAGTGGGAGAAAGTGTCACAGCACTCTAAAAAAGCATTAACAGTCGCACAGAGATTACAAAACTACAGTAGATCTATTGATAATACTGTGTTAGTGTGAGCCATAAGTGTGTGTTCATTGTACAGGTGAAGTAATTCTGCCCATTGTGTCCATGTCAGATTCAGCAGCATTCGAACATGTTCTGACTCCTGACATGCCGTTTTGAATTTCACACGGTACTGACTTTTCAACCAGCATACCACACAAGACATTCAACAGCAATGACTCGCTCAAGTCCTCCTGGAACACAAAAAAAATGTCCTTGAATTATGGTTTAAACATGCAAGGGGTGGTAATTTAAAAATGTGTTCAGGATTTCCACTAACAAGACATTTTCTTCTTTGATCTTTTTCTCATTTTTCAGGTTTCATGCGTAGGAACTTGGCAGCGCTGGTGAGTTGATTATGTGTCATAGATACTGATGCTTCATCTGGTTAATCCACCTGTTGGTACTTGCTTCCTTTTGATACGTTTTCCTCTTAAAGAAGCAGACAGTGTTTGTCTGCTCCCCCCCCCACACCCACACACTCACACACACGTTTCTTTCAAAACTCATGTGGACGCCTAGTTACAGCCTCACAGGTGTGTTCCGGAAATCCCTGGTGACGGTGATTGTGATTGACCTGAGTCGTGGGTAAAGGGCCAATACTCCTGAAAACCAGCAACCAGAAGTGAGTCGCGCCCTCACTTCACCCAATGCTGCTCCAAGGAATTGCTGGGAGAGACAAGTTTAGTGGTGTCTGTCCCTGACACACCCGAAGGGCATTGGTGGGAATAACGATAACCACTACCTTGAATTGTTTTTCTCCCATATGGTGTTTCTTTGTGAAACTGGCAATACACTCCAAGCCATTTTGTTTAATGTGCAACAGTGTCTCTCTTGCCTCGAGAACTCAAGTTCCTTCATGCTTGTCTACACCTACGGTAGCATCAGTAATGTCTGACAATATTTGAAAACGCTGATAAATGCTGGGGCATCCAGTGTTGTATGAAATAAAATTCAAGCTTCATAACTGCTTGTAGACACTAGAAACTGGCTTGAGGTAATATGCAAGTAATTCAATGCACTAAATGTCATTAGTTTTGCCATTCACTTAAATGGTCTGTTTTAATATGGTATTGCCAATGAATAAAATATGAATGAACGTGGACGCTCAAGTATGTTACCTTATAAAGACCTGGAACACATCTGGAACACATCTCAGTGTCACCATAGCTTTTAAACTTGAACCCGGAAGCTTAAATGATTTGAAATGGAGATCAGTGGCCAAATACATACAGTATAATTTTGCCTGGTCCCAGAAGAGAACCACAGATATAGAAACATACAGGTTTCACACAACACTGTTGGGAATTAGAATACTCAGGTCCTCAGGTCGTGTGGGTTAGGCTATAGTACGAGATTGATATCCACATTGCAACAACTTAACTCACTTGCCGCACATTCACATAGACGCCACTGATGGAGACTGAGTGTCACTGAGCTAAGTGCCAGCTGCACGTGTCATCACACACAGCAGTTGAAGACAAAGTGAAACTTAGTAATGGTTTATAGAAGCCTCAAAGGCACACGGAGAAAGGGAAGCAAAGAGAAAAATGAAAGACACCCAATCCATTGTGGCAGCAGCTGGCTGGGTTGAAGAATTAGCTGTTTTCTATCACCTCCCAACTCTTAATCAATTGAAGTAAACCTGGCTGCAGTTCTCTCTGTCTCTCTCTCTCCGTCTTTCGCTTTCTCCATCTCTCTCTCTCTCTCCTAGACTCTGTCACATTAGCATTCCCCTCCTCCCTTCCCAAGGTCTGCATTAATACCAGACCTGTTGCGGGAACAGGTCTGTGTGTGTGTGTGTGTGTGTGTGTGTGTGTGTGTGTGTGTGTGTGTGTGTGTGTGTGTGTGTGTGTGTGTGTGTGTGTGTGTGTGTGTGTGTGTGTGTGTGTGTGTGTGTGCGTCTGCATGTGAGAGAGAGAGAGTGAGAGATAATTCCTATACATCGCAAGCAAAGGATAGGTTGGGTATTTACCATGACAAAATGGTACCACTGGCTGTGCCAGTGGTACTGCACCAATCATTCCTGTCTGTCAAATATGAAAGTTATTCCAGCTGAATGTTACCAGTGCCGCCCCCAACCATTCCTCCTGTCTGTCTGTCTGTCTGTCTGTCTGTCTGTCTGTCTGTCTGTCTGTCTGTCTGTCTGTCTGTCTGTCTGTCTGTCTGTCTGTCTGTCTGTCTGTCTGTCTGTCTGTCTGTCTGTCTGTCTGTGCTGACAATGCCTCCACAAAACACATGTGAATGAGTGCACCAGGCAAGCAAGCACCGGCTGTAGGATAAGAAACTAAACTCCTGTGAGTGGAATAGGACCTGCCTTTCACCTCCTGTAAGAGCCGTCATAAATTATAGAGTAGAGGTACGGTTACAGTCATAATAGGCTGTTTTAAAACCACAAACAGAAACTTCTTTCAACGAATAAAGTGATATTCTAACCACTCAAACCTTACAGTACCATCCCTATTGTGTTTGTGACATAATAGGCAAACATTCTTTGACTATCGATAGGGCAACATTCTTCTGCACATACACTCACTCACTCACTCACTCACTCACTCACTCACTCACTCACTCACTCACTCACTCACTCACTCACTCACTCACTCACTCACTCACTCACTCACTCACTCACTCACTCACTCACTCACTCACTCACTCACTCACTCACACACACACACACACACACACACACACACACACACACACACACACACACACACACACACACACACACACACACACACACACACACACACACACACACACACACACACACACACACACACACACACACACACACACACACACACACACACACACACACACACACACACCTGGATAAACACCAGTTGATGACAAAGACATTTTATCAATCAGCAACTATACTAGGTCCCCCTTTTCAACATGCTCTTCTGCAAAAAAAAAAAAATCAGATCAGCATGCTACACACACGCTGGAGCTACAGCACAGTACTCTGCCATCAAGCTGCTATATCTCTAATATCTGCCCAGACTTGTAAGTCATATACCACCACTGAGCCAAGACAAGTCACTGTCAAGGTGTGATCAGAACTCGTCTCCAGGGAGGTGTACCTCCCGGGGGACTAGAGATCATGTTCGACTATACATTTTCTCTCTGACACACGCACACATCCGCAGGGAAATCAAACGCAGCGCGGCGTTCTGTAGGTTAACGGGAGCTGTAAGTACGACTCCACAATAATACTGCAGGGTGGTTTCCTGTTCTGACAGGATGCCACAGGCGAGGAAGGGAAACCTTACACCTGAGAGGAACACTGACTCAGTGATGGAGAGGCACGTGAAATGCGAGCGTGAAGATGTGCCTATGTGTGTGTGTGGGGCTGGGTGCGTGCATGCAAGCATGTGTAGGTGGCTGCCATATGCTACATGCGCCAATGTAGAACCAACAGCAGCAGGTGTGATATAGTGTTGGACAATATCTGTTATGTGTTGCAGCTTGCCATAACATCACCATACCAGCTGATAAAAACAGCCAAGAAAGAGAGCTCTGTTTTTACTTTGCTATGTGCCATCATCTGCTACAGTACAGTACTGCTACTATACATGACTTTAAGGTCTGAATGATGTTCCCCGTCTATGTGAGTCTTAAGCTTATCTGTCTAGCTAAATCCGATATGCCAGTATAATATTCCACAATTCGGTTTTGAGTTACAACAATTCATTTCTTGATCATGTCTTTCTCTGTCCCCTGCCCCCCGCGGACTAATGTGACAAATCAATTGCTGTGTGGAATTAAGCCCGAGGGAACTATAGATTGTTTCCTGACCTATTTGATGCCATAGGACACCTGACGTGATGTATTGATGCGAGTTCAGCACCTTTGGAGAGCTGAAAATGTAGAGATGTCCGTCTGACTGTCAGGCCAGACCTACAGGATGATTTGTCAGTCTTTGTTCTGTAACAAAGAACATCTGCTAACTCCCAACTTGGGCATGTGAATGTACCCATAATCAACAGCACCAACTAGGTGCTTGAGAATGTAACCGTAATCAGCATACTGTGACCTGATGGCAGCCAGACTCACAGCATATGCTTTTGCTACTTCCAGAATGTCTAGTGCTTTTATGATCTGCACCCAAAAAAACGTAACAACTAACGTTGCAGATGAAGCATGTTTCTTCTCACTCCACTGACATTTTGAAGCAACATGTTCCCAGGTCCATGTGTTCATATTTTCTGCAGCTGTGTGCGGTTCAACAACAACAATGCAAACCTTTCAAACTCACTTGATTCAAGTCATACGTGTATTCCTTATTTACAGTCAATGGAAACACCCTGCGTCTCTTGTAAATCACCTACTGGATGAACTGTACTCCTCTTCTTTATAATTCTGATACAGGTAGCCAACTATTGGATCTTTTTCTGTTATAAGTAGCTAACTAAGTTGCTTGGAAGCTGAGTTAAACGGTACTGGCATTGTGTTTCGCACAGACATCTAGACGCTCATAAACACAATGTGTTGTTGTGAGCCTGTAGATCACAGCTAATGTTGCGGAGAGACCGCCAAGGGTTTTGAAATTCAAACAAATCTAACTTTCTCGATATGTAAATCACTTGCAAGCCATTCACTTGCAAGGGGTATAGATTAGCTACACTGACGAATAGATGCATGTATTCATAATTCTAATTCGGAATGTATTCTGAGCTATGTTTTACCTGGGCAAAAGGAGTTACATCCTTTCTGTGCAGCATGTATACCACACCCGGCATTGGCGTGAGCCATGGACAGTAAGGCGGCGACAACGAACTGACTGCCTAGATTTGCACATAGGCCATTTTCGATATTGTGACAGGTCAAATCATGTTTAAGATTTGATGTGGTCTGTTGTCACGCTGTATATCTTGCAGTGTCCTTTTGCGCACCATGTGAGGTCGTACACATGCCCATGTGCCAGCCCAGTTATCACTCTAGAGTTATATATTGTGCTAACCAAGCAAATAACGTATGCCGCTATGAGACAGTGATCCATCCTGACAATGTCTGTCATAACTATGCAACCAAATTAGTTTTTCCCCCTTTCATTGCAAGCATAGATTTGGCACAAAGCGATTATCCATTTGGCCTTTTACATGTAAGCTCATGTGCTTGAGCCTGTAACCTGGCCTCTTGACTCCATTCTTTCTTCAGCCTCCTTCAAGAATTGCATCAATAAGGCTTGAAGGTCACTCTCCCCATCTCTTCCCTCTCTCTCCACCCGCTCACTATCTCTGTAGCATTTCTCTTCTCTGTGACTTTCTCTGTGTTTGTCTCTCTCTCTCTATGACTCCTCTCTTTCGTCCAGCTACGCATGACAGCACCAAGGTTCCCTGAGGCCGTATATTACATAAACCTGTTGGCGTTGACAATTGAGTACAAAGCCTCGAAAGCCATTTCATGGCATCCATCAACTGAGGGTTTAAATCACTGTAGGAATGTCATTTTTCAAAAATATTTCTATTATGCTTAAACAAAACTCAGTAATAGCTGATACACAAACATCATGATGCAACATGTTCTGAGCATACTTTCAAAATAGCTTAAGTATAAAAAAATATAAATCAGGCTGACGTTCACAAAGTTTCTCAGTAGCTTATGTGATAGAGTGAGGTAAATTAACAGTTGGGATTTAGAGGATGGTAGAGACTTCATTGTAGCTGGCTGATGGAGAGAGCTTGTGTTTTTTTATTTTAAGAAGACATGTATGTACCCCAGGAATTAAACCACAGACTCATGGGTATAGGAGGTGTCATCTCTGTCTGCAGGGTAGCATTACAGAAAATGAATTGAGAAGATGCGCATGCACACGCACACGCGCACACACACACACACACACACACACACACACACACACACACACACACACACACACACACACACACACACACACACACACACACACACACACACACACACACACACACACACACACACCACCAGGTCCCTGGGGGTCTCTAGACCTCACATTGCCACACTGGTTTATATTAGGGAGAGACAGAGCCTGTTCCATTGCCCCTGCTTCATATTTACAAACTAATATCATAGGCCTAGTAACTTGGAAGGAGGAATTCCATGGGTGTATTCTGAAATACAACACTTGGCAACACACAGAGATAATTAAGGATATGATATGACAAGTCAATTCATCTCTGGTGCTGTTGAAACATTTAGATATCTGCTTCCTTGCTTCAGTCATAGCTGAACAGATTTTAATATCATGGTTCCAAAACCCACACACCTTATGTTAGCCTCTGAAATACAGTAAACTTGTTCACGCATCACTTATAAAAGGAAACCGGGCATGATTGTATGCCAGGAGACTGATTACAGCTGGAATTCATTACTTGCATTTTTAGATATCTGTGGAAATAGGGTTGGGTCAGTGTCTCTGTATGGGAATGCAATTTGGAATGTGTTGCAATGCTGCCTTTTCACATGTTTGTCTTGATATAAATAGCCATCCTATGTTGTCATTAGAGCTTGGACTTACAGTATGGATATCAGCATAACACACACAATAGGCTAACCATCGTGTTAGATTGATGCACATGTGCATTTTGACACAAAATGCAAAGAGTAACAGGTGGTGGGCACATTGTATTTCTTGGGCTCGCAGAAATGAACTCACCACTTGCATTCTTCCCACAGATGAGGTGCTGGTGCTGTTGCAGAGCGCCCCATAACTCTGAGTCATTGTTGATGGCCTGCTCCAGAGACTCCACCGTGAACTTGGGAATCCCGTTATCTTGCTCCACAAAGGCACTGCGTAGCGCCCGCGCGCACATCTCTCGGATGAGGCTTTCCATGCAGGCGGCCAGGTAAATGGCCGCGTGCTCGTGGATCCTGACCGCGACCCGGCTGTCGACCATCCACCTGAAGACCCTGCCCACGTTGAAGACGAGCCCGCAGCGCTCCGACTTGCCGCGGCTGAACTTGTCCTCCGTGCTCATGTTGTACAGGGACAGAGCGCTGAGCGCCGCGGTAACGCAGTTCACCGAGACGGTCCATGACAGGACGATCCGTATGGCACTTTGGATCTCGTACTTGGTGCATTTGGCGTAGCGCAAGCTCAGCCGCTGCGCCTCTTTGGCGACCCGGACCAGCGCGCGGCTGGCCAGCACCGAGAGCCGGAGCAGAATGTCCTGCGACAGCGACACGGGGCTTCCCCCCAGCCGCAGCTCCTCGTCCCTGGTCAGCGCGGTCTCCACTTCCCCGAGGCTCCATGGCACATCCTCTAGCTCGGGTAGTTTAGCGCAGTGCCCGGAGCACTCCAGGATCTCGGCGTCTTCGACCAGAACGGTGTTGACAGTGTCCAGGCTGTTCTGTCGACTGTGCATCGAGTCGGTTAGATGCCAGTAATAATTCGATCCCCCATGCGCGTTCGACGCGTGTGCCTCGGAGCAGCACAGCGACGCACTGGAAGACCTGAAGGAGTCGGCGGCTCCACCATAACCCGAGTCTAGCGTCAAATCCTCCAGGGTCCTCGCCGCTGACTTGCTACTCCTTGCCATAACTGCACCTCATGCTGTAAATTAAAAAAGAGGGACGATTACATCTGAATGCTCGCAAGCGGTCCGTGCGAGTTGTGTAACATGGAGGCTTTTAATTTGTTTTTGTTTTGTTTTGTTTCTTTTTTTTATCATGCAAACCTTTGTGGAGAGAAAAGTCGAGCACAGCAAGCCGCTGGTGTTTAAAGTTGGAACAGCATCTTTAGTGCATCAACAGGGTTCCCTTCCTTCCCTGTGAGTTTTACGCAGTGGTGGCCCTGAATGTAGGAGGCGGGGCCGTGGGGAGTTGAGTACCTACAGCTGTCAGCAGTATACGGCGGTGCAGGGCCGGATTTAGCCAGCCCTACTAGGGTGGGCTGGAAGAATGGCAGGGTGGGAAACTCTAAAGTTTTTTCCATATGAAACAGGGTTTTTAAATCATTTGACAGGGCCCACTATTTACCCGCGGCATTTGAGCCACAGAGGACCACCATTTGATGACATTTTAGCGCACAGACCCTAAAACTAAAGATTTCTTCAGCTTTTGTCCACAATTCCAGGCTGGATTTAGGAAACAAAACAGGCAAACATACATATGAAAATGACCATTAATCTTCTACATTCACATGATGACTAAGTTAACTCTTGAAAACAAATGGACCCGCAAGGGTCCATTTGTTTTCATTTTTACGCTCTCAAAGAGTTACATCTGGTTAACCAACTGTCCACCATTTAGCTGGGGACCACCTGGACCTCTCTCAACCACTGGTGGTCCCCGGAGCACGGATGTAAACCACTACCTTTCATTGGGTGGGCCCTGCCCACCCTGCCCCCCTCTAGATCCGGCCCTGCGGCGGTGTCGCCCTGTTATTTAGAGATCCGTCCTTTTTATTAGCCAATGACTACGGCGGAGTTTACTTCAACATAATCTTTATAGAACTGATCTGGAAAATGATATATGGATAATATTGGTGATCCTGCCTAATCGTATGGTGTATTATTGTAGGCCTAGCCTTTGTTCCCACAAAGAAGGAGAAATTAAAGGGGAACTCCCATTTTCAACATTTTAATATGTCATTAATAAAAAAAAGTTCCCCAAACCAAATGGAACACATTGGTACAAATGGTTCACATTTGTATCCTCTCAGGATTTTTTTGAAAATGGGTGGAATTCCCCTTTAAGGTCAAATGTCCAACAAATATGTAGCCTGGCTAAATCCAGGCTAAATCCATTGGTCTGGAATAGCTCAATTCAAAAACCCATTCCCTACTCCAGAAAATTGGGGTGGCCAATCAGGACACAGTATTCAAATATCTTGCATACATGTGTCCTTATTGGCCACCCCAGACCAATCTGCTGACAGGCAATTTTTGCCAACAGCTGATTTGGACTGGCTTTAGCCAGGTTACCTAATATGCAATTTACCAACCAATCAATGCAGTTCATGAATCATGAGATCATATATGATGATCTAATAACGATGAGCTGCCTCACTTGAAGGTGATTCTGTATGGTAGCCCAACAAGATAACAAACGTTTGTTCACAAACCAACGTCTATAAAGTAGCTTACCATGCCCCAAATACATCCTAGTTACCAGAAAGGCTACAATACACAAATGAGAGAAGTTGCTAATAATGACAAACAGTTGGGGTTTCCAGGGCTTCTGTTAATAGGACTCTCTAGGAACAGAAGCCTCAAAAGCCTGTCAGGCTTTTTATATATGAGGGCCCGGCTGCCGTGTCTGATGGTAACACGAGTTAAACCACTCAATGCGGTCATTAATAATAAATTGAATGCATAATGTAACCATCTCAGTCTCTGTAGCTTTGGGTTTGAGCTCAGCTCATTGAAAACATTCTGTATGACTTCCAAGGTCATTCCTTAAGGGAGAGACCATTCGAACACACACACACACGCACACACACACACACACACACACACACACACACACACACACACACACACACACACACACACACACACACACACACACACACACACACACACCTGTGCTACAGAATCCAGCCAGCGGTTATTTCATCACAACTGGCACCCATGCTCTGTGGAAGTGGAAGTGATGGCTTAATTGAGCTGCCAGGGGTGATCTGTTTAACCCCCCCATGGACTGTGATCTTTCGAGTTAATTCCAAAGCGTGTGTGTGCATGTAAAGCTTTTGTGTTTTTACTTTCCATACAGTGGCTTAAGTTAACACAAGTTACAACACAGTTTATCACTCCAGAGTCCAGTCCAGAGAGTATCGTCACATTTGTATGTGATTGGTTGACTAATTGATTCCCTAGTCCAAGAAATCTATAGGATTTCAGAAAAATCCTATAAAAAATCAGATTTTGGAACAAATCCTATTGGATTTCCAATAGATATCCAATAGGATTCCAAAAGAATCCTATAGGATTTTCCCAAAAATCCTATAGGAAATCCTATAGAATATAAGGAAATCCTATAGAATTTTCTTATATAGGATTCCTATAACATCCTATAGGATTGTTATAGGAATCCTATTGGAAATCTTTTCTATTGGAATCCTATAGGATTTTTTGACTAGGGGTGATTGATTGATTGATTGATTGATTGGTTGGTTGGTTGGTTGGTTGGTTGGTTGGTTGGTTGGTTGGTTGGTTGGTTGATTTGGGATTATAACATATTCATGGGTGAGTGATTGCTCCCAGGCTACCATGCCATGTTTCCTGTAACCTACTGACCCGTGAGTCTGAATGAACAACTGAGTTAGTTTGAGGTGCAACAGCGAACCCTTGTGTCCAATATTTAAACTTCACTTTTCTTTGAATGTTCAACTTGCACACAACATTCAATTCAATTGATACACTGGAAAAACAACAGCCCTGTGGCTATGCAGAAAATACATATTATGTCATTGTTGGCCCAATGTTTTGGGGCATTTTTTATCCCTATCACAATACAATATGTATATATCATATATGTTGGCAATACAATGAAAATCATTCCATCTTTCCAGACTTCTTCAGTTGTGTAACGTGAGGGCCGAGGGACAAGTGACTGTAATGGGATAAGTCAGTGTATTCATTCTTTATTTCATCAGTTGTGTACAGGAAGTAATGGACATTACCAACCTTTGAGATATTGAGGCCCTCTCTCTACAATTCCAGCAGTTTTTCCCCAGCCATCTCCATTAGTATACACACATCTGGATAACTTGCCAGTACTTTCCTTTCCACCCTTCGGGAGCACAATCGTTTGTACAATCTGCACATCTGCACATGTCATTTGGATTGGCTCGCTAAGAACAAGTCTGCTGCATGGCTGGACATTAAGCCTCATTATCCTGGCCGCTGTCATTTCACTCATCCTTTGTCTCCCCCATACAGATGCTTGTTGCTAAATTATGTTCATGGTGTATGGTAAATTAGGAGTTTAGAGTACTGTACATGCAGTGTTGGGAATATTACTTTACCTTGTTAATATATTACTTATTAATTATTACCTTAATTTCAAAGCAATATATTATATTACAATACTGTCTGAGCAAGTGTAATATATTAATATTACGATTACATATTACTTAAAAAAAACTTTTTACAAAATATATAATTAAATATTTAGTGTCACTATTAATCAAATATTACATAGGCCAGTGGGTTACCTACAATAAAGCAAACGCACGTATAATATATTAGATTGTTTTTGTTTAGTAATATATTTATATTACAAGTTACTGCATTTTGGTAATATATTATGTAATATATTAAGTTAAGTAGTGCATATGTCCCACCACTGTGTACATGCAGTAGCATTCTGGTGTTTAACAGTCCAGAGACTGGGTCCAGTATCCACCTGGCTAACTACGGTATACTGGTTCCAGTATCCACATGACCATGGCCTATAGAGTAATATGGTCATGTATGGTCATGTGGATCCACCTGGCCATATAGGCCATATTGACCCACATGGCCATATAGGAGTCCTAGCCATGTGGATACTGAACCCAGTCCCTGGACTGGTGATACACCAAAATGATACTGTATGACACTATGACATCACAGCTCTCACCATCGAGAGCCCTCCATGCAAACGCTTTCCTCACTTTAAGTGCTCTGTTGAATTGACCCATGAGGCCGGATATTTCAAGTAATTACCACGGCACTTGTTTGAGTGCATTGCCTCCTGTTGTTCTTAATGGTTCATGAACGCTAGGGTGCATATACAGAAATATATATATGAACAGAAAGAAAGAAATATATAATAAGAAAGAAATATATATATATATATACAGAAAGAAAGAAAGAAAGAAAGAAAGAAAGAAAGAAAGAAAGAAAGAAAGAAAGAAAGAAAGAAAGAAAGAAAGAAAGAAAGAAAGAAAGAAAAAGAAAAGAAAGAAAGAAAGAAAGAAAGAAAGAAAATAACAAAAACAAACAATCAGGAACGAACATTTTAACAATTAATATTTTATATAAACCAAATGAGATCAAACATGGGCTTGTGGAATTGAACATGAATTGAACATGAATGTGGTGGGAGAATGACTTAGCAACAAGTAGTCTACATTTGATTTGGATCCCCAAATTAAATTGGTCATCAGCGTCATAGACCCTCATCTGAAAATATTGTCTGCCAAGGACCTCCATAAAAGATTTGTGGCATTAAAAAGGTTTCACAGCACTTTTGCATAAATACATCTTTCAAGTACGCCCCCTATGCGCATTGATACAGATTAATCAAATACAAAGTAAACGTGTTTACCGCAATTTCCGGATTATAAACCGCACCTGAATATAAGCCGCACGAGCTAAATTTGGGGCAAAATACTGATTTTTCCTTATGTACAGTATAAGCCGCACCTGACTATAAGCCGCACCAGGCTTATAGTCAGGTGCTTCATGTTAGAGCAGTGGTTTTCAACTTTTTCACAAATTAACAACATCTTCACCCCACAGACCCCAAAACTAAAGATTTCTTTTGGTTTTGTTCACAATTCCAGGACGGATTTTCGCAAACAAAAGAGGCAAAACATCAAAATTAGACCAACATGAACATGACTTATGACTTATTAATTAAGTGGTCCTAATTTAGTTGGTGAATATCATAACTCTTGAGAGTGTAAACATGAAACCAAATGGACCCGCTAGGGTTCATTTGGTTTCATTTTTACGCTCTCAAAGAGTTACATCTGGTTAACTTTCTTTACCTTCTTTAACCAACTTTGCAGAGCTGGAGGTGATGCTCTCATTCAGACAATGTTTTAAATTTAATACAGGGAAACAAACTCAAGCATACAGCAAGACAAAAGAGAAATTGCAGTAGAAGTAACGGTAGGCTGTGTTTTAACATAGGGCCTACCGGTTTACGAAGATGTCTCAGGCAAACAGCAAGAAAAAGTATTCTTCCTTCAAAAAGTAAAGACAAAACTGCATGCATTACAAAACTGAAAATGCATTATATTCCCTGTTCTATGATCCTCTCCGGGGACCGTCACCTTACCGTGGTGGAGAGGTTTGCGTGTCCCTATGACCCTTGAGAGCTATGTTGTCCGGAGCGTCAGCTCCTGGTAGGGTCTCCCATGACAAACTGGTCTCAGGTGAGGGGCCTGACGAAGAATGGTCCAGGGCAGGTCAGCAGGCCCTAAGGGGGCAGCCCCCCCAGCTGACTATCTGGCAGTGGGCTAACAACCTACTCCAGAGAACCCCTCTTTGTTACGAAACCAATCAGAAATAACCGGACTGACACCTGGAATCGACCCCTGCCCGCCCATCCCAAATTGGCCGGCTGGAAACGCCCCCGCGGTGCCCCCCGCACACGTTGGATGGACATCATTGCGAGGGACCTACACCAACTAGGATTGTCGCTGCCCGAAGCCGAGCTTCTTGCACTGGACAGACCCCAATGGAGAAGACTGGTTAACCTGATTGGCTCTACGCATGGTGTCGCCCCCGTCGCCGAGCAAGAGACCTGATGATGCATTATATTCGCTGTTCTATGATCACTACTGTCATAGTAACATTAGAAAGTAAATCAATTAGTTGCAGTCATTTCTTATCATGGCACATGCAATATAGCAGACAGAGTGCCAGTTCTAATTGCTAGTAATTAAATATCATCCTGCAGGCTGATGATAACTCATTCACAGGCCTGATTTGCCCCCGGGGCCCTGTATTTGACATGTATGTTTTAATAGATATGAGGATTTACAAGGGCTTTTGGTTTTGTGACAAGTGACTATAGCCCATAAAACATTGTATAAAAAAAAAGAATAGCCTACAGCCCTATAATAGGCCTAGGGCATTTTGGCGAAAGTGAAAATTAATAGTTTTTGGTTTTAGGTAGGGTTGTCCCGATCAATTTTTTTTGCTCCCGATCCGATCCCGAAAAACATGGTCTTATATTCAGGCCAATAGGGTATGTATATAGACTCGAATAGCACTCCTCACTCAAATGTGCACTCGGGCAACTACAAAACAGATTCCACACCATTTATTTAACTGCCATAGTGTCAACCCCTTACCCCTGTGGCGGATCTCTGGTTATACTGGTATATTTACCAAGACAGAATGGTCTGATGATGACAAATTAGGGCCAATACTGATAGTTTTCTAATACCGATACTATATTTTCCGATCCCGATATGAACCGATATCACAAAAAGGGCCAATCCGATACTTTTTCCGATACTTTTTCCAATACCGATACAGTATCGGGACATCCCTAGTTTTAGGCCATAGGCCTGCCATGTGCACATCTTAAATAGATTACTTTGTAGCATGTAGGCTAGTCTAGTTTATTTAATACAACCTGGAATAAAAGTAGGCTAGAACGCGTTGAAACTTGGAATAGCATAGCTTATCAAATCAAGAACATGCCGCAGACTACAATGAACATTCTACCTAGGCCTACTGGTGGAGTCTCATTACCCAACCAGTTATAGACCTACATGTGCTTAGTGGCACCGTCTTACTACAGACTATAAATGCTCTTGTCTTGCCGTCTGACATGTGCTTATCCGGGTACTGCTGCGCCACGTGCACACACACGCGGTGACGCGCTCACTCACACACGCACACGAAACCCAGAGCCATATAGTGCCAGAGTTGCGTCATTGAGGGGTCAGAGACTCAGCGCCCGCTCAAGCTGCTATTCATGCAGCCTGAATAGGGACAACTGGAGTTGGAAATAGCCTACATTGTTTTCAACGAGGGCGGCGCAAATAAGATGTTAGGCATGGGTTAGCTCTGGTCCAGAGCTCCACTGCTTCTGAGTCTGACTTGCAGACTCAGAAGCAGTGGAGCTCTGGACCAGAGCTAGGCATGGGTACAACATATGACCACTTTACAGCGTTTTACAATAACAACCAGATATCTGTAATGTTTATCCTTCACTATTACTACAAAACAATATAAAATAAAGGGATTCATGATCATTAAGCTGGGTTCATGGATTTCTGCCTACTTCGCGTCCAGGACTTGTCCCACTTGTCGTCGCCAGACTACAGTCAATAAAAGTCTATGTAGAAGAGATGCCATTGGACTGACCCCATGAAGTGAACGGAGTTTACGCAATTCTGTATACGCTATGGCTCTGGCCAAACCATTCTTCTTTCATTCAATTATAGCCCACGGCAGTAAGTTTCTCATTTGAAGTTCACTGCCGGTAGTGCTGCTAATAATGCACTCGGACAAAAAAACAACATTTATGTTTAAAATGAACGTTAATAGAATAATAACAACAACAACAACAACAGTGTTATGTGAGCAGCCAGCAGAGAAAACGCACGTTACAGAAACGTGACATGGAAAAAAGGTTGTATAAGAGGGGCTTAAGCCAACCCAGAGCCACCGAGATGACGCTGAGCCAACCGCGTCGCTGCGCTTCTCATGTTTCTGCGTGTGGGAGGAGCATGTTATGACTCCAACCTGCCGCCACACTCACAGCCATGCAGCGTTGGGTGTGTTGCTGAAGAGCTTGAGTTCAATGGACATTTGCCTTTTCTGGAATTATTTGAGAATTTTGCATTTGAAGTCTTTTAAATGATTTATATTTTTTCTCGAGTCGTACGCATTGGTGACTGAACATTGAAGATCATCACTGTTTGTAGGCTGAGTTCGACCTATCGGTATTGCTGATATTAGCCCTACGCAGCAGCGGCGCCTTAGAGCTTTACATGTGATCTCTGCGTTAGTTTTGAACCATCCCTTCTTTTCCAAATATTTTTTGTCTCTTCTCTCGCGATCACGCACTTTGATTGATACCATGCCATTAGTGTCGTAAGACGCGAGACCTGTAGACCTATACATTGCGACTTTATAATCATTTTGTTGTAATCGGTTAAATTGAATCACCTATGCGTCGTCTACTTACGAGGAGCATCAACTCAATGGACAAATTCATGGAGCAGGGTTGAGTTTTGGGAGGTGAGAGCGGTAGTAGAGGAGGAACCCTCCAGGTGATATAAGCTTTTTGTTCCCTCTTGCCCTGTGCGTTAAACGAGGTCAGCTCTGTGTGGCTGCGTTTCGTGGACAGACGCGCGCAACTATGGCCGTGAACACCATCCACTGGTTCCGAAAGGGACTGAGACTCCACGACAACCCGTCTCTGGCGGACTCCATCAAGGGATCTGACACCCTGCGCTGCGTGTACATCCTGGACCCCTGGTTCGCAGGGTCCTCCAATGTTGGCATCAACAGATGGAGGTAAGAAATGAAATATCCTCCCTCTGCTTTTGCGAGTGAAACTAAACAACCAGTGCAGATTTACACAAATGGTCACATGGTTGAGTGTATACTGTTATACTATAGAGAAAGAAGTGTGTGTGTGTGTGTGTGTGTGTGTGTGTGTGTGTGTGTGTGTGTGTGTGTGTGTGTGTGTGTGTGTGTGTGTGTGCGCGCGCGTGCGTGCGTGCGTGCGTGCGTGCGTGTGTGTGTGTGTGTGTGTGTGCGCGCGCGCGCGCCATGTATGCCACAAAGTAGGCTGCTACTATACCAGTGAGTGAGTGTGAGTGTGTGTGTGTGTGTGTGTGTGTGTGTGTGTGTGTGTGTGTGAGAGAGAGAGAGAGAGAGAGAGATGGCTCTCCTGTTTCAGTGTGTGAGGCACAGCCTGTGCCCAAGAAGAGTTCAGAGCTTTTAATCACTATTCAAGTACTAGCTGATCAGATTGCAATTTCGTTCAAATTATTTGCTCAAATCACACCCCTACATGGGATCACAGAGAGAAACATACATGATTAATCAAATAGCCTTATGTCTTTGTCTTTGACACCCAAAAAACAGATGTGATTCACCCAGACGAAGATTAAATTGTTCAAACTCTTTGGCCCTGAATCTGGGTCCAACCTTTGATAATGAGCAGTTAGTGTTGACACTAAAAGACTAAAACACAACGTTCAAAATTATTAATAAACAAGAAAAGACAAGAAAACAAGAAAAAGCCTAGGCCTGCCTATGTTTTTATATTGTATGACACTGGAATTATACCATTGGTACAATCTTATCTAATGTTCACTGGAATGACTCCACTAGCCTGGGAATGAAACCCTGACCCCTGCTCCCCAGGGCAGACACACTCCAGTGTTAGTCTTTGTAATCCAAAACATCCCTACCAAAACAAACAGTGAAAATGACAAATACAGAAAGGGAGGGCAATGTGTTTCTGGCAAATAACCAGCCTATGGTAGAGCAAGACTGAGGCTGATCAGTTTTTCAAATGGGAGGTGTACTGAAGGCCAAGATCTTTGAGTGCCACGCTCCTATCATCCCACCAAATTGTGGAACGCCCTACCAACAGTCATTAAGACATGCAAATCCCTTGACTCCTTCAAAAAACACTCTCAAACGCCACTTGATGACAGCTGCAATTTCTTCTGTAAAAAAAAAAAAACAAAACAAAACAAACAAACAAAAAAAAAAAAAAACAGTTCCCCCACCCACACCCTTTCCACCTCGTATATTTTACTTGTTCCCTTTTCCCCTCACTGTGATTTCCTGCTTTTGGCTGTACATAAGTGAATATTTGTACATGTGTAATTGTTTTTGATGAAATGGACATGGTGGCCCCTATTGGAAACAAGGGGTTGTATTGAGTTGTGCTTGAACTGTTTTGTAATGTACTGTAATTCCCCAATACAAACTGTTAATAAAAAACAATCAATAGAGAGGGAAAGGAGTGGTAAATATGATTTTATCTATATTTATACCCTGTTACTATATACTGGTCATTACCACTGTACCCTATAATACCCTAATTCGGTATATTTCCTTTGATTCATAACTCAAGGATGGCAAGAGCAGCTTTTCAAAAGCGTCATCATGTAGCGCACTGTATTGTGACCTAGAGTCAGTTGCCATGGCGGCGCACCATTATGTTTATGTAAGTCCCTTTCCCGCGTCCTGCCCTAGTCTCCTGCTTTGTCCTAATCTCAAATAGTCGGCATGCAGGGGAAAGGAGGTCAGTGTGTCCTTATGTGTGGTACATCACGTTTCTACCAGCACACAAACAAATAACAAATGCACACTCACACCCCAGGAACTGTCTAGAGTAGACTAGACTAGAGTGCGGTAAGGTCTTACCCTTCTACAGGGTTTCAGGTTTAGTTGTCCTAAATGCAGTGCAGCCTCTATTCTATCTAACCCGTTTAACCTGTGGCTGTTTCTAAAAATGCCTTCTGAATCCTGACCTAGGCTTTCAGAATAATTCTAAACATTCACTCAAATGTATCAAAATAGTAGTAGGCCCTATGTATAGTATGTTGCATGTACTGTACACTGTATATAGCAACAGCCCAAAATTCCAGTTGGGTAACCCAAAAGGTACTGTAACTCCTCTTGCCCCAACCTTTTATTTACTTGCCATAGGCAACCATTAGTGCCTCAACCCTTGCCAATAGGAGTGACTTCTGCTTTTGAAAATCATCCTGACTAAATAAGTTCACTACAAGCATCAATCTATTGCGAAACCAACTATACTCACAGAGAGACAGGGAGAGAGATACTTGGCCAGTTGAGGGCAGCATATGCATTAAATTGTCATTCTCATAGACAGTGGTACTCATGCGAGCTCAGTGCACAACCTTTTCATATTCAGTTGACAACTAGTGGACAACTTTTGCATCCACAGCCCCTGAAATATAAATATCAACAACGACAACAAGTACAGACCCTTCCATCTTTGTAATCTCTAAATGCGTCTCTGTGAGTATGTGTATGTAATCCCAATAACTCAAAAAACATTTCTCCCACTGACTTGAAATTTCACACCACCACAAGGAGTTCTCCAAATATGCATAGAAGGGACACAGACATAAATGGATGGGGCATGCATGCATGTACTCTGCAACTTCCAAGTAGGTCATGCTAGGACAAGGTTCACACCAACTACAGTTCTCAGAGCTAATTTCTCAAAGTCACCACTAGGTGTCAGTAAGTATCACAACAATACAACTAGTCATCTCTGATCACTCCTAGTCCTAGATGTTGATAATATGGAGCTGGCCTTTCACAATGCTGTTCTGACATCTGCATAGACTCCACATTAGGCATGTCTGATAAAGAACTCCATATACAGGTCCTATTAAGTTCTATTAAGTCTCACAGTAAGAGAGGAGAGGATAGAGAGGTGGAGGGTGGCTCTCCTGTTTCAGTGTGAGGAACAGCCTGTGCCCAAGAAGAGTTCAGAGCGTTTAATCACTATCCAAGTAGCCTATATCAGATTGCAATCTCACCCCTTCAAAAATAGCATTGGGATCATAGAAAGAGACATAAATTTGATGAATCAAATCAAATCTTTGCTTTGAAACCTAAAAATCAATGTTATTCACCCTGAACCTGGATCCAACCCTGATAATGAGCAGTTACTGTTGACCCTAAAAGACTAAAACGTAATGGTTCGCTCAAAAGATTAAGAATTATTTGTTATTGCATTGGTACAATCCATTTAATTAATTGTGTTAATGTGTTTTTGTAGTCCAAAACATTCCATCTTAGCTGAGCATACTGTAACTATGTGGCAATACTGAATTGATTATGTCTGCAAATCAGATCACAGCTGTATTTAGACATATTTTACATTTTTGGTTGTAAGTCTTGCCAAGCCATGTGGCCAATAGGCCAGGATCCTATTTTGTAGCTAGTTCTTTGTAGCTATTATTGATATTTCATCTATTTGTTGTTGCCTCACAACAGTTGGTGCATGATGTGCAAGTCGTGGACATGACACATGGACTTGCTTACAGAGTTAGCCCCAATCCAACTCGTTGATGTTGAGTGCCAAGCAGCAAGGCTTTGGGTCCCCTAGGCATTGGGTATGACCCTGGCTGAAATTGAACACAGACCTTCCAATCTCAGGGCATGAGGGCAGACACTCTAACCACATGGCCACTGTGTACTCCTCATGCATAAAATGTGCTACAATATCAAATATATTCTCTGTTCACTCCCAGGTTTTTGCTGCAGTGTTTGGAGGATTTGGATGCCAGTCTGCGGAAGCTCAATTCCCGCCTGTTTGTCATCAGAGGCCAGCCCACAGATGTCTTCCCTCGCCTTTTTAAGGTAAGCTAAATTCTGTGTGATATGTCAGCCTGCTGTCTTAGCCACTTGAACCATTGGGTCCTTATTCTGGGCAGGTCATAATCGATGAACATTCAGCTAAAACAATCAATAGAGGCAGTTTTGGGTAAGAGGATTTGATATACACTGAGGGAGTGAAGAGGATGGAACCAAGGACAGGCACCTTGGGTTCCCCAGATAACTAGCATTTGGATATGGGGATTAAGTTGTTAATCATACAAACAGCAGTGACAGCATGCATGCTGTAACCTAAACCTAGAGTGACATTATCATAAAAGTATTGCCTTAAGGTGTAAACAGAACGTTTCCCAGGAGATAAATAAAGACTGTGACTTGAGGGAGACGCCTAAATCTTTGACAACAGCAGTTGATGGGTTTGTATGTTTGGCACACAGTGGGGGAATTCATACAAAAATGAAACTAAATGACTGAGAATGTGCCCCTAAAGAAAACCCACCACATGAATACTGGCCTTTATTGCATTTTATGTCACTAACTCTGTCTGCAGAAGAGCACACTCATGGCTACGGGTTACACTCTTAATAGGTGAAATTGTTGATACTACGATACTGTTTCATTAAAGATTGTGAAAGGGGAAAACATTGTGCTGTAGCGTTATTGACGGGAAATTGCGTTAAAACTAGAGGCCCCATGCTGGGTTGACACTATCAACAGGCTATCTGTATCTATTTCAATTGAAGCCAAGTCAATGACATGAAGATAAAAATGACACTCACAACGTATCATTGTGTGACAAGCTATGATCACACAGCACTCCCATGACGTAGTGAAGCTTCAATCAGATCAGATGTCACAATCTTTGCTTGTAATGAGCTGAGCTGAGCTGAGGCTTAGATAAGATGCTGTAGCTTAAAACTACCGTAGTCAAGGGCAAGGCAAGGTTCTTCTTAAGGCAATATTTAATCACTGAAATGGTAGAGACATCATCTAATGAATGCATACTTCAGGACATAAAATTGAATTAACCAGTATTGACTTACAAACCATAATATAGTACATCAGTTATGCATCATTCACAATTAATCCTATCAGCGAGGGTCATGAGACATGCAATTTGTTCTGCATGTTATACAAGGAAAGAAGAATATTTACCATGACGACCAGGGCTTTGAAGCTTTCTATTTCACTAGTCACTTCCATCATTGCTAAATTAATTGCTCTGATACAAATATTATAACATGGTAAAACATGGTAAAATGTCCAAAGTGTTTAACAACAATCTGCTTCAGATTTACATACTGATGATTGCAAAGACAAGTATGAAACAGATTTGCAAATATACACTCAAGATTCTTTATGGAAAATTCTGAATTTTTCCATGTTGATCTGACCCTTACAAATCTGATCTAAATTTAGATTTTAACATAGTGGTCTACTCTAAAGTCTAAACATTGTGAAGTTTTGGTAACATGACTGTGTAAATTTGAGATTGCCATTGGACTCAAAAAAGTTACAGAACAGCTCATCTCTGAACCTGTGAGTGTCTGGGTGATTCTCTGCACACAGGAATGGCGCATCAACCGTCTGTCTTATGAATACGATTCAGAGCCATTTGGTAAGGAGCGTGATGCTGCCATCCAGAAGTTGGCCAACCATGCTGGCGTTGAAGTCATCGTGCGGATCTCACACACAATCTATGATCTAGACAAGTGAGTAACAACATGAGTTTATGGAATACACCAGGTCAGAATCATCTTTGACACAAAAACACAAAACAAAGAGCAAACAGTTTGTGATTTGTTTACTATTTGTTTACTATCAGATTATATAAAAAATATCCCAAAAATCTGCTTTTTAATTAATTCCCTGTTGTGTGTAATGTGTCCAACCCTTCTAACCCAACATCTTTGCCTTTTACAATATAAAGGATCATAGAGCTAAACGGTGGTCAGCCCCCTCTGACCTACAAACGTTTCCAGGCCCTCGTCAGCCGTATGGACAGTGTTGAAATGCCTACAGAGACGATTACGGCTATGGTCACCAGGACATGCGCCACACCAGTCAGTGACGACCACGATGACAAATTTGGTGTACCCTCCCTGGAAGAGCTTGGTCAGTTCCTAACTGTATTTGTTCTATTTTTATTTTTTTGTCGGTCGTGACCTGACTGACATATTGTTTTGGCTAACATATTGGCTCTTATTTGACCTTTTGACAACAGTATCAGCAATCATTATACAGTGTTTAACAATCTCTTTTGCTTTTCTAGGTTTTGAAACAGATGGCCTGTCCACAGCGGTATGGCCAGGCGGAGAAACAGAAGCACTCACCAGGCTGGAGAGACACTTAGAGAGGAAGGTGAGGCATGCATGCAATAAATATCTGTCATGCCAGCCTTTGACTTTCCGAGAGAAAGTCAGCTTCACGTTAACTCTTAAGAACGGAAATGTAGATTTCACTGTGTTGTTGAAATTGAAATCTCCACTGTACTCTAATCTTTTTGGGTCCCTTGTAATAAGACCTTTATATCAGAATTGCTAAAAGAGATTGCACTTCAACAATGGAATTTTCAGAGGAGCCCTAAACCCATAATCCAGATACCCTCAGTGTGATTGCAAATCCTGACACTTTGCCACTTTGATAATGCCCATTCCAGAAACTGCTGTGGTAGAGAGGGACTTCAGTCTGAATAATGAAGTGAAACGAAATGACAATTCAGACTGAGTTCAAGCTAAAGGCTCATTCAGAATTTCGGTGAGCACCGCGAGCGCCGCTCAGAGCACCGCAACCACCACTATTCATAGTACTACCAGCACCTCACCCCCCTCCCCTCACCCCTCTCCCATTCTCCTCGTGTCCATTGTTGTTTTTTCCCCTCTGTTTTTCTCTCTACTTCCTACCTGCCTCAATTATGACAAATTTTTGACAAGTTTTTATGTTTATTTTGTATTCCATTTATGTCATTCTCTCTATCATTGAATTCATTCCTTCCTCTGTTCTCCTCCAGCCTGTCGCGCTGTTGTGTGTTGTGTGTTTTCTTTTTCTAAACACCACTGCGGTGCGGTGGTTAGTAAAATCAGAGAGGAGGGCGAGACAGAGGAGGGCGAGACAGAGCAGTGCTTGCGGTGGTATGACGTCATATTGTAGGCAACAGTGGTCGCTGTGGTCACCGAAAATCAAACTATGAATAGGCCTTAAGTCTTCATTTCCTTTTCTGAAAATCTTCCCCTTGTTGATTCCTATTGTAGCTGGGACCGGTTAAGAAATTAAAGTTGTTTTCACAACCCTACTGTAAATATACTGGTAGGCCTATTGCATTGTGCTATACAACTTAGAGAAACTTTGCAGAATATACCCACATGTACTGCAAGCTATTAGTCTCTTCACCATCACAGTGGTGACAGGATATATTGTGGTAGTAACAGCTATCTGGCTTTGTTTTGCAGGCATGGGTGGCCAACTTCGAACGTCCTCGTATGAATGCCAATTCCCTGCTGGCAAGCCCCACTGGCCTCAGCCCCTACCTGCGCTTTGGCTGTCTTTCCTGTAGACTCTTTTACTTCAAACTCACTGATTTGTACAGGAAGGTATGAGAGCAAATAAACATACCATCAATAGTGTATTCACAGCTAATAGTGTATGGTTCAACCACTTAGACCAGTGGTTTTCAACCAGTGGTCCGGGGAACTCCAGTGGTCCTTGATATGGTTCCAGATGGTCCCCAGCTTAGTTGGTTAATCAGATGAAAAGTTTTTTAACCAGATGTAACTCTTGAGAGCGTAAAAATGAACCCTGGTGGGTCCATTTGGTTTCATGTTTACACTCTCAAGAGTTATTAATATTCATTATCTAGCCTAATCTACACAACTAGAAGATTAATGGTCATTTTGATCTGTATGTTTGCCTGTTTTATTTCCCAAATACATATTGTGGACAAAAGCAAAAGAAATCTTTAGTTTTGGGGGCCTGGGGGCTAAAATGTCCTCAAATGGTTGTCTGTGGTATCAAATGTTGGTATGTGGTCTATCAAAAAGGTTGAACACCACTGACTTTGACCCCGGCATCCCTAATTTGGCCATTTATTATGTCGTCATATGTTTTATATGTGCACAGTGCAACACATGAGCTAATAGATCAGCTGTTAAATATGTGGTTAAACATTTCCAAAAAAGAAGTTTAAAAAGTAATTTATTATTATTATTGTTATTGCTTTTTATTATTATTTTATTATTATTACCCTCATTGTTATTTGCCTCTGCTCAGGTAAAGACAAACAGCTCCCCACCGCTGTCCCTGTACGGGCAGCTGTTATGGAGAGAGTTCTTCTATACCGCTGCCACCAATAACCCACGCTTTGACAAGATGGAAGGAAACCCGGTCTGTGTTCAGATCCCCTGGGACAGGAATCCAGAAGCGCTGGCCAAGTGGGCAGAGGGACGGACAGGCTTCCCCTGGATAGACGCCATCATGACTCAGCTGAGACAGGAGGGGTGGATCCATCATTTGGCGAGGCACGCCGTGGCCTGCTTCCTCACCAGGGGAGACCTATGGATCAGCTGGGAGGAAGGCATGAAGGTAAAAACCTGCATCCTAAAGGACCACAAAGGTGGTATCACAATTTCACGGATACCTGATGTTACTGTTTGCTGAGCTATCTTTTTTTTCTAACTTTTGGATATTTCAGTGTTGTATAAAAATAGATTTGCAAAGAGTCAAAACTATCTTGAAGAGCATGATCCGCACAACTGTTCCCTGTGTGGTTGTGTTCTCCAGGTGTTCGAGGAGCTGTTATTAGATGCAGACTGGAGTGTAAATGCAGGCAGCTGGATGTGGCTCTCCTGCAGTTCGTTTTTCCAGCAGTTCTTCCACTGCTACTGCCCTGTGGGATTCGGACGACGCACAGACCCCAACGGAGATTACATACGGTGAGGGGCAATCGCAGCACGCTCGTCCGGATCACATGCGTGTCACAGTGCACTGCCCCTTTTGCAAGCTTATTATCTGCGTGTTCTTCACATTACATACGGATTAGCCTGCAGGCGTTTCAAAGGAGAGCAGAGTTTGCCACGGAGGGCTGTAATGAATCGAGCACTTAGAAGGAATAGAAATAGAAATAAGGCTAATGTCATTTAAGCTGATATGCATTCTTTGTCAAAGGTGGTCAAACATAATAGGTGTTTAATGATCAGTGTTGGGTATCGTTACTTTATAAACTAACGACGTTAGGTTATTGGACTACTGCCCCCTAAAACTAATCTCGTTAAGTTACAAGTTACTTTCTATAAAAAGTAACGTAATAGATTATTTTCCGTTATTTTCCGTTCCTGAACACAATTAAAATACTCCTTTTCTCTTTGTTTTTAACGTATGCACAATTTAGTTGCATTGTATTACCAGTGCATAAGTCGCACTCCATGTTGTAGGGGTGTGAATCTCAGCCCTGAGGCCGATTCGATATGCATCTCGATACACTGCCAGCGATACGATATTTTAGCGATACATGTATTTTTTTGGCGATACGATGCGATACGATTCACCCTCTTCCCGATGCGATACTTTGCGATAACCTTTTAGCTCAAATCAATGCGATACGATGCGATACGATACATGATTCAACCTGATGCAAATAAGCAAACATTTAAATAAAAAAAGAAGAAATTCAGTATGGTACTAGAAAAATGATTTGTTTTTATTCCATATGGTATGCCTAAAACTATTTTTGGCATCTTAAACAACATTTCTCAAAGTGTCACTTAGTGCAATTATATAGTGCATATCCCTGTCTGCCACACATATGAAGATTATGAACTCAATAGGTTCATAATCTTCATATGTGTGGCAGACAGGGATATGCACTATATAATTGCACTAAGTGGCCCTCAAAGTATTTTTTCCCCTTCATTTTATTATTTTATCTTTTATAACTTTACATATAAGACACTCAGTGAGGGTTGTCTGTTTAGTTTACACTACAGCAGCAGTGAGCCTGACTGCATTATTGTTTACAACAATTGCTTTGCACTAAACCCAGTTGTGAAAGGGTATACTTTGTTCACACTATTGTGATGTTAACTACAATAGTGAGAACAAAGTATACCCTTATATCAGGGGTTTTCAACAGGTGGTCCGGGGACCACCAGTGGTCCCTGAGAGGGTTCCAGATGGTCCCCAGCTAAGTTGTTTAACCAGATGTAACTCTTGAGAACGTAAAAATGAAACCAAATGGACCCTTGCGGGTCCATTTGGTTTCATTTTTACACTCTCAAGAGTTAAAATATTCATCATGGGGATTAGTCCTAATCTACACAACTAGAAGATCTATGGTCATGGACAGAAGCAAAAGAAATCTTTAGTTTTGGGGTCTGTGGGGCTAAAATGTCCTCAAATGGTGGTCCGTGGCTCAAATGGTGAATAAATGGTGGGCCCTGGGATGAAAAAGGTTGAAAACCCCTGCCTTATATGACAAAGGCTTACAGCTGCTGTAGTGTAAACAGACTCTCACTGAGTAGCTTCTATCCAATGTCCATAAGCCATAAAAAAGCCCTCGTTTTCCACAACGCTATGAGGCTGGATGTCTTTGCATATGAAGTAGGCGATGGCCTTAGTTATAGCCATAGCGCGGGCAGAGGTGTATGGAAGGGAACTCCCAAAATAAGAGGCGACACTTTTCAGCTCCTGACCTGATTTGCTTGGTTTATCTCCAGTATCCGAAGCGGTACTTGAAGGGGAAGCGGCGGTAGACGTGTCTGTGATGTTGTGTATTCTTTTTAAGTGGCTCTGCATGTTTGTCGTACTGCCCGTGTACGGCTTTATAACACGGCATTCTTTGCAAATGACGTTCGTCTTGTCCAGCTTTCCATCAATCTTGTAGAATCCATAGTGTTTCCATACATACGACTTAAGGTTTGGAGGTGCATTAAATATAGTCTGCTGCGGCTCTTTGCTGCTGCTGCTGCTCACGTGTACCTCCATGTTGGTTTGTTTACTACTACTAGTAGAGCCATAGAGTATAGACAGCGTTACGCAAACCCAGTCGAATGGCAGCCAAGGCTTCTATTGAATGGGGACAACCAGCAGTTACGGAATGCATTGGAGTCTACGGGCTGATGCGAGTGCGCAAACCACGTGACCAGGCTGTTTTCCGCCCCCTCAATATCGCACCTCTTGCCTCTGTGTAGTGTATTGTAGCTAGCCTATAAGCCTCACGGCTTCCGTCCGTGTTCAAAACAAAACTTGGAATGATGATGGTGCGTTCAAGGCGATTGGGAATCAAGGAGAAGCATAAAATTTAACATGAAAAACACGGCGCTTGTATCGGATTTTGTCGGATTTACCATCGATTTTCGCCGATACAAACGCATCCATCGAGATGAATCTAGATTTCACCCGTCAATTGTACCGATACGTGGTGAATGAACCGGTGCACTCGCATCGCGCACGTGGGTATCGATGTATCGATTAATACCGATGAATCTCCACACCCCTACCATGTTGCACACATGAACCACCACCACCACCACCAACAACAACAACGACAACAACAACTGTACTGACACCATGTCACCCACTATGAACTAGGTTGCTACAAAGTAGGCTATGCATCTCAGATGTACAGTAGGCCTACAGACTAATATTATGCTGTACGCGGTACAACCAGTCAGAGATGATGCCCGCTCCACGCTGCGCAATGACAACAACCACAACAACCCTACCATCGTAAACCAGCCTATGAACTACACAGTAGTCTATATAAGACAAGACAAGGCACGGCGGCCAAACAATGAATTAAACATTACTCACCTAATAACGCAGCCAGAGGATGTACTATGTTTTCTGTTATATCCAAAAGTGTACGGCTTCATTGTTTACAAGACTTTTAGCAAGTCGCGCATACAGCTCTGTGTCACTACCCAACCTAGTAGCGAACTTCCTCTTCCTCTTCCTTTTCAAAATAAAAGATTCATACTAGAGTATAACTAGACACCAGCTAGACAGTAGGTTTACTTTTATTTCTTAGGCGGACTTACAGGATGTGCAGACAGTAAATGTAAACTACGCACATCACTCACAGAAGTAAGGACGCGCAGTCGGCTTATTCTACACTAACAGAAGGAAGAATATAGGCTACAACACCGGGCAGTCTCAAGAAAATGAATTGGGACGAACTATAGTAACGAGTTACTTTTTTGGAAATGTAACTAAGTAACTAACTACTAAATTGCAAAAATAACTCTTTAGGTTACTTCGTTACTAATAAAAGTAGTCTGATTACGTAACGGCGTTATTGATAACGCCGTTATCCTCATCACTGTTAATGATACAGTTGTAACATCCTATATCAACAAACCCCTTATTCCACATTTGACGCTTAAGCCGTGGCCTTTGTATACATAATCTCTCTATAGCAGCCATATCATTTGATATTGAATTTTGGTTAAACAGCGCCCCTATCGGTCGCCTCGCAGTAGGGCACCGTAGGTCCCTTTAATTATGCCACAGGCCCGCAGCTGTGTTCCCAGAGACGCCAGTTGAGAAACAGCTATTCAACAGCACGCACGCACATAGACAGACACCGCGCTATTTGAAAGAAAGAAAGAAAGAAAGAAAGAGAGAGTCTTTTGTTTTGTTATTTTGAATCTTGCGCGTGTTTGTTTGATTTATTTTGAAAGATTTATTTATTTGTCTGGAGCCTGTTTTGTTTTGTTTACTTTATTACCCCCGATTGTTTTGAAACATACACATACCACTCACCTACTGCAATATCATCAAGCCAATGATCATCGTCATCAACCAACTTACAACTTCTACAAACAGTGAGTAAAACAAGACAGCCCAAGTCTCTCAGTGTGTGCTAGTTGGACCGTATACTGGCGAAAGATAGGAATGTTGGCCCTATATTCAAGTTGAATAGCTTCTCCGATACGGACAGTTATGGAAGTTGGATGGATCTGAAGGATGGCAATGGATGTATCATGCTAATGCTAATTGGATGAGCGATATCATATGGTTGGATGGACGCGCAGAGCGCGATATTTAATGTGGATTGGAAGGAATATATGACGCTATTGAGCGAGCTTGTGCAAATACGCTTGGATTTAAAATCGGATGCTGCTGTTGTATTATAAGTATTGACGTCACGTCATGTTGTAATGATGTCGCAACATGAAATGCAAGAAGTCGGCCCGTCTGAAACTCCTGCGGCCACGGCGCCTGGTGGTGATGTTCATTCTTCTGATAAAAGTGCACCCTCAACGGAGACTAAAAGACAAGTTAAGCCCACACAAAAGGCAATTGAAGCTAATTATGCAAAACAATGCAACGCAAGAAAAAATAAACTTGGACAGCTCACAAACAAACAGAACGTGTTGCTAGCACTTATGACTAATTATAAAAATATTGCATTGGTTAAACAAGAATATGATGAATTTTGCACTAAAACGAATGACTTCAAATCACTTCATAAATCAGTACAACACTCATTATCAGAAGAAGAGGCCGCAGATGACCATGAGCAGTGGTATAAGCCTAAATTTCAAAGCATTTGTGAATTTCATGATAAAGTTATAGATTGGATGAATAATGCCCCTGTAGCTATGGCACAAATGCCACCAGTTAAAGTGTCTACAGCAGTTCAAGTGCAATCAGCAGTTCCACCGGATGTTCAAGCCATACCAGATGTACCAGAAGTAACACAAGCAATAAGTGAGAAACCTAAATCATTAGATAATGTTTCAGTTGGCATGATAAGCAGAAAGAAAGCTAATGCAAGCTTCGCAGCATTGAAGCAGGCAGAGGCAGAAAGAGCAGCAATAGCAGCACGTGCTGCTGCTCTTAAACAAAGGCAAAATTTTGAGTTTCAGGAGGCACAATTAAAAGCCAAAAGGGAAGCATTTGAATTGGAAGTTGAACTTGCTGCTGCTGATGCCAAACTGAAAGCATTAGATATCAGTAAACCTGTAGACCCTAAATCTGTTAACCCATTACTCCACATCGATGAATATTTTGCCTCAATGCAATCCTTAGCAGTAGACAGCCAGAAGGTTGATAATTATTACAGAACGGATGAAGAAGATGATGATGATGTTGATGAGGAGGATGATGGCCATGATGATCATGATGAAGAAGAGGAGGATGATGATGATGAATACGATGAAGAGCAAGGAGCTGCTTCGCTTCAATCACGGAGACGAAGGTCTCAGCACGCCACTAGCGTCCAATCACGGCAGCCACAGAGACAAATGTCTCAGCAGCGATCACGCTTGTCTGTTGCACACCAACAACCCCCCCAGCCTAACCCAAACATTGGCTTACAAGATGGTGCTGCAGTTAATGTCCAACCAGGTGTAGGCATGATGGAAATTATGAGAAAACAAAATGAAATCACTGAAATGTTAATACAAGAACAGCGGTTCTCACTCTTGCCATCTAGGGAAATCCCTGTTTTTAAAGGTGATCCTTTAACTTACCTTTCCTTTATTAGAACATTTGAACATTGCATAGAAAGTAAGACAAGCAACAATAGGGACAGACTTCTCTTTCTAGAACAGTTTACAGAGGGACAGCCAAGGACTATTGTAAGGAGCTGCCTCCATATGGAGCCACAGAGAGGCTATATGAAAGCAAAACGGCTGCTGCACAAGCACTTTGGAAATGAGGTCCTTATTGCTGCTGCTTATCAGGAGAAAATTGTGAATTGGGATGCAATCAAATCAGAGGATAGCAAAGCCTTACACAAATTCTCACTATTCTTAAGAACATGCTGCAATGCTATGAGCAATAATGAAATACTGCAAGACATGAATAATCCCACTCATTTGAAATCTGTCTTATCAAAACTGCCATTTAAATACAGAGAGAGGTGGAGAACCGTGGCATATGAATACCATGAACGTACACGCAGAAGAGCCAAGTTTCCACAACTTGTGAACTTCATTGAACGGCAAGCAAACATAGCCATAGATCCACTCTTTGGAGACATACAAGACGCAAAACAAAAGGATAAGAAGACAAACCTGAAATCCATTCCTGTTTCATCACACACTAAGAGCAACTATAAAAGCAGTTTTGCCGCAGTAACGGAAACGCAATCACCAGAACAAAAGTCTCAGTCAAGTACAACCAACCATCCATCCATCCCACAAAAATCATGTGCCTTTTGTAAAGGAAACCACAGCACAGACCTGTGTAAAGAGCTTGATAAAAAGATGCACAAAGAGAAAGTTGAATTCTTTAAAGCTAATGGCCTATGTTTTGGCTGTGTAACTCAAGGCCATTTAAGTAAATCATGTATGAAACGATTAACCTGTAAAATATGCACAAAGAGGCATCCTACCATTTTGCACATTGAATTTAAGAAGGATGCAGACAAAGGTCAAGTAAGTGCAAACGCTGACAGCATGTCAGTATGCAGTGCATTAGTCACCATGGAAGGGCCTATCCATACCGGGGCCGGTGACCAGCAGAAATTATCGATTGTCCCCGTACAGGTCAAATTATCAAATTCCAACCAAATTATCAAAACGCATGCATTCCTTGATCCAGGAAGCACTGGAACATTTTGCACAGAGGCTTTAAGAAAGCAATTAAATGCCAAGGCAATGCCAACACGAATCCTACTTCGAACCCTAGGACAAGAAAAGGTCATAAGTATAAACAGAATCAATGGACTGGAAGTGTCAAGTCTGGAAGGAAGTGATTTCCTAAAACTGCCACCACTCTACACTCAAACAGAAATTCCTGTAACCAAGGAGCAAATTCCCACTCAGGCTGATGTGCAAGAATGGAGCTACCTAAAAGAGGTTAAGTTGCCATATATTGATGCAGATATTGGACTCCTGATTGGTAATGATGCAGCTAAATTTATGGAACCTTGGGCAGTAATTAATAGTAAGGGTAGTGGGCCTTATGCAGTAAAGACGAGACTTGGATGGGTGGTTAATGGGCTACTAAATGAACCCACAATGAACTATGAGCAGCCAACCCATATTTTCAGTAACCGCATATCAATAGTGAATTTGAATGACCTCATGATCCAACAATTTAATTATGATTTTCCCGAAAAGGGCTATGAAGAGAAGGCAGAAATGTCTATAGAGGATAAACGATTCATGCAAATCATGTCTGACTCCACTAAATTGAAAAATGGCCACTACCAAATTGACCTTCCATTCAAACAACAAAATGTTGTAATGCCCAACAACCGCCATCTGGCAGAGCAGCGTGTCATGTCACTAAAAAGGAAGTTCAAAAAGGACCCTGGATTTCACAAGGAATACAGTGACTTTCTGGAAGCTGTCATACAAAAGGGACACGCTGAAGCTGTACCTCCAAACCAGTTAAAAGCGGAGGAAGGAAGGACCTGGTACTTACCTCACCACGGCGTACGCCACCCAAAGAAGCACAAGCTGCGTGTAGTCTTTGATTGTTCTGCCTCGTTTCAGGGAACATCATTAAACGATGAGCTTATTCAAGGCCCAAATTTAACTAACACACTGCTTGGTGTTTTAATTCGGTTTAGACAAGAACCAGTAGCAATGATGGCTGACGTAGAAGGCATGTTTCATCAAGTTAAAGTCACACCAACTGACAAAGACTTTCTCAGATTCTTATGGTGGCCAAAAGGTGACTTCAGTCAAAACCTAGTAGAGTACAGAATGACAGTGCATTTATTTGGCGCAACATCTTCATCCAGTGTTGCTAGTTATGCAGTGAGAAGGACTGCTGAAGATAACAATAAAAGGTTCTCAGCCGTGGCAGTTAATACAGTAAAAGAGAGCTTTTATGTAGACGACTGTTTAAAGGCAGTGCCAAATGAGAACGTCGGCATAGCGTTATCTAAAGAACTGAGAACCCTGTGTGCTCAAGGAGGTTTCCGCCTAACCAAATGGGTGAGCAACAGCCGCACTGTGCTGGCTTCCATTCCAGAAGAAGAGCGAGCCACAGAGGTAAAGGACATTGACTTGGATCACAAGCACTTACCAGTCGAACGGGCTCTTGGAGTGCAGTGGAATGTGGAGGAGGATACATTCAGGATTCAAGTGAACTTGAAAAATCAACCCTACACCAGGAGAGGAATCCTTTCCACTGTAAGTTCTGTATACGACCCACTGGGATTCTTAGCTCCATTCATATTCACCGCAAAACACATCTTGCAGCAATTATGCCAACTGAACTATGGATGGGACGACAGAATTCCCGAGACCTTTTGTCACACATGGCATAAATGGCTCACTGGACTACAGCAGATGATGAATTTCAGCATTCCAAGGTGTATTAGAACAAAAGAATTTGGCCATATTAAGTCAGCGCAGCTTCATCACTTTTGTGATGCAAGTGAGACAGGATACGGTACTGTTACTTACCTGAAAATGACCAATACTCAGAACCAAATTGACATCTCTTTGATTATGGCAAAGGCCAGAGTCGCCCCCTTAAAACAGGTCACGATACCAAGAATGGAACTTACCGCTGCAGTACTCGCAGTAAAGGTAAACAGGATGCTGGAGACTGAGTTACAACTTCCCCTCAGAAAGGCTGTATTTTGGACAGACAGTACATCCGTTTTGAAATATATCAGAAATGACAGTAAGAGGTTTCAGACTTTCGTGGCCAACAGAGTCGGCATCATCAGAGACCATACTACTGTTGAGCAGTGGAGGTATTTAAACACCAAAATCAACCCTGCAGACCATGTGTCTCGAGGCCTCACTGCCGATGCCTTTCTGAAATGTGAAAGTTGGAAAAAGGGACCAGACTTCCTACAGGAAAAAGAAGAGACATGGCCTAACTTACCTGTTGATCTCACCTCCATACCAGCTGACGATCCTGAAATCAAAAGAGAAAAGGTTACAGTTAACGTCATTCAGACAGCAGATCAAGATGCTACTAGCACTCTATTAAACCACTACTCGAGTTTCGACAGATTAAAAAGAGCTGTAGCATGGATGCTGCTTTTTAGAACTCACCTTTTGCAGTTGAGTAGAAAAAGAAAAGAGCTAAATCAAATGTATGATCCAAACAAACAAACCCAATTGATTGAAATTGAGATGAAAAAATTCAAAACCACTCTAAAGGTACACACCCCCTCTCTGGATGAACTAAATAAAGCAGAGATGGCCGTTGTACAATTTTGTCAAAACCAAGGATTTCAAGAGGAAATTGAAACACTACAGAAAGGAAGTTTGAACGTGCGTAAAGACAGTTCAATCTATAAACTTGATCCCAAACTTGACAAGGAGGTATTGAGAGTGGGTGGGAGATTAAGCAGAGCCGCCATGCCAGAAACCGCAAAGCACCCTGCCATCCTCCCAAAGGACCATCATGTGTCCAAACTCATTCTTAGAAAAGTCCATCAACAAGTAGGACACAGTGGGAGAAACCATATGCTCTCCCAACTGAGACAAAAATATTGGATTCCCTGCGCCAATTCTTTATCAAGAAAGATTATCTCTGAATGTGTGATATGCAGACGTCTTAATGCGTCTGTTGGAGAACAAAAGATGGCAGACCTGCCAAGAGACAGGCTAACACCTGACCTACCACCATTCACACAAGTAGGAGTAGATTATTTCGGACCCATTGAAATCAAAAGAGGCCGTACCACTGTCAAAAGATATGGAGTCATTTTCACCTGTTTAATCAGTAGAGCAGTACATCTCGAAGTGGCCCATTCTTTAGACACAGACTCGTGCATTAATGCTTTCAGACGTTTTATTGCCCGAAGAGGCCAAGTGACTGAAATCCGTTCAGATAACGGGACCAATTTCATATCCACTGAAAAGGAGCTAAGGGAATCTATAAAGGCATGGAACTTGAACAAAATAGAAAGATCTCTACAACAGAAAGGAATCAAATGGACCTTTAATCCACCCTCCGGCGCTCATCATGGTGGAGTATGGGAACGATTAATCCGTTTGCTCAAAAAGACCTTGCTATCAATCACCAAACAGCAAACTCTAAATGATGAAAGTCTCCATACAGTCATATGTGAAGTGGAAGCCATACTTAACAGCCGCCCACTCACAACAGTTTCAAATGACCCCAATGACCTGGAAGCACTAACACCGAATCATCTGTTAACTCTCAAGAAACAGCCGATTCTTCCACCAGGAGTCTTCCAGGCCGGCGATGAATATGCAAAGCGTCGTTGGAGACAAGTGCAATACCTGTCAGATCTATTTTGGACAAGATGGATAAAAGAATACCTACCTCTTATGAATGTGCGTCAAAAATGGAACCGCATCCGCAGGAACTTTGAAAAGGGAGACATTGTGCTCATAGCTGACACAAACGCACCAAGAGGATCCTGGATGCTGGCTAGAGTCCTGGAAGCAATACCGGACTCGAGAGGACTTGTGAGAAGTGTGCGTCTTCAGACGAAAACCAGCGTACTTGACAGGCCTATCAGCAAGATTTGCCTGCTGGTGCCAAAGTCAAGTTGAAGAAACGTCAAGATTTAGACAGGCCCATAAGACCATGCCTGTTCCCCACCTCACAAGTATTTATTTTGATTTTGAACCTTTTCGTATGGCTCCAGTTTATTTTGATTTTGATATTGTTATTAGAGCATGCCCATAACAATAGGGGCCGGTTATGTAGGAGCCATATCATTTGATATTGAATTTTGGTTAAACAGCGCCCCTATCGGTCGCCTCGCAGTAGGGCACCGTAGGTCCCTTTAATTATGCCACAGGCCCGCAGCTGTGTGCCCAGAGACGCCAGTTGAGAAACAGCTATTCAACAGCACGCACGCACATAGACAGACACCGCGCTATTTGAAAGGAAGGAAGGAAAGAAAGAAAGAAAGAGAGAGTCTTTTGTTTTGTTATTTTGAATCTTGCGCGTGTTTGTTTGATTTATTTTGAAGGATTTATTTATTTGTCTGGAGCCTGTTTTGTTTTGTTTACTTTATTACCCCCGATTGTTTTGAAACATACACATACCACTCACCTACTGCAATATCATCAAGCCAATGATCATCGTCATCAACCAACTTACAACTTCTACAAACAGTGAGTAAAACAAGACAGCCCAAGTCTCTCAGTGTGTGCTAGTTGGACCGTATACTGGCGAAAGATAGGAATGTTGGCCCTATACTCTCTATATAATTCAAGCAAGCGTGTCTGTCTGTACACTTCCTGTGCAACTGTACTGTGTATTTGTCTCCATTTGCGTAACGCCACGGCGCGCGGACAGCCTCACTGAACCTCGAGTCACACAGCCCTGTCATCCAGCACCAATATGTGCGGCTCATAAGCGCCAAACATTATGCACATCATTTTAATTTTAATACATTTGTGTCAAAAAAGAATCTTCGCGCACATGACGTGTCACCGGATGCAGATAAAAAAAAACATCACGTGTCATGGACACACATTTATTGTGGTCACAGTTTGCCGTATCACCTTCCCTTACGGCTACAGCCATTGGCGCTGGGTACAGTGTTCTCTGCTCTTGCTGTTTCGCCTTCCAGGCGACTGCCGACTGATCCACACAGGCAACGTTCTCTCGGCACAGCGAGGTGTTGTCGCTGTTCCGCCTGCTAGGCGACTGCCCAACACAGGCAATATATACTCTTGCCACACGCTACTACGGTCATTCTACTAGCACTACGCTGCAACGTCTGGATATTAACGCGCGACAGCCCACGGCATCCACTCCTCTCCAAAGTTAGTATTCAAACGCCACATTTACGCGTGTGCGTCTGTGTACGTGCGACGGTCCGGGTCGTCTACAACTTATATCTACTACCACTGCACCGTCTGGATAATAATGCGCGCCAACCCACGCCACAAACTCCCCTCCAAAATCAATATTCAAACGCCACATTTACGCGTCTGTGTAAAGTGCGACTACCAGGCTGTGTGACAGAGCATAAGCTACAATTTAACTAGGCGTCATCTCATCCATACACATTGTAACGACCCTCTGGGTTTGTTACAAATACATTCACAAAGACTAACGTCTAACATTAACGGTAACCATATGACACTCATTTTCCACCCAACTTTCCAACATCAACAATTCCCTCCCAATCAATGTGATCTACACATAATTTCCAGATCATATCATACACAACGGGTATAGGACTAGTACTAATAATAATTGTAAAATACAATCATTGATAGCACATACAAGTTTACAAAATCTCACAATGTATCATGTTAACCTAATAGGGATGCCTGGATTGGTTTGATTTGGTTAATAATTCTCTGTCTTCATGTACCACAGACGTTATATTCCCATATTGAGAGGCTTCCCGGCCAAGTACATCTACGATCCGTGGAACGCCCCAGAGGAGGTCCAAAAGGCTGCCAAGTGCATCATAGGGGTGGACTATCCCAAACCCATGGTGCACCACGCTGAGGCCAGCCGGCTCCACATAGAGAGAATGAAGCAGATCTACCAGCAGCTCTCCTCCTACAGAGGCCTATGTGAGAACATGACCGTACATGTACCGCAGTGATTACCATCCTTTTCTTCTATCCTTTTTTTAAACTTAAAGAACTCTCAATGTATTCTGCTATGAACCTCTGTTTATTTTTGAGTTTATAGTTTTTGTAGTGATGGCCACAATACAAATCAAATAGGACAATGGTGAATATATTTCAAATATAAAAATATAGCTTTTTTTTTTTTTACTGTGCAGGCCTATTGGAAGCGGTACCTATGAATGTGAACAATGGGAGAAACCATATTGGAGGTGTGGTTACGGCAACTGGCATGGGTACACAGGCATCTAACGACAGCCCCCCCATGCAAATGGGATCCTCTCAAACAGGTAACGTTCGCTGAATTCTTACATGACATGAAAACGTTCTATTCTCACTGAATAACAGACAGATGAGGATGCATAATGCCCTCATGTTTTATATACGTTCTACATATAAAATAAAGCAAATCAACAACAATTGAATCCATTTCCTAATTTCTTTTTCCTGCAGTCAGAGGACAGTCCAGTTTGAAACGACGCATTGAAGACCCCACACCAGTGAATGGGTCTAAAATCTGGAGGCAAAGCAATTAGTAGACGAAGAAAGAATGATGTCGCCTGTCAGTCCACGCCAATTATTCTGTTAGAGCAGTCAGTCACCACCTGCACAATTGCTGGTGATAACAATAGCCCCTTTAAAGGGCCACACCCCCCCTTCTCTGGAACACTTTCACAACGTGGGTCTCATGTATATACAGTATGTCCATCCAAAGATGCAGTACAAGGAAATTACTAGTGATGATGTGATCTGTCTGATTGGCTTTACATATAAACAAAAGTAAAGTAACAGCTAGAACAAATGTACAAGCTCACAATGTTAAATATAAACGTATTAATCTGAAATCTGACTTGCATAAGTGTGCAGTGCAGATACCTAGGCTGTTACATGTAGTTTTCAGAATGGACAAATTTATTATAATTTATTGATACAGAATGACTATGAGAATATGAATCATGTCAACATATTACTAATATTTGTTCTATTAATAAGGCTCTTATGGCAGTTATAACAGCACTTACAGCCGAACATCGCTATTCACTACTACATATCAAATTCATATTCATTATGTATTATGGTGTAAAATATAAAAGAAAAACTATGAGGCACAACCTCATGTCATCGCCTCAGCCTGACCAGTCTAAAATTATAAAATGTATATATACGTTGTACCAGCAGCACTACTTGCTGTTTACATGGGTTCCCAGAACTCAGGTTACTACAAAATAGTGAGTAGGGTTGGGACTAAATTAGGTGCCGATGTATGGAGACACATCCACATTGGTCTCGTGTTAAAAAAAAACATTTTGTAAATAAAAAAATAAAAATGGTATATTTTTAATGTATATGTTTTGTACATTTTGTGAAGATTTCCACAATTACTTTGAATATTAAGGGAGTCACTACAAATTGCACTTTCAATGCATGTATTTATCTCTTCCATTTATTTGTAAATGTATTATTTTTGTATAATAAATCTTTAAATGTGTTAAAGGAAGTATTCCAACAATGTGTCATTGCATTCTAATTGATATAAACGGAGAGGACAGTTAGACGGCATGTGCAATAACTACAGGATGTCAGGAGGCACTGTATGTACGTATGTAGGGGTGTTCATAAAATATGTGGAACAGTATTGTAAAAGTGAAATACTAGGCAGCGCCCCCGAATATTTCACTGGAAGAAATATAGGTTGTGTTTTGTAGCTGGTATGCTGGTCCACCAGCTATACCAGCAACACTAGCTAAACTCATGCCGCCTGGTCTAGCATGGCCCACCAGCTAGACCAGCATAAACCACCAGCTGCTTAGACCAGTATAAACCAGCATCCCAGCAAAAACAGCATGTTATGTTTTGTAGCTGGTATGTGCTGGTCCACCAGCTAGACCACCAACACCAGCTAAACCAGTCTAGACCAGCAAAGACCAGCATGGAAATCATAGTGTTTTTTCTAGCAGGGACACATTTGCCATGCCATCATGACAAACGATGCCATCATATTCAAACTAGCTGTTTGTGCGCGCGTGCGTGTGCGCGCGCGCGATCTATTTTGCCCACAACTCTGAGACACAGGTAAATTGTGCTGTTTCATTAGTGAGCCACTAAGGCTCCGTGAAAAGAAGATGAAAAGTGGAGAAGTGGTCCTTTAAAGGCAAATCAAAAATACCCTGATTACTTAAAGGGGAATTCCACCCATTTTCAATATTTTTTTCTGGGAGTGTACAAATGCAACCAAATGAACGCTAAACGGGTTCATTTGGTTCCATTTGTACGCTCTCAGTAAAAAGAAGAAATCCATTAACATGGTGAAAATACATCTTGATGCCATCAAGATGTTTCACCATGTTAGTGGTTTTCCATTTCTTGGGAACACAGAATGGGGGAGCTTTTTTTTATCATGCCCACCAACACCTTGAAGGTACATCAATGACAAATATTGAAAATGGGTGGAGTTCCACTTATAATAATACATCATTTCTACATCCCTTGCTACCTCATTATCCGGCCACGCCGCCACGCAGAATGATATTGATAAGCGACGGTCAAAGTACGTCATCGATTTAGGACAGCCTCCTTTAACACAGCGGTGGCGGCGGCCGGGCGGCATGTTTTGGTCACGTTTAAAGCTGGAAATCACATACAGTACGAGTCTGTACGAGTCTCTCTGTGTGTGGTTTGAAACTTGCTCTCGATAATAATTTAATTAGCCAAAGCATAAGCGGGAGCTGTCGGGGGGAGTGCTGGGGGGTTATATAAGCAAAAAGCCAGCGATGTTGTGTGTGAACTAAGTCCTGGTCCTTCTTCTCCTCACTGGATACTGTGTGTACATTGTGGAAACAGTGTGTTGAAATGGCTCCAGCAAAGCAGGACAAGAAGAAACCAGTCCGGGTCATCGCCGCGGCTTGCAGGGATTTGGGGATCGGCAAGGATGGACACTTGCCCTGGCATCTCCCGTGAGAGTTATTAATCTTTAATCTTCAATATTTATATGTTATCTAACCCGACTTAGATTTGCAGCACGCAAATCTAAGTCGGCTGTGAATATAATATATGAGTCATTCCACGGAAACGGTACCATTTGGCCTTTTTTTTCTGAAATTTTGACCGAAAGGTTTCATTTTTCTGAATAGCCCACAATATTAAGGACATCTTTAGCTGTATTAAGAAAAACATAATTTCCCATCTCAGGCATTCAATTTATTTTTTTTATATATCGTTTATCATGTTAATAAGCAATAAAGTACAGATAGATATATATGCTCATTTTTGGATTTTTGCTGATGTTTAATAGTCATATGTCAAGTCCACTTTCATTGAAGGCCACTGGGCACATGGAAAAATGGACAAAATAGGGGGTGTCTACTGAAAGAAAACAAGATAATTTCTCATATGAAGCTAAAATCCATGTAATGTTTACACAATATTAAAGGGAACATTTCAATTGATTAAAAAATCTTCAGTGACTCCATCAATAAAATACAGCTAAAACGGTCAGAGGGACTGCAAAAGGTACCGTTTCCGTGGAAGGACCCATATAGGGCCATTTCTGACATTGTAATGAAGTAGATTTATGTGTGTATATTTCTGACATAGCAATTAATATTGGGCCAGAGTCTGTCAACATGATGTCAAAACACTCTTGGCAGTTACATTACCTGGCATACTTTGTGCCCAAATTCATCAGAACACAGGAAATTACATCTAGGCTACAATGGGGGGGAACGTTCTGGGGTAGAATAGAGTAGACCACCAGGTCAGCTTGGGGCGTACCAGAGATGTTCATTTGAAAGTGAATGGATATGTAACCTAACCTACCGGTATACATTCATTTTAAATTAACATGTAGTACTGCCTCAGCCTCTGTGATCAATCATCAGTTTCAAAATTGTAATAGTTTGATAGCTACAGGGCTTAAAGGTCTCAGTCCTGGGACTAATTTCAGCTCCTATGAAACCCTCAGGGTTTATGATATGATATGATATGATATATTACTTTATTGTCAGTTTGCACTGAAATTTGTCTTGCGACACAGCAGCCTTGTATGCACATATACACACATTGACAGGATGCATGGTTTCATAGGAGTTATGAAATCAGTGCATATTTGGAGGGAAACATATTTGAACTCTTGAGATTTGGGGGGGCTTAAACCCTGCATTATGCATATAAAATAATATTAAAACCCCAATGTTGGACAGCTGGCTTATGTTGATTTTATGTTGGATCATATGACACTTTCTAACATTACATTGTATATTGCAGGTCTGAGTTCCAGTTCTTTGTAAAGAACGTCACAACAGTCTCCCGACCAGGTAAATATCAAAGTTATGCATTCAGAATAGCAAGACTATAAGTATGTAGTAACACATTGCATAGCCTACTTATCATGTCACTGACTTTATTTGCTTATTTATTGATGTAGGGCACTGTTCACAGCAAAATAGCTAGCTATAAATTTATAGCTATATTTATAGCTATAAATAGCTATAAATACTCTAACACTATATTGTAACCATATAGACTGATAGCACATGCATAGCTGTGCAGCATGTGTTGAACGCTAAAACTAAAGGATTTACTGCTTCATGTACTGAACAGACACGCACGCACACATGTGCACACACACACACACACACACACACACACACACACACACACACACACACACACACACACACACACACACCCACACACAGTAAACACACACACACACACACACACACACACACACACACACACACAGTAAAGCTACAGTATGTTAATTAAGTCGAAAAAAGAAAAGCGAATTGTGCGTTGTTTCCATTAACTGATGAAATGCGACTCATGGGAGTCTAGGGGAAAATAAAATAGGTTCATGAAACAAGCAATAGGTGGCACAGTTTTGCCAATAACATGAGACATATGGTTATTTTACATAGATTTTTTACTTTTGAAGTTATTTTAGGCTTTGCAGACTTTATTCCTATTGAACTATATAGGGCCGTTGTGCTGTGCAGAGGCTGTTCTGGCTCTGCTGTACAGCAAAAACAATAATTAATATAGCCTACAATCCTAATACATAATCTACACAACTCACTGTTTTCCTGAACCGGAGCATGTGAGACTCGGTAGCCTCCTGATGTGGTCTACTCTGTGATATTGTAGACTACAGACTGCAGCGCGATGTCTGATTATCACTTGCGTATCTTAGCTATCATGCATGATGATACAGATACTGTAAATATAGGACCTGTAGCTGCCCTGCGACTTTCATGAACAAACGCGATGGGAATCTGAACATTTTGGCCATGTAGGTCCAGAGAGTCCTCTTGGCCTGGATCTCTGTGTACACTCGTCCGGTTTTGTAGAAATATAACTTACGTTAACAATACGGTCATCCGCAGACCAGAACTCTTCAAATGCGCTATAATGCGTGTCCAGTGCTTTCCAATTTGAGTCTTTTCGCAAGCTGTTTCCATACCTCATTTGCGCATTAGACTCTTTCAATATGCTCCAAAATACGGCACCTTTCAGCGAAAAAGTATTTTTGCGCAAAATGGAAACTTATTCGCATTTTGAAGTGTTTCCATTCAACATTCTCTTTGCAAGAGCTGTTTTTGCACAAAATGGGGCTTATGGAAACGTGGCTAGTGACAGTGAATGCTGATTGCTGTGACTGGTATCCCTATCCACAGGAATGCAGAGACATGTGGCTTAAGGTTAAGATGTAAACTGGAGAATTATATTTCTGACAAGGCAGCTGACACAGGCTAACTTGTTTGTGAATGCAATGCTTTGAGGAATGTGGGCAATGTCTCTCTACCTATTCCTATTCCATTCATGTGGTTCATGCACTCACTGCTTTTGGCTACTGCAGCACCTGCATTTTTCCATAGCTCGAATAATCCACCAGAACAAATGAGATTCACTCTGGCAGATTCTTCTGGGTGCCAGGCTAGAATTTACTCGTGGGGACCAATAAAATATCTGTTTGTCTAAAATGTGATTTGAACCCATTAACAACAGGAAGGATGAACTTGGTGGTGTGGGGGAAAAAGTGCTGGTACTCCAATCCAGAGTGGTTGTTCCCAATGGCAAATGTTCTGCATGTGGTTCTGAGCACGACTCTGAGGTGAGATTATGCTAAATGTCACACGTAGCAGACACAAAGTGGATCAAGTCACAGGAGTAGCTGCTAACCTGTTTATAGCGAAGAGGTTCCATGTTCACTGAGGCTTCTTGTGTTCTCCTTAGAACGGTTCCAGACAACGCTCATTTCCTGTGTCAGGACTTCGAGAGTGCTGTGCATCTAGCAACATCGCCTCCCCTCTCAGACCTGATCGAGACCATCTGGGTTGCAGGGGGGACTCGGGTGTACAAGGTAAACTCCTGTACATGCTAGTGCACCACAGACACCATCCTGAAAAGGTTAATTCATCACACACACACACACACACACTCCCATTACTTTTAGTTCTTAGGAAACAGAATAGAGATGAACTTACAACAACACATTGCATTGCGGCACATAGTGAGCTTGAAGATCTGCTATTTTCGAAAAAGTGATTATTTCTTAAAATTGATTGAATCTATTGAAGCAACACCTATTGCAGGAACAGTACAGCATGTGTACTCAGTCTCTATCCACTCACTTAAACTCTATATTGCCTCTTGTTTCGATCAGGATGGACTAATGCATCCATGGTGTGACTTGGTTTACCTCACAGACGTCATGGCTGACTTTGACTGCGATGTTTTCTTCCCAGAATTTGACAGAGAGGTGTTTAAAGTGCAAGAACGGTATGTCTAGCTCATTTCCTGTACCATCAGTCAAGGCTTTCCTAACCCAGAGATTAGGGTCTTTATTTGCTCTCTTCATAAGAACAGGAAGTTCTAAAAGTGAAATATATCATAAAAGATCACACTCGTGTGAAGTGAGGGGCGTTCTTATAATTGTATATCATCATGACAAAATAGACACATTGTTGCCGCTTTGCTCAGACATTATGACAAAATATATAAATACTACATTGTAAAAGTGTGTTTTAACAGCGGAACACAATCAGCGACCGTCACCTAAATCTTTTGTTTCTATTTTTATCATTTCAGCCGACACTTTGCCTATCTTTAGCCCATCACCCGTTTGCCTGCTATCGCCAGACTCACCAGTACTTGCCAGGTTTCATAGACAATATAGATGTCTATAAAAAGTCGATAGTTTGACACATGACATGGTACTTGCATGCTACAGGACCAGTTTGCAGTTGAGTGTATGTCTGGGATGAGGATCAGCATCTCCAAATCATTGGTTCTCTTTAGGAAACAGATAGATTGTACAGTCAGACAGGGAATGAGACATTACCCAGGTGAAGGAGTTTCAGTATCTATGGGTAGGACGGAGAAGAAAAAAAGAAAGAAAAAGAGAACTGAGCCAGAAGGCAAAGCTTTCTGTCTACTGAGCAATCTTCGTTCTATACTCTCACCTACGGAGATGAAGTGTTTGTCTTAAATAATACGGTTACATATGCAAGTATGGTCACAGACAAGTCTGAAGCTCTCTGGTGGAGCTGTTGACCCCTCGACCCGACTACCGATAAGCACATGAAGTTGGATGGATAGACGGACATGCTATTTAAATCTGACTTACATTTTGAGAATCTTGGCTTATACACTGTAGGTTGTTAATGGTACGATGACCTATTTCAGAATTTTTCAATCTAATAATCTTGCACCACTGGGATTTCTTAGGACTTTTGATATGTTTTTATTAAGCTCATTTGGCAGAGCACATGCCTTTATGCCAGCAAGGTATTCTAAATAGTGCAATCAAAATCAAAATATAAGCAAGATGGGATTTGATAACAGTGTCACTATTCATTGTTGATTTTCTTGCATTAACTGTTGAGAATTTCTCTTTGTTTCCCATTCAGATTCCCTGGTGTACCAAGTGAAATTCAAGAGGAGAATTGCATTAAGTACAAGTTCCAAGTGTATAAGAAGGAGATTTGTGATGCAGGGGAGACAGTGGACTGAGTTGCTGGACATACTGTACTTTCCCACATGGTCTGGAGAATACATGAAGCTATAAGATTGTGCACACTACCAAATCCCCATGAATGTAATACTATTGTTGTGTAATGTAATTACAACATTCTGTAGCACCCCACCCATCATATTAGCTACTGACGGATTTTTTTTACCACATTTTTTAATGCTCAATATTTAGAAACTGTATATTTTGATAATTTAATCAAACACTTAATATCAAACATCTAAATATTGAATCAAACATTTAAATTATATAAACAAAAGCCCAAGTAGATTTTAAAGTGAGATTGTGGATTTAAGAGTGTACCAATCCCCTGCTGCTACCTATCCACATCTCTTCATTAGTGTTATGCTGCTCTTGTTTGCAGGAGAAAGTATTTATTTACATTTCAGGGGATGTACAGTATGCAGTGTGCATACATGAAGAAAAAGGTTATCGCATTGTTGAAGACATTAAAGCATTTTTATCACAAGATGCTGTATTTCCAGTTCAAATAATCTTTATATATACAATACCACAAAAAGCCAGTAGGTGGAGCCACACACCAAGATTGCGACATACAGTATGTATAATGAGTGAACGCCAAACTGGAGTTTTGGCTTGATTAAATATATAACAAAAGGGTATCCTTGAAAGGTCCTGCACACATTCAAACAGTTGCCCCAAAAAATGTTTTATTCAACGTTTCGGTTGCTTAGACCTTCATCAGGACAGAAACATTTGTCTGTCTAAGTCTAAGTGTTTGACAGTGTGCAGGACCTTTCTGTTTTTCAAGGGTATACTTTTGTTATATGTTCTACTCCCCTAGGCACTTGTCACTAGCCTTTTGAGGCGTGCGTTGGACTTTTGCTGTAAAGTCTAGGTTGAATAGAAATGATGAAAACCAGTCTAGGTTGAAACATATAAAACAGAAAAAATGTGCATGAAATGCGTGGAAAAACAGTGCAGAGTGCCACATACTGTATACTTGTATGTCATGGGTTTATGTTTAATAACCCATTGTCATGTTTTGACATCTAGTAGATCTTTGAAAATATGTGCTGCCAATCGTCTAACAAACAAGAGCATTTACCACAAAATTGCAGGTGTCTCTATTTTCATATTCCCTATAATGTACGGTTCATAACAGCAATGTGTAACCCCTGGCTACTAATAATCAATGCCAGGTCTGAAACTGGGACGGACAATTTATATTCATCCCTATTAACCCTGCCAGCTTGTCTGTGTAATTCAACAGAATGCAGGAGGAGAGGAGATTGAAATGACAGTGGATGATTAGGGTTATGGCTAGAGGAGCTGAGTTATATTTGCATTTACACCAGCAAAGCTTTATTTATGGAGTCCTATGGGGAAGAATTGTTTCTGTAATAATTTATCTTGACAAAGGTCTTGTCTGGCACTTCTCTATGCCTTGGTCTCTTCCCCCCAGAAGGAACACTCAAACTTGAGTATTCACTTGACTATATTATTTGAAATAACCTGATCTCGTCATGACCCAGAGCTTAAGCCGCGTTAACACCCTGAGGCCGATGCTACAAATACCTTCTAAATCAGTTGTTCTCAAACATTTTCATGAGAAGGACTCCCAAAATGAATTGTATACGATCAATTAGATTTTGTATATTGCCAGAGAAGAGGGACCATCCTCTAAAAATGTTTTATGCTAGGAAGATGTGGGCTTGTGAGCTTGCTCTGAGCTTATCTGATATTTTTGAGAACCATTATTGTCCAAAAAACAAAACAAAACAAAAAAACGTAGATTGTTTTACAAATCTACAATTGCTGAATTGAAAGCTTACAACGCAATGCATTGTGGATGAGCTCATTTCAAATAACCAAAGGTATAAAATTGGGCCAATGTGATTCATGAAAATAATTTAACTCTATAAAGAAACTTGTGAGTGAAGCCTAATTGTGGTGGCGTAAAACATACAATACATTAGAGAGATGTAGTGGAGTAAAAATACTGTATGGCAAGTGTCTCACATTACAAAAGTACAGTGTAAAATGTACTTGGATTATTTTACACCACTGCTTGTACAGTTCTGCAGGAGGCCAAGGCCACATCACATGGTTAGGAAATCAATGTCAGTCTAGAGAGCTGAATGTTATTATTAAACACAGTTTCGACCATTGTCTACACTCCACAGGGTTGTTGTCATGACTACGGAACCCATGCTGAGAATGGTGCATACACTGCTGAGGAATCAAACTTTTAAAGGTACAAAATACATGATGACATGTAGATGGAGATCTACATGTCCATGACGCAAGACTTTGTGTAGATCTGTTTCAAGATCTCCTCTTGAAGACTAAAAACATTAAGAGGTGTATTCAAACATACATTTTCAAACATAAATCTCAGAGGCTCTACAAAGCCCTGGATTGGTTAAGACAATGCTCACTAATAATATCGACTCTGTGGCTTTATGCTGAATACACAGCAAACTAACCCCCATAGCATTCATATTTTGTGCATGAGGCTCAAAGATAATTTGAAACACATGGTGATCACAAATGAATGGAAAATCCCTTTTCCAAAATTAAACAGAACATCAGCCGTTCTCATTGCAAAGGTTTTCAAATACTTAGTAGGCCCATTGTAATGATTCTAATAAGAAATTCATGTACAAGAAACAAGTCATAGGCAATGGCCTTTGATCAGAAGATGGTTGTTAAACTATATTAATTTAGAGTCTAAACCAATTCCATTAATAAAACATTAATGCTTGCAAATTGAGTCTGACAATACCTTCCAAAATACAGTACACCCAGTGTTCTTGCTTGCTGTTAGCTGCATAGAGAAGAAAAATAAATTAATACATAAAATATATTGCATCTTCTCTGTGTCCTTCTTTCAACTCATTCAATTTCATTATGTTTGCATGTGAAGCCATTTGAAATGGAAATGAAGACATGTCAGCAGTCAAATAAAAAGCATTTCCATCTGTAACGCAACAGTACAATGCGAAACACAGAACGCTCAAGGGAATAGATCCGTGCTGCCAAGAGTGTTGTGTGAAAATGAGATACTGCAGCAGATGGAAGATGAAAAGGTTTGAACAATATAGCCTTTATCCCTCAGTAATGTAATGTATGGATAGATGCGTCAACATGTTCAGCATCAAACAGTCAATTATATTGCATTGATAGATTTTTTAGATTAGGTGATTAACTATAATGCGCTAGCCTGTGCATAAACTAGCATAAATAAAACATTTAGCATCATGGGCCTTATTGCCCATCTTATACATTGTAGTCAATGCCGTAGGACAAATATGTGTAGATGTGCAGTCAAGCATGCTGACAGATTTACCAAAATAGGGACATGGTTGGACGTACTTAATCTGGCATTCTGACATTTGAACTGAACATCCCACATAATGATAAACTGCCTCTATCAAACAACAGAAATGTCTATAAAAAGTTGTAAGAATTGGTTTTCCATCCATACAGTATATAACACAATGAGGCACATAGACTTTAGTTTCATCTGCTCATGACATTAAATTAATCTGCCTTAGTCCATAGTACACAGTAAAATCCTTAATTAAAGTTTTTATAATCTCTGAGTTAAATTAATATTGAAGATTTTACTCTCTTGCATATCAATCATCGCCTTTTAAAGGGGCCACAGGGTTAAAAAGCGGCCTCTCTCTTCTTAGCTGTAGTCTTCCGTAGCTCTTCTCAAAGTCCTTTTTAGTGCCATTGAGGGCCTCCAGGCTGCCTGTCCTTACATCGTATCCACTCGCTCTCAGTTTCTGGATGCGGTAGTTCACTATCTGAGTGGTCAGCTCCAAAACGGTGGGGGTCTCTATGATCTGAGCCATGCTGATGCCGGCCCTGCGGAGGCCCTCAAAGCGGTCAGCCAGGATGGCTTCGGAGTAGGTCAACAGAGCTGGGCATTCGATGACAATGTCCCGGAGCTGTGGTTCAGAACAGCCCATGGTCTGCTGGGAATAAGCCAGGGTTTGGCCCATACTGTCCGGGGACAGCTCAGTGACAAAGCCCCTAAGTTTAGAGAGGAGACGTAGGAGCTCTGCAGTGGTGAAACCCTTGTCCCTGAGGAACAGCAAATTACGTCTCAATGCCTCAGGGGGTTTGAGGAGAACGAAGGGGTTCTGACTCAGCAGCTTCTGCAGCCAGATCTTCAAGTTGGCCTCCTCTCCCCCGAGCTCCAGGTAGGCCTGCTGGAGCGTGAGGACCATCTCCTCATTCTGCCCTACCGGTCGGCTGAAGCTCTGGGGGGCGCTGGCCATGAGCTTGGCGACAATCCGCTTGTTGAGGTGCAAGCTCTGGAAGTAGGCTATGTTGTCCCGCTGGTTGTCGTGGTGGCTCGACGACGTGAAGAAAGAAGCGGGGAATTTCTCAATGATGCCCACCAGTTCTCTCCGGTTCGGGCACACCGATGTCCACAGCTGCTTCTGCGCCTGCATCTCCTCGGGGCTGCAGAGGACCGCCTCAGGGTGGAGCTCCAGGACGCGGGCGACAACAGGACCCGACGCTCCCATGTCCTTCAGCAGGCTGGCCGCCTCCGCCACGTAGGCTGGGTCCCGACGCAGAACCCAGCCCTTCAGCTTACGGATCTTCTGAATGTCCACTGACAGCTCGTAGAGAGCCTCGACTGTGTGCCGATTCTCTGCCGAGCTCAGCGTCGCACAGGACCTGATGTTCAGAAGAGCTCTGGCTCCCTGGCACTGGAGGCACAGGGACTTGGCAACCAGTCGCAACATTGATGCAAACGCACAGCTGGGTGGAAATGACAATTGACATTTAATGTAATTTGTAAACTATTAAGAAAGCAGGCACCTTAAATTTGATTGCAATGAACAACGCAAAGCAGACAAATCTGTGGGAGATTGGTTTTAATTCAATTTCACTAACCACAGAGTTGACCAATCACTACTTTGCAGTTACATTGCAATATGTTTGTAACTGCCCATTAGAATGACAAATATTCCACAACAAAGTTCCAGAATAAGAATAATATAGAGATATTTGTCTGGCCATTTTATTTCCAGGGAAACTAGACTAAAGAGGTAGAACAAACTGTTCTCTAACTGCAGTATACTCCTGGTTAAATATTATTCAACTACAAGTGAAGGTTACTCAGTCTGTCAAATTGACATTGCCCCCGCCCCGCATTAAATAAATGAATAAAATCTTATATATTATACAATGCACCACACTGTGAGCTAGCAAATCTATTTTAATCACTATATTTGAATTGAAATATCAAATAGGGCTCATGTTTTTAATTCATAAATAATGTACATTTTCCCTCCCTAGAAATGTAGTGAATTCAGTGGGAAAGCATTTTCCAAAATAACAAATAACAGCAGCAAAAAACAAAAAGACTACTAAATACTCAAGTACTTGTACTTTATTACTGTCCACCACTGACAATGAATGAATAGTGGTGAGCGAATTTCAATTATTGTCATTTAGCAGACTGAGACAGCCCTCAGACTGAAATCCAACACACTTCTAAAAAGACACCTCTGCAACACCGCCACGATACTCCTCTGAGACTGTAAACATGCAAAGAATTCATGCAGAAAAGCATTTAAACGCACACCACTACAAACTGAACATCTACCTTCGGCATACCTTCAGCTGGGGTCAACGGATGTGACGTTTTGTTATGAAACACATCTCTTTTTCGGGACATGTGTACTCGGAGCCTTTAGCTGGTAATGTGCACAACAGCACCATACAGAGGTGGTCATATGTATTGCATGTATCAATGCATGCATGTTGTGTGTGCACTGTGCAGTGATTGCAGGCGCCTACTGTATAACCACATTATGTCGGGTGTACTTTATTTTTCTTTAGACTTTTTGCAATTCATGTTGCTGTTCAAGGACAACTTTTTAAAACCAAGGTTCATGTTTTAAGTTGCTAATAGAGAAAGTAAAAGATAGGTGTTAATTGTTTTACATTCCTTGCTTTCTTTAGTTTTAGGGATTTTAGCTATGTGAGGGGGAATTCAAACATGGTCCTACATACATTTGTTTACACACTTTTAAGGCCTTTTTTCGACTATAGTCCTAATAAACTCCAGGAAATTACAACTGAAATTAGAATGCCCCCTCCCATAGCTAAAATCCCTAAATCTAAATAAAGCAAGGGATGTACAACGTAAAACAATTAACACATATCTGTTACTTTCTCTAATTACAACCTAAACCATGAACCTTGGTTGGAAAAAAAAAGTTGTCTTTTAAGCAGGGCTTCACACTACCACTTGCCCACCTGCCTGGGACACCTAAATAAAATCATTAGGTGAAGTTTACTATTGTACCTGCATGGTTGCCCGACAGGTACAAGTCGGTACCGACAGGTGCACATTTTTATTGTGGACCCAGACACAGCTTACACACTGAGCGTGAAGTGGCTACCGCATGCTCTAGCAGCTAATCTACAAACTCACAACATCTCCAGGTTGCAAAAGCCATAGGTTTTCTCAAGCCAGGTCTCAAAATTGCAACTATTTTAGTATGTAAATTAACCCGCAATTTAATCTGTGCAACTGAAAAGTATATTTAGAAGCACCTTTCTGTGGTGCATGTGAAACTGGGGGTGTTTTCAAAATGTTGGGGTCCTTGCAATGACAAAGTTTCCCTACTGTGCTTTAGGCTACCATAAAGGTAGCCTAAAGCACAGTAGGGAAACTTTATGTTACAGTGATGTTTTATTCATTAAAAACACAAACAAAACACACACTGAGTTAAAATGAATGGAATTTATTAACAGTATTTTTAGGGAGCAAGTAGAGCATGACCTGTGCTTGCCTGATGGGCACTGACGTTAGACCTTACCCCTGATTGCGGGGCTGTTGTCTTCCTGCCCTAGCATGAAAAGCACACCAGCCTCTCCTCTGTTATGAAAATATAAAGAACGTTTTATCTAGGTTTACTTACCAGTACAAATAAGGTGGTTTAATACAAAGCCTACTTTCTTTAGTGGGCGCACTGAGTCCCCCATCACACATAAAATGCACCATTGACCAAAAAGTAAATGAATTGTTTTTCCTCTAGAAGAAAAATACTTTTAATATTTGCTCCACTGTGCCCTCTACCGATAGTAGGCCTACCATCATAGACAAG